>CM065398.1:14947500-15547500 GCA_033060915.1 Euryodendron excelsum
GAGCCTCAAAGCAAAGAAGCATGCAAGGGAGGTACCATATCTACCTTGACTCGGTGACGGGTCTCAGGTGCGGGTATTTGTTTAAGTGTTTGATTCATCTAATTCTCATGTCCAAGGATAGTTAGGCATGGCTAGATTTCATATTTTTTAAATACTTCTTTTATTTATTTAAGGTAAGATAAGTTTACCAACTAAAATATAACATTTTATGCATAAAATAGAAGTCTTATGCATAGCTCTATAATAAACTCAATTATCTATACATGCTTATTGGATGCATATCCAACTAGCCATATCGGATACATATCTCATACCCTTTTCTACGTGTCGAGTGTCTGACACGGGTATTTCACAATTCAAAAGAGTCCAAGTAACATAGCCGAGCACTAGCCAGCAAAAAATCATAGCATCGTCCACATAAAGTAAATGGGTAATTGAAATTGCGCTCCTGTCAACCCCCTAATCTCGAAACTTCGAGAAAAAACCTCCCTGAATAGCTTTCTCCATCATCCTGCTCAAAACCTCCATCATCCTCTCAAGGGGAAACAAAAATGTAGTAGGCATCATTGTAGTCTAACACCTCCACCCCTATGAGAATCTGGCATTTTCGGGTAACCCAATCACCCAGGTGCTTCGCCTTCACCACTGGATCCTCCAAGCCCGCAATCCGGCCCACCAAATGCCATTATAGAATAAGCTAGCAAACTATGATCCCCTTGGCAACATAAACAATATATGCTAATAAAAAACCCAAGTCCCAAGCTACCACTCAATTTTTCTGAAAGTTGAAGGTTGTGAATAAGAAATAGAAACGAAATAAGAGTTGAATGAATGCATGAAGGCATAACAACCAACGTTAGAATATAAGAGGCTATTACACGAAGTGTATGCAATGACACGGAAATAAGATACCACTATATTTATAACCTGGAATTGTGACAGCTAGACATGACATCAATGTCTTACAATTGCTAGATTGACACACTCGTGGCATGACATTAATGCTAAAAAGTTGTCCACAACTAGCATTTGTAAAAGCAGGAATAAAAAAGGAAGTGTTCAGTTGGCAGAAGCAGACTTACATGGATGGTCACTAATAGCGTGTCAGAATAATGCCAATTTTGTGAAAGATGTTGTGCTACAACATAAACATTGTAAATCTCCAGTCTATTTGAAGCAATATACGCCACTACTACATTTTTTCTTAAATTTCAAAAGCACAAATTTAACAACAAAAACTGATCCAAGGTAAGCAACTGCAAATCTTGAAATTGATACCATTGAAGACAATTAAATAGCAGATATATGAAGATAGAAGGAATTTTGAAGCCAAAACCATGTAGGATGGGCCACACGTTCAGCTAGTATATTAAAAGAACTAAGCTTGTAGATAACACACATTTTTGTAAACCTAAACCAAGAAGTTGCCAAGGAGATCTAATGTTTAGGCCAAGCAACTTGCCAGATATATTCATGCATGGGGATCTTGTTCCTTCTTAACGGAGGATAGGAAGCATTCTAAACAAATGAACATCTAAAAGCAAAGGCAGGAGAATAGGATCATAACTTTGAAAACACCTCCAAACCATAACCTGTTGAAAAAATTAGAATGAAAGGAGTGAGAAAATTTTTTGTATATGTTTGCGCATCACAGGGATGATTATAGACAATAACCATTGTTTGGAAGGTTAATGCTTTCAGGACAATTGACCGAATGAAGGAGATTATTCTGAATGGTTTAGCTCAAACAATACCTTCCTCCAAGGCCACTATTTAAGGCATGTAAAAGACAGGGTTTAGACCTTTGAGATTCTTCGGCCCAACAAATCTGGAACCTACAAAAGTAAGAAATTGTTAGACACTCAACATGTCAACACAATGCGAACTTTTTAATCAATGTCTCTGTGTGATCCCATGTGTCTAGCTTCCAGACATCCTTCTCAGTAATAGGTCTTTTATAGCCTTGCTGCATGAGTGGTGTCATCCACCCAAAACAAATCCCTGCCATAGACTGCACCAAATTAGTGGTAAGCAGCTCAAATCATTCATAGATTCATCTAACTCGATTATCAGAAAGAAGGTAAGGGTGGACTGTTTCGTGGTGGCCATTCAAATTCATGGTGGAAAGCCATCACATTCCACCAGAACATCTCTTGCCTTCCCCAAAAGAACACATGCTTGATTATCCACTCTTTCTCTGTAGGATCAAGCAAAAAGAGTAGACTAACTGGCTGAAAAGTACAGTTATAATTCTCCAAAGTACAGGATTTTGGCACTAAGATTCCCAGCACTAGAATCAAACTATAAGTCGAAATGATATGCATGTCCTGATTTCCTAACAAATTCCATTTGCTGTAAAACAATCATGCAGCTAACATTTCTTTATTTTAGTATTAGAACACATGCCATTCCAACATTCTGGTATTCTTGGCAAACAATTGATCATGTTCATTACTCACTGGAAAATATTGTGGCATGCCTCTCTGGACAAATATGCTCTCCTCCAAGAAGTGCTTCATACTCGGTGTCGTTAAGAGACTCATTCCACATTGGGACGTATCCAGGATAAGGATCCAAATGAGGAACGTAAACAAGAAGCAGCACTCCAAACAATGCCTGCAACATAAGAAAAATTACACACCAATATGTGAGTGATGTGCTCTGAGGGACATAAAGTTAAAGCCCAATATTTTAAATCCTGGCTATTTAAATTTTATGCCGTTATGCTCCCTATCACAGGCCGGGCGCTTGCCATCCAACCCAAAAGCTTAAATTGTTAGGTAGTGCTGTCTACCCCCCTTATAAGCCCAAAGCTCTCCCATTTTCTATCCAACGTGGAATCGTGACATACTCCCCTATTCGAATCTTGAAGCCCTCGGCGCTGATCGGACCACCTTGCCTACTCCTCCCTTGAAAGGAATGGCATAGAATTGGATTAGAATTGGGTGGCTCTGATACCACTTGTCATGGGGTGTGTGCTTGCCATCCGAGCCAAAAGCTTGTTGCCAGCTCTATTTTAATAACCACAAAGGTTATACCATTGAAACATAGTCCAAGTGTGTAAAGCGACAATGAACCCCATTAGCCTAGAAGGATCAAAGAGACAAAAAGTTCAACAAACCTGAATGAAAAGTGTGCTGAGGTACAGATACAACATAGGTCTGCACAAGCAAATACAATTGTGAGTATGCATTGCCCATTGACAGTTACAAAACAGGCATTCCACACCAAGACATACATCCTTTTCTTCAGTGATCAAGTTTGTGATTTTAGTTGGGATCACCAAAGAAAATTAGAAGCCATATCTTCAAGAATTAGCATGTTACAGAAGTTTGCAATTAAAAATTTTCTGTTCTTGTATGAGTAGGAGATAATGATGCATTTTGTTTTCCTATCCTAATTTTTTTCCAGGGTTCAGCAAGCTTCAGATTCATATTTGGATACTGTGCAAATTTAGGTGACATGTTCAGATAAATGTCCACACACAGTAAAGATCAAGTTCATGGTTTATTGAATGTTAACATATACATAATTACAGGAAAATGAAGATCCCCAATCTTCATCTTAGAGAGCTAATGAAGAACTATTTTTTTTTTAATCTTTGAGGCTGTTAATGGATTAACCTGAGTTGAGTTATAAGGCAAATAACACTATTTCTAACCAAATAATTATCTACTATTATGTGCCAAAGAGCAGGAATCAATTTTGCTTCATGCAACTTCAACTTGGAAATCAGAACATTTTGAAATCTTAAGGAAAATGGAAAAAAAAAATTATAAATGCATGGATATGTTTGGAAATAGAGCAAGTGAGCAATCTACGAGTAAACGTCAATCGGTTTCAAACAAATCAGTATAGTCAAAAACAAGTTTATATGATTCTAAATGTGCATAAGGTACCAACTACCAACAACCAAGGTTTACAAATTTGTTAGAAGTTAATTATAACAGTAATTCTCAGAAGGGTTCCAAGGTGTGGAAAGGTTCATTGGTAAACAAGGTTTAAAGGGTCTTTCCAAATAAGGAGAAGAACAAGGTTTAACAAAGGTCAATAAATACAGTAAGATAATAAACAAGGTGTGTAAATGGTTGGATTGGAGAGGGGGGTTTGCCATTGTAAGAGAAACCATAAGAAAGGATAGATTCTAGAAGCAATAGAGAAGAAAAAGAAGAAGGCGTTTGTAATTACAAAGAAAACAAAAATGGCTCAACCATGTCTCATATGCTTCTTCTCGCTATCTCTCCTTTTCTCCTTTTGACTTTATCAGGTTCTCAACAAAAATAAAATTGAAGGTTTCTTTGTTCTCAAATCCATTAAAAAAAGCATAGTAAAAATCAAACAACTTTTCCTGTAAGTTCTTGATAGATGTCAAAACAATTCATTTGGTGTTTCATATGTTTGGATGGAAACATTGGAATGTGGGTTTTCATTAGTGTTTTTATCTCAATTTGTAGCAAAACAGAAACGTTTTGGCCATCTCTTGCACTCATGGTGGACTCGATATTATCTCAAACAATACTCATATTAATGTCCCATTTTAAACTTGCCCAAAAGGTTTCCATTGTGCCCTTCTTTAACATCTACCTTCTAAAACAGACACATGCATCATAATCCAAATATACTAAAGGATTTTCCATGGATGTTGGCTTCCTTCTGTTAACCCTGTTGCTTCCCACCTTACTTACCTATGTTGAAGGAGGGTGTAGAAGTGAAAAATTATCCAATGATCCAATTATGTATCATGATGGCTTACCTCATTACCAACTTAATGCCCTCAATTAAACACATTCAGTTTTCAACTCAAGCATCTCACCATCACTTATAAATAATAACTGTTTTTCCTAGGAGAATCTTGGTATATACATACACTCACATCATAAAGAAGTTGAAAAGAATAAGTATCTAAGAAGCACAAAGTCTGACACATAACACGGACATGACATGACATGGATTCACTAACAAGGAGATTTTGAAAAATATAGGACACAATACTACGGGACATGGTAAAATTTTTTTTACTTAAATTAAAAATTGTAAGATAATACTAATTAAGATTAAAAACAGTGTATTCTGTAGGAGAAACATCAAATTAGGTATAAAATCACATTATTGTTATTTTATAATTGGGTTCCAAGATAATTTCATGAAACTTGCAATATGTTTCATATGTGTATGATGAAAACGTGTATCCAAGTGACAGATGTATGTGTCCCTAAGGTGTCTGAAACGTGTCCTGTTTTAAAAAAATATTAAAAAAATAATATGACATAATTGGATGTGTGTCTAACACATGTTAGGAAGTGTCCAACGAGGGTCATGCCTAATATGGATACAACACCTCTTTAGAAGTGTTTTTGCTTTCTATATGAGAATATTGTATTAGGACACATAGGAATTTAACAGTATCCATGAACGAATCAACTTGATCCATGATAGAATATTGACCTGCTGTAGAATACTGTCACTGAAAGAATGAGATTGAGCATCACAGCATCCCCTAGCAGGACAAAAGCTACTCCAAACCGGACATACCACCGGAACTCTCTGATGTAGGTTCTAGTTTCTACAACAATCATAACCAACATGGAGCACCAAGCGAGAGTCTCAATGATCAATGAAACCATCTGTAACAGAAAAGATAAAATATTTTACAAATAAAGTTGCATTAAATTTAGAGCACCACATTGCCTAAACATTTGTAATTTACATTCCATTAAACAGAAACTGTGATAGTCCTTCCAATGAACATTACAATTCGAAAACAAGAAAAAAAAAATAAAAAAAAATTACCTTATTTCAAGAGTTTGTGATTTTTAGTTCTATTCTATTCGTTCTTTGGCATGTGTGAGAATGAAGTTACTATTTGGTTTGAGAATATTTTCAACAGTCAGCTCCTCATTTTGAAAGTGTTCAGCTTATTCGTGGTTCCCACATTATAGTTCAGCTTTAGTCTCTGTACCAAATAGAAGAAATAAGAAACTAAGGGTGTGTTTGATACTCGAGGAGGAGAGAAGAGAAAAGGAAAGAAATATTCTCTTCTCTTGTTTGATTTCTAATGTGGAAAGTTACTTTCCGTCCACTTTTCTTCTATTATTTTTTAAAAATCAAACAAGGAGGGAAACCAATTTTTCCTCCCATCTCTCTTTCCCTTCATTTTCATTTCCCTTCCTTGAGTATCAAACACACCCTAAAGCACCGCAATGACCAAAGGCCAATGTCAGCCTAGATCCCGTAATAGGAAGAAAAGAAGAATAAGGAAAGATCGTGGAAAAAAACTACAAAACAAAATTAAATATCTAGCAACCCTGTCTTTAAATTGCCCAAAACCAACACTAAAGAGCATAAATTCTCCCTCTCATTCTAATTATAATTAACCCTCCTTCAGCATCGGCATCACACTCCTAGTTATCCTTATAAGCCTCATCTTCAGTCTACATGTGCAATGAATTTGGAATGCCTTTGGGGGTGAAACCTAGTAGTATTTAGAAGATCATGTGGCAAGAAAAACCAGTAACAGAGTGCTCTTTAACTGAGGGAAATGCATGTACAAATTGCTATTTAGTGACTCTTTGGTCTCTAAAGTTTCATAACCAGCGATCATATCTCCAAGCTACCATGTTCCTGTTTCTTAAATGCTTCACTCTTCAGAGTGATTCAGAGAAAAAGTCCCCCTCAACAATTTTTGGCACTTCATACTCCAGGCTCCCTGAAGCTTTCTACCCACAAGCTCCCCATTAGAGATAGGCATTGCTGAAGCCATATGAAATCATCTTGTCAGGCTGAACTATATCTCTAACACAAAGGTCATGGACATGGCTGATTGAATCTTACTTGCCTTCCTTTCCAAATAGCATATGGGGATTAGAGAATGATTCAACTTCAGTAGCATTTTATGTTCTTTCTAGCTTGCTGGCTATGTACATAGTTTAGTTTTGTACTCTATTTACATAAAGAGGTTAAAAAAGAAGGAAAAAAATCTTGTAACCCACAAAAGAGTATAAAAAACTTAAGTGACCATGCCTTAGTCCCAATTACTTGCGTCAGCTAAATTGATCCATTTTCTGCAGTAGTGTTTATTACTCTCAGTAAACTCTGAGGCAATCATGTCCATTCTCAGTGCCAGAACCCAAGTCTGTCCATACAAAATAGTGTTGAAAGTAACACACTCTCTATATTTTATTCAATGTTCAAAAACAGTACAATTTCATCAAGGCCTTAGCCAAATGTCTCCTTTGGGCACTTGCTGCAAGTTTTATGATGCCTTATAAACATTTGCAAGTGAAACAAATAGAAGTGAAGAGCAAAGATTCCCTGTAACTACAAATTTTACTGCAAATTCATAAACTGAATGCATACTAGAATTTAAAGTCAATTGCAATGTTAAAATGCCGGGAGAAACTGCACGATACAGAAATAACAATCAAAAGCTCACCTCAAAGAGAGGAAGACCAGTTTGTCCATCCAAATTAAATAGTGAAATGCCAATAACCAATCTGAACAATGGCTCAGCAGTACAGTAACCAGCCAACAAACCCAACAAATAGTTGTAGCAGTTTGATCTCAGACGATACCTCTGGACTTTAAGACCCATTTTAGTTAGCCAAATTCGGTAGAAGCACAAGCCCAGAAGGACCAAATGAGAAATACAAATCACAAGAGTGTCAATGCCACATGGTGTATAAGCACCAAAAGTACTATCAGTTTCTTTTGTCCAAACGCCATCGGCAACTGGCCGACAATACCAAACCAAAGGCTGAAGACCCATTTTCACTTGGCAACCAATAAATATTCACCACCAAAAGCACATTATACACTTATTATTTCTGCTCTGTAATGAAACTTATTTAGGTATTTGATCAATTTTTATTTTCTGTTCATCCAATCCTTCCTTCGCCCAGAAATAGCTCCCTGCAGTAGTAACAAACCATGCATAATAAGAAATTTGAAATTAATTCAGGCATGAAGAAATCATATGCACTTTAAAGTCAAACAGTGTAACCAGACTGACATAATTGAACTCTACCAAGAACTAATACAAACAGGTATTGGTATTCATTCTGAGAAGTCTGCTCTGACAATCTGGAGACGTGAATTTGTA
Organism: Euryodendron excelsum; assembly: GCA_033060915.1. Classification (NCBI taxonomy): domain Eukaryota; kingdom Viridiplantae; phylum Streptophyta; class Magnoliopsida; order Ericales; family Pentaphylacaceae; genus Euryodendron; species Euryodendron excelsum. The sequence continues at coordinate 14,955,599 of CM065398.1, forward strand.
GAAAGAGAGGGGAAGGAAACCAATTGACATTCCATTTAGTTTCCAAGAAAACAGAGGAATACAAGACAGTAAAATCTCAATAGAAGTTGGTTTTGGTTTCAGAAAATGGAAAACACAAACACATACACACAAGAATGAACTGACCAAAATGGTAATGTTGCTCATTTGGTTACTGACGGTTCCTAAGTGCTGAAGAATCCAAAACCCAGATTTTCTCTAGGTCCAAACAGAATCCAGAACAGGAGGGACTAAGTACATTAACATGAAGATAGAGTAAGAGAAAAATAGTTTTTGAACACTGCAACTTGGTACTAGTAGTTTGGCTAACGTGACATACATCAAACATGCAAGCATAATGTTGGATTTAGATATGCGTCTCTGTATACATGCAATAGAAAAATAACGCAGAAAACTGATTGACAAAAACAAAAAAAAAGGTTTTAAAAAATGAGAATTAGATAGTGGTGGCAATTGCTAGCGTCATGGTTTACGAAGGTCCCCCAAAATCATTTGTAAAAAATACATGAATGTGAATACATGAACTAAATACATTAACATGAAGGCCCCCCGAAAAATATTTGAAAATTTTATAGAATGAAAAGGCCTCGGTAACGTTTTTTGTTTTTATTTTTTGTTTTAACAAAAAACAAAAAACGCCGTTTGTTTAAATTTTTTTTTTTTAGTATTTTACAAAATTTGGAAAAAAAAAAACTAAAACACTAAAATGGGTGTATTTTCTCTTACAAAAATATTAGTCTAGTATTATTGGCAAAACGATAACCTATAAACGCTCATTATCAATTCACAAAAAACAAACAGCAAAAACACAAAACAAAACACACAGCAAAAAATAAAAATTGACAGCGTTACCAAACGAGCCCACAGCTTTTCTGTTTTTGTTGTTAGTGTCAAGTTTTTCAATCGACTTCTGGTCCGAGCTTAAGTGGGGCCACGATTCACACAAATAGTCAACCGTGCACAAGGCTATTGTTCACACGAATCAGATAAACTTCATAAAATTAGGTAAGGATCCGAAGAGCGATTAAATTTGAGACTTGATGGTTAGCATGGAATCAGTGGTGGCCAACCCATGCGATGTATAGACGGAAAGATTTGATTCTCTCTGAGTCTCTCACTAAATGTGAACTCTACCACGATTTTGATAGATCATACAACAAGAATACAAGACACGAGCTTTTTCTAAGTTGGACTCTGGGAACCAGGGGACAACGGAAGACTTTTGTCCTTTGAATTTTACGGGAAGCAAAAGGAAAAATTATCACATGCGTGCCCAGATGCTTATATATATATATATGAATTCACCTAAGGATCAAATGTTTACTGTTTTTTGTTTTTTATTTTTTGTTTTTTGTCTTTAGTTGTTTATAAAATTAAAAAAAAATAAAAAAATATTAAAATGGGTGTGTACTTTGTTTCTAAAACATTGATATAGTATTGTTAGCACAACGGTAACCTATAAATGCCCATTACCAAACTATAAAAAAACACATGACAAAAAATAAAAACTAACAATATTACCAAACGACCCCTTAAAATTACAAGTGGAGCTTAGGTGATATGTACATTCCATATGTTATATGGAATTGTTTTATTTACATATACGCAGATAATATCATTGAATGAACTATATTAATTAAGCTTCTATTATTACAGAGTATAATTTTATACACTGCACTAAGACTAATAGATAGTATGATATAATGGTAAAAAGAAAGATTCATACCTTTCTACCATACTATGAGATCACATAGAATACAGCCAATTCTAGCGCTCCTTGCTTTTTGCACAGTAGATTGAAAATTTGCCAAATGTTTCTAATTATTTTCGACCACTTGAGGTGAAGCATAATAACCCCATTTTATATTATGTACATATGGTTATAAATGAGTTACAAGTAATTTACAACTGACATGCCAAGTTTGTCATCATGTTGGGTTTCCTTGAGTGTCATGGGTCTCACCTAAATTTATACTTAGACATTAGATTTAAAAAAGGGGAGGAGAGGGTTTGAAGCATCCATTCATGATTAAAATAATGAGTTTAACTCACCATTCTCCTCTCTCTCTCTCAACTTAGGACCTCTAATGTATAAAAACAAAATGAATGGAAGAACATGGCGTGCCCTCTTTGTTAGATTATTTATGTTTAATCTTTCTCTCTTACTGTATAGATACCTCAAATATATCTAGATCAGCTCTTATATAAAGTAATTAAAACAATTGCTTTATGCCTCCAATTTTTTAATATCCTAAATATTTTAAAACCCGTATAATTATAGATAAAGCCTTGCATAATTTTAATAGTTTTAAAAAGCCCTTAGAATAAATATAAAAAAAAGGCCTACAAGAAACTAAACAAAAAGCCTCAATTCAAATGAGGAAAAGTGTCCTAGTTGAAATGAAAAAAAAAATACCCATAAGAAAAAAAATGTCTCAATCTGAATAAGGAAAAAAGGCCCAATACAAATGAAAAGTATGCCCATAAGAAAAGAATAAAAAAAAGGCCCATATTAACCACCTATAATTAAGTTGAAAAAAAGATAATTTTAAGAAATATAATTACATAAACTTTTATTAATACAAGAAAGATAAAAAATTTAACATAGACAAGTCTTTTTCTCTCTATAGTATGTAGATGTTAGAAGTCTAAACATTCACAACACCCTCTCTTTAGTAAAAAGACAGTTTTACATTGAAAAAAAAAAAAAGGGTAAATCTTACCAATAACATCATTTCTTACACAATATTAATTATTATAGAGTATAATTTTATACACTGCACCAAGACTAATAGATAATATGGTATAATGGTAAAAAGAAAGATTCATATCTTTCTATCATACTATCAGATCACATAGAATACAGCCAATTTTAGTGTGCTCATTGCTTTTTGTACAGTAGATTGAAAATTCGCCAAATGTTTCTAATTATTTTCAACCACTTGAGGTGAAGCATAATAACCCCATTTTATATTATGTATATATGGCTATAAATGAGTTACAAGTAATTTACAACTGGCATGCCAAGTTTGTCATCATGTTGGCCTTCGTTGAGTGCCATGAGTCTCATCTAAATTCATACTTAGACATTAGATTTAAAAAAAGGAGAGGAGAGGGTTTGAAGTATCTATTCATGATTAAAATAATGGGTTTAACTCACCATTCCCCTCTCTCCCAGCTTAGGACCTCTAATGTGTAAAAACAAAATGAATGGGAAAACTTGGTTTGCCCTCTTTATTAGACTATTTATGTTTAATCTTTCTCTCTTACTGTATCGATACCTCAAATATAACTAGACCAGCTCTTATATAAAGTAATCAAAACAATTGCTTGCATACTGAGCAATTGTTTTGATTACTTTATATAAGAGCTGGTGTAGCTATATTTGAGGTATCGATACAGTAAGAGAGAAAGATTAAACATAAATAGTCTAACAAAGAGGGCAAAACTAAGTTTTCCCATTCATTTTGTTTTTATACATTAGATGTCCTAAGTTGAGAGAGAGAGAGAGAGGAATGGTGAGTCAAACTCATTATTTTAATCATGGATGGATGCTTCAAGCCCTCTCCTCTCCTTTTTTAAATCTAATGTCTAAGTATGAATTTAGGTGAGACCCATAACACTTAAGGAAGACCAATATGATGACAAACTTGGCATGCCAGTTATAAATTACTTGTAACTCATTTATAGCCATATATACATAATATATAAAATGGGGTTATTATGCCTCACCTCAAGAATTTTGGCTAAAAAACACTACTTCTTATGTTTCAAAAGCAAATAGATTATCTCTTGTGGTTTGAAATGATGTGTAAAAGATACAAACAGTAACAGTTGCAATGAAAAGACAAAAATGCCGAACTATATTAACTTTAACTGGGTTTGACGATCATTGAAAATATTGCTCGCTTTTGATGAAGTGCAAGGAGAGAGAGAGAGAGAGAGAGAGGCAATTTGCTGAAAGTTTTGAGATAGTCGAAAAAAGAGAAAATACAGCATGACCCACTGCTAAGGTAAAAGAGTTACAATAGTTTGTCATGATTTGTTATGTTTCATGATATTGTTGGAGTTACGGCAGTAGCTCCCAAAAAAAAAAAAAAAACTAGGACGTTTGTGATATTATGTTTGAATTGTTAACTGATTTGAACAAGATTGATGTACATTTATGAATTATTATTTTTACAACGGAGTTGCATTATGGGGGTATTTTAGTAGGCCTCCCAATATCTATGTCTATAAACACTATATGAAAGGAAGCTATTGTTGTCCCAGTTACAAAAGTGCTCATTTTCAGTGGTTTTAATATCTTAATAAAAACAATATTTTTTTAAAAAATAAAAAAATTAATAAATAATTGCTTGAATTCTCTTTGGTTAACTGTATGCTTTTCTTGGTGAAGAAAGATTTGATACTCTGATTTTTATGAATATCTATTGTTGCTACAAGATTCATGCCGCTAGACACTATATTTATTAAATCCATATTAAAAGAAAATTCATTTTAAGTGGTTTTAATGTATGATAACTAACATAAAATAATTGACCTAACAATTAAAAAACAAGTTCCGTGAGATGCACCGACCTAAAACTTAAATAGTTTACAGAGGGAAAATGCCACTTGAGATTAGTGTAAAGGTGATAGCAGTCAAAGCGATGGGTAAATGACAAGATTGTCTCTATTGTTGGCATGCATTTGGACGTAAACAATGTTGGTGGATGTCTCACTTTTCTATTAATTAGGAGGTTGTCTAGCAGGGCCGGCTCTAGCCCTTTAGGCCACTAATTTTTTTAAGGTCTCAAATTTTAAAAAATATTTTATATAATTTTAACATGTTCATTTTAAAAAATAAGAAAAAAAGGCCCTTTAAAAAATAATGAAAAAAGTTTCAGTTCAAAGAAAAAAGGCCCCATAAAAAAGACACAAAGTAACTACACTAGTTAACTTGAAAAAAGAAAGAAAAAATTATATGTGATTGTATCAATGCAATGGAGGTAAAAAATCTAACTCTCTCTCGCTAATGTATAGATGTTCAGATGTTTAAATCCTCTCTCTCTCTCTCTCTCTCTTGTCCAAACACAAATTTTTAAAATGAAAAACACTATCTCTCTTGTAGGAGCACAAATTTTTACAGTAATAAATAAATTGATAAATCTTACAAATAGCTTTATCAAACGAGTTATTGACGTGAATTTTTTATTTTTTATTTGTATAAATTGATCTTTGTTTGATTTCTATCTTGTCAAAATATATTCAATCTCTATTTGATTTTGTGAGTTATATGTATATGTATGAAATATTATTTTATTTACCAAAGACTAATTTTTTTATTTTGTCACTTGAGATGTTAAATTGAGCAAAGTATATTTTTTTTATTGGTGGGTTATCTATGTGTAGCCGCTAAGGTAAAAACTATAAAATAATTTTTTATTATGTTCATTGGGTCAATTTTGATTTGGTAAATACAAAGAAAATTTTTGTATATAATTTGCATATATTACTTGGGTGCTATGTGAATTAGTTACACTGTCAATTGAAAAAAAAATTATTATCTAAACTTGAATATATTGATTAATAATTTTGCATCTCAAAAGTCTAGAAAAATAAATTTTAGATAAAAAATTTACACCAATACTAAAAATGTGAAAAGTCAAAAAAAATTTTCAAAAGACCTCATCTAAAATTATCGCTTTAGACCTCAAATTGTATTAAGCTAACCCTGTATTTTTGTGAACAATCTCTGTTGTGAACACTATGATGGGAATTTAGTTTTGTAATTGAGTGCATTGTGGATATTATACTATGATGGGAATGTGATGTTCAATCAGAATTGATGTGAGGTTTGGGTGAGTTATGTTTGCTTGTTCATTTTTTTTATGTTTGCATAATTTGTTTTTTTCAGTCAACCATCCAACATCCATTGGTTGTGGTACAAAAATGTCAATTAGATAGCAACAACATTTGTCATTCACAAAAAGACTACATAACACTATTTGTACCAATGTTAAAGTTCCAATTTGGGAATACAGGCAGTCATAAAGCAGAGCTGCAATGGGTTTAGCAGCCTGCAAAGCAGACATCACTAATAAAACTTAGTGCAAAAAACTGGACATTATATTCTAAATCAGGGCAGAACTCCAAGTGGAATCACTGAAAGGGAAGGTGAAAGCAGTTCATACTACACCATCAAGATGTTGGAACTTGGAACCAGTGAGGTACTTCTCTCTCTACATGTCGAGACGGTCCCAGTTGATTGTTCTATCTTCAAATTCAAATTGGTGAAGCCTGTTTCGAGCCAGCCTGCTCATCACTGCAAGACCTGAAAATTTTTTTTAAAAAACAAAGTGAACTCCTAATTTCAGTGCCAAAAAGTTGAGAAAGAAATTATTTCTAAGGTTACTAAAGTAGCAGACATTATTTCTGAAAAACAAACGTAGTTAAGATCAGTGGAAAGATTGAATTCTGACAAAGAAGGTTTGAACAAGATTGAAATGTTCTTCCATTGTCAAAAATACCAATGGCTACAAATAAAATGAAAACAAAACAAAAATAAATAAACTAAATTGAATTTGAGTAAGATCTCATAGAAGGAAGTACTTGGAAATTGTAGAACATTATGATTACATACTAAGTTCCAGACTTTGTTGTCTAAGTTTACTTTATTTTTCTTCACGCATTTGCGTAAATAAGTAGAAACTATTTCCTCCATTCTTAATCCAATAATTAGAAAAAACTATGTGCACTCGTAAAGAATGGCCTTAGTTCCTTCCCACAAGTAACCTTTGACCCTTTTTATGCAAGCAATGACCAAACAACTAAAACCAACCAATCGGACTGCTGAGCATATCCCCACTGCAACCCAAACCCAGCCTAGGCCGTTGGCACCTCCCTTTGAGAGGGGGCTGTGCTAGTGGGGATGATAGCCAAATCTATAAGGAAGCATTTGTGGGTCCAAGTGCAAAAACATTATGCAATTAGCATATTTAATTTGTACCTTCAACCATTTTGTAGAGAGATGACCACCATCTATCACTAGGAACCTGGTGCTGCTCAAGGGCTTCTTCAATGACCTTGTCATGCTTCCCTTCCAAAACTCCCTGCAGAGTTATAACTGCATCCTTTGTTTTCCTGAGAATGTTGTTCTCATCTTCAATTTCCAACTGCACAAGTTCATTCTGTGACGAAGTGAGGCTGACAGCAAGAGCAAACTGGGCGGCTGCAGCCCAACGAGAAGAGGCAAGCCATCTTCTCTGACCATCTAACCGCCTGGTCTCTTCTCTCTCAAATTCGTTCTCCCCTTCCCCATGGAATACTAAGCTGCGTAAGTATTGAGCATTTGCAGCACCAGTACTATGAACCATCTTCGAGAAAGAGCTGCCCTCATTTTGCAGCAGCTCCTCTGGGGTAGCATATTCTAGAACCTGCAGAGAAGGCACAGAAACAATAGCAAATCAACGGAAATTTACACTAAACCAAAGATCAATTATCAGTTTATAGGAAAGCTTGAAGTCTTTCAGCGGAATTCTGAATCAATCAGAGATGCTGCACGCACCCCCCAGGTGCGGCTTCACTTTCGCATTTCCAAGTTGGGTACACCTCTAAGATAATGCAAGGAAACAAGAAAGTAAAACATACCCGACCAGCTTCGAGCAGTAGAATTCGGTCACAGTCAATGATGGTATTTAGACGGTGTGCAATGATGAGCATTGTACATGATTTGAATTCTTCTCGAATTGTCTTCTGAATAAGAGCATCAGTTCTAACATCAACAGCAGCGGTTGCTTCATCGAGAACAAGAATCTTTGATCTGCGGAGCAATGCTCGAGCAAGACTCAACAGCTGCCTTTGTCCAACACTGAAATTTTCCCCAGCCTCCGAAACCTTGACACACCACAATGAGAATCAGTTAAAAACTTAAAAAGTTGAAATTTCTTTGAAGAAGTTCGAAGCAGAAGAGTTGATGATATATATTTTACCTGCATATATTGTTTAATAAATCCATGTAAACTACATAGCTTATAAACTTTTTTTTTGGAAAAATTGAGGATGAACTTAAGTTCAGCAAAATTTGTTGACATGATGGATCAGTTCCTATCCAAATTAGTAAGACTCAAACAGGTAACAGACAAGAGGTTACTCTATCACTCTTATACAACTACCATACTCTTCAAATATATTTTCATCCTAAATATTTTTTTGCATCTTATATTCAAATTAATTTATGAAAAATAAAGGAAAGCAGATATTTTCTAAACATGCAAGGGAAAAGCACACCAAAGATCAGGAGATCATTAAATTGAGCTATCTCTGATAATATTGTTAACAAGGGCTCATTGCCTGGTTCAATCCTGAAAGCTCAAGCTACAAAGCATGAACACTCAAGTTTGAGTCTGACGGCAACCACTTCGAGCAAAGAATACCAAGGAAATCTTGGTAACCATTCTACTTCTCTCAGCACCTGTTGGTAACCAGTGTACTTCTCTCAGCACCCTCATTGGAAGAACTAGCATTGATTAGTGACCTGACATCTTTGATCGGTAAATTGGTTGGGCTATTTTTTCAGTCAAGACTGACCCATCTAGTCAAGACAGCTCATGTATCCTTGAAAATAGACGCAGAGACCCATAACACAGTGGCAGGTATCAGCAAAATTAAATCATTGATATACGCTTGTTAAAATAGAATTTTGAGCAACGCATTGGTAATTTGACATCTAAATCTGGATTCTTTCATTATAAATACATAAAGTAATGCAAAAAGTGAAACTGCTACGAGATATTCCAGCATCTAACAATAGGGTTGAGTGCAAAAATGCTTTTCTTTTTTTCCATTTTGATAAATCATAAATGCTTATCATCTCTAACACTCCCAATCAATGCGAGCATAGATCCCAGACAAATGCTTAACTCAATTAAAAGAAATTTCGCTTAAACAAAGAACAACATTTATCTTGAGCTTGAAAATAACTTGCTAACAAACCATACATTGCCAAGTGCACTGTTCTCTTTGGCATGCATCCTTATCTCTCATGGATATCCAAAATATAGAAACACCAATACCCGGGATTGAGTACATCGATTCGTAAGATCTAAGACCACATATAATGCCCTACTCCGTAGAAGATATGAGATGAAATCAAATAAATACCCAACTCCAACAGATCAACTTAGTAGAAAGAATCTACGATTACGACAAAACTAGGGACATACAGAAAATAGTGAACATTTTGTGGTCTACATTATGCATTAGACATGAATGACTTTCAGTCCCCGGTCTTTTGGGAAAATGGAAAAGTTATCCCAAAGGAAAAGAAGCTATCCCTTCTTTTATTGGGTTTACTAGTAAGGAAAGAAAGCAGTGATGTATGCTTTTACCATTATGTCCTTCCATATTAAAGAAGAATACTTTTCTGAGGTCATAATCGTTAAAAATGGTTTTTAATTACATTATACATCTTACTTGTCAAAATGAAAAAAAAAAAAAAAATACAAAAATGGGTGGATCCCTTTTCATCGTCCTTTCAGCCCCCGTTTCCCAACTCTCTCTTTCTAGTTTCAACCTTTTCCTGTCAATCTTTCTTTCCTCCCATTCCTCCACCCTACCAAACATTATAAAAATGACAATACAAGTACAGAGCAAAGGACCAAAAGTTGAAACTATTATAATGAAACCACCCCGATTGACAACCATGACTTTCAAGGAAAGAAATTCTTCTTAACTTCATCAATAGTCTATAATAACCAAAGGACAAAACAGAATCTGCCTAACAATTTCCATCACTCATGGACAGATGATTATTGAGAATTTACAACACCAAACCAGAAATCGTAAAGCTTCAGTAAAGCAGATATGAGCATATACCTCAGTATCCAGCCCCAAAGAATTCCTCCTGATGACATCCTTTAGGTGTGCCCTCTCTAAAGCCTCCCAAAGGTCAGCATCATTGTGTTCACTAAAAGGATCAAGATTAAATCTCACAGTTCCTGGACAAAATAAAAGAAAAGATCACATATACAACAAAGGCTCCATCATGGAAACGTTCTTGTTAAATCACAATGATTTGCCAAACAAAAATTTCTGTCAAAGAAAATATTATTTATTGCATAGATAATTTGGCATGGCTGCTTTGGGCAGGATGTACTGAGGAGTAACTGTAGATCAATGTGACCAACCAAACAGTTTTATACACTTCATTCTGTTTGAGAAGCAAAGTTGATTGATCTCTGTACAATATAGAGCCAAACCCAAACCACACCTCAAGAAGGTTCTCTACCAATCTCTTAGAATGAAATTAACATATGAGCTTTCAAACCCTTTCTTACCAGAATAACAAATAAGAAATCACAGATGACAAAGGGAAAAAACATACAGACAATGTAAATAGAGGTTAGAAGAATACAACAGTAGTTTTCAAGTAGATAAGGTTTTACAATGTTTTTTTTTGTCCCTCCCTCTTGAGACAACTCAAGTTACACGCTAGTGATTGCGAGAAATGTTGCAAGTCTTACTGTTAACAGTCTTCATATTACATAATACAGCGATTATAGGAACACACACATGATACATATATGCCAATTTGAATTCATGCATGTAGAGACATTCATGTGATCTAGTTACTTCTTGACACCAAGATAGTTTCTAGAATCTGCCACCCCATGTTCCCAGGAAGATTAACAAACATTCCAAGAGAGAAACATATCAAAGACAAGGATAGAGAAGAGGACATCATATCAAATCAAGTTGCAGAGAAAAATTCAGAAGTTTGACTAAGTCAAATGGTAAGCATAAAATGAAACCCAGAATTGATGATAGTTTTACCTGAGAAAAGAACAGGTGCTTGTGGTATAATACCAAGAACCTTGCGGAGATCTGTTAATCCAAACTTTGCAATATCATAACCATCGATTACGATTCTACCTCTTTCCAGTTCTACAATCCGAAATAAAGCATTGAGCATGCTAGATTTCCCCGCCCCAGTTCTTCCAACTATTCCCACTTTGTCACTTGGAGGTATAGTGAAGGACAAACCATGCAGGACCGGAGGAAGTTCAGGCCTATAACGCAGGACAACATCCTCAAATTTGATGGATCCCGAGGAAGGCCATCCAGGAGGGGGACGATTGCTCTCAATAATACATGGACCCTCAGAAGGCAAATCTACATAGGTACCAATCCGCTCAACAGCATTTAAACTATTCTCAGCAAGACTTGCAAGTCTCAGCACAGCAGTTAACAAGGTTGTAATATTTAAAGCATAACTGAGAAGCAGACCCATTGTAGAAGCAAATGCCTCCTGGTTTTCTGCTCTTCCATTTTGCATGACAGCAAAAGTTGCTGTAAGCCAAATCATGAGGCCTCCTAATGTTTCCAGACGGATTGCAAGCCAGCGATTTGCACTCATGTTCACAAGAGTGAACCTGATATTGTTGTCCATAGATTTCCCATTAATGTTGGCCATACGGTCATACGCTTTGTATGCACGAATAGTTGACAAACCGTTCAATGCTTCTCCAAATTGTGCATACACTGGAGATCTGGTAATGGAATCTAAGCGCTTCACCTCACGAGATGTGCTCTATAAGAAGGGAAAAAAAAGCTTAAGCAAAGTAAATAATTTGAATATTTTCAAGGGCCTAGTGGCTTGAACTAATGCCCATGTTAAGCAGATTGTCACTCAAGCATATGTATGACGAACTTTAAGAACCACTCATCCACTTGAAATTGAAAGCAGTGCATACATCCATTGACCATTTGTATTGTATTGTGTCACCCTTTGCTTCTAAACATGTTTGCTAAAATGAGAATGATGAAACAAATAAATGGTAAAACAGTAAAGTGTATGAAAAAAGTGCTTCATGAGAAAGATGTAGCAGTAATTTAAGACAAGGTCAAAAAAGGATGGGCAATATGATTTTTAATTTTAAAACCATTTACAATGATCATTAATTGCACAAAAATAAGGAATTGTTTACTTCAAGCAATGGTGCTACAAGGGCAACACAAAATCTTAAGTTGATGAAGGGTAAAAGATGTTTGGCTCAAGGTTAAGCAAAAATAATAGCCATAATATAAAAAATGTTAAAAGAAATTGGTGCCACCAACATCAAACTGTTGAACTAAGAAGTTCTAGAGTTGGTTTGGAAGATTTTCTTCTGAAAATAGAAGTATGTAGCGTCCTGTCAATTTCTGTTGAAAGTCAACTCTAGGTTCCTTAACTTCTCTAACAGTTTAGCAATTCATGAAATTCAAGATTACCCTGTTGATGGGTGCATGAGGCGAGAACTGGTTATGTACTCAAAAAAAAAAAAAGGGAACCAAATTAGATAAGAACTTTTACATACCTGATAATATAGATAGGCTGCATAAAACAAAACTATAAGTGGCATTATGGCCCATAAGGACATGGTGCTCACAATTCCTATCAAGGCAAATGTTGACAAGAGCTGTGATACTTGGCCCAGAAACATATTCACGAACACAGCGACATTCCGATCTACGTCACCAAGATCCTTAGCAAATCTATTGATAATCCTTCCAAGGGGATTCGTTTGAAAGAAGACCATTGGAGCTCTTAATATAGAGTTAAGCATTGCATCATGCAACTTTCTTGCTGCATAAAGGCTTGAAATGATCAACCAAAACGAATTTGCGAGAGTCACCAAAACCTGAATCCAGAAAATGTATAATCAGCTATGAGATCATATTTTATTTGGCTACACAAACTCCGAAAACAATTTATGCCATATCTAACAAAACATAAACTTCATACAATAACACGAAATCAAGGCATCTGAGTTATCTAAGAAAGGATGGCATTAGATTTGATGTCATAGTGTTGGTAATTCAATGACAATTAAATTGGATTTGAAATCAAAACGAATTAAGATCCAACCAAAAGACATACTTGGCCAAATGATAGAAGTGCATAAATCAGATTGTAAAAACCAGGCCCGTAGCGCTTTGAACTGCTTTGATTTGTCCACGTACTTAACCATGTGCTACTACTAACTCGTAGAACTTCTGTTAGAACATAGCACATGAAGAGTATCATAACTACCCATAGGCCTCCCAAAGCATCTTTATACCTGCAAAAAAGAAAACCAGGATTTACAAAATCATAGACAATTTCATCATATGTCATGAGGATCGGGTATACTGTCCAATTGTCCATTAAATCAGACATATGGCAACATTTGATATTTGCAACAACACACTTAACCTCTAGCATTAATCCATCAACATCATTTTTGACACGCATACCCCATCGGGATACTAAAAGAGAAGGGTTATTTTTAACTCTTTTCTGACGCAGCGGATGCAGAGACATCATTCAGATTCCAGAAGCACTACAACATCCTAAGAAGAAAAGGCTAAAAGTTCACTTCAATACGATCAGTCATAATCAACTCATTGGGCCTTTACGTCTCTTACTTCGGGCAGAAATATAGTCTTTAAGCATCTAATACATATTATAGGGTCAGCTGATTAACTCTTAGTTAGAAGGCCATGTGATTTCAGTTAGGGAAACATGACAGTTAGAGGGCAGTCTAGTTACTTTAGTCTACTTTATTTTGTTGGACAGAACAAAAGTGCTTAGATTAGATAAAATAGAGGGCTGAGATTGCTCTTTTGTTGGGGAAACCCTAGTATCTTATGAAGGGTTTGCTCCAAATTACAAGTATCTTTCATCAAAAATCAGGTAACAGCAGCATTTCCCCTCTCCTTTCTCTTGGATGCCACTTGTTTAAGCTAGGAGTCTTGCTTAATCTCTATCTTTATTTCTTACTTGATTACAATATTCTTCTGTTTATATGCTGTCTCCTTTAGTTTCTCATGTTCAAACGTAACTAATGAGTCATCCAACGAAAGAATTTACTTCATACAAAGAGTCTGTTACAATTAAGAAATTTATAGAATAGATTTAGAATTCATAATCAAAATGCAAACTACCAAAACAAGAAAAAGTCTCCAATTGGTATTAAGGTAATTTAATTTCATTATTTAGAACAATAAAAATGTCACGACCCAAGATCCACATGGTACAATATTGTCCACTTTAGACCTTGGCCCGTACGACTTTGAAACGCATTGTACCAAGTAGATGCAAGTGCCTATACATATGGCACTTCACTTCAACTTCACCAGGCTATGTGAGACTCAACTCATAGCACCACCTCACCCCATTGAAGAGGTCTTTTGGTCTGCAACCCCTCCCTTTACTCCACTTAAGAGATCTTTCTAGTTTTAAACATTACAGTCTACCCCCTTTGAGGCCACACGTCCTCGTGTGGGGTCGAGTCCGCACACTTCCAGCTGGCTTAGGCTCTAATACCATTCTGTCATGACCCAAAATCCATATGGTATAATATTATCTGCTTTTCACGGCTTTAAAACGCGTTGTACCAAGTAGATGCAAGTGCCTACATATATGACACTTCACTTCAACTTCACCAGGTAATGTGAGACCCAACTTATAGCACCACATCACCCCATTTAAGAGGCCTTTTGGTCTGCAACCTCTCAATTCACCACACTTAAGAAATCTTTCTGGTCTTGGGTGTTACAAATAACATATTAAAAAAACTATTCAGAAGGAGGCTAGTCATCGACAAGAAATCAGATGTATTTTTATCGTCATCCTTATGTAGGCCGGAATAATAAGTCCAAGTCCCTAAAAAGTCTGGATAGTAATTACTAATTAGGTAATAACCACCACTACTCTTTTTTTCATGTCTACAAGCACGGATACGGACACAGCACACAGATATAACACGATAAAGACATGTCAACACAGCAGTTTAAATAATAAAAATTGGACATGACACAGTAAAGACACAACAATAAATACATAAATATATTTCTATACTAGGTGTCAACCCGTGCAATGCACGGGAATTAGAGTTACTCAAATTATAAATAGTTAATTTAAAATTCATAATAATTAATTATACAATCGTATCGTATATTTAAAATATAAATAGATACCGACATATATAGTATTTTATTTAATTATAATCACATTTTTAGATATTAAGTTAAAAAAAAGTCTTGACAATCTGATATTATATATATATATGTTATCTATCTTATAAAATTAATCTTATCTTATATATATATATATCTTATCTATCTTATAAAACTAATCTTATCTTATATATATATATATATCTTACAAAACTAATACATCTATCGTATCTCTAAAATATAAATAGATATTGATATATATAATATTTTATTTGATTATAATCACTTCTTTTTTTTTTTATAGATGACAATCTGATATGATATATATGTATCTTATCTATATTAAAAAACTAATCTCATCTTATCTCTTATATATATATATCTTATAAAAATAATACAATAAGTTTAATAAAATAATAAATTTAATAGTTATCTAATAAATTGCCCCTGTGACATGGCATTTTAAAAGTATCTGAACATTTAGAACGCCACGTAAGAGAGAGGCAAAATATAAGGGCAAACACAACCTTTATATATATATATGATATGTACACGAAAATAATAACTATTTCTTTACTTTTCTACATTGAAAATTCATTTATATTTTATTATATCAACATAGTAACAAATGATTTTCCAACAAAAAGTCCTAATTACTCTATTTATAAGCAAATTAAGAATTTTGGGCTTTACAATTCATAAGATTGAAAAAGCCTAAAGGAGGACGGTCTAATAGGTATAAATCCATATTTTTTTTATTTTATCATTGGATCTCAAGTTATTTTATTCACCTTACAATATAATTCATGTATGTCTAAGTGATGAACAAATGTCCCCGAAATGTTTGAAGTGTATTTAGTTCTAAAAAAAAACATAGTTTTGATGCCCATCGGACACATGCCAGGGAGTGACCAATGGGTGGTATCCAACATGAACATTTTGCCTTCTTGGATGTCAACACTTCTTAGGTTCATGTCTTAACCAAGAATTTAGAGTAAACTAATGAATGGTGTTAAATTGGTAGATATTTTCTGTATGTCTAACCATGTGCACTTTTTGCTTCATGTGCAGCACATACTTATTACACATGCATTCAATTGGAAAAATTCTAGTCTGAATTGATCAGTTTGTTGTCTTGCACAATTTTTTTATTTTTATTTCTCGATACAAATTCCATGGTTTACTACCAATTTCCCTTCTATTATCAATGTCCACAGTGGCACAAATATCAAACCTAAACATTTTCTAAATGTCAACTCAAGACCATCATCAAAATCAACGTCTTCAATCTTGATGTTGCCAATGTTATAGTAGTGACTAAATAGAAATATTAATTTCTATAAATACAAAAATGGCCCTACAGCCTGTCAAAGCAAACTCAAGACACTGTCCACCAATGGGGGACTAGTTAGGTGCTTGAAGGGCCAGTAATTAATGATTTCATTCATAATCTTCAGATCCAGTAATCACTGTTACTGCTTGATCATAGTTGCCCATGGACATTTGAATCATTAGAAGTACAGGAGAAGAGAAAGAACTGATATGTTAGTTATGCTAGTCTCACCATCATATATTCTGACAAAGGAGTTGTATGGACAAAGGTATTAGATGAATGCCCATTCTCTAACCAATGCCTATTATGTCTCTAAACTGAAAGAGAAACCATAAGTTAATAATCTTTTTTATAAGTAGAAGATTTCATCAAAACTGACAAAAACAAGGTGCGGTGCAAGTACACTGGGACAGGAGGAGGTGGGGCGCTGAACAACAAATTAAATATCTATCCAGCAAAATGACAAAGCCTCTAAAACTGAAGAAAGGCTGGAGAAGAGTCTGAAGGCCAAAAAGACAGGACAAAGAGAGAATGACACAGTCAGCCCTTTTCCAGCACGTTAGACATACATATATGCACAACCATATGCTTAAACTGTTTTTGGATTTTCTAGATTGACCCTTAAGGCACTTTACATGGGAACCATCCTTGTCTACATACATTACCAGTATTAGTATTATTTTGATAACATGTTGCAGCAGGACAAAAGTGCGACTTCTAATGGTACAGAGAAACTAGATGAAAAGACTAATCACACCAAAAGCACACAACAATTAAATTAGTTCACCTGAAAATCCATCTCCATAGCAAGGACAACCAAGAAACTTCACTTCAGAAAAGAAGATTACAAGATGGCCACTCCTAGAGTACTAAGCTACTAACTCTAACCATTCTTCACAAGAAGCTCTATCGCTTAAAAATTCCAACACTTGGCCCTCATACATCTACGTCCAATGATAGTGGAATGCCCATTTCACAACCTAAAATTCACCCAGAAATACGGTTGGACCCTACAAATCAGGCCACCCATAATATTCTGGCCCTGGGTGCTGACCAAGATCCTAATTCAAGGGCCACACTCTTGCACAACTAATGCTTACTTTTGGTGGACCGATATACCACAGGGGGAAAAACAGGCAAGTTAATGAGAACAATGGTTCCACGCTTGTTCAACATTTTAAACCAATGTTCTATATGAGGAAAGATAAAAGTAGTGTTGAACTTCTTGTCTAGCTTAATTGGTAAACATGTTGCTGGTAGAACCACATGCTTGGCCTCAAGTCTCCTCCAAAGCTTGGACACTATTTTCACACCTACTTATATTAAACTTAAAACAAATAATAAACAAGGGATGCCTCTTTTTTTTTAAACTAAGTTATAATACAAGTGGTAAGAGGGAAGTCAACAAGGTAGAGAGAAGAGCACTAAGGCACACACCACCTCCAAAACAGCCTAGCTTTTGAAGATGTGATGGCACCTTAAGTACTCATGGCAGTCCTGTACCAGTTTTGATGTGGGACAAAGCCTACTGCTTCCTTGCTAAGTTACTATACAAGGGGGATGAGGGAAGTCGGCAAAGTAGAGCCAAGAGCACTACACCACATTTAAGTGATTACTTGAAAAGGATCTCTTCCACATGTGGTGACAAAAACACTACAGTCCTTTTTCACTCTTTCGTTTCTATTGTCTTTTCTATTTTGATGGCATTCTCTATTTGGATATGATGGTTACTTTCTAAAATTTATTTTTCTTTACGGAGTGTCTAATTTATCACTTCAATAAAAAAGAAATTCTCACCATTTACCAGCTATTTGAAGATATTTTGTCTTTTCTTGCTCTTTGCTGAAATCTATGCAAGCGAGGAATTTGAGCAGATATTTTATGAGAATGCATCATGCTTTTAAGCTGTGGGTGCTAGAAATTTTAACCTAACCTGTTCCACTCTAGTAGTTGGTGCAAGTGCTTGTTAGTATCCTATTGGCTACTTTGGGGGTATCCTAAACAGTCAATGGAAATAATTCTATCCATTGTATCTAGGTTTTGTTCCAATTACATCAGGCTACTCTTAAATCATTAGATACATTACACAGTATTTCTGCTTGCTCGAAGAAAGATTACCAGAAACTACCCTTTAAGCAGGTAACTTCTTTAACCGGTATACTCCCATTTTAGTCATCAGTTGCCCAGTTGAACATGTCCATAGGTGTCTAATACTTCATGCCTTCAAATGCTTTATCAGTGTGTAGATTAAAAAATTAGATACATTTGTATACATGCATTACTGTGCATGATGTGCTCAGTAATGAAAGTGTCATA
The DNA here is from genome assembly GCA_033060915.1 of Euryodendron excelsum. Taxonomy (NCBI): domain Eukaryota; kingdom Viridiplantae; phylum Streptophyta; class Magnoliopsida; order Ericales; family Pentaphylacaceae; genus Euryodendron; species Euryodendron excelsum. Next base: position 14,974,227 of record CM065398.1, read on the forward strand.
ACATCTGCAATATTGTGACGTGGAATACCTAAAGGGAGGACAGAAATGTGAAAAAGGTCTGCACTTGGTTCAGAAGCAGCGAGAAGCACTGCAGTCCCATTTTTACAGAGTCACCTTAGCATGATAGAGCAAATTAGGCAGTCCTTTGTGAAAGTTAAATTACTTTTCACACCATTAGGTTCACTGAAATTTTAGGGGAAACTTGGGCTTTTGGTTGAAAAGAATAGTTGAAGGAACTGTGTCTTTTCGACAAATCAATTAAAGGGTACACTGGAACAGGGGAATCTCTAATAGTAGTGAGCATCATTAATTTGGTGCATGGTGGTCATTCGAAACTGATGAAATATATTATTGTTTTCTGTAGACATCGGCCTGGATTATAAAGGAGAAATAGCAGATAAATCAGGCTATGTATTTTAGAGCACATGACAAGTTGCTGTCTTACCTCTTCAAAACTTGCAGGCTGACAACACCTGTTTCCCTTTCTTCCTGCTTAATAAGAACAGATTTTCCTTTTCTTTTATTTGTGTGGGTTGCATCTTTATGCAACTCATTCGTCACTCCATTAGCAACAGGTTTTGAGGATTCATGACTAACGTTTTCAACATCTACCTTCTCTTCCACATATTCTTCCATCTTTCCGGCATTTTCCATCAGTTTTTGGAAAAGCACACCATTATTTGAGAGGTATTCAAAAGTCCCCTCCTCTTTCACCATTCCTTCGTGGACCAGAATAATTCTATCAACTTGTGAAAGAAAATGTAGCTGGTTCGTGACTAAAACTCTTGTTTTTCCTCTTAATTCATCTTTAATGCAATTTTCAAAAACCTGCAGATTCAAATGACATTGGTCAATGACACAAGGAACAAAAGGAAAAAGAAAAAAAAAAAGGCTGTTCATGAATGCAACATTCATACAATAACTTCTTTCATGTGGGATTTTACAAAGAAACAGTTAACATCAGTCATACAATAGCTCTGAACAGGGGTTTTTGCTGAATCTTCAACAGATAAATTTCCATGTGTATGTATGTACATACAAGTAAATGTATATATAAAATTACATTTTCCATATCACAGCATCTTGAGTATATATAAACCGAATAAATAGACTACAAAATGATAGCCCAAAGGACAAGGAGCAATGTGGCTGTAAACATCAAAGAAAATTACAAAATTCAGACTCAACTAGAAGTACAAACTACATGTAACAATGATAGGTGATATTGATTATTATATTGTCATTAAAAAATGTAGTAACTACCTGTCGAGCCACATGAGCATCTAGAGCACTTAAAGGATCATCAAATATGTAAACATCTGAATTGGAATATACAGCTCTTGCCATGGATACTCTTTGCTTTTGACCACCACTAATATTAACCCCTCTTTCACCAATCTCGGTCAGATCACCTCCCTAGTAAATGAGCGACGTGAGGCACACAAGACATTAGGTTCACAAGCAACTTGCAAATAAGAATACAAGACTTTCGCATTCATGAGAAGCATTAATAAAATAATGCTCTGTACTTGTACTTACAGGCAGCAATTCAAGGTCATGCTGCAATGCAGTGACATCTATCGCCTTCTCATATCTTGCAGGCTCAATGACAGACCCAAATAATATGTTGTCACGTACCTGAAAAGTGAAGTTGAATGTTCACAGAATTACACGATACATCAAGTGGACAGCATATGCTCTAAATTGATAGCGCCCTAATTGGGCCAAACACAGAATTATTTTCCACTTGAACCATGTTGATGGAAGCATTTAACATATTTACCATTTATGTCAGCTTGGCACCAACACCAAGTACTGTAAGATTAATCATAAATCCCAGCAACTACTAAAATGGAAGATATTTAGATCAGTCAATTAAATCAGTACAACACAGGCATGGTTTTACTTACAGTAGCATTGAAAATCCATGAAACTTGTGGGACATAAGCAACTGTTCCTCTAACAACAACACTTGCATCTGCTACTGGAGGAAGTTCTCCAAGCATTGCCGATATGAGCGATGTCTTTCCTTCTCCAGTACTGCCAACAACTGCTACCAAGCTACCCATTGGTATATCCAAATTAATATTTGACAATGTGGGCCTCTCTGCCTGGATTTGAAGTAAAAGAAAAAAAAAATAAGCAGAAGATGAACATTGTGTCGAATTTCACAAAAACTTTGAACGATACTAGTTTGCATAAAATTACGATGCAGGATTTGGAAGTTCAGAGGATTCCAATTCTTATCGAGTATGTGATTGTAGAGGAAATATTGTCATCAAGCATATGGAAATATAAATTAGAACTTTACAAGTAGAGGGCCTGTATATGAAAGGATGCCTAAGTTATGCACCTCATACATTCCACAAGTAGAATGTTAGCATACCGCTATTAAAAATGCACTTCGTACTGAAGAAGTACTTCCAACTTTTGACTTTGTGGAATACAGTAATTGTAGTTGTCAACATTCTCCATGGTTGAGATTACAAATCATATTTCTCAATCAAGAAGTTGAACTAGCTTGATGAGGGCTTTACATACATGTGATAGCAAACTATTAAGAAATGCTCAAAAGGTTTAAAAATTTTGAAAAATGAAAGTGATCAATAAAGAAAAGACCATACTCCTAGAATAGGACTATGTATACGGTATATACGTATGCACCAGTAAAAAACAATAAGGTTATAAGGTTGACCTTTGAATCCCAAGAGAAGTATCCATCCTTGATTGAGACAGCCGGAAGTCCTGGTTCAAGCGGTGGGTTGGGCAAAAGAATTCTCTCTTCAGCTAAGAGAAGTTCCTCCAAACGTTTTAACGATACATTTGCATTTACAACCTGTCAAATTGCAGCAGCATTAGAAACTGAAAAACAGATAATCAGTTTTCGATTTTTTTTTTTTTTTTTGTTAAGATGTAGATTTAACAAAACAATTGAGCAAAGGATAAACACGACCAAGGTATACAACAATGGATAAAAAGGAAGACTAAATAAGCCTGTCAGTTCCTAAAATCAAAAACTTTTTATATAAGAATTCAACCCTAAAAAGGCACATAAAACTAAATATTAAAATTATCATTACACCCCAAAAAGCTGATCATGTTCAAACGAACTATATAAACAACAGCTTGTTAAGTCACAGCTGTTGCTATGTTGATTGCCTTGAGTAAACAAAAAAATTAGATATGCCACTAAAATTTTATCATCCAATTACATTAGAAGTTGAGTTGGGAATAAAGACACCAAAATTTTTGAAATTCAAAAATAAAAAATAAAAAAACTATTGAAGCTAGATTCATCCAAGCGGAAACAAAATTTATTTTTGCACGAATTTTGTGTTCAAATTTTGAATGTAGAGAAAGATCAACATATAGAAAAGAACAATATTAGGGTTGGAAAACAAAAATACTGAGATCTGAAGAGGCTCTCTCCCTTATGTTTTGTACAAGCAAAAGTGGAGAGAGAGAGAGAGAGAGAGAGAGAGAGAGAGAGAGAGAGAGAGAGAGAGAGAGAGAGATTCCTTTGTTTGGGAGGAGGGATAGTGGGGTGGAAGGAAAAAGCGAGGGAGAATACTATCCCAGAGGAATGAGAAGCATTTAATGCTCTCATTTTCTACACTTTTTCCTCACTACATACTTATCAGAAAAATGGGTTACCGCACTCCATTTGACTAGAAAATAACGAGGCCCATGGTTTGAAATCAGCCCAAAAGTGGGAAAGGAGGGAAAAAGATCCCTCTCTAATTTAATAGGTGAAATGGCATTTTTTGGCCCCTTAGGTTTGTTTACTTATTTTTACAAAATAAGTGCCATAATTGTAAAGTGATTTTAAATCATTCTGCCAAGGTGCAAAGAGAAAAAAATATGGGGGAAACAAATGCAAACAGGAACACTTGAACCCAAGACCTCTCAAAATCAGAAAGGTCTGAGACCATAGGAAACAAACGTTTGTCCAAAAAGCTTGAGCAGTTAGGGAATGGACTAAACAACATATCAAGCTCTCATACAATTAATAAGATAAAGAGAATAAAATAAATTAAGCTGTCCCCTGGAAACAAATTATATATCCCCTCCACCAATAACAATGACAAATAAGATATTTCAGTGGCGGATAGATGATAACAGAAACATAAGAAAAAGAAAGAACCTGAGTTATTATGTTGGGAAGCATGAATAGTGGAAACCGTAGCACCGCAAACAAAGAAAGTGATGTAAATGCCCTTGCAGGTGTCAGATCTCCTCCAAGCAAAGTGAACACCCCAAAGGAAATCACAATCACAATAACTGGAATGCTGTTCAGTATGAAACTGTTACACTGCAAAAGAAGAGAAAAGGATACTGATTAATCCCTCCCATACTTAAATGAGGGTTATGTTTGAAAAAGTTTAAGAAAACAACAATAAATGAGCCTTAAACTAAGAGTCTGACTTCCTTCTTTATTGCTTCAATCTTTCTACACTTTGTCCCTCTTAAAGATCTAGCTTTAAACTACATGTTTAATACTAGCCCAGCCCTTTTTTTGTTCCAATGAATTCTGAATGTGTGTTTCAGTGTATAAATTATTAGGATTAATTAAAAACACACCCCCTCAACTATGACTCAGTATCAATATGCCCGCCTAAACTCTAAAACGTAACAAGTTGACCCCTTGAACCACTAATTTGTATCAATAAACCCCTCTTGCTAGGGGTTCGTTAGGAAAATATATCAAAAATTGTTATTCAACTTGTACATGATCACAAACATATAATTTTATACCTAGATTGATCTTCTCTTATTATCAGAATTGCTAACAACTGAAATGTCTCTCAAAAAGACATGTAAACATAGGGGCAATATAAAGGGTATTTTAGTTCTTAGACAATTATTACAAAAAGATAATGTAATTTAGGCATAAAATGAACATTTGTGAACATGTGCAAGTTATATGATAATTTCTCATCTACTCTCCCAACCAATTGATAATATATTGCTAATAGAAGGGGTTAATTAATACAAATTGATATTTCAAGGGGTCAACTTGTTACGTTTTAGAGTTTAGGAGGATAGAGTGATACTCAGTTATAATTCAGGAGGTGTACTTGTAATTAACCCAAATTATTATTCACTTATGTGCGTACTTTTAGCTTGGAATTCGTGGTTGAAGTTAGGTGGAGACAAGGATAAAAATTTCGTTTAGAGATTTCATTTCGGTTGGCTCGCAAATGGAAACGTTTCGGAAATGTTTCGAAAACATTTCAAAAGTGACAAATATTAAAATAGTAAAATACAATCTTTTGTATGAAAATTCTACAACATTTATAAAAATTTAAAATTAGGGTTAATACAGCTTATTGTTTCGGTATATATCGTTGTATTTTGGTGCATTTTTCTATGTTCTAGTGTGTATTAATCGTAATAATAGTGTTTCGTTATTCTACTAGTGTTTCGTTTTGGTCTCTGAGGAAATAGAAACGTTTCGGCTGATTCGATGGAAACAAATGGAAATTTTGTTCCTTGGGTGAAGACAAAAATCTTGTCATGGTGGTGCTGGGGGCTCCAATGCTGAAGTTGGTTGACGGTTGGCAAATATATGGAATAAATTTAGTGTAACAGTGATGCCGACAAGAAAATTTTGACAATTTTCTAACATATAGACGGCGGTGGCTTGTCATTATGGTTTCTTGGTGGAGCTGTATGGAGATTTTAATTGTGATGTTAGTCATTGACAATTGGTTCTGAGTGGGAGGGCATTGGTTGGTGGAAATAATTGCAGGAACAGATGCTCAATGGTGGCACTCTGGTCATTTGGTGATGGTTCAGGGTGATGGGTCAGTCATGTGGTAAATTTGTCCATTGAAGACGCCAATATAGAGAGAGAGAGATGGATAGATAGATAAAACAAACAGACAGTGTAAATTAGATATATACAGCGAGAGAGACAGGTGATGATGATGACTGATTTCTGAGAAAGGAAAAAATGAAAAATAATACAAGAAAAGCTCAGAATGTTCCAAACATCGGGTTTTCAAATTTACAACTTACACAAAATGCAGGAATTGCTACCGGTATCAAAATATTGCATACTAGAACAATATGGATTCGTAAATATTTATACATATATATGTACATCGACATTTCATGAATGATTTACCTAAATTGAGGGTGAAAAAACACAAATATTACCAGGAGTATTATGGTTGCAGATGCAGTGAGAATGGATTCCTCGTCAAGTCAGTTTTGGGGGTGTGGACACACTTGCGCGAATTCGGGTAACGGCTACAAGGGAGAAATCGAAAGGAAACTATATACCCAACCAGTAGGGAATTAATCTCTCTGTATCCCTCCATTTGTTGTGTTCAGTCACAAAACCACAAAATGCACATAAAGGCGGGTCCAACTACAGGAAAGGGGGGAAAAAAAAGGAAGGGAACAAAGACAATAATTCTACTGTCTCTACGGTCAATGAAGCTGTGTAATAAATGTATGCATATCTATGTATGGGAACATGCATGTCTATCTGCACCCATATATTGTGTATAGAGAGGAAGAGAGGGAGAAATGGCAACATGTCGAGTTTTATCAGGGTCTTATAACCAATGACCAATGCAAGCATGTGTTTCTTACTGTAACACCCCAGACCATCATTTCATACATATTATTTTGTATTATGTGTGTTTAATTGAGCATGATCCAAGTTTCATGTGTTTTCTTACTCGTATAAATTGAATTGGATTTGGATTTGGATTTGTACATACATTTAGTTAGGAATTTCTCAAATTGCCTAAAATTGGAATTTGTACGACCTAGAGATATTTGAACAATTAATTGAGATGTTTGATCAAACCCATTTAATGGTAATTACATTTTGAAACCTTTTTGTAAAAGTAAACTCTGATTAATTAAGGATGACTATGATTAATTAAACAACTAAACTAATCAAGGTTAATTGGGTTTAGCTTGATTTAACTATGTGGGATGAACTTAGACACAACTCTATATTCAATGATCACACAATTTCCATTTCAATTAAGTTATGTAGGTTTCTGCTATAATTTCAATTTAATTATATCGAATCAGCCAAGTGAATGAAATAAACCAAATGCAATTTTCTCCAAGAAGAGTTGTGAGGCCTTTGGTAGCTTTTGAAGAGTTCAGCTATTGGTCGGTGGCGGGCACCAAATCCGCATAGGGTGGGTTTGGTGTTGTCATACTACTGTGGAGATTTAATGGAATAACTAGACTAGCATCATTTTGTCAGCCTAATACTTGCTAGGATCCTAATCATTTAATCAATTCATTTACACTTTAATTGATAAGTTTTGGACTTCTATTGTAAGTTTTAACCATGCCCATTTGATCCTGCCTCTGTAAAACCACTTCAAAAGCAATAAAATGGTGACTAACATTGAAAACTACATGAAAGCTGTAGTCCCCATAACAAAAGGAGTAGGAATCTGGATCCATAAGCATGTGTGTACTGTGTAGGTAATTGCATGTAATGCAATAGACATAAATGACTTTAGTGTTAAGTGGTATGTTGGAGATTGCATTTCTCTCGCAGTCTCACTGTTGATTATACCGCAAATATATGTTATATGTCATTGTATAATAGCATATACATAATTCTTTTAAGAACATTGGAGTGAAACCTAACATGTCATTCTTCTCCACTAAGAAAAAATATATGAAAATTTTCAATAGTGAGTTCTGCCATACCGCTCCTAGTAGTTGCGCTTTCCGGAACCATGCCAGCTCATCTGTCCGAACACTTTGAACCTTGGATTGGAAACTATTCTCCCATGCATAACATCTGAAGCATTTATGGAATAAAGGGTCAAAATGATTATTTCATGTTCCTAATATTGCATAAGCCCGAGAGCAAGCATTCAAAAAATGAACTATACTTCACAGTGTCCATGGCAGCCAAAATTTCATTCATGAGGCCAATTCTCTTGTCTGTGCGTTGCAATCCTTCCTTGGACAATTTCTGCATTTTGCTTATCACGTACGTCTGCCCCAACCAAGATAAAATTCAAAAGTTAGGGATATCCTTATACAGGATAACTTTAGATAATTCCATGGTGTGAAGTATTGAGTAAAAACATCTCGAAGCAACAAAAAGCACCTTCAAATCAGGGCAAATGAATTCATACATTTAGTAACAGCAAACTTAATTAGGTACTACTTTAATGAAGAATTAAGAAGTAAACTAAGAAAAAGGAGAGACTTGTGCCACTTGTATTGGTATACATCAGAATCCACCCAATTGAGTTAGGGTGGGAAGACTGGAAACTGGACTTTCGGAGCAATAGGGCAACCTCACTGAATGAGCCTGAAATATATTGCAATCCTTGGGCATGCCAATTTGAAATATTAAATGGTTAAAAGTTTAAATAGGCTAGTAAAACAGGATTCTATGTAAAAGGTTTCTTCGTTTAGTTTTTTAAGGATGCTAGAGAAAGAACAATGTTTACGAGGATATCAAACAGCCAAAAACCAAATTTAAAAGAACATATGATATTTCACACAGTATACAGATCTTGGAAGGGAGAATAAACATACTTCTAAAGGCACGCATAGAAAGCAACACTTTAGGGACCACAAGCAATCATTGTTAGGGTAGCTTCAGATCCCAAATGTCCTTGGGTTTGCTTTTAGCAACCAAAACTACATCATATTTCTCCACTGAGGAAGACTACTGAGGTTTGGAATGCTGAATTGCAGTAAGCACAGATATTAAGTGCTACATATGTGAACCTGCAATCTTACAAAGGCATCAACAGATATTGATTTTATTTTTCTTAAGATCCCCATTTGAAGAAATGTTAGGACTAAGTTGTTATCATAGTGAGCAAGGATAGTTGTATATGGTAGTCACTTCTTATGAGGATTTTTTAAGGCCTATAAGATTGCCTTTTAGGGGCAAAACGAATTACTTCAAGGAGAATGACTAAAAAATGAAATCTATGGAAAAGCTTTGCTGGTTCACCCTCTCTGTCTCTGTCTCATCTCTTATCCTTATCTCATATGTACATGTCTTTCCCCCACAATTCTTTTACCTATACTCTCTTTCTTCTATTATATCCATATCATCATACCACATATTCTTCTCTAGTTTTTTTTTTCAACCACCCTTCTTCTCTCTATATTACCTTTCTACCTCTAATCATATCACATATACTTCTTTGCTCACCAGCTGTTAACAAAAAAGTCCCACGAAGGCCATATAACATCAACATTTTTCCTAGCTAATGTCTAACCAGTCAATTCTCAATTGAATGCTGTCGGAAGAATGTGAAATTTGCCTGTGGACAACTGTATGACACACTTATTATCCAAGATGAGATAATAGATTGAGCTAATGATTAAAAATCTTATCCCATATTTCTTTCTTGTTCAAAGTTACCCACATCTCGGCCTGCTTCAACAGCATTCAAGTAATGAATGCGGTTCTCGTAAATGAAAACATCACAACTTTTCTTATGAATCCAAATTATCATCCTCATCTTCACTTTTGCATGACTCACCTGAGAAAAATTTGTAACTACAATACATATCTGATGCTAATAGAAACTCTTAAAGGATTTTGATCTTGAAAGAGGACCAATTGATTGTGAGCACCCAAATACTTCCAATGTTCATCTCAATCAGATTGGGTTAGGGCTTCACCTAGTGAATAATTAAAAATGAAAGTGTGCCTACCTAAGAAGCACGTACACTTTTGTAGGAGGACACTTGTGGGTTATCAAAGCTCAAAGCTCTAGCATAGGAATTCATTTATACTCATTGTATTTATTGCATCGGATCCTCCATAAGATAATGAAAGTACCTCCAAGAGGAATATAAAATCTGAAGGAGTAATAGAGGAGTGATATATTTACAAAATATATATTTTAATTAGTCACGTCAATAAAAGTTGAACCATAGGCTAAATAGATTGATATACCAAGGAGAAATAACAATATGGTCTCAATAGTTTAATGTTTGGTCAAGAAGAAATCCTCCAGTAACTTGAAGAAGCTAAGAACAAGGTCAAGGTGAGGAAAAAGGGGAAAAAAAAAGTTGCAGTGGCCTTCAATCAGACATTCAAAATGCCCAATAGTTAATTCAATTTACACAAGCTTGGAACTTCTCTTTTCTACTAGACTACATCTCCCCCAGATTTGCTGAAGAAGTGGCTATATTAGCTTCGTATATGGCATTTTAACCTGTGTATTATCAGTTGGTGCAGATTTACAACAAAAATACATATCTTAAACTATAAAATCCTCATAAATGCCCTCTGGTACTGCTGAGAGCATCCCAACTCTTCAGGTTGGTCTGAACCACAACTCCCAGTCTGTTTTCATCTGCCATAACATTTGTCATTTTGTTGCAAAGTATGAACTGCACTTTTGTAGGACAAAAGCCAAGATGATGACAATATGAAAGATTTGGGGAAACACAAATTACAGCGCATTCAAGGTTTCCATTATGTCCTCTTTGAACTGCCTAAACAGCCCCAATTTGGCTTCTTCTGAAATGGTGGAAGTCCAACCTATCCAAAGGAGATATCCTTGCATAGGTCTCAAAAGTAAAACTGGGCCTCCACTCTCTTATTTTTTACCCTTCCTGCTTCTTTTCTTCCCCCTCAACTAACTAGCTCCCAATAAAATTGTCACTGATGAGAATTTGCAAGTCTATGGAAGAACTTAGTATTCCGATCACATTCCTTATCCAACCAATTTGCTCTAGAAGAACAATACAGCCCAACTACCCTTTAGCTTCCTCCCTGTTCATCAGCTCTTCCATTGATAATCCCCCTTCACCTTCTTTGGCATCCAAGACTTTTCTAGTACCAAGAGCCCTTGCTTTCTAAGAAGCCAAGTTGCCAAACTCCGCTTTATTCCACCTTTAAGATCTTATCTCAACAAATTGCAATTTTTTTCTCACAACAGCAAAACTGGGATCCCTACATCTTGGCACTGCACCACCTCTCACACCTTATCAATTACTATCAAGAATCAACCTTACAGGATCATTCTGCTCAACCAGATTATGTTTTCTATCAAGTAACAGGGCCCCATATTTCTTCCCCATTATTATACCTTCAAGGCTACAACCTCGTCACTCGTATTTCTCCCTTGTCCATCTTAACATACTTATCACAGTAATGCTCATTTCATGGACATCCTTTTTGAGAGATAGGCTAAAAGCTCCAGTGGTGTTTCTACAATGGGCAAAATGCATGTGGCAGAACAACATAACAGTGCCATTAGGCCTGTTAATAAGGGGAAAAAAACCTAAACAGAAACATTTCATTTCCAACCATTACTCCAAGATATAAAATGAAGCTACACTGCCACAGAAGAGTGCCAAAGTTCTTTGACCTTTAAGACCACTCAGTATGAAATAAACATAAGCACCAACGGGCCTTCAGATTCTTCATTTGTAAACATAATTTGCCTTTCTAGATGAGAACATGCTACATACTTGGTAATATTGAAGAAAGAATCACCTTAAGTTGTAAGAAAGGACTATAGCCATTGTCTTATATCAATTTCCAAGTAAGCTCACGAATTTTCGTAGTCCCCGATCTGTTTGGAGTAGAAAGTGTTATTTGCACTGCATTAAAATCTTTCACCTCTAAAGTGTTTCATCCTCTAATGTCCAAAAAACTGTTTCGCTGAAAATAGTCATTCCACATTTCTCTCTAGTGTTATCTTAAAGACTTGAATAGTGCCTAACCTTTACGACAAACTATGGTGGCTCTTCTAGTTTATATAGAAATATTCTGTTGAAGAGGCACTAATGCCAGTCACAACATGTTCCAGAACTATGTTACCTGAAACGCGGATCGTTCTTGTACGTGAAATGGAAATAGGAACATGGTACACCATATGTTTTAAACCATGGTACACTAAGGGTAGTTTTATATAATTACATTAGGGACTTCTAGAACAATTTTCTTTAACAATTAGTCATTTAATAAAATATAATCTATGTTTTTTCAAATTAATCATCTAAAACACATTCTAGGAGTATTATGGCCCATTTTTTTGCATATTGTTATGTCAAAACTCCATTCTCCCTACATTTTGGTTCACTTATATTTGATTTTTTTTCCTTCTTAGGTGACCTTTAAAGAAATAAATAAAAAAAATAGTTTAGAATCGCATTGGATCGCTACAGTTTTAGAGAGCTAGTGGACCATGTTTCGGAACGGCATTCCAAAAGTGTAAATCACTAGAGTAGTAGAGTATTATCATAACACAGTTCCAGAAAGAGTCCACTGAATTGATCACACTATACATTAGCCTCACAACTAAGAGTATAAGACCAACAATTGAAAAAAAGGGCAAAAGGATGCCCCATATATCACAATTCACAGCCCCCTTTTTAGTACTTGTTATCTTTATAAAAGTTATGCTCCCATGTTTTACCCTAGTTTCGGTAATTTTGATAAGAAACGTATCCAAAACATCTCCAAAAAACTGTAAATTCTAGATTAAATAATAACCTCATCGATTGCCAAAAGAGTTAAAAGATCAACAAAAATGTGAACCTAGAACAATGCGTTCACATTTTACAGTGAGATGCCAACAGGGCCCAAACAATCATAGAAGAGGGGGGGGGGGGGTAATGGAAAAGCGGAACCCCTATCACAACAAGGCAAGTTCAATTGACGGACCACTTTTTTCCGGGAGAGGAATCGTTTTTGTAGTAAAAAAAAAGCTTATGCACGTAGCTCGCTGGAAGCTAAGAGCCTCATAGCTGGGTTCAGGAGAGAGAGGGAGAGAGAGAGAGAGACACCCATATACCTGTACGGGGAACAAAAGAACTAGCATTAGTGCCCCAATAAGTGAAGCAACACCCAATTGCTGGTACAGAAGAAACATTGCGACAATAATACGAAAAGGAGCCGACCACAAAGTGTGAAGTGATTGGCATATTTGCTGTAGAAAGAAAAAGCACATTCAGTCATAAAGCTGACCAAGGAACTTGTGCATATATTTATAGAGTCAAAGTATTACAGAGATACATCAAATCAAGATAAACCACTATAACATCACAGGTGCCATTTTCTTGGCGAGTGTTTATATTATTGGGTCCCCGTTAACTTTTAACAAAGTGAGGACACAGCATTCTTTAGATACTTAATATATATAACACTAATTCCAAAATGAAACTTTAGCAAAACACCTAGGAAGATCTACTAAAAAGATAAATCTTTACTGTTTCAAATCAATTTTCCTACTGGTGTGTGAATTTACATTCAAAATTTCAATAATATTCAATTTATGATATGTGGGACACAGCAAAACTATGTTTGAGAGGCCTGTCGATTGTGTCAACACAAACATGCGTGTCCACGCGCCATTAAGTTCATACACAGTATCCTATACATATGGTGATCTGATTGAATAAAATGTGTACAAGTTTTGGAACGTGAAGCACAAGATCAGAATTTGATATGATTTAAACAAAAGCCTTCTTCATGTGGGAGGCCCACAAACTTTAAGAACCAGAGGTCTTTTGCACAAAAAGAAGTGAAAAACTGGAGGTCTTTTGCACCAAAAGGCGTGGGAGGCCCACAAACCTTAAGAACCAGAGGACTGTGTTGACACTAGATGCCAAGTCTGTATCCACAAATCATAGGATACAGTGCAGCTCCAAAAGCAACAACTGTTAGCTCAAGTGGTAACTCTTGCTGCCCTTAAATTAAAAAGGGTGGTCAAGCCTTTCAAGTCCCAATTGAGACATCGATTGTGTGGGTGTGCACGTGTATGTGCATCTGTGAGTCTTAATTATGCAGGAAAATACGAAAAAGGAAACAAAAAGTGTGTATGAGGGAAAGAGAGTGAGAGAAAGAAAAAAGATTCAATGCAGCTCTAAATAATGTTAGAGAGAAGAAGAGGTGGTAGGTATATAGTTTCCCTCTAAGTTTGAAATGCTTTATTAGAGAAGAAGAGGTGGTAGGTATATAGTTTCCCTCCAAGTTTGAAAGCTTTATTCGCTACACATCTTATTGCATTTCCATAATCCTTATTTACTAGTACATCTCCCTACCCCACACAGCTTCTTTACCTGACACATTTTTTGTAAAACTAATTTAATTAAACCATCCTTTCAAATTTATTTGCAGAACCCAAGTAAAGTGTGTTTAGCAACCACATTTTTCTGGTACTTCCATAAAAAAATGAATTACTTATACTAAAATTAAAAAAAAAAAAAAAAAACTAATAGCATAGTTGACAACTGCACTTTTAGCATTCTTTTAGGAAAAATAAATTTGATCAAGATTTTGTTCAAGCCAGGCCCGATTATTATTATAAGTTCAATTATGTAAATATCTTACCCATTTATGTTTTTTGACATATTTTTATAAGTTTAATTTAACCATTATTTAAACTATATACACTTATTTTTTTACCAATATACAAATTAATTACCATCCTTTTATATTTAGTTTAAAATTTAAACAAATATTTAAAGAAATTATTACTCAAAATTGGCCAAGCCCAAGCCCAAGCCCAAGCCCACCTATAAGGCCGTGGTAGGGCTTGGGCCTAAGGGTTTACCTTTTGACCAGGCCTGGTTTTTTGCAGGAGCCCGATATGCCGGGCCCGAGCCCTGCAGGCCCAAGATTGGGACTGGTCCGGGCCTAACTTACATCCCCGTTATTGACCAACTTCTACTTTAGTAGGAGGCCAGAAAATCACCACAATATATATAGGTATCTATATATGAGAGATAGAAATTTGAGAGAGAGTCGTGAAAAGAAAGGAAAGGTTAGAATGGCAGTGCTGAGTATGAAGACCTGCTTTCTCGTGTGAGATATACAGAGAGCGCCTATCAGATCGCCGCTCAAATGGGAAATGTTTGTATGTAGAAATCCAGCCACTTGGCATGGTGAACATTTATTCAGAAAATTTAGCTTAAAGGTGTGAGTTAGCTTTTTCAATTTTGGTAAAACTAACATATTTTTTTAATAAAAAGAACCTAAATGGGTGGTTAGCAACCATGCTTTTTAACAAAAGCGTGATTACCCCTTTGCTGTCATGTAAGTAAGTTTGGAGTAACATTAGTTAATTAACTAATTTTAAGAAAAATGTGTCAGGTAAAGAAGCCCCCCACCACAAACCCATGCCTCCTCGTACTCTTGACAAAAGACCCTAGTTTAAGTTTCCTTGTGTCCGTAATGAGTGCCTAGAGATTTTATCTTTCCATCACTATCGCACTATAATATTCCATATGACTGACCTTGCCTTATAGTCTAGCAACCGACAATAAGTTCTCATGTGGCCCTAATGTTCTCAAATTTTCAACGTACTTATCAAAAAAAAACTATAAAAAAAAAAAAAAAACTAACTGATAAAGTTCTCAAACTTCCAACATGATCAGCAACTCCTCATTGCCATTTAGAGCTTCCAGTTCAAATAGCCCCTACTTTGACCATAGTTGTGTGTGTAAGACCTAAGAAGCACGGACATGATATGTGTCAGACACGCCGACATAGTAATTTGCAAAAAATGTAGAACACGACACAGTAGGGACACGGCAAAATAATATATTTTTATGTCATATATATAAATATTTTTCAAAAAAAAGTTTAAAAAAATACAAAATAACACCAATCAAATAAATAAAACAATATATTTCACTACTTAACCAGCAACAAATCGTTCACAATTAGTTAATTACATTCCATCAAAAGTGATAAAGTAAACAAGCACATCAACAACAAAAAAGTTGTTCTATCAATACATAATACTAAAAGTCATAAACTACCGAAAACATTAACATGCCATAAAACTTCATCAACTATTCATTATCATCTAATATAAAAACCACAAAGAACGCTTAAAACAAATTAACCACCAATATAAATAGCATACTTGTATTTCTTCTCCGTCTTCTTCTTCGATCCAATAATTAATTTTAAAATCTATAGTTGAGCCCTCGCCATGTCCCTAAAGTATCCAAAATAGGACACGCGTGTCCAATCTGTGTCCGTGAAGTGTCCAATGTGAAAATAAAAAAATAAAAAAATAGACACGTAAAACGGAGTGTCCGACACATGTCCGCAAGTGTCTAACAAGTGTTGGTGTCCGACACGGGTACGGCTCCTCCAACAGAGTGTCTGTGCTTTCTAGTGTAAGACTTTCATATTATGCACAACCCACCCATCCACCCAAAAATAAAAGAACAAGAAAGAAAAGAAAAAATAAAAAAGCATAATAAAAGGCCATTCTTCATGATATGTCCACATTAATCAAGGATTCGTGAAATGGTGGATCGCATTGAAAGACAACCTTTGTGTGCCTGTCATGATGGTGGGTTTGGATGTGATGGTGATGGGTGTGGAAAACATATGTAGACATAGAGAGATGATATATATACATATGCTTGTGTAACTATGTAGAGATAGTGATTAGTATTAATATATATACATACTAATTACATTTGTAATCTGGTTGTGTTTAAGAGAGACAGCATGTTTGTGTTGGCACAGAGAGAGAGAGAGAGAGAGAGAGAGAGAGAGAGAGAGAGAGAGAGAGAGAGAGAGAGAGAGAGAGGAGGAGGAGGAGGAGGAGGAGGAGGTGGCAGTAGTGTGGTAGATGTCGGTGGAGGGGGTGCTAGGTTGAGGTTGTAGAGGGTGTGAAGGTTGGGTAATGGAGGATGGATACGTATTGTTTGCATAAATTGGATGAGAGAAATGCAATTATACATAAGGGTAATGTTAAGTTATATTTTCTATTAACGAATGTTACCCACCAACTCTGAGAGGAGGTCAGTATCATTTCAGAAGCCACAAAAGAACTGTCTGTCATTATTAGATAATGACATACCTCAGCGGAGTTAGTGTAATTTACCATATAAAAAAAGATTTACCACAATACTAAAGTTAATTCCATATTATTTTCGAACCAAATAAGAAACGACAAAAACTTAATGCACAAGATTTATATTTAATGTGAAAGGCTGCTCTCCCACAAGATAATTTTATTCAATTCACAGCAGGTGCTTTAATAACATAAATATAGACAAATACGCAAACCAATGCTTATATACACACACCCACACGGGCACTTTTATATCTATACTTATTTACGAGAACCCAGTAAAGTGTGGCTGCCAATCATGCTTAAAATAAACTCACTTGGAAATTTGAAATAAAAATAGAAGTGTTGCTGCCAACAATGCTTTCTGTGCAAATTGAATATGTAATTCCTGAAAGTGAAGGTGTAAAAGCGTGGTGGTTGCCAACCATGCTTTCAATAATGATTGGCAAACACGCTTTACTCGGGTCTTGTGAATAATTTTCAAATGACCTTGGTCAATTAAATAAGTTCTTCATAAACATTTGTCAGGTAAAAAAGTTGTGTTTATATTTAACAAACATCTTGGCATCCAACTAAATTGTATACAGATATAAATGTAGATAATGTTGCCTTTTGAACAACATCATCATCGTCCAGCAAACAAATAATTGCAGCATTATACACATAGTGATAATGTTAAAACATGCCTGGAGCGATTCAGCATCAGTTGTCATCAAGTTGGTTATTTTTCCAGTTGCAAACTTCTTGCGACTCTCATGGGTTAACCTTAAGGACTTCCGGAATACAGCAGCAATCTGCAAACAATAACAGTTTCAAGTAGGGGGGAAAAAAAAAGAAAAAGAAAGCTATATAGCTATCCCTAGCATAACAATACAAAACTTGTTAATACACTTGAACAAAAGCCAATAAACCTTCTTTACAGACTTGAAATCAATTCTTTCTGCCAACCTTTCACCAAACAACGCTCCCACCTCCCAAAAAAGAAGAACAAAAGATACACACACACACACACACATATATTTACCTATATACTACAAAGAAATGGATATCGTTATCGCCGTGGTTGCAACAAGTGGCATATTTTGAGTGGCTCTAAAGTTTTGTTTAAAATGTTTTTTGTTTCAAAAATAAAAAATAAAAAATAATTATTTAATTGTCTCTTTGGTTCACTGTACATATATTTATTTTTTAGGACTCTAATTCACTAGACTTATTCAATGTATTAATGGCAAAGAATTGTCTAGTTGTTTCTTTGGTTTACTTTACATGTATTTATTTTGTTGGACTATTGTATTTATTATTCAATGTACTTATTTAGTATTTATGGTATTTGTCTAGATGAAGAAGTATGATATGATATGATTCTTAGAAAAGGAGGTCGCTATAGTCGTGGTTGCGACAAGTGCTTATTTTGAGTGACTCTAAAGTTTTATTGAGAAATTTTTTATTCAAAAAATAAAAAGTAATAAAAATTTTATTTGGTTGTTTCTTTGGTTTACTATACATATATTTATTTTTTTGGATTATGATTCATTGGATTGACTTTTTAGTTCACTGTACATGTATTTATATTTTTGGACTATGATTCATTGTACTTGTTATTCAAGGTACTTATTTAGTACTTATGATGTCTGTCTAGATAAAGGAGTATGATACTTTGTTTTTCATGATAATTTAGTGTTGGTGTGAAATTCATGTCACTGTACATTGTATTTATTAAATTCAAATGAAAAGAACCTTTATTATCTCCTCGGCCTTCATGATAATTTATTGTTGGTGTGAAATTTATGCCACTGGACGTTGTATTTATAAAATTCAAATGAAAGAACCTTCATTATCTCCTTGGCCTATTCAATGATTATCTTATTATGTTAACAATTCGTTGTTGTGACACATGGCTCAACATGGGGTTTTTCTTTTTTACTATACTTTGTAATTGTTATATATTTTTTTTTATGAAAAATTGCATTTTTTTTGGTTCATTTATTTATACATATTAGTACATTTCAACGTATTTATATCTATATTTATGTTAGAGCATGTATTTTAAGATCATGTCCAATATTGATTAGTATATGAACATGAAATTCATTATATTTGTGTTGGTTCATCTATGTTATGTTCATAAACATACCCAACAATCATGTAGGTGTATAGATTACTACATATACATATATAGATTAAAGAGAAATTATTATTACTATATCATTTATTTAACTAAATACACAATTGATCATAAATAGTGAGATAAATATTTAATTAATTTACATAAATGGTCAGCTAAGTTAAACATAAATAGTTAGATGAATACACAATTAAATTACGTAAAATAGACTGCATAAAATATTAAATAAAAATCACAACAACAAAATAGGAAACCTAAAAATTAAAAAACAAAATATTGTGCATCGGCCATTATCGCGATGATTGCGACAAATGGCTCATTTTGAGTTCTTTTTTTTTTTATTTTACCTTAGTTTTTTTAATTTATCTAGGTTCTTTTCCCTATGCAAACAACACTTACCAAAAAAAATTTAAATCACAACAAAATAAGACCTCAAAATTAAAAAAACAAATCCTGTGAATTGGTCATTGTACAAGTGGCTCATTGTGAGTAGCTCTTTTTATCCATTGTTTATCAATTTATCAAGGAGGTTCTCTTTCCCGTGCAAACTAATAAGTAATTATCATAAGTTATTACTTCTTTAGATCTTTTACAATCCATTCTAAAAGAAATGCATCCTCATTTAAAAAGAATTCGTAAAAGTCAAAAGACTATTTTCTTAGTTTCCCAATTATTACCTTTTAAATACGTGCATATTGAAAAATTAATATTGTATCTACATTTAATAAGAGTTTCAAAGACTCAATTGACAATCTTATTAATTTCCTCAACTATTACTTTAAGTATATTCATGTTTTTACTTACACAAATGCTAAGGCACATGTTGAGCATATATCATTTGGTTGTACAAAGTGAGATCCCACATTTTTTACTTCTTCTAACACTTTGTACAACCAGACTAAGCAAGTCCTTTTTATTTATAATATTGTTTTATATACAATTCGGTACACATTGAACATCTGAGTTCAACATGAGTCCAAAAAATCAATTGGACTACCTTCTTAATTTCTTTAATTATTACCTTTAATTTAATGCGTTCTTGATACTTATAATAAACTATTTCATACATATATTTTTCAAACAAAATGAGTAAAAGCTCATGCATTATAAATTGTATTCACTAAATTTCTAGGAAATGCATATGCATTATCTCCTAAATTATTTAAGTTATAAATAGAAACATATGAGCAATTGATAATTTTTTTTTACTTCACTGACAATATCATATATGTAATAACAACTAATCAGCCCTCTTTTTCATTACTCTCTTTGTGCGGATAATTACATTTTATTTTTAGAATAGTTACATTATGTCATTTATGTATTTCATAGAAAATTATATTATTTTTAGAACACATGAATAGAAACAGATAAAACAGTTAAGTATACTAATATTCAATTTGCTATAAGCATATATGGATAGACAAATACAAAATACTTTTAGTTAAACTATAAAAACTTTAAAATATGATCAAAGAAATTATATTTAGTTTTTTTTTTTAAAACAATCACATGGGCCTAAAACTAGTATACGTGTATGATAGAAAACTAAACTGAGTATTTACCCATTAAGTGGGCAATTCTAAGCTTGTCATTATCAACAAATTATGACCCACCATGAAGGCATGAACAATCAAAATGATTGGCAGTTCAAGAACTCATATAACCACTACAATTTGGAAAGAAGAAATAATACCAGAATTATTAAAAGAAGATTAGCAAAAAACAAAAAAAAATTACCAGAGTTGATCGTAATCGGTAACCAACACGCATGACGTTCTGAAAGTATTGAGCTTCACACAAGACTCCAAATACCTGAACCAAGTAATAAGAATCAGAAATACGAAGTGTTTCATGATCTACAAATTAATGCATTGCTTCAATTCAGTTAAAAAAGTTCAGTGGAATGAGGAAATGCCCATTAAGTGAAAACCTGTATCTTCAGATCAAGAACCAGCACAGGGCTATTGATTAGAATGAATAATGAAACATAGAATAGAAGGACAAAGTTAACAGATGCTTGTTACTTCTGCTGGATGGGAAAATATAATGAAATAGTAGTGACAGAAACAAAGATTAAATAACAAACTAAGTAACCAAAAGAAAATTCACCATGTATAATAAGCATAACATAACACCATTTTTTACTATAGAACTGTAATAACATTAGTTGTTCTTCAAATTGTGACTGAAATTCTAAGCCATACCTTTGATCATTCCCCAAAAAATGAAGAAATAAATAAGAATTTTAAACAGGTACAATCTCCAAAAGTCTGAAGAAGATAATCATATTAATTTGAAGGTCATGGCAACTAGCCCGCAACTCACATCATCAAGCATTATCTTACATGTCTATTCAGTTACTAACATCAGAGGATTAATGACAGTACATAAGTGTGTGTATTTATGTAGTATGACATCAGTACATTGTGCTAAGTGCAAACTATTCGTATTTCAGTGTTCATTGTTTCATGCTAATCATATGGACTTTTTCTTTTTGGTACATGGCTGAATCCCTAAACCACAAACTCTGTAAGCCAGGAAAGCGCAACGGGTCTTGATATGAAAATTCAGCTAGGCCTGCTAGGCTGCTATAATATCCGAGCAAAGCAATTTTCTAATGGTTGTGATCTGTGTCTTGCAGTGCTAATGTAAAATATCAACCTGCTGCATGAAGTTCATAACCACCTGACCATCCAACTCGAACACCACTCTGAAGAAGCCTTTCCCCCATGCCATGTTAAGTGCCCATAGCGCAGCCCATAATTCAATTCAATATTGGTAGCTGTCCCACCACTAGTCTCTTTCATCTCTTGTTAGCCCTCCAGCAGCAACTAGGCCACATTGACATTCACATAGACATCTGTGCTCAGTTTAAGCCAGTGAGAGTTGGGAACAGCCAAAATTGATAGTAGCTTTCCTATGACCTTCTAATGTATTCACTGTGTGCATGTAGAACTCAAAAGTCCTGATAGAGAGACATATGACAGGATCATGAGTTAACCTCGATTCCAGATTATGAAGCTTCTGATTGTGCCAAAACCATATGGACTGAGCGGCGGTAGCAAAGCTCAAGGCCTGGTCAACCTCATTCCAAGCTCCCCAACTCCTCTTAAGATTATGATCAACCCACTGAGTAATGTCTCCCTACAAAAACTTTTCCCAAGCACTTCTGCACATAGATACTTCTCAATATATTGAGAGCCTTATCACAACCTCATATTGCACGAATGTCTCACATGGGTGCCCAGAAAATTGCCAAGTTTCTTCTCGTCAAACATTTTTTTTTGGATAAGTTAAAGACTCCATTCATTTCACTTAGGTGAGACTCGTAGAAGGCCTTACAGACTAAGTTTTCTATTATATTTTTTGTTACTCTTCTTTTTCTTGCACTCGATTTTCATTGGAAACATTGTTGTGCATGACTCAAAGCCAATCAGCCCTTGTTTCACCCTAATTACATCCATAAAACCCTAAACTTGTAAACAAACCAAACAACTCAAAGATTAATGCATCTACATGTAATACAGTCAATACTGATAGAAAATAACTGCTGCATAGTTAATTCTAGTTTCTAAACTGTATTCAAACACAAAATGCATCAAAACATTAACTTTGGGCCCCAACACACCTGGCATGATGGTAGTAGCAAGCACAATATAATCCAAAGCACTAAAACTATTAAAATCATGTATAAAAAAATATTAAAGCATTAAAACCAGCAAATCATGCATCAAAAAATATTAGAGCATGATAGACAATCCAGAAAAGATAACAGAGGGTTCAACTCATACCACTCCAACAAAAATTGCGAAGGCATAAATGTAACCAACCCAAGCTGGATCCCTGCGTTGCATAGACTGCAAGTTGTTCACAAAATCACATAAGTGAGAGTAATAAAAAGGGGTGTAACAGAGACAGAGACAGAGAAGGGGGGGCGGGGGGGTGGGGTTGGTTATCAGATCACAATCATTCCAGCAGTGTTCACTTATTCACTCATTTTCTTATATTTTAATATTTTGAAACTATTCCTAATGATAAGCAGACATTCCTCTCATCGCAACAATGACCAATCTCATAAAGTTAACATTAAATCATAAACCAGTAACTCCAGCACGACACTCAAAAAGCCTGAAACATTTTTAGTAAGCTGCATTAAAAAAGTAGAAAATATTGTCATCTGCGTCAGTTGAGAGAGATTAATTTGTAGCATAACTAAGCATTCGTTTTCAAAAAAGCATCACAATGAAGTTTGGTAGTACTAAGAAGAGGGCAGGGATCAGCTCGGCTTATGCATCATAGTCCTACTTCCGCCCCTTGCTAGCTCCAATCTTCTCTTTTATTTAGCAATAATTATGTCCAAACTTCCTACTAAATGGAAGGCCAAGAATCAATTGGCGAATTATGAATAGAACTAAGTGTTTGACAGGCACAACAAGAGCATAAGACAACCCAACTCAGGCATATGAGATGATTTACCTTGTACGGCCTAGGCAAGATTGAGAATAAAACACAGTGACCCATTTCTCAATATTTCATTCAGACATAGAAATTAGAGCTTGTCCAATACCATTAAAAAGGTGTAGTAATTAATAAAGCGTTTATATTATTTACCAAAGAAGAAAAAATATAAGTTTCAAGAGATTTTACAAGTGCCGGCCCAATGCCCTCTTGGTCTTGACAGATTTAATCAGGAAAAGATTTCTCTTTATGAGGCAGGTCATAAGGGAAAAAATACGAACACCCCAGTCATCAGTCCAGAGTATACCTCAATAACATGAAAGGAACACCTGGCTCAGTTTGGTCAAAACATGCATGCAACTGCCCTCCCATTCATGAAAGTTACAGAAAAAATAAGAGTACGTCTTTACGCCATAAGTACTGTATTGAAAATTTTATAATCCCATTAGCCAGTGAAGAATAGCATTCCATTGAAACTCAATGGCAAGTACATAATATTGAAAACTGACAATCTACCAGGTTCACACAAAAGTTCTGAACAGTGGGCAATCATGTTCATCTGATCATATAATTTGGTACAATTACACAACAATGGAAACGAGAGAACGATGGCAGAGCAAAAACACACAAATTAGTAGCTCCCAACATAAGGTCTCTGACTATAACTAAATGACATTGCCAGTTGCAGTACGCTGAGTTTGGCTCCCTGGACCTGTCTTCCAAGTTTTACATGGTCCATCATGTCAATTCATTTCTTTACCACCAATTCCATTAATTACACTAAGAGATTCCCTATTTTCCAGTTTTATCCACATATCCAACTCAATGCCAAAATGGCAAGGTAGGACATTCCTAGTACCCAGTTCAATTCCATGATCGTGCCTTCCTAGTAAAAATCCTAAATTTTGACCAAAAGTTTTCTACCTCATTTTATTTGACCAAAAGTTTTTTCACTTTCATTTTTATTTGACCAAAATTTGACTGATAACATCAAACTTAATTCAATAATTACAGAAAAAAAAATGTCAGAAGGAAAAAAAAAAGATTAAAAAAAAAAACTGAACCTAAAAGTAAACTAATTCCTTACATCAACACCTTTATCATGATCAGTTAAATGCTTAAACTAGTATAGTATTCATGGAAGACAGTTTACCTTTTCTTTCTTGTGGCTAGGTATTTACGGAAAATAGTCTGATACCCCAATCTCCAATCAAGATACATATATTTGAGCATTTGTATGAGGTCTAATAGTTAGAATTATTTAATCAGCTGAGCCACAAAAAAACAAAACTCATAAAAAGGGCTGATATGACTGCCATGCATGAGTATCATCAACCCATCCAAATCACTAATTAGATAATAAATTAACAATCCAACTGAGGAAGAACGGGGGAAGGCCGATTACATCTGAGTGTAAATAGAGAACAAACGACAATACAAATAACATATCCAGTGATGCATTTGCAAAACAGTAGCTGACCTCTAAAAGTTGGTTTAATATAATTGGGCCCACAAACTGGGAAGCATCATTACCAATCTGCAAGTTGACCAAAGAAGAAAAGAAATGCTATGAAGTAATATATATAACTGAAAAGTGATAATTTAAGCATGCAAGTACCAATTCTAGTAATAATTTAGATATACAAATACCAACTCCAGTCACAATTTTAAAATTCAATGAATACCAGATTCAGACAAGATATCCGAACTTGAATAAGTAAAAATCTGATGAAATAATCAGCCAAATATTCAGAATATCTTTGCAAACTCAAAAAAATTTGGAGTCAACAGGGTTTAGTGCAAACAACAAATACTGTCTATTGATTCAACCGAATGTTATTGAGATTAAGTAAAATTTGGGCAACATAAGGAATTATCATCCAACTGGAAAAAATAAAACTAGATTCCTTCATTTGGTCATGAAAATGGGAACTTCCATTTAAACAGATTTGAATAGTGCTGTGAGAAGTCACCCAAATAAAAAAAAATTGAACAAGAAAACTACATTTGGCAAATGCAATTCTGCATTGCCAATTGCGTTTAGGCCCAAAACGTGAAAGCAAAATGAGCCTGAGCATAGGCTCCTGCAATTAAGAAACTAAATCCTTAAGAATTTCTTAAGAAAACCACATGCGTGTGTATACTCTGCTCCTTAATCAGATGAACTCCTTTTAACTTAAAAAAGCAAGGGCCTAACAAAACAGTTGTTAAATGGGCTCATTACCTTCCAGAAGCCTCCCCACCAAAACCTACAAAAATCAGAAAAATGGAAATTAATAAGATTTTGTATATTTCCTGAGATTGAGCTCATGTATGCTTTGACAATAACGTATGTGACAGAAAATTATTAAATAGATTAAACAACAGTATATGCATTGGAAATAATTCTTAACAAAATATCGATATCCATACCTTCCCCCAAGGCTACGATTTAATGCTCTTAAAAGCCATGGTTTAGTGCTACGAGATTCCTCAGCCCAACATTGCTGGAACCTAAAGAGTCAACAAAAAATATAACATGAGTTTTGCTATGAAAAAATTCATGTACAAACAAAACTAGGATAAACAAGGACACACTTGCTGTTCAGTGTTTCAGTCCTGTCCCATGTGTCCAGTTTCCAAACATCCTTCTCTGTCAGAGGCCTTTTAAAGCCTAGATGCATAAGTTGATTCATCCATCCAAAAGTAATTTCTACAGAAGAGACCAGGAATCAGAATATCAATTTAAGTGGAGCAGTTCAAATGGAAAAAGATGTATTTGTAATTTCATCACGAAGATTACAAATAGTCTCTACAATCTGATGCATATGGCCCTAAACAAACAAATACAAAGGTGGCAAAGACTGCTGGGAGGACCATAAACGCAAAAACAATGTCTCAGTTCAAGCAATTGACAGAAGAATGAAGGAGAACTAAATTGGTTTGGAGATAATAGTCAAGAATATTGCAAAAAATAAGCTCAAGGCATGCAGTTTAATTTTCAAAACAACCAAGGGCCCAACTCACCTTAGACAAGCAAATTGAGATCAATTGGGCAGATAATCCAGAGTATAGCTGAGATGTACTCCCCGTCCTATTTTATGTATTTCCCTTTTTGGAAGTCCCATTTTGTGTGTCAGGTTTGAAAAGTTAAAACTTTCAACATCACTTTCCCAATTCCCATATTACCATTCATTCAAATGGGACAAAGGGCATTCTTGTAAACTTTCCATTCAAATATGCTTTCTATAAACTCTGAGCATGGTCAAGCACACCACACAAAATGGAACAGAGGGAGTAGTTCAAATTATTCTCGTCTTAACAACCATAATATTCCAGTCAAAGGGTCAAGCCATCTAAGAATTTCAGAAAAGCTAGAATTTAGTACATGTAAATCCACAGGTACATACTGGAAAATATGTTGACATGCCTCTCGGGACAAATCTCCTCTCCTCCAGGAAGTTCTTCATATTCAGTGTCGTCAACAGACTCAGTCCGTAGTGGAGTGTACCCCGGATAAGGATCCAAACTGGGAACATAAACCAGCAAGAGTACTCCAAACAAAACCTATTTCATAAACAATAACCATAAATTGAAATTAAATTTGTTCTGTGATTGAATGCAAAGCTAAAGAAAAGTTTAAAATCCAGTCACTACTTGGCTAATATTTGAAGATCTTGAGCTCAAATAGGAAATTAAAATAAAGTTCAGACTCCAGAGTTTTTGGCCAGTCATGGCCATCCTTATCAGACAGTAGCCAGTGGTTAAGTTGGAGCAGAAATAGGAGCATAAATCAAGGAAGATTTTGTCTGGTCTAAAGGCCACCTTGCAGTTCTAATACAGCCCACTTGAAATCCAGGCCAGGACTCTGGCTGACAAGCTTCTGTCCAACCAACTAGATGCATCTGTTTCTACAATATACCATATCACCACATTTGTGTTTTATGATCCTCAAAGATTGATTTCCATTAATCGGACTATGGATGTCAAGGATGAAGCCCATAAATTTCTTTCGTAGGCGTCGAATGAGGCATTTACAACCTCAGACATGCCTGGCACTGACTCAAATATTTAAATGCATCTTATAGGGTTTAGGTTAGGTTAAGAGCAGCCTAGCGCACGAGGCCCCCTCCACTATAGGATCTAGGGAGGATCAAATGCATGCAGCTTTACCCCCATGCGTGGAGAGGCTGTTTCCGTGTACAATTTTACACTTAGTACCGCCCAATATTCCACTGAAGGACAGATATGAATTAAGATTACATAATGAACAATCTAAAAAATAAGAGAAAGAAGAGCACCAAACCTGGACGAAGACCTCACTGATGTACAAAAACAGAACAGATCTGCATGAATAAGAAGCAACCTTAAATTTGTATCACACCCATATCTAGAAACAGCTATTCAACAATTTTAGTCAGAAACTCAAATTTTCCAAATAAGGGTTCATCTGTATATAAGTAATTCAAGGAAAGGAGATTTTGTCAGTTTAAAATCAGTAGTTTGCTTCACAAGTTCACTCTAATAAAATGGAAAATAAAAGTTGTTAAGGTCAGAACAGTGATAGCCAAAACAACAGCATATGCATCTATAATCCAAGTAACTCAAGCCACCCATCATTACCCACAACTGTGGTTGATACTGATTGTCTCAATTTTGGAGAGAGTTAAAATTTCTGGTGTATCAATATCTACAAACAAAATATACTCAAAGAAGCAGCTAACTCCAGTTAAAAATAAAGTAACAAGCCAAGCACTTGGGTTGTAGCTTGGTCTAGGTTAGATTTGGTTCTAATATTAGTAATCAAGCACCAAGCATACCTAAACCAATCCAAGGGAAGGGTGAGTTAATTTGAGTGTCTCTCTCTCTCTCTCTCTCTCTCTCTCTCTGCTACATAGCTTTCTTAGATTATTCACAAGTTTCATTTTCCAAGAGATTGGTCTCTCAATCTGACGCTTTTTCACCATGTATCTAGCAAAACATTCAAACATTATTTTCTAATTTCATCAGATCTACTTGGTTAGTAGAGATTCAAATTATATAATTTTTCATTTTTGTCAGCTCTATTTGGTTCCAATTTGGATCATAGAAGTCTAAAGCAAGTTTTGATTCATAAAGCAAAAAAATTAGGGCAATCAACTTACAAATCTGTCTTTCAGTCACCATATAATGTACCAGTACTCTGAAATAATTTAAATGCCTAAATAGCCCATGATATTAAAATCTCTAGCACCTGCTTCTTGATTTGTCAAAAGAGGAAGGTTTGCAGTTCAAACTCGCAAACATTCCTTCCGTCAAGTGGCTTGTCATCCATAACCAATACCACAATCCCACTTTATCGCAGGTACACACAAACAAGCAGAGCATCATAGTGAATGTCATGTCCAATATACTCCAGTTTTTTCCTCTATAATCATAATTTTGAAATAACTCTGAACTATGTTATAAGTGGTCATTTCACAACTAAAGATATGTTCTTCCCCCATCTGATATTTGGTTTTCAGATCATCAAATGGCCATTATTCAAAAATGCATATGGGAATCTGATAAAAAAATTTAACATAAGAAGTTAAGGAAAGAACAGTCAACACACATGATTTATTAGATACAAATCTCTTTACACGTGCAATAATGACAAGAAGGACGACAAGATTAAGATTTATGCCATAGTGATGGAGAAATTTATCCTATCATTTCAAAAAGTATCAAGAAAAAAACTAACCGACTGTATAACTCCTTCACTGAAAGGACGAGACTGAGCATCACAGAGTCCCCTACCAAAGCATAAATGACCCCAAATCTGACATACCACCGAAATTCACTGATGTAGACCTTTGTCTCTACACCAAGCATGACCAGCATAGAGCACCAAGCAAAAGCCCCAATGATCAGAGAAACCATCTGCCAAAATAAATAAGCCATAATAAATTGTTTGTCAAACATAGTAGGTAGCAAGACTAGTCACATGTGATGGGCAATCCTCATGTGGTCTTAATTTAATTATGGCTACAAGTAGCCAAAACCAAACCCACAATATCTTATTGATTTCAGTGTTTTAAGACTTCAGGATGGAGTTCTTGCATGGGACACAAGTTTAGGCATTACAAACAAATCCACCTACAGACAAGAATGTCCTTCTGCTGTGACATCCTACAACTTCCTTGACTTGGTTATGGAATCATTTATTTCATGCCTAATGCACTTGGCTTCAGATAATTTGCTGTTATGGAAAAGCTTCAAAATTATTTATTTTTCATTATGGAATACAATTGGAAGTGTCTGCATCCGATGATCATTGCTATGATAGTTAAGATTTGATATCTAAACAGATATTTCAACAATTTAACCTTAAAACCCGCACTGAGAATTGATTTTAATAGAACAAGAATATATTTGTCAATACAACAGGAATCAAAAGCTCAAAAATGTAAGAAGTAAAGGGTTGAATTAAGTAGTGATTGGAGCAGCTAGCTTAACGGTCCAAATTTAAGCAAGCATATTACGTATACTATGAATAATACTCCTAATAGTTTCAAGCAAGTATATTACAGATACTGTGAAAGGTGATACAAGCTTTGTTTGCTTACTCTTATGAACACCTATGTCGTTTATTCTTCTTTCTATAGAATTTTTTTAACTGTGGAGGCAATTTGAGATTGGAATTTAACAACTGTTGCTTGGCATACTTTAAAGCCCCATGATTTGCGAAGTTCTTTTGTGGACTCACTGCTTTCTACGGCAGTTGGTAGTTCATGTGAAACTTCAGAACCACTATGATGCCAGTAATAAGTGCGTGAAGTTTTTATGCAGGATAAACTTCACGCAGGATAATTCAAGCCAGCTGAAGGAGTAAAACCAAGCCAGTGAGAGCTCCAAACCCACGTTTTTTAACTTTGAAAAGAATATTTCAGGCAGCATGACAGTTGACATGTGAGTACAGAAGGTGTTGCTGGCAATATCCAATGGCCTATTTCAATGACGAACTTGGTGAATATGAACCATTCCTTAATTGAGTACTATGTAACATCATCATGTGTTGTACTATGGCTGTTCTTGCAAAGCCTATACACCAGCATCAGGTATAAAACATCTATTTATTGAGTTCAAGCATTGAGTTATGAGTGACTGCCCACTAAAGGCAACACTGGCGAAGATAGACCTTTTTCAAAGGAGATTCAATGTAGAACTCAAAAGAGAAAGGAAAAAGAAAAGGAAAGGAAAAACCATAACCAGAACTTCTCCCTACTATGCAATTAGCTTGCCAGAAACCCATTGCACTTTCTCCTACCATAGCAGGACTAGATCTCAACCAAAACCTATCATATATACTAATTACTTATTTTCTTAATAACTCAACAGAAAATAAATTTGATGGAATATAAAGGAAAAAAATTATCTGTTTTTGCAAGAAAGAATTGTGTTTCTGGTGCCAATTTTGAGATGATTTGCTTTAATTTGTTCCAAAGAGGAAAAAAATCTTGGTGCATACTTCTAAATTGTAGGACGAAATTTTTATTTTTATTTTTATAAGTAAGAGATATATGCATTAAAAGGCACCGAGGGGTGCCACCAAGGTACACAAATGAAAACAAACAACACAAAAAAAAAAGCCCATACCACCTATACATCAACTTTACAATTGTAAAACTTCTTATGAATATATTAATTCCAAAAGAACTAAACCAAATGTCATTATCTTCCAAAGTCGATTAGATGGAGAACATAACAAAGCAAAGAGTCACGTTCAAGTTAATGGGAATAACACATTTACACATCAGGTAGAAGTGTGTTACCATAACACCCTAATACACTAGTGATTTAGGTTTTCAGAGCGGTGTTCCGAAACATGGTACACTTACATTTCAAAACAATGAATTTAGCAATCCAATGCAATCTCAAATTTCTTTTACTATTTATTTCTTTAAAGGTCACTTAACGAGGGAAAAAAACAAATATAATGAATGAAAATACAAGGAGAATAGAGTTTTGGCATAAGAATATGCAAAAAAAAAAAAAAAAAATGGGTCATAAATACTCCTAGAAATGTGTTTTTAGATAATTAATTTGAAAAAACATAAATTATATTTTTTTACTGCATAATTGTTAAGGAAAATTGTGCTAGAAGTACATTAATTCTAATGGTGTAATTTATACAAGTCTACCCCTAGCGTACAATATTTAAGAACATGTGGCATACCACATTCCCGTTTCCGTTCCCGTTCCACCTACCTGAACGATCCGCGTTCTAGGTAACGTAGGACCGTAGAACCTTATGAAGTAGTAAGATTTCAAATTTTTCTTTTAAAAAGAAAAAGAGGGAAAGGGGGAGTACAAATGCCGTTTTTGGCTTCAAAGGAAATTCAGGAGGTTATGTCATGCGCACAAAAACACAATCAAAATTCTGGATAAAATTGAAGCTATAAATACCATATTCAAATCACATATTTTTGTATTCTGAGGATTTCAATAAACCTGGAATAGAAAAGTGTGAGCAACAGAGAAGACGCAGAGAGGAGGAAAACCCACCTCAAATGGAGCAAGACCAGTCTGTCCATCAAGATTCAAGACTGATATATTCATGACCAATCTGAATAAAGGTTCTGCAGTACAATATGCAGCCAACAACACCAACATGTAGTTGTAATAAGTTGACCTCAAACGGAACCTCTGGACTTTCAAATCTTTCTTAGTCCGCCATATTCTATATAAGCACAGGCCCATAAGAACCAAATTGGAGATGGAAACAACCAGAGAGTCTGTTGCACAAGGTGTGTAAGCCCCAAATGCATTTTCCACTGCTTTTGCCCACACCCCATTCGCCACTGGCCGACAATACCAAACCAGTGGCTTGAAAGCCATCTTCAGTCACTTGTCTACAGGTATATCGACTTCCACTACAAACACATCACAGACTGTACCCTCTGCTCTCCTTGCACTTATAGAGTTGTAGTTCCCAACAGATCTGAGTCAACTGCTCTAATTTTTAACAGGAAACTCTACCTGCAAAGAGATTACACCCATTTCAACTTTAGAAAGCCTACATATCTAAGCAGTTACAGCAAATAGATTGAGCAAAAGTGAACCTTTTAGTTTGTTTCAACAGAAAATATTTCCAGGAACTGATTCCTTTATTCCAGGAAATAAATTTTGACTTGGTGCATGAAGCAACTTAATTCTTAAGGCAACAGAAGAGGCATAATTAATTATCTGCAAGACAGATAACAAGGTTTTGATTGAGATAATTAGGTGCTCAGGGCTCTTTTAGGATCACTGAAAATTTTAACTAGGGATTTTTTTTTGCAGATAAAATATAAATCAAGGCTTTTAAACGTATAGAAACAGTGTCGTATCAAATAGGCAACTAGTTTAGATAAATTAGTGAAGCATCAAGAGGTTTTTTTTTTCACTTTCTTGTACAATTATCTCCAGGAAAATATCCATCAAATACAAAGAAACAGAGAGCTCTTCTTTCCTGAAAAAGGTTTAGGGAACTAATTTTCCACAAAGTTTGGAGGTAAAATAAGAAAAGCTACATTATTTTCCATTTGTAGGTCGATAAAACTTGGATGGATGTATAAACAGCACCACAACAAATTCAGACACAATGTGAAAAAAAAAAAAAAAATTGCAGATAAAATTCTCTAAAATTAACAGTTGTCACAATTTATTCCAACAAAAGTCCATCTTATATTGACATATATATGCACATAGAGAGAGAGAGAGAGAGAGAGAGAGAGAGAGAGGAGTGTGGTGGGGTGTGAGAGAGGGAAAGGGAGAGGGAGGGAAGACCAAGAGCATTCGTTTTCTGTTGCTGAATTCAGCGAAGCACCCATGAATGCACACAGAGAGAAAGAGAACACTTACTTAATCCTCCGTTTGGTTTCAAAACAATAATGAAAAATAAAAAGGTTAACTCAACGAACCCATTTCTAAGCACTACAGGGTAGAAGAAACAACAAAAATGGGGGAGAGAGAGGAATCTGAATTCCAGCTTCTTCTTAGCACAAACCAATCTGAAACTAAAATAAATTCAAACTCAAAACATCAAAATAACAAATAAAAAATGCACTCAAAATCTATAACTCCCAACACACCATCCAAAATAAATATGTACACATATATACACATAAATCCATGAAATTCAGTAACAAAAGCACCAAAAAGAGCCATACCTTTGGAATGGAAGATGAATCACACAAAGACAAACTTTCTTGTATTCAATCATATACAAGCGTAAACACATACACCCATATGTACAGATTTTCCTTGGGATCAAAAAGCGAGAGAAAAAAACAAAAAAAGAGTCGCAAAAGAGAATCGGCCTTTGGTGAGGAAAAAGGTGGAGAGACGAGAGATTTTCCGGTAAATGTTAAGAAAGAGAAAGCAGAGAGAGAGAGTGAGAATCATTCACTCGAATTTTTTTTCTTTTTTGTTTTTTGTTTTTTGTTTTTTGTTTTTTTTTTGCCGAAACAGGAGTGCCCGATTCGTTGACTCAGTGTTAACGAAAATAGAGAGAATTGAGAATAGCGTCAGCACTTACGATCATACAAAGTGGGAAGAGAAATAAACAAAAAAACACAAATAAATTAACGCACATAGATATAAAAATTTGTATAGTTAAACATAGATATATAAATATACAATAGACGTGTCTCGCGTGCTAAGGCCTACCATATCTAACTCATATAATTTTTTCAATAGCAGAAATTTATAAATTTAAATAACATGTACAAAAAATAGGCAATACGTTATAATTTATAATTGTTTCAATTTTACCAAGAGACATATCACTTTTTTATTTAAGTTTTAACCTTTTTTTTTAATCTTTTATTAGTTAAAAGATTTATCTCATTTTCTATATTTGCAACAAAGCAAGAAATTTAAAAACTTGGGTTTTATTTTTTATGGTAATTTATAGAGAATAACTTTTTTTTAAAAAAAATACAAAAATTAATACTTCTTCCTTCGGCTTGGGACAGAGTTGTATATTTGTCCTCGTCTAACTGAAGTAGGGACTACAAGATGGTGCTTTAATAGGGGTAATTTTGTAATTTTAACTTGATTCATGGTTATTTAAAAAAAGGGGTTCCCCGACTTTGAAAGTTTCTTTGATAAGAAACTCATTATTTAATTATTAGGTAATTATTGGAGGGTGATATTGGAAGTGGGGTAGATTTAATTATATGTGGGAGTCCTCATTCTAAACATGGATGGTCCCAAATGACTAAGGGCATGTTTGATAGTGGTTTAAAAACCCCAGACTTTTTTCCAATTAGATACTAAGGGCATGTTTGATTGTCCCAAATTGTGATGTGGTACATTTATGAATTGGGAAGAATTCAAGTAATTGGTTGTAGAAATTATACAACTCAAAAACCTATAAATATTTACTTTCTTTAACAAAATTTAAGTTGAGTATTTTTTTTTTTTTTGAAATATGTGATTATCTATTTCTAAATTGAGAGATTAAGAAACAATTTTGTTAGGAGTCTGTACAAACTTATTACAAAATAACAAATTTTAAATTAGTTAATTCGACTCGATCACAAAGCCTTTTGTCCCCCGTCCCATCAAATTCTTTTTCAATCAGTGTAGGTTTTCATATTATTCATCTTTGGTGGGAGTAGAACATACTAGTTCCTTGCTAAAATTAAAGGAGAAAAAGGGTATGCTTGGTCTCCAAGAAAATTCATGTACATGGTTAGGTTTCTACAATACATAAGCTGTTTTCTATATTATTTGTTAAATAGGACCTTTTTCCATTCAAATCTATATTTCCTTTGTGCTACCTTTCAATTATTCTTGAAGCTTTCCTATCTTCACCTTTCTGTTTTTCATAGACCACAAGATTTCTGCATATATTATTCACAATACGGGCAAAATTTTTGAAATGATACCTTTATTTCCATGTCTTCCAGCTACTTTATCGCCTACTTTGATTTGTCTAGTCAAAATATAAATCAAAACACCAGGGCCTCGTTTGATAATATTTACTTTTTTTATTTTTTAGTTTTCTTTCAGAAAAAACAAAAAACGACGTTTGTTTAAATTTGTTTTTTTTTAGTTTTTTACAAAATTCGATAAAAGGAAACTAAAAACACTAAAATAAGTGTCTTTTCTCTTATCAAAGCATTGATCTAGTATTTTTGGTACAACGATAACCTATAAACACCAATCACCAAATCACAAAAAACACATAACAAAAACACACAATAAAAACACACAACAAAAAATAAAAACTGACAGCGTTACCAAACGGATCCCGTGTTTTTTCATTTTTTCTTTTTTGGGTTATGCGGTAAAGTGGGTTTAGATTAGTTTATGCACACCTAAATAAATCTCCTCCCTGGTCAAGTTAAAAGCCACGCTTGGATTAGAAAATTCGTAAGAGATAAATTTTTTGTGGCCTAATCCCAAAAGGGTTGCCAGATTTCAAATTTAGGACATCTGAATTTACAGCTCATTTATGTTTTCACTGAATTACTTTCACATTTTAGATAACGTTTTTTGTTTTTGTTTTTTGTTTTTTGTTTTTTTGAAAAAAAAAAACAAAAAACAATGTTTGTTTAAATTTTTTGTTTTTAGTTTTTTTACAAAATTTAAAAAAAAGAAAACAAAAAATATTAAAATGGGTGTATTATCTATTTCCAAAGCATTGATTTAGTACTGTTGGTATAATGATAACCTACAAATATTCATCACCAAACTATAAAAAAATAAAAATACATAATAAAAATACATAATAAAAAATAAAAACTCACTGCGTTATTACCCAACGGGAATTAGTCTTATCATTTTCATCCATTAGAGAAAGAAGGGAACCTCTAGTGATCAGATCATTGACTTTCTACTACGAATTGAAAAGGACTCTTTCCTACAAGTCAATGAAAGAGAAACAAAACAACCATTCCACACTCAATTCAAAGATCAGTTGATTTCCAATCTTTTAATCTCTTGCGCCTATACATGGATTCAGTTCAAACTAATCATAATTGACTTGGAATATGATAATAAGACCATTGGAAACTCAAACAAGACACTTCTTCCTTCCCTTATCATCACATTCGCAGAGCTAAGAAATTCATTTGGAGTTAAACATTAATCACAATATTAAAAAAATCCTCTTATAATCAAAGCTAGTGTGTATATATATATATATATATATATAACGTATATAAGCTTATAATATAAGACGTGGTCTTAAAAATAAAATAGCTATTTATGGGGTCAAATTGTGAAACATTTATGATATGTGACAATAGAGTTTTTAAAAATTTAAGAAGGGTAGCTGCCCCTCTCAGCCTCTGGTGGCAAGGCCACTGATCACTACAAGCATGTATGATACAAGTAATAGCTCACATTTTAAGGCCACCCATGTTAGTCATTCTTTGCATTATTATAATTATTGAACTTTGAAGTCACCCTGTGTTTGAATTTTAAATTTGTTAGAAAAAAATAAAAATAAAAAATAAAAAAATTATTTCTTTTGTTTAGTTGGGCTCAGAAAGTGAGA
Source organism: Euryodendron excelsum (assembly GCA_033060915.1). Taxonomy (NCBI): domain Eukaryota; kingdom Viridiplantae; phylum Streptophyta; class Magnoliopsida; order Ericales; family Pentaphylacaceae; genus Euryodendron; species Euryodendron excelsum. The sequence continues at coordinate 15,011,110 of CM065398.1, forward strand.
AAAATTAATAGGTATTTATTAAAAAAAATCTACTATTTTATCTTAGTTATCCAAATATAAATGAGCATATATAGGAAATTTTATTTTCCATTCGTTTTTTCTTTCACTTACGCTCCGTTTGGAATCTGAATTTTTTGTGAAAAAAAGTAAAGGAAAAAGAAAATGTGAAGATTTATTTTTATTCTCTTTTGTCTCATATTTTTTTTTTATGCCGAAAATTTAAATTCCAAACGAAGCATTAATAAATCCAAGATACGAACATAAATCCTAAAGTTTTACACGATCACCACTAGCTTTTTCATGTGCCTGAGACTCTTACAAAGTAAGAGTCCTGAACTCATGACCTCCTGTTCGGGTGAGAAGTCATGGCTTATAGTTCTATTTTTTCGCATTCATACACACTTCTGATATGCTACAATATATAAAAATAGACTTACAAAGCTTAATTGCCTAACATTAACTTCTTATCTTTATTTTATTTCAGTTATGTTGGGCATAATAAAATCAAACATCAACAAACGAAATGCCTCGAAGTAACAACCTATCAGATTTTACCCCATTTCTAATTATACAGCTTAATTAAGAAGTGCTTTAACAAAATGGAGTTTCATTATTTTCATGCTGCATGTGCAAGAGTTTTTGTTATGCTAGCAGTACTGCATCAAACCTTTTGCTACAATTGTTGTTGTTATAGCTCTTTACAAGTGAAAAATGAAAGCTGAAAGCATATTCTCCAGATATACTCTATTCTCAAAAGGGGCCAAAAAAATGAAAAAAAAAAATCAACACTCACTTTAGCTTAGTAAGAAAAAAGTAGAAATTTATCTACAAATATGTCATTCTTGTTGAAATACCACATCCTTGATGTAAACCTCATGACATGATCATTTATTTGAAGGAATCAACAGCTTACTCAAGCTAAACGGAGGACTGAAAGTTCCGATTACGATCGAAGTCAGTGGAAAGGCCAAAGGAAGCAATCTTACTCTCATATGTGAAGAAGCTGTTTCTTTATTGGAAGACTTTTTCATAGGATTGAAATACCATCCTTGATGTAAACCATGACATAGTCATATATTTGTAGAAATCAACATCTTAACCAACTCAATATAGGATTGGAAGAAGTTTTTATTATAGGATTCAAATACCATCCTTGACGAAAATCATGACATTGTCATTTATGTGTACAAATCAACATCTTAACCAAGCTAATATAAGATTGGAAGAAGTTTTTATTAAAAGCCCCCCTTTTTTTTAATAAAAGATTCACCTATTCCAATACAAGAGTTGTGAGATAAAGTCAGCCTCTTTTGGAGTTTCTTTTCTTTATACCAATCATGGTTGAATTATTTAATGCCTACTTGGAAAGAGTTCAAGTCAAAATTTGGTTTACATTAACAAAGCTTGAAATAAATTGTCAAATTACCTTGGAATTTTTTGGCACAATAATATATTATTCTTTATCCAAAAGAAAAAAGGGTAAAAACAAAGGAAGAGAGGGGAAAAAAAAAAAAGAGAGAGAGAAAAACATAAGCCATTGCCAGTCAAGAATGGCTGTGGCTCCCCTATACTATAAGCCTTACGAGTAAACATGAACTTAATGCACAAAAAAGTCTACGAGGATCTCGCCACTATAAGGTCTGATAGTTTGTTTTAGTATTTCGAACTTGTGATGCTCAGATCCAATGGAATTAATAACCTTATTGATGTGCTATGGAATAACCTTATTGATGTGTTAAGGCCTCCTCAAACGTAAACTCCCTATAATATTAATATCTGGAGATACGAACTCAGTTATTTATAACGGTAGTTATTTTGTGCATGTGGAATGGAAACTGCTTGTGTTCTGGAACTAATGGGGTGTTCTCACATCTAGATACTTCATTAGCAAAACTAAAATAAAATGAAACTAACAATTTTCATGAAAACAAGTATGGAAACCTCCAAATCAGAAAACAAAATAAGCAAACATTATAGATGGAAGAACAGTGATTTTTTTAATGCGTTATGGGATTTAGGAGATGTTTGGACGTAGTTTATTTAGTAGCTTATGGTTTATGCTTATTGTTTTTTTAAAATGTGTTTCGGTGTGTGGCTTAAAAAAGTAACTTATATCTAATCACGTTTTTTGAAAAAAAGCTATTTTTTAAAGTAACTTTTTAAAAATAACTTATAGCTTATAGCTTATAACTTATGACTTATAAGTCAATTGACCAAACATCCCCTTAAATCATGGTGCCTGCTTCACAATAACTTCTACATTACCACTGACCCAATACAACCAGTCTATTGATGTTTACCTGTTACAACAAATGAAAAAGATTCACTTAAGCATGTGGTATGCTAAGCTACTACCCTGATATAGGTGCCATGGGGTCTCTCTGTTTGATGCTGAGGGGCAATAATGCTCCTTAACCAATGTATAGATTTATAGAATAGCCTATATGCATATCTATTTGTAATATCTAAAAAAAAAAAATTGTGTTAAGGATTAAAATATAAACTTAATGTCTTTTAAAATGTATACTTTTATAAACATGAAATTATCCAACTCTACTTTAACATATTGCAACCGTCACATGAATGGTGATCACGCACCATGAAGGTGCACCCACATCTAGTTTCATAATACGCAACGTTAGCTTAATGGAGCAAACGAAATATAGGATGATTTTTTTTTTTTTTTTTTTTTTTTGGGTACATCGAAAGGAATTACATTGAGGAAGGTTTTAAATCAAGGACGGGATTAAGGGGAGGGGAATCAAACCCTTGACCTCATTATAAAATGATTTAAACTCAAGAACTTCCCTATATCCCACATACAATAATTATCAAAGCAATATCTGGAGAGTGTTTCCACAAGGATGATTCAAATTCAAGACCCTTTTTGTTTATTTTTTTCTCTCTATCACATGCCTCCTCAATGGTAACTTTTCAAACTTGAAGATCTCCATATTTTCACGAGGGGTTGTCTCTTAGTCGTTGTTTGGGTTCACGGAATTACTTAATAGGTTTTTTTTTTCTTTTTTGGGGGGAGGGGTGGTGTTGGGTTTGATACTTTGGGTGATTTAATATATATATATATATATATATAATAATCATTAATAGCCTGTTTGGTTGGTAAAAGAAAAGAGAGAAGTGCAGTACTAAGAATTGTTTCCTTTTAATGGTTTGGATCACATTTAGAGGCCAAGAATTAGAGGGAAAACATACAATCATACCAATGCAAGCCTATTTGAGACAAAATAAGCATAGTTACTAAAATACGGGATAATAAAAGAATGATACGTAATACATATGGATTTAATACAAATTTTCTTAATACAGTAACATTAATAAGCAATTTCTTCTTTTATATATTAGTAGGTAGTATTTTTTTCTTAGATATATCAATTTTTTAAAACCTATTATTAACAAATAGCTAAATTAAAGTGTTAGATAATTAAATTCTATTTTTCTTATTTTATCCTTTCAATACCTGATATAAGGAAAGGTTTTTTTGTCAATTTTAATTTTTAATTTACTATTTTGACTACTAATAAGAAGTTGTAAAAAAGTATGCTTCATAATTAAAATATAAAAAGTATGTTTCCAATACCACAAACATATATGACATTATACTAGTAAAAACACACAATTAATGAGTTATACAAGCTTTTTTTGTAATTGATAGTCGAATGAGTTTAATAGTCAGTAATTGTACTATTATAATTATATATTAAGTATAGAATCAATAATGTCCTGACATTATGTTAGATTATATTTAATTTTTAATCGAGTTTTTTAAAAAAAAATATAATACGTAAAACGTTTTATACGTGCACTATATAGTCCAATTCATTAAAATAGAAATTTTTTATTAGGTTTCAGATCTAGATGAAAAATAATTTTTTTTTTTCATTTATACCGACGTATGAATACAATATGTAAATAGTAACTAGGAGAACAAGTACTTAACCATTGAATATTCGGTTACGAACTACCAAAATAGTATATTATGAAAAATTAAAGTAATAATTGCCCATATCCATGTAATTAACGGGCATCTAGTTGACCAGTTTAGGCACCCTTAGTTGTGGAGGTATGAGTTCAGATTCATTCAAGGATGGAAAATGATATAATTTGATGATTCAATACGATACCTATTTCATTTATGAGAAAAGATAATATTTGTTAGGTTTTTAAATGGGTTAATTCTAAATAAAAGTACTTTGTATGTAATTTTAGCATTTAGATAGACGTGTCAAAGTGTAGGAATAAATCAAACTGCTGAAGACTAAAGTAAAGACAAAACAGAGAGAATGAAGAATCTGCTTAGCGTTCGAACAACTTGATCAGGCGTTCGAATGAGCCAACCATTCGAAAGCACGACAAAATAGAGGACTTCTAGAATTCAATTCTTGTCGGGTCTGGAAACTTCTCACTTCGACTTATACTGTGTCCAAAATTCTGAAAACACTTCAGACTCTATATAAAGGATCTGAAAACTTCAGAATTGATATGCACACAATCAGAGAGATTTTCTAGCTATTTAGAGAGCTTTGTTGTGCTTTCAAGTTTATTAGAGTGTTTCTTCTGCTCAACAACAGATCTTCACACATATCGTCTTTGGCGAATTCTAAATATTGACGTAGAGAGCACAAGAAAACAATGAATCATAGATGTCTAGCGAGTAAATCTGAAACTTCTATCATAGTTGTGGATCAACGCGAAGTTGTGGATCAACGAATTGGATTGTAAGTTTATTCTTGTAACTGTTCAAAGTTATAGTGTTACGTAAGTTAGTGTTTGTGTATGACCCCATTATTTTTTTCCTGGCTAATAGGGTTTCTACGCTAAAATTATGTGTATTTTGTTTCTTTACTTTATTACTTTAAAGTTGCACATAAGATTAACCTACCTAGATAATTCACTTATTGTTATAATTTGATAAATTAGGTTAATTAATCAATCTAAGAAAATTCACGCTCCTACGTTTTTTCAATTGGTATCAGAGCAAGTTCACTCTATTTTTAAAAACAATTGTTTTCAATATCCTTTGAGTGAGATCCTGAATAATTGCTGAAGACATGGATTTGTTAAAAGAGGAATATTCTGATATTCAAAAGTACTATGATAGTATCTGTGAAAAGTTTTCTTGCTTGTTTGAAATTAAATAAATTTGGCTTACTAGCTATCTAAAAATTGTTGAAAAAGAAAGAGACTATCTCAAGAATGATAATAATGAACTATGTGAAAAAGTTTTCTCAATTAATTGAAGTTAATAAAAAATTAATCTCCAAAATAAAATTTTCGAAAAACAACAAATTAATTTTAAAATTCAATTTGATGAAAGTCATGGTTTGATTACTCAATTAAAGAAATCTGATGAAAGCCAAACCATGATTAATCAATTTGAGGACAAGACTATCCCAAATGAAAAATTAATTACAACTAAAAAGGGATTAGTTGAAGCACTTGAAAAGAACAAGACTCTTGAAAAAGAACTAGAAACTGTTAAATCAGATTTATTTTGTGTTAAGGAATCTTTCAAGTCTTTCAGTATAGACTCCAAAAAGATTGATCACATCTAGAGCATTCAAAAATCGGTTAGAGATATAGATGGAATTGGATTTGGTGGAACTACATCAAGCAAAATACCAAAATTTGTGCCTCCTGTTAATCCATCAACTTCAGAGACATACCAAGTTGAATCAGAACCTTCAAAAACTCAAAAATAGGTAAAAATAATCAAATATGTTAACAAATTCTCGAATTTCGAAGTTCTGCCACGTTTGAACGGATGCACAATGCATTCGAATGACTGGTGTTCGAACAATCAATATTGGCATTCGAACGAATGGCAATTTGAGGCACATAGAACTATAATATTCAAATTTTGTTTCTGCATGCTATCATTGTGGTGTTGTAGGATATATCAGGCCTAGGTGTAATTTGCTTAACAAATCTTTTCCTAAAAAGTAACTTAGATTGTCTGATAATGTTTTACATCAACAGATCAAAGATCTAAACACCCAAGTAAGTCAACTCAGACAAGTAATTTAAAAAATGAAAGATTCTAAATCTGTTTGGGTTAAAAATTTTGATTTACAAGCCCTAAATACCCCTAAAAATTTTATAAGGGTTAACCTTTCTGATTAGAATTCTAATTTTGAAATAGCATAGAAAGTTATTTAATTCTTATTCTTTTGTCCTAAGTGCTATAATCACAGTTGTAGATTTTAGGAATTATTTTATTTTAATTTTTTTTTAAAAATATCAAAAATACTTTCTAATTATAAATCATTAGTATTTTTGTGATTTGTTGAGTAATTGTTTATAACAGTGATATTATACATTGTTAGGCACTAAATACATGATCTAAATTTAAATTTCTTTATCTTTGTCTACATTGTAAGTAAACCTAGAAATATAAATCATGTGCACATGACTAGTGTGTCTGATTTGTATGAGCCATGTATATGATTCTTGTTAGTTTGATTTATTCTCATGTTCTTTACGAGAATTGCACACTAGAGTGGCCAATATTCATTTATCATATTTCTATCATTAACTCCCTATCTTGACATGTGTGAAAGTCACTATGAATATATATCAAAATATGCACCTTCTACGTAAAATTGTAGAAAATGATACCATATTTTAAGCATTGAACTTGCTCAAAAAGAAAAAAAAAAAATATGAGCTACTCAAACAAAACAAATTCAGCTCTTAAAAAGTTTAAATCTTGCACTCAATTAAGGGGGAGTTTTTCATATTTGAATCGCACATGCATGATTGATCGTTATTCTAAGTGTGTAACTTTTTCAAAAATTTAAATAGACTTATTAACTTTGATTTCTGTTACGTGTTTGTATAAGTCTATAGTTTTTAAGTTTACTGAGAACACCCACTTGGCTACGCTGACAAACTACACCTTTGTATTTAAAGAAGTTGAAATTTTCAATTTAGTGAATGTATTGTGTGTCTATTTCAATGCTTGAGTCATGAAATTATTATATACATGTCATACAATTTTACTTGACCTATTTTTCAAACATTTTAGAGGTACTTTTCTTAGGACTGTGCTAAAGGCATCTGAATATTGTTTTCTAGTATTCATTCTTCTTTCTCATGAGCTTGATTTGTTAATTTGTAACAAAAAGGGATAGTAATATATTGAATTGCTGCTACTTTTGAGTTATATTTTTTATTTAGTAAGGGGTAAAATGGTCATTTTATATTTTTAGTCAGATCAATCCCAACCTTTATCTCATATGTAAACAAATATGGGACTTGAGGATAGGTTAGGACTATGAGTCTTAGGATTATTAGGGTATGTTTGGTATAGGTTTTTTTTTTTTTTTTTGTAAAAAAGCTAGCTTAAAAAAAGTTAAACTGAAAAAAGAAAAAAAGCAAAAAAAAAAAAAAAGCTTTTACCTTTTAATTTTTTTGACTTGTTTTAGCTTAAAAAGCTAAAAACTAAAAGCTAGTGTACCAAACAACCCTAAATTTTTTGGCTTAAAAAAACAAAAAGTCAAAAAAAAAAACTTAATCAAACGCACCCTTAGTCCTTGGATTCATAGTTCTAGGACTAATTGATTGGCCAGAAATCAAACATGCCCTAAATGCCATCCGCTGAATCCGGCCTTGGGGGACCAAACACTTACTATTTTTTTTTGTTGCTAGGCAAAAAAACATCTACCATTAAAGACAATAAAAAAGATAACAAAAAAAATTGATTGGGAAAGATTCGAGAGAGAGAGAGAGAGAGAGAGAGAGAGAGTGATGGGGTATCTTTCACAAAAATCAGATAGGTAGAGACAAAAAGTAGAAAGAACATGTGCAGTGTCTTTGTGTGCATTGAAGGATTCTAAAATTCTAGCTTCTCTATCATTATGAGCTAAAGGTTTCTCAAGTGCCACAATTCCTTTCCAGTTCATCCATAGTACAGACAATTTTTGTTATTTTCTGTGGCTGAGGTTTGATATCAGAATAGATTCCCTTATCCCTATTATTGAGCAGTCAATAGTTACATTGAGAGCAAAGGTGCAAATTGCACCACTTGAGCTTGGTTTCCCTGTGACTAACTGCAGGAAATGCAGTGAAGTTCTTGCTTTTTTGTTTATGCTTTTGGGACAAAATTACCCTTCTTTTTATCAGTTGTCCATGCCTGTGCAAACATGATTAGCAATAATTTTGATGAAAACATTTCCATAAATTATAGAAGATGTGAACAAGAACAATGGATGAGAGGATCCTTATGCTTATGCTTTGGGAGGGGATAGGACAATTTGTTTGTGACAGTAACAGCCTCACATGCTTTTATGTTCACAATATATTTTATTGGTAATTAGAAAAAGAAAAGTAAATTACTGCTATTGAGAGGATAATTATCATAATAGATGTAGCACCTAAAAATTAGAATGCATTCTCTTTCAATGAAAATTTTTGTAAGTACTGTGTCTACAGTATTCTTTAGGATTGTATTTGGCTAGTTAATCTTATCCCTCACATTCAAAATCTGTTTTTGCTACCGAGAAGCCAATTTTGTAGTTGGTGCTTGGCCAAATAAGTTCCCTTGATAGTCGAGCGAAATTAGTTTTATCTGAGCTAAGCGGCAAGATTGTACATTAAGATGGATTTTTTTTTTTTGGGTGGGTGGGGGGGGGAGGCTGGGGGTTTCTTTCTTTCTTGGCTCATTAGTGGGGATTTTTGTATTTCTTTAGATGATGTATGTTTTTTATATATATATATATATATATATATTTTGGAATCGACTTCTGTTTTCAACTTAAATTAATTCAATAAAAATATTTTTTACTATTTTTAAAGGCGGTTACGTAAATTTTGTTTTGCCATGTTAGTTTATCAAAAATCCATGTATAATAAGCGACAATAGTAATATTTATAATTATAAAAATTACAGACAATACTAAATAAATTGAGGATGAAAATTATAAAACTAATCTTAGATTTATTATCATTGCCATTAGTAGGATTGTCGTTACTTTATCGTCATAATCATCGTTGTCGTTGCTATTATCAACAAGAAGTTGAAAAAGGAATAAAATGAAAAATCTTTGGCAACAATAAATTCTTTTTTTCTTTTTTTGATGGATGATGTAACCCACAATCCCATCTCTCCTTTAGATGGTTTTAGCACCTTAGCCAATATACTTAGAATAGCTATGTTAGCACCCTTTTTTCGAAAATTGTTAAATAGTGTCTCCCTAATGCAGGTACGTTGAAGATGGATGCAAATAGGAGCTCGAAAGGAATGGATGGGTTAGCTAGTGAAGTCTTAAGAGATGAAAGAGGAACTTGAGTATTGGGATTCTATGGAAGTCACAAGTGACACTATCAAACATATTTTAAGAGAGGGCAACAAATGTGCATATATTTTGGCTAACCGCAGTACCAGTGAACTTGAAGGACTGGTAGTGCTGGAGGGCCATCTTGAACAAGTTACGCCTTTTTAATTGAGGATATGATGATCATTTCTGTTGTAAGGGGTTGATATCCTAGGATGTTCCTTTTTTTTCTTGTTGTCCCTACAATCCGAAGTACCAAAATAAAATAAAAGAATAGCTTCAGCTACCAAAAAAAGTAATCTAAACCACAAACTTATATACACAAATAACGTAAGGTTGACATAGAGATTGGACAAACTGATAATATTTAACTTTGCTTTGTGAAAATGTTGATTTATTATGATATGTTGATTTATTGTGATATGAGCGTTACAGGTTAAAAATACTAAGATTGTATCTTTGCATTTTGGAAGTCTAGTGTACTGATGCCTTTCTCTATTTTTACCAAAGGTATTTATTTTGGTCAAATTAGCGTAGTATTTCAATGCAATTAACTAATTACAAAATAATTTATAATTCAAAAATTATTAGATAAAATATACCTAATATTTAAGGAAAAATCTAAGATGAAAACTTTTGAATAGCGTTGCAAGATAATCTTGGAAAATTAAAGTTCTCCTTCAATTATATCATGTTGAATAATTCAAGAAACTAAGAAAAAATTACAAAATTATTTATATTACTCAGAATATTTAGAAAAAAGAGAGAGAAGTAATTAGAATATGTGGGATAGATTTAGTGGGTGTTTGAACGTAACTTATTTAGTAGCTTATGACTTATGTTTATGACTTTTTTAAAATGTGTTTGGATGAGTGACTTAAAAAAACAGCTTATGTCAAGAATAGTTTTTTAAAAAAAATTATTTTTAAAAGTAGTTTATAACTTATACCTTATAACTTATAATTTAGTTGGCTAAACACCCCTTTAGATTTAAATAAATCAGGAAACTAAGAAAAAATAAGGGCTAGATTTGTACTTGTTACTATTCTCGGCCCAACCATGTTTGGCCCAACTTAGGACTTTGCTACTACATAAATCGGGATCCAAATGGCCGTCTGTCATATGATGCCCATCTCCAACTGAACTCTCTCTCTCTCTCTCTCTCTCTCTCTGTGCCTGCTTCCTGAAGATTGTTCGAATTGAAAAGAAAAACGAAGAGCCATCTTCCAGAGACAACTCTGCTTTTGAAATCCACCCTTTTGTCTCCTTCTAACGGTCGTTTGTTCAAATCCACCAGGTAAAAACTCCTTTCTTTCCCCAGGTTCTTAGTATTGTTTAACTGTCTTTCTTGTTTCTTGCTCTGCTTCTTTTAGGGTTTCCTCTAATTTCAATGAATGCCCATATTTTCTTTTCCTTGTATTGTAACCTTTTCAGTGCCCAATACTCATGTTGGAACTGAAAAGAAGTATATGTAGAGGGAACACATAATTTTTTTTTTTTTGATGATCCTGTACTGCTTTTAGTGTTTCCTTTCAATGCTAATGTCTCATCTTATTTATTATTATTATTATTTTTATTTTTTATCTTTCTGGGTAATCTTTAGCCTCTTTAAGTAGAGGGAGCATATGATATTTTTTATGGTTCCATGTGTTGTTGAATGGGAATAATAGTGCACCAAAGATGTTTGACAAGTTGTCTCTTCCAATGTGAAATTTCAAAGTATTCAGCAGAAATTTGCTGTTTTTACATCTCTGTCTATCTGGTTTGAAATTTTGGCCAGAACCTTTTCCTTTTGATTTAATGAACTCGTGACTTATGCTTGAGGAAAATAAGGCTCCCAGCTCAGCTGCCAGTACCCGATTCAATAGATCTGTTCTTTGTTTATTGTCGATTTTGTGTTATTTGCTGACACGGCACTTAATCAATAGAAGCTATGATAATTCATGGAACGTGGTTTCATGGGTTGGTGGTCCTTTAAAAACATTTGCCTTTACTATTATTTTCAAAAGAGAAAAAGCATAGTCTGCCTTTACCAATTCTCTTGAATTTATGCAAAATAGAAATCATTCACATTGTTGATTTGTTTATTTATTTATTTCTTTTGGGGAGGGGGTTCATTAATTTCTCTTTATGATTGAAGCTTGAGTCAGTAGGGATATATGGAATTTTTCATATCTTCAAGTTTGTGGAAGTTCATGGAGATATTGTTACTATTTTACTTATTTGTAATACCTAAATCTAGTAATCATTCACTAATTGTGGGCTCTGGATATGGTACAGCAATTCCCTGAAAGTAATTATCAATTTGCTAACAGAGCAAGAAAGAGAGATATTTATCTTATTCTACAAAATGCGGGAAGAAGAAGTAAACAGATGTCAGATTCAGGAATGGTATCCGAAATTTAAATCTGTCTCTATAAAAACTGTAATTCATGAACTTCCAGAATCCTTTATTCGGTATCTTCTTGATGATTCTACGCCCTTCCTTCTTCCACTTTCCGTCTCAAAAGAAGATGCCCTACCCAATAGAATCCATAAACCTGAAGAAGAAGAAGACTATGTAGTATCAGAAGGGTCAGGGGATGAATCAGAACAACCTTCTCCAGCACCTTCTTTCCCAGAACTTGAATTGCAGATCAAGGAATCAATTGAATCCCTTGGGGGTGCTGTTTTCCCTAAGCTGAACTGGAGTGCACCTAAGGACTCTGCTTGGATCAGCTCGACTGGAAGCCTCAAGTGCACCTCTTTCAGTGAGATTGCACTTTTGCTGCGATCGTCCGACTCACTTGTCCATGATCTTTGCCATGCATATGATTCATGCAGCGACAGAACTTCAGCGAGGCCCTCAAATTTCTTCCTTGCCCTTCGCAAGTGGTACCCCTCTCTCCGTCCGGAGATGGAATTTCGTTGCTTTGTACGTGGTCAGCTGCTAGTTGGAATTTCCCAACGAGAGGTCACTGGATTTTATCCTGCCCTTCTTGAGAGGAAAGACGAGCTAGAAATGGTGATCCATGAATTTTTTATCGATGAAGTCAGGCTGAAATTTGAGTCAGAAAATTACACCTTTGATGTTTATGTTAGAAAGGATGGACAGGTTAAGCTTTTGGATTTTAACCCTTGGGCTGCATTTACACTTCCACTGCTGTTTAATTGGGAGGAACTGGAGCAAAATTTCAACAAAAATGGGAACACGTTAGAGTTTAGAATAGTAGAGAGCCAGTGTGGAGTACGGCCGGGATTAAAAACTGCAGTTCCTTATGATTACTTAGATACCAGTTCAGGCAGTGGTTGGGATCAATTCCTGAGGAATGCTGATGAGGAGTTGCGACGACAAACTGAGTCTTCTGATGCAGGTTATTAAGGACTCTGTTGTCCCCATTTCTGAGGTTAGTGCGGCAGTTCATTCTTGTATTTCTATAATTCTTTCTAAGTTGTAGCTGAATTTGTTATTCATTTGTCCACTTTATGCTTGTGTAAAACCTATTACTATCGTAATTTTGTCTGAAGACGAATTTCCTCTTTGTCCTTTTGGCCTTTTTTTGGGCTCATCATTGCTTAACATTATGGATGTTTCTTAAAAAGATGTCATTTGCTCATCTCACTTAAATTTGGCTTCTACTTCTGCTTTCTGGTGTTCTGCCCTCGCAAAAGATTCTGGAGAACTTATTGCAGTTTTGTGTCACAATCACTTTGCTATTATCATGGGTTTGTTTCTATGTTTCTGCATTTGATGGTTATTATAAGTGACAGCTCAGTCACAGTAATGTATGTCTATGCTGGAGACATGAAGCTCATACACCAGTCTAAACAAGTGAACTGCATTAGAAGAAAAATGATCTATATGTGAAACATACCTTGTTGCACTTTGGATTAAGCAGCAGAAATGAAGTCACTGATTATTTTTGTGAAATGTGATTGTCCAGGCAACCATAGTTATGGGGTCATTGTCCTGGTACGAAATTGGTGCTTTAGAAGGTGGAAAGGCAACCCAATACATTTCTTTATTACTTTGTCTCTTAAACCTTGTGATTCTGCAGTTTTTTTTTTCACTTTTATTTGATTGAAAAAAGAAAGAGAAGGTAAATAACATAAATGAGGTTCCCACTAAACTTGATTTTGATAGACAAACCTCAGTTTCTGTTGAAATGTAGAGCCAAGTTCATGCTTTAGTTCAGTTGTCATCATCAGCACAATAGTATCAGATTGACACTTCAATAAAAGGAAGAAATGTAGGTTTTGGGTTCTGCATTTTTTCTGAGTGTGTGTTAAAATGGATTTGAAGTTATTAATACTCTGTTTCTTCTCTACATTATTGGAAATAAGGAAAAATGGAAAAAAAAGAAAGGTGATTAATTGTAACTTCCCTAAACAAGTAGTTGGAACCTGCTCCTATTTAAAAGGATGAATGCCTATATTCACATACAATAATTCCACTACAATTCCATCTTGATATGTCTTTATTGAGGGCGATCTCCCAAAGAGTGATTAATTGTAACATCTTCTCAAATGAGTTCCTTAATGGTTCAACTTGTAAGCGGAGTTCAAACAAGCAGCAGTTAATGCAATCAAGAAAAAGTACTTGATACAGTGGTCTTTGCATTTTCTTGATTCTTACTAGAATAGCTGCTGACAATACCATGCTTCAAAACCATGCACCTGTGATTCTTTGGCCAACAACATCCCCCCAAGTAAATTAGTTTTTGCACTTGTTTATTTATGGCATCTTTGTTCGGTCTTCTCTATTATTTCGAGTAGCTTGAATTTTGCTATTCATATATTGTCTAGCTTTGCCTAACACATTATGGCCTTCTCCTGCGTAGGTCATTTCGTATGTGGCACATTTTTAAGACGTGGCATCTGTGTTGTCTGAAGGATAGAAGTGCGCTCAAAAAACAATGTAAATCGGCATACATTGTATTACCATGTGAGAAATTAAGTGATGAGGATATGAGAAGTTTCAAAAAGCAATTGTTGTGAGTTCTCAAAAGCTTGGCAACACCACCTTTCTAATACCATGGACTGGAATAGACTGAAGTTAGTACTTGCACTGGCAGCATAAGTAATGACAGTTGACCTTCTTACATTAAATTTGATATAGTAAGAAGCTTATTAATTGTGATACATTCTGGCTGTCCTTGTCTGGATGTGTTTACTTCTTGTCATTTATAAATAATTAGTCTCTCTCTCTCTCTCTCTCTCTCTCATGGGGTTTTGAATTATGGGTTGGTCTGCGAGACGAATACAACTAGCTAGGACATCAAGGCATGGAAGAAACAACATTCATCCTGCCCTCGCCCCCAAATATAGGGGGAGCCGAAATTCCAGTAAATGATAAGCTCTCTGTTACCGTTTTAACCACTGGAGAGGTTTGCGTCTATGGATTAACCATTACATGGTCCTAATCCCTCCATGGTTAGGGCCTCCAAAGGAAAGTGATACATATACGAAAGAGATCACAAGTGCTACTGTTTTGGTAACATGTTAGGTCTGTGCAGTTGGGACTTTGTGAAACCATCATTTTCCAAAGTACACGTGAAGTTGGTGATTACTTAGTATATGCTTGAATGGTGGGGCATGTTTGCTTCTAATCCTATCCCCTTATTTCAATTAGAGGCTCTGATCTTGGAATCATTTTGCTATTTCAATCAATCTACTACCCCGAGTAGACCTTTACTCACTTCCCTTGTTTATTCACCTCTGATCCGAAACATTAAGATTTCGACATTTAACTGAAGAGAAATAGGCTAAGCGTCTATGTTTTTTTTTTTTTTAGGGTTCTAGAAAGGTTGTAGCTAGTTTACACCACTTCCTGCTAGGGCACACTAAACGCCTCTCTGCTCTACGGAGAGCAAAGCTAGGTTAAGATGGCTCCCAACAAGGGCTATGGGGGAGACTCGAATCCAAACTTAGTGGCGAGGCTTTTCGAGCTCCACCCATTGAGCCAACCCTTGCGGGTATAGGCTAAGCTTCTATGCTAAACAATCAAAGTAAAGAATTTTCTACAGAGTAAGCAACAGAACCAATATTCTTCTCTAGCATGAGTGGTATACTGATCTCATGTACCAATGAATTCATTACGGATTGTAAGCAATAAAAGCATCGACACTAGGTGGTTGTTTAATTTGCAACAGGTGCTTGTTTAATTTGCAATTGGTGGTACGTGCCAAGAGCAATCCACCATTGTCACAAACGACCAGGAAATTTAGCAACAATCTTATCAATGACAAGTGGTAAAGTAGCGTACACCAGGCATGCACCTCATAAATTTTATCCCGTCATTGGGAATTGTAAATATCATAAATCATGAAACCCTGAGATGGCTGATTTGAAAAATGAGAAGATTGATCTTGCCATTCCGGGCGGGTGGGTGATCTTGCCTTTGCAGATCATGAAGTTCTTGTCATGGACACTAACCTACCTTGCTCCAGATATTGTTTGGATTATTAGAAGATCATAACCCAGTTTACTGCATAACCTTTTAATCTACTGATCAGACCAAAGCGGAAAACAGAACGGTGTATCTTTTATAAACATTCGATGATCAAGAATATAATACACAGCATGAAAAGCAGTGACAGTTCCCCAAACTCTGAATCACCAGCCAAAAAAAGGTGAAGATGATACAGATTTTACAAAGAAAGTCGAAGAGAAGAAATAAGAGCAGCTGAGTCGAACAAGGTCATATTATTAGTGCAACCTTGTCAACTCTTCCACTTTCTTCATAAGCTCCTCCACTGGAGCACCCATCTTCTCTGAAATCTCTTCCATCCGACCGACCCTGCCCGAGATCAAGGAATGACTCAATGAATCTCCATCCAAGAAATTTTTAGCTTCTGGCTAGGGTCTTCTTCTCTTTGTAAAATGACCTCCAATGCTCATGGCTCCATCCTCCAACGCCCTTTATCACTTCCCTTAGTTTTGACTGCAGCTCATTCAAGAAGCGGTACTGCTCATTAGGGAGGGAGGCAATAACACCAATAACACCATTCACAGTGCCGAAAATTACAGTGGGAATCTGGCAAGGGCATGACGAGAGAGCCATGGTGGAACCGGTTGACGAATTCACCGAGGTGGTGCTCACCGACCACCTCAAGACATCAGTGGCACCTTCAAGAACAGTGAAGAGGTTGAAATTATTCTCTGATCCAAGGTAAATGTCATCATCGAGAATCTCAACAGCTGACATCCAATTTGCATTGTAATCACTGGCTCGTTCCTCAATAGCACCCTCCTCGTGCTGAAGACACCACCAAATCAAAGAGTATTAGCAGGAACATTGAAGAAAACTAAACATTAAATTTGTCCTTAAACTGATGGCACATTTCAATCACCTGGCCAAGAGATACCCACCTGAAAGGTCCATGATTGCCTGTAAAAGTGTAATTATAATCCTCTAATTAGCTTTTGTTAGGAGTGGAATAGATGTATAGGAGTTAAGTTAATTGGTTTTTGTTTCTAACACTCTTTTGGTGTACTTTTGCAGGTTTACGAGGTAAAAGGGCCCATAAGTGCAATGTCAGAAAGCATGGATTGTCAGGATGGGCCTAGGAGCATCAGGACGATCTGAGAAAAAGAAAAAGTCGTATTGGCCTAGTGTTTGGACGATAAAAGAGGGTACCGAATTTCACTTTGGCTTAGAGTTCGGACGACACTTGAGCATCGTCTAGACGATCGGGCGCAGATTAGGGTTTCTCTCTTGTTTTCCTTGTACCTCCTTGTAACTATAAATAAGAAACTTTGCTAATTGTTTAGGGTTATGAATTTTAGAGAGAGAGTAGAGTCGTTTTCCAGTTCTTCTAGTTCTCTTTGCAAAGTCTTCTATTTTCTTGAAATCAAACACGAATTCTTCAATAAGATTACTAGTTTGCTCAATAACAGTGATGTCTTTTATTACTATGGGTAGCTAATTTTCTTCTTGGCAATGATCATGAAGGTTGTTTGAGGTTTGAATGTTTCATAAGGTGTTTGATTGGATCTTATTGTTTTATATCTTTCTACAAGAATCCCTTCTTTCTTCATTCTTTTCTTATGAAACCAACCGTTTGTTATCATATCTTTTAAGTGCTCATGCGCAACATAAGTTTTGTATAAGTGTTGCTTGGATTCCTAATATGAATGTATTGGATTGATTTTCTCAAACATTGAATGAAGTAGGAAGGTTTCTCAATTATTCTTAACCATGAAATCTTCCGATTCAACGTTGTAAGTTGACTTTGTTGAATTGAGTTAACATAATACCTTGTGAAAGTATCAAATGCCCAAGCAACTGGATTGTTCATAGCCAAGACCTTTCTTTATTTGTTCAAACTTTTATTTTAATTTAGTTTTTACTTAAACAAACTCTTCAAATAACATAAGCTTTCTTTTCTCTTTTCAAAGTTGTTCTTTTGAGTTTTTGTCCTTTAAAGTGAGTTTCTCTATAATTCAACCGTTTTTTTGTAGATTGACCTCGGACTTATCCGAGTATTATTACATCGCGGTCGTGCACTTGCTGTTCTTATTGCACTTTTTGGTAGCGATCAGTTCACGTGAACTCCCTCAGAAAGAAGTGAAAACAAGAGAGGAGATTCATGCAGTAAACCAGAAAATTTATCCCTCTATATGTGCTGCTTTGACAGGATTGGTCATTTTACCTTATAGATTAACAAGGAGATTGATTTCATCAGGTCACCAACAACAATGAAATCTCCACGAGTTTGAACATAGAGAGCCAGTATGTGTCCATGATGTCCTCATTCAGACCGCAATTCGCTGGTACCATCATCGCGGAGCCTCATGTCAAGCAAAACCAATATAGAGGGGTGTCAACTGACAAGGTTCAGCTTGTGTATTATGCATATTAGGACCGCTGTAGTTATAGCAGGAGCGGTGCCTACGTACCCACCACATAAATGAAGGAAATAACATATGGTACTTCCGTACATATTAAAAACAGTTACATGTTGTGATACAACTAGAAAGACACCAAGGGTACAATGGAATAAAGGTGCTCTAAAATTCCTCTCTACAATTGTTAAATAGCTTTTCACAAAAATTGTAGACGGCTGGTTCAACCACGAGACCCCATTGAGCATAGTTAAATTTATTTCAAGGAATCGACCTGATCCTATCAGTCAGAATAAACGAATTAGGTTGACCATATATCTGTTGGATTTTATAATCTAAACAAGGTTACTTTTGATATATGCTTAATATAAATGTTTTTCTATCATTGAAAATAGAGAAACAACTTTTGAGTCAAACAGCACTTGAATTGTTCCCACACTTCAGATTTCTGAGAAACCCTAGAGAACTCCAGCTTTTGCAAAATCCAACCCCCGACCACCCACAAACAGGACTAAGAAACCCTTTTGAGGATCATTATATTACTTATAAGTAACTAGCTAAAGGTTTTGTTTAGAGGGTTGATAGAAATAGGACTCACTCCCCAATGTCCAATTTTCTTTGGTAGTTGCAAATAGAGTATGATTGTGAAAAATGATTTATGAAATAAAAATATTATACACAGAATTTTATTCATAAATAAGAACACTAGAAACGATCTTAAATGAGAGCTAAATAATTTTGGAAACGTAACCTTCAAAAGTATCTGGTGATGATGGTTTCTCGACCAGACCAGAGGCTATGTTATTAGCCGACCGGCACTT
The DNA here is from genome assembly GCA_033060915.1 of Euryodendron excelsum. Classification (NCBI taxonomy): domain Eukaryota; kingdom Viridiplantae; phylum Streptophyta; class Magnoliopsida; order Ericales; family Pentaphylacaceae; genus Euryodendron; species Euryodendron excelsum. Next base: position 15,030,050 of record CM065398.1, read on the forward strand.
GTTGGACGACGCCTTCCCCATGTCACCGGGTCATCGCCCGACCAGGTCTCTCCAACTGTTCGTACCCAACCTCCCGAGTCAAATAGATACCCGCAACGGTCCACCGGTCGTGTCGGCACCCGACTATGTCAATAGGGCCCACTTCTGACACTGGTAGCCCTGGCATGTACCAAGGGCGTGGGCGTGGGCGTGGGCGTGGCGTGTACTTGCAACTATCCCCCATTCCTCTGATACCGTTCTGACACACGCCACCTTGGAGTGTAGGAATGACCCATTTGAGTGTTCTGACACTACTCTGAACCTCCAACCAGAGGCCGCCACGTGGAGAGACCATCTACCACCCCCATGCAGGCATACAAGGGGAAAAGCTCAGACCTTTCTAAGGTACGCAAACACACAACCTTGAAAGGGAAGCCCTAAGATATCTTTCCCTCTCCAACACTTTGATCCCGTTGAATCTAACTTGAACACCGGAGTGCCTTTGGCTCTTATCACACCGGTGGGTTTAGTGTAGGAGATCACCGGCCGGCAGGAGGGAAGCTCTTCCCGGACCTAGGGGCAAGTCACCACGAGATCGTTGCACCATCAGCTGGCGCTGTTTGTGAGAAATGACTTCTCTCGTGGCATATCATGGTCTTGACTAGATCTAGGATTAGCACCCTCCCTGAAAGAACTCTGATGGCCGATTCCAGCGCAGAGAAGATAGTCGCCTTGGAGAAGACGATGGTTGACATTATGGCCAGCATGCAACAGCTGGTTCACCAAAACGCAGAGCTACTCCAACGAAACCCAGCTCCTCCAGTAGAGATTCCACCGGGGCCCAATCTACCGGCGGAGGAACATGAGGAGTAGGAGGTTGGCAAGGATTCGTCCATTCCCCCCAACGGTAACGAAAACGGCAATGGAGGAAGGGTTGAGGACCCTCTCCTCCGTTGTGAGCCCAACATCGAAGAAGCACAAACGAGCCACGCCATCCCGTCGAGGATAGAGATGGTAGGTGACAAACCGGGGAGTTCCCATGCTTGGGATGAACAACTGAGGGCCATGTAAGCTCAGATGGCATGAGTTTTGGCTGCTGTGGAGGCTAAGGCTCCAAACACAGTAGATGCCCTCATAGGTCGAACGACCTCGCCGTTCACATAGAAGGTGATGGACTACCCGCTCCCCCCGAAGTTCAAAATTCCTACTTTGGACGCGTTTGATGGATCCAAAGACTTGGTGGACCACTTGGAGACATTCAGGGTGCTCATGCATCTACAGGCAGTGTCGGACGAGATCATGTGCAGAGCATTCCCCGTCACGTTGAAGGGTTCTGTGCGAACCTGGTTCAACAAAATCAAACCCACGACCGTATCCACTTTCAAAGAACTCAGTAAGCTCTTTGTAAGCCATTGCATTGGGGCCTAGAGTCAGAGGAGACCTGCGGCCTACCTATTGACTGTGAGGCAGAAGAAGGAGGAAACATTGCGGGAGTTTGTGGGGAGGTTCAACCATGAGACTCTGGCCATGAATGATGTGGATGACAAGGTGGCCGTTAAGGCGTTTATGAGTGGCCTTAGAAGTGGGAACTCCTCTTCTCCTTATCGAAGAGACCACCCCAAGATATGGCCGAATTGATGCTTCCTGCTCAGAAGCACATAAATACAGAAGATGCCATGAGCGCCAGGCGAGATAATGACGAAAGGGGTGGCTCGCGCACGGAGAAGAGACCGAGCGGAACCTCAAACGATGAGAGAGAGAGACAAAGGCGGGCAGAACTAGCAACCGGGCGAGGAGCTGTGGAGAAAAGAGACGCGAGCACTACAGCGGTCTGGATAGGACGTTCACCCCACTCACGATGAAGTTGAAGGATGTCCTAATGGAGATCAGAGATGACCCGAACTTGAAATGGCCCGAGCCTCTGAAAACGCCCTCGAGCATGAGGAACAGAAGGAGATATTGTCGGTTCCACCATGACCATGGCCACGACATGGAGGACTGTATCGATCTGAAACAACAGATCGAGGATCTGATCAAACGAGGAAGACTAGGCCGCTATGTTGCTGGCCGAGACCGAACACGAGGGGAACGACGCAGCCCGGCAAGGACAGAGACCACCATCTAGCCCATTGGGGAGATAAGGGTCATTGCAGGAGGATTCACTGGAGGAGGATAGTCCTCTTCAGTGAGGAAGAAGCATGTACGGGATATCCGAACCGAAGTGGAAGTAATGCTGGTCGAGACTGCCAACAAGAAGACAAAGACCGAGGGCCTCGGGATTACCTTCACGGAGGAAGAAGCAGCCGAGCTACACCAACCACACGATGACCCCCCGATCGTCTTTGCGGTGATCTCCAACTTCAAAACGTGGAGAATCTTGGTCAACAGCGGGAGCTAGGCTGACATCTTGTTCTGGGGGGCCTTCGAAAAAATGCAAATTGGCTAAGAGAAGTTGAAGCCAGTAAGCTGTCCCCTGGTTGATTTCACCAGAGACCGGGTGGTCCCTCTCGGATCCATCACCTCACCAGTCACCCTTGGAGAGGAACCGCACCGAACAACGAAAATGGTGCACTTTCTGGTCGTGGATTGCCCATTCGCATACAATGCCATCATTGGCCGAACTGCTCTAAACCAGTTCAAAGCAATAGCTTCCACGTATCACCTCTGGATCAAATTCCCGACCGACACGGGGGTCAGGTGCTCAAGGGGCGACCAGAAGGTCCCTCAAAGGAGAACCCAACAGGGAGACCTTGGTCACCGAAGAGCTTGAGCTGAGGGACGAGGAGGAAGTCAGAAGGGGAGAGCTGGCTGAAGAACTGGAAGATGTCCTGGTCGGGGCCCTGGAGCATAACAGAACAGTGAAGATAGGGGCTGCTGCACTCGAAGGGTTGAAGCAACAACTGAGGAAGTTCCTGAGAGACAACACTGACGTGTTTGCCTAGTCTCACGAAGATATGCCTGGCATTGACACACTAGTAGCAGCTCACTACCTGAACATTGACCCTGAGCCCAGGTCAGTCAAACAGAAGTGGAGGAACTTCGCACAGGATAGGAATGACGCAGTTGCCGAGGAAGCGGAGAAGTTGGTGTAGGTGAAGTTCATCAGGGAAGTGCACTACCCCACTTGGCTCTCCAACGTTGTCATGGTAAAGAAGTCCAATGGGAAATGACGGATGTGCATTGACTTCACCAACCTGAACAAAGCGTGCCCCAAAGATAGTTTCCCACTGCCGACCATCGACCTCCTCATCGACTCTATTGCGGGGTATGAAATGCTAACCTTTATGGATGCTTTTTCAGGATATAACTAGATCCGGATAGCGGAGCGCGACCAGGAGCATACGGCCTTCATCACAGACCGGGGGCTCTACTGTTACAACGTTATGCCATTCGGATTAAAAAATGCAGGGGCAACATACCAACAGCTGGTCAACCTCATGTTCAAATCACAGATCGGGCATAATGTGGAGGTTTACATGGACGACATGTTGGTGAAAAGTGAGGCCACCAACCACCCGCGGGATCTTGAAGAGACGTTCCAAACGCTCCGCAAGTACCAGATGAAGCTCAATCCCGCCAAGTGTGCCTTCGGCGTTGCCTCGGGGAAGTTCCTAGGTTTTATGGTCTCACAAAGGGGGATTGAGGCAAACCCTAAAAAGATTCAGGCCATCATTGACATGCAAGTGCCCTAGATGACAAAGGATGTTCAACGCTTGGCAGGACGTGTGGCAGCCCGAACAGATTCATTTCCCAGTCCACTGACAAGTGTCTCCCATTCTTCAAAATCCTACGCAAGGCGTTTGGGTAGAACGAAGAGTGTGAAGAAGCCTTTGGTTAACTCACACAATATCTCAGCTCAGTCTCGTTGCTCAGCCGAACCATCCCAGGGGAGGAATTGTTTCTCTATTTGGCAGTGTCGGCGACAGCAGTGAGCTCAGCTCTTGTTTGAGAAGAAGAGGGGGATCCAAAAGGCAGTACACTACACCAGTCGAGCCTTGCGCGGAGCAGAAGAGCGGTACCTGAAGATGGAACTCATGGCCCTCGCACTGGTAACTGCAGCTCGACACCTGAGGCCCTACTTTCAAGCCCACACGATTGTGGTACTCATTGATCAGCCCTTGAAGAACATCCTACACAAGCCCGAGACGTTAGGACGCTTAGTGAAATGGTCCGTTGAACTTAGTCAATTCGACATCCATTACCGACCCCGACTGGTGATCAAAGGGTAGGCTGCTGCGAATTTCATTGCAGAATTGACTAACCCGCCCCCTGCCACCCCTGAAGACGACCTACATGACAACCACTGGATCTTGAATGTCGACGATTCTTCCACTCACGATTCTGGGGGCGCCGACGTGGTCCTCGTCACCCCAGATGGTTACAAGATGGAATATGCTCTCCGCTTCAAGTTCCCTGCCACCAACAACGTTGCAGAATACGAAGCACTCATTGCCGATCTCAGAATGGCTCAGCGAATGGGGGCTGAACAGATAGTGGTGCGAAATGACTCTTAACTTGTAGTGGAACAGCTCCAGGGAGATAATGAAGCCAGAGAAGACAATATGAAGCAATACTGCCAAGTGGTGAAGAGCCTGGCTAGAAGATTTGCGAAGATACTCTTGGAACATGTCCCAAAATTGTAGAATGAAGAGGCAGACCGATTAGCCAGGATAGCCTCGTCAAACCAGCCCGACCCGAACGTCCCGATTGAGATTCTTGATTCACCAAGCATCCAGAGCCCGGAAGTCGACCAGATTGAGCCCAAATCCTCATGGATGAGCCAGATCAGGAATTATTTGGAGAACAGAACCTTACTTGAAGACCGGAATGAGGCAGGGCGGATTCAGTATCGGTCGAGCAGGTACCTCATACAAGGCGGGGTACTATACAAAATGGGGCACACCATGCCACTGCTTCGCTGCTCCAATGAGGAAGAGGCAGACTACATAATGCGGGAGGTCCACAAAGGGGTGTGTGGGAACCACTCCGACGGTCGGTCTCTCTCCAAGAAGATTTTACGAACGGCCTATTATTGGCCCACCATAGAGAAAGATACCCAGGAATTCGTCAAGAAGTGTGACAAATGCCAACGGTTTGCCAACATCCCAAGACTACCCTGTTAGGAGCTAACACCGATCTAGACCCCCTGGCCCTTCGCATAGTGGGGGATCGACATCATGGGACTCCTGCCTCTCGGTAAGGGACAAACGAAGTTTACAGTAGTGGCAATCGACTACTTTACAAAGTGGGTGGACGTAGAGGCCTTACCGACGATTACTGAGGAGAAAATGAAGAAATTCTTATGGCAGAACATCGTGTGTAGGTTCAAAATCCCCAGGGTCGTCATCACGGACAACGGGAAGCAATTCGAGGGCAGGCAGTTCAACCGACTGTGCACTGACTTGGGAATAAGCCACTATGCTTTGTCCCCCGAGCATCCTCAAGCCAACGACCAAGTCGAAGTCACCAACAGGTCCCTTTTGAAGATCATCAAGACGAAGTTGGAGAAGGCTAAGGGTTGGTGGGCGGAGGAGCTCCCTAACATCTTTTGGGCCTACAGAACGACGGAGAGAGTGTCCACGGGACAGACCCCGTTCTCACTCACCTTCGGCACCGAAGCCGTCATCCCAATAGAGATCGGCCTTCCCAGCCCCAGAATGCTGCAATTCGACCCCGCGACCAATGGCGAAGCGATGAATGTCGACCTAGATTTGTTGGAAGAAAGGAGGCTGCAAACGGCCATGAGGGTGGCTTCTTACCAGCGGAAGATGCGCCAATACCACAACTCTAGAGTCCAACCAAAAGACTTCACGACCGGGGACCTTGTTCTGAAGAGAGTTAATCAATCTACTAAAGATCCTAGAGAGGGCAAGCTCGGACCCAATTGGGAAGGACCTTATGAGGTGATCAGCAGTACTAGGAAGGGGACGTACTTGAAGAACTCAGCAGGTAAGGAGCTCCCGCACCCGTGGCACGCAGAGCATCTGAGGAAGTACTACTCTTGAAAGGCTCCCACTTGTAATTCAACTGAATATCAATAAAAGAGATTGTTCGACAATTGTCTGCCTACGTAAAATCAACACAGAATCTGTCTACCTGTGTGGAAACGACATTGAATCTGCTCGATCAAGTACCGAGCAGAACCAGAGGGCCTTAAGTGGCAATGGCACAGAAATTGAATCTGCTCGGCCAAGTACCGAGCAGAGCCAGAGGACCTTAAGTGGCAATGACACAGAAATTGAATCTGCTCGGCTAAGTGTCGAGCAGAGCCAGAGGGCCTTAAGTGGCAATGGTACAGAAATTGAATCTGCTCGGCCAAATGCCGAGCAAAGCCAGAGGGCCTTAAGTGGTAATGGCACATAAATTGAATCTACTCGGTCAAGTGCCGAGCAGAGCCAGAGGGCCTTAAATGGCAATGGCATTGAATCTGCTCGGTCAAGTGCCGAGCAGTGTTAGAGGGCCTTGGATGGCAATGGCAATGAATTAGCAACAGTGATGGGCCTGTTCGGATATTGTTGCTGATCAGGCCCGCGTTAGCACTCACAAGCATTCTACAAGTCACTCCGATCAAACATTCAGGAAATATAGCCGACATAGAGCATACGAAGATAAGTCCATTTCATTAATGAAAAGAGGGGTACAAAGGCGAAATGCTTATTTAAAAAAAAAATAAAAATAAAAAACAACAAGAAGGAAAAGGAAAGCAGAAAGACAACAACTAGCGAAGTGAAGTGAGTGGGCTTGAACTACATTTGCGCCTGAGTGTGCTCGACAGTTTGTCCCTCAGTGTCAGCACGCTGGGCATCCCCGACCTGGCCACTCGCAGTGGCCTCCTGCTGGGCCTTGGTGGTCTGGTCCTCTGTAGTAGCATTCGGTTGGGCCCCTTCTCCGACTGCCGAGCCAGTGGCGTCCTGGCCATTTACAGGCAGGACTCCGTCAAGTGGGTCCAGACCCAAGAAGTCTGAGTCAGGATATTTCTTGGACGCTTGCTTTACAGCTGTCTCGAAACCCAAGAGAAAAGTGGGCTCCAATAAGGCCTGGAAGTCATCCCCGTCCTTGAACTCCTGAACGGCCTCGGCCATTACCTTCTTGAGCTCCTCGCCGTGGGCCCCGACGGTCTTCTCTAGCTCGTGCCTTTTGGCCTCCTCGGCCGAGAAGCTCAACAGTAGCTTATTAGCCTACCTCGCGAGCCTTTCGTTGTCAGCTCGAGCCGACTGGAGCTCATCCAAAGCAGAATCTCTCTCTGCACGAGCGGCCGAGACATCGCCCTTTAGCGATTGGACCTCCTGGATGAGCACCGAGCTGGCTACCTTCTCCTCTTGGAGGGCCTTCTTTGAAGTTCCCAGGTGGTGGCCTAATGCCCTGACCTTGGCAAGAGACTGAAAACTGAGTGGTTAGAACTTAATAGACTACACAAAGATTGATGAAGAACGAAATGATGACTGCATAGAAGCTCACCTTAAACAGATCGTGGTTGGCATCCCTGACCAGCCACGAGTTGGGATGTTTGCTCAGCCTCGTGATGTCCGAAGGCCTTACCGCCTTTGCCACCCTCTCCCAGGCCACGTCCGAGCTATCGATGACATTGGTTGAGGCAGAAGCAGCTGGACTGGCACGGGCCTGGGAGTCTGCCGGAATGACTGTGCTGCGCCTCGGTTGGGATCCCTCCGAATGCCTTGGAAGAGGCCTAACGACCACGGATACCTGACCCTTCCCCTTCTGAGGGGACGCCTTTTTCGGAGGAGGAAGGGGGAGTTCTTTAGTAGCCTCGACGGTCTTTTGGCGCTTCGATCTTGAGGCGCTAGCCACCGCCGCCCTCTTCTTGGCCAAGTAGTTAATGTTGAACCTCATCGCGGCCGGCTTGGAAGTTGGTTAGGATGCTTGGGGACCGGGCTGGACTGCTGCAGTATCGGCCTGAGTAACCATCGTAGACTGGCGATCTACAAAGAATAACCAGAAAGGTTAGAGAACGACCAGCATAACAAAAGCAAAAATGTACTCACTGTTCTCACGTTCTGCAGCTAAGGCCTTTCAACTCGGTTCAGGCCCCAATAGGTATTGGGCAAGCGCCTCGATAGTCACTAAGTCTTTGGCGGTCCGAAACTCGTACTCTTTGATGGCCTTTACGGCCACCTTGTGCTTGGCAGACAGAAGGGGCTTCACCCGACCTGACACCCATAAGACACCTAAGTCAGAACAGGCGACACATGCAACAAACATAAAGCAAAAGGGGAGGTAGAAGACTCGGGGAAAAGATCATACCCTTCTTACTCGGGTAACCCCATTGCTTGAGGATCCGAACAGAGAAATCTGTCTCTCAGGGGTAGAACTCCCAGCCCTCTCCACTAATGAAGAAGAACCGGTCCTTCCAGTTCTTGTGTGAAGAAGGAAGCTCGCTGACCAGATCGAGCCCTGTCGACCGACCTAAGAAATACCAGTACCCCTTCCCACGCTCGGCCAGCCTGTAGCAATATGAGAACTCCTCTGGCGTCACATCCCTCCCATGGATGATCTGCCAGATGATCATACAGCCCGCCATGATCAGCCAGGCGTTCGGCGAGAGCTGTCCAGGGGAGAGGCATAACCTCTGCAGAATCTCTCTAATTGGCCGAGGGAACGGCACACGAAGACCACCAGCCAGTGCGCCCTCAAAGATTGCTATTTCCCTCTCTTTGGCTGAGCATGCCCAATTTCTAGGGTTGGGAACCCTACACCTTACCCAGTTTGGGATCTGGTACACCCGCCGAAGGGTAGCGACCTTCTCCCTATTGAGAGAGGAAGAAACCCCCACCGCTTCGTACCCGGGGTCATCCTCTTCCTCCCCCTCTCCTGGCCCGACCTCCTGAGCTCGGGCAGCAACCTCAACGGGTTGATCTCGTTCCTCCCCGACGCCAGAGTGGGCGGCCCTGGCCTCCCGTAACTCAGGAACTCCTTGGGACCCCCCGGAGTTCCAGTTCCCCACAGAGGCCTTTTCATGGGTCCGACGCCTCTCGACTCAATACTCATTAGAACCAGTCCCTTCCGAGTCCGAGCTAATCCCCTCCAGATTCAACATTGTCCCGAGGGGCCTATAGCCCTCAATCCTATCAAACACTGGCTTGAACAACTCACATAAATCTTCCAAGACAGATTCTAAGAATTTCAGCCTGTCAACAAACCTCAAAAGGTCGGGAATCTGGCCCCTTCCCTAAAAAATGGACATGTAGCATGTAATAAACTAGTACATATAACCAAAGGGCAAAGCTTATCACGGTTCGAAGCACCGGCGGTGAGTTTCGAAGCAAGCCGGTGGCTCAACTCGAGGGATGGTGCCCTTTCAACTGGTCGGAGACGACGGAGATGGCGTTGAGGATGGCGAAGGAGGTTTTCCCTTTTTTCTCTTTGCATATTTGGTAAAAGACACTAGGGGAAAATGGAGGCAACCGCCTCACAAAGCTCCCCCCACACCTTTGAAATCAAAGGCCTAGATGGCCTATGGTGATGGGACATCAACGGCTAAAAAGCGACACGTCTTTTCGACTATTGACGACCATTCCCCTACTGCCACGTGGGGGTAGGTGAAGCGATGCGACAACACCCGTCATTATTGGCCCCCGCCATAAATGCGCTTCGTATTTCGTGGTCGTGCCGTCCCGTGGAATTCCTCTGACCCCGAGTAGATGGCTAGATGAATTGGGGGCATCTGGTGATGATGGTTTCCCGACTAGACCAGAGGCCGTGTTATTAGCCGATCGACACTTGCTGAACGACACCTTCCCCATGTCACCGGGTCATCGCCCAACCAGGTCTCTCCAACTGTTCATGCCCGACCTCCCAAGCCGAATGGATACCCGCAACGGTCCACCGGTCGGGTCGGCACTCGACCGTGTTAATAGGGCCCACTTCTGACACCGACCGCCCTAGCATGTACTAGGGGCATGGGCGTGGCGTGTACTTGCAATTATCCCCTATTCCTCTGATACCGTTCTGACACACGCCACCTTGGAGTTTAGGAATGACCCACTCGAGTGTTCTGACAACACTCTGACCCTCAAACCAGAGGCCGCCACGTGGAGAGACCACCTACCACCCCCATGCAGGCATATAAGGGAAAAACTTAGCCTCTTCTAAGGTACGCAAACACACAACCCTGAAAGGGAAGCCCTAAGACATCTTTCCCTCTCCAACACTTTGATCCCGTTGAATCTAACTTGAACACCGGAGGGCCTTTAGCTCCCATCACACCGGTGGGTTTAGTGCAGGAGATCACCGGCCGGCAGGAGGGAAGCTCTTCCCGAACCTGGGGGTAAGCCACCACGAGATCGCTGCACAATCAGTATCTACTTAGTATTATTTTTTAAACATGAGAACTTGACGCGAAACTCACCTAATGGAAAAAGATGATGCCCTGAAACTTGTGATCAGATTAAAAACCCAATTTAGGTTAGCACACGAACAATAGTGTCCATGACATCTTACCTTGGTTGGCTCTGTCACGACCCAAAACACACCCTATGCGGATTAGGGATCGTAATTGGCCAGTAGCTGTAGCTACCGAAGGCTGTCACATCGTAGGATTGATCACCTGTGCCTTATAATATTTTATAATAAGAAATCAATGGAAACTTAACATAAAAACATAGTAGTGAGTGGACATTCTATAGGACTAGAGCAAGTGTCTAAGATAGCTATAATTAAACCATAATCACTATTTTTGATAAGATATACCATAAATCTTTGATAACACATGATCTGCATTTTACGAAAAATAGCATGGCTCCAATAAACATCCGCAACCAAACATCTTCCGTAAATCCATAAGAAAGCATGGCTATGCCCTCTAGTTCTCATTTCCTGAAAGGGGGTAATCCACAGTTGAAGTAAATTCCATTGAATGGTATAGATACAAGAAAAATACTCTAGTTAATCCCATGGATAATTCATAAAACATTTCCATTCAAAAGCATGTTCTGCAATAATAGCTTTCCATTGAAATAGTGGAGGATCTTTCACATTTTTAATATAAAGCAATATTTGCACATCAAAATAAACTCTACTTCTTAGCATGTATTCACACTCTTTGGGCACAATGAGTTGAAACCTATAAATGATTGTTACACGTGTAGAACTCAAAAAGAACCATGTGGCCCCTAGGAGACATCTCCCCTAATTCATATAACAGTTTGTTTTAAGTCCTTTGAATTAGGACCCCCGAGTGTGGCACACAATACATTTAAACACATTTTCAAAGCATTTTACATGTATATATATGTTCATGGAATTCAAATATCTTTGTAAAATATAGTATTTGAGTCAAAATCATACATTTGCTATTGAAATATAACATAATAAATATTTGGAGACAAATCATATTGAAAGGAATATTTTTAAGCATCCACAACACTCACTGTTTATTGTTTAGTTGACTTGAAATCTCTTTATCTTAATCTAGCTTCTCCTCTTTTTCTTTCTATCTTCCTTATTTCTTCTCCTCTCTTCCTTTTATAATTTCACCATAAGGCTTCTATTTATACTTGTTCAAGAGCCTAACTTTGAATGCCACCTAACATGACACTTGTTGTTTAGTAGAATGATGAGGTGTCATTCTTTAGGGATGTGTCATCTAGATAAAATTTTAGCAAGACACTTGTTGCCAAGTAAAGTGATGAAATGTCAACACCAAGCAAGAGGTGTCGTATGGCAAGACACTTGTCATGCATTTAGCTAGTGAGGTGTAAATGATGAAAGCAGAAGGTGTCATTCACGTAGGCAAGAGATATAATTCTCTTAAGTAGGAGGTGTCACCCTTACAAACTAGTAAGTGGTGACTCACCACTTAATAAACTAATCTATGTTAACTTAATTAATCATAATTGAGATTAACTAATCCCACTTACTGGTTAATCACAATTAAGGTTAATCAATCACAATTAATTATAATTAGCCTTAATTAATTAAAGTCATGTTTTACAAAAATTTACCAAAATTCAATTGACATTAAAGGAAGTCAATTAAGCACATTGTTTAAGTATTAACCCCATTTATAACATATAACATCCAATCCTAATGAGTTATGAAAAATCTCTAACTAAATCTATGCATCCATGTCATTTCTATCCAACTTAAACTAGCAATGCAAGCACATAATGCATCTTTCATTGCATAACATGAGATTATAAAGTCCAGGATGTTACATGCTCGTTCTCCTCAGGCATAACATAAGCTGTCCCGACACAGTAATACACATTCATGTCATCAGAAAAGGAGCAACTAAGTATGGAGCAACCATACTCATATTGGTCAAGTGGGTAAGTTGATATGAACTCAAAGGTTTTGGTCATCTAGTAAGCGGATAAAGTGCATTTCAGCCTCTTCCGTGTTTGATTGGTTATACTTCAAACTACATAGGGCAAAGGTCCTAGTCTGCTCTTGATGGAAAATATGGCGTGCATGCTCCCCAAGGGGGATGGAGCAGATGTGAAATTTTTGGATATCATCAATTGTGCCAATTGTTAGCTCCCCTTCTTTTGCCATTGCAAGGCTGTGGACAGGAAAAGGGCAACCTATTAGAACTCAATCGGGGAAAAGAATTTTTTTTAAAAAGAATACAATTTTACCTCTAAGCCATAGTAGTATAGAAGCACATAGACTAGATAAGTTGAAACATGTTTATCTGCAACAGTTAGGGAAACTTTCATAGTAAATGAAATCAGTCTAGAAATGAGAGGAAGAGGATAAAGTATAGATGGTATCTTAAGCAAAAGCGAGCTTGCTTCATTTTGCACTCAATTTCTCGCACGAGCTAGTGAAAAGATTATTTTCTCTATCAGCTATATCACTTCATAAGCAAATCATAAAATTAGAAACAGAGATTGACTGGGATGAACCAAGAAAAAAAAAAGGAAGGTATTTGTTCACACCTGTGTTACATCACGACATTAGAAACTATACAAAAGTGAGGCTATCTTACAGGGGCCAGTATTGTTGGGTACAAGTGTTTAGTAGGCATTGTTTGTTTAACCTCATCAAGTTCATGCAATGGGAAAAGGCGTGCACTTGTTGAAGCATTCATGTCTTCATTTTCTTTTGACAAAGGCAACAGATTAAATTAAAATAGAGTAAAAGATAAACAAATAATATAGGATAGGATGACAAGCTACTGACAAGAACAGCAGCCACCTACATCCACACCATAAACATAAACCTAAACAACAAGCACCTAAAACGCTACACTAGCATCTCAATACACAAGTTAGCTGAGGAGGATTCAGCCAACTGCACACAGCCAAGAAGAAAAACAGAGTCAACAACAGCAAAACAGGGCACCAGACCCACACCAGCTGGAATAAGAAAACACCGTACCCCTACTGATTATCTCTCACCGCACTGAAGGAATAGAAGACATCATTGATTGTGTAATGAGCTAAGATTTCCTTGCTTTCCCCCACATCACAACATCAATTATTGCTTTTTCCACCACTTCCCCCTATACAAACATAACCCCATTGAATATGAGATCATTACTTCCAATCCAAATGTGCCAAATGATTGCTAAGAATAAGGACTCTCATAGCCATTTTTCCATACACTTGAACTTCATGCTTAACCACCACTTCAACATAGAAAGAACACCATTTGGGCTTACTCATTCCATTCCCCACCACTTGATTATGCAACTCCAAATCCTCCAATCTGTTTCACATCTGAGTAGAAGGTGGTCAGTATTTTCAACCTCCTTGTTGCATATGGCACATATAGAAGAACTCTGTGTTGGAATACATTTTTTGGACTGCAGCAAACTCTTAGTCTCTATCTTCCCTTGCACTACCATCCAAGCAAAAACTTTGACCTTCGCTGGGGCTTCAATCAACCATATGTTGGAGAGAAATTCAGAATTCTGCAATGGCATTGGTGCAACACTCTTACACAGAGAATTAACTGAAAATTCTCCATTCTTTTCCAATTTCCAACTCACATTATCCTTTCTTGATTCAAATAGACTAACTGATTCAATCTTTCTCAATAAACTCATTTGATGCTCTTCTTCCCAAGCCCTAAGTTTCCTTCTGAATTTAAAGTTCCATGACCTTCCATCTGACCGTAAGTTTGCAACTTTTGCCTCTTGCTGTTTGATTACATTGTAAAATTGTAATTACAAGTCTCTAACTTTGTATTTGTTAGCATTAAAATAATTATAAATACTTTTAATTAATTTACTTTTAATCCTAATAAATTTTGTTAGAGCATTTTGTAGGCTTTTAAATAAAAAGGAAGTAAACTCACATAGAAAGAAAGGAGTTTTCATTGATTGGAGCCCACCCACATGGGCAAACATCCATTTTCCAACAACTTCACCAAAACAAGCAACTACTATTTTTGCTTTTGGATAAAAGAAGAAGCAAACTCATACAGAAATAATGCAATTGACATGGAAAGAAGGCAACTCAAATGGCAATTGACATGGAAAGAAGACAATTGACATGGAAATAAAACAAAAGAAGAAATTAATAATTAAAGAAAAAAATAATGCATCATTGTAGGGAATGGAAGGCTTCATCGATCTTGTGAGTCTATAAATAGCAACACCAAGACTAAGGAAAGAAAGATGAGGCAAGAGAGAGAGAGAGAGAGAGAGAGAGAGAGAGAGAGAGAGAGAGAGAGCTGGGGGAGAGTTCGGCCTTTGGCCGAGGCTTCTCTCTTGGGGGTTTATTTCTAGGGATTTATTTCTCTTCCATTTTATGTATGTTGTTTTGTAATAAATTTTTTTATTTATAAAGTTTTTTTCTTCTATATCTAGACTTTTCGATATTAGTAGCTAATTTTATTCTTGGAGCCAATTAAGAAGATCGTTTGACTGAATTGGAATGATCGATTAGAGTTTGTCTTTTCATTTTGGATTCATTTGAAAATTTAGTGTTTTTGCACATGTTCGGTATATTGCAGGCTTGGCCATGTACACGTATATTTTATGCACGTAATAATTTTGTGTGAGTTTAGACCAGATTAAGTTTAGGAGAAGTGTAATTAATATAGGAATAGTGTAAAAGTAAAGTAGATTCTGTTTTACTCTACACTTTTCGGATACTTGTATATTTTATGTGGGTATTCTGTTCGGTATATTTTTATGTCAAACCTCTAGTGAGGACCTAAAGCCCTTAATCTTAATTCAGAATGGATCGAGTTATATTCATGAATAATTGACGTTTAGTTTCTTTTGAAAACTTAGATTTTTAATTATGTTTGTAATACCTTCTGCCATGACAAAGCAATCGGTATATGCAAATCGATGATGAGGGTCTTCGATTTTAATTGAATAAGTTTATAAGTTAGAACATTTGAAAACATGTACCTTTAATTATGCTTGTTACACTTATGCCCTGACAAAGCATCGCTAAGTGTTTATGAGTCGATGGTGAGAGTTTCATGATTTTAACATTATATTCTGGTGATTGATTATTTTGAATATACCCATCTGCTAATTTATGAGGTCCGAGTAGGCTAAACAATTGGCAGTTGATAAACCTGCATTGATAATTTCTATGTAAGTCAAGTGATTGAATCAATTGAATCCAAGACTATTTTATTTTATTATGTTTATGTTAATGTCTAGTTTAACAATCTCCATCTCAAAACTACAAAAATATTTTATTTTTCTTTTAGTTATGTTTGTCATCTGGTTTTAACTACTACATTCATTCTTTGTGGTTCAACCCCGGTCTTATCGGGTTATTTTTATTATGTACTACTTCGCCACATCTACTCTTGGGTGTGTTAAGTAAATCAAGCACTGTTCAGAAATATAAAATAATCTAGGGAAACAAGAGTAGAGAGTAGTACCTCCACACCATACATCTGTCCAGAATTTTGTTCCTTTCCCATCCCCATTTCTCAATTGAATGTTACCATTCATAGCTCCTTTCACAGGCTCCCCTTCACCATGTTAAATAAAGCATTCTTATAACATATACAGCATATCCGATATAATAAGATAGCTATTATATTATCCTCAAGGTATATATAGAGATTATTATAAATAGTGAGAAATCGACATTCCCCAAGTAAGAATCTTCTAGTTGACAATCAACGACATTAAACATGTCTAGACTAACTATTGGAAGAAGGAACTTTGTCCAAACCACCTTCTTTTGAAAGTTATTCCAAAAACCAAGTGAAGCGTGGTTCAAAACCACGTTTCTGGTAAGGCATGATTCTGAAGCACGCTTTACCTTTTTGCACTGCAATATGTTGTAGGCATGCATGTGGTGGCATACAGTTTAATTTCCTTAGTTAACTTAACCCTAGTTTCCAAACCCTAGCTCAACCTAATCGTAGTTTATTTCCCTTAGTTAACCTAACCCTCGTTACCAAACCCTAGCTTAACTTAACCTTAGGTTAACCTAATCCTAGTTAGTAAATTATAGGTCAACCTAACCCTGCTTAATAAACTGTAGGTTAACCAAACCCTAGGTTAACTTAATCATTGTTAGCAAACCCGAGGTCAACCTAACCTTAAATAAACCTACATGTTTGTTTATAAGTAGGCTACATCATAAGTCTCTCATATTGCCATTGGCATCATCATGACCCAGGATCCACATGGTATAATAGTGGTTTTAAAATTTTAAAGCTGTGCAAGCCAAGGCCCAAAGAGGACACTATTGTACCAGTATCTATAGTTGTAGATAGAAATCCAAGATTTGCCTCTAGATTTTGGCCTAGTCTATAGTAGTCTATGGGGACTACCTTAAAGTTCAGTATAACTTTTCACCCACAAATAGATGGTCAGATTGAGCGGACCATCCAAACATTAGAGGATATGTTGTGATCTTGTGTATTGAAATTTAAAGGTAGTTGGGATGAGCACTTGTGATTAATGGAATTTGTTTATAACAACAGCTATTAAAGTAGCATTGATATGGCACCTTACGAAGCTTTGTATGGTTGGAGGTGTAAGACACCATTGTGTTGGAGTGAGGTGGGGGAAAGAAAGATGTTGTGACCAGAAATAATTCAAGATACAATTGACAAAATCAAGATGGTTCAAGACAACTAAAAAATTGCATAGAGTCACCAAAAAAGCCATGCGGACAACAAAAGAAGAGATTTGGAATTTGTTGAGGGTGACAGAGTATTCCTATGAGTTTCACCATGGAAAATGGTGATGCGGTTTGGCAAAAAGGAGAAATTGAGTCTGCGGTATATTAGGCCATGTGAGATTATTGAGAAAATTGAAACTATAGCTTATCGCTTGGCATTACCTCCAAAATTGTCTTGATTACATGATGTATTCCATGCGTCCATTATAAGCACCTCATTTTTGCCCTCTCGGTAATCTCCGACCCAATCGGACTCATATTCAACTTCATATACACATTCAAGCCCAAATCAGCTTTCCAAACTCCAGTCCAGTCAATCAATCGCTTACCAGGCCCGTTGGGCCTAATTGAAATTAAATGACCAGAATGCCTCCTTGGCATCCCCTCACACAAGTAGCTTTTCGAGACCAGGCGATATTGGGAGCCAATACCACACAGGTAGCTTTCTGAGACTGGGCGGTCTCAGGAACCAACACCACATCAATCACAAACGGTTCACTTCTAGCGCCTGCTAGCCCGCCAATATAGAATGTCTTCTATTGACATGTCTTTTGAGAAAGTATAAAATCCCTCGAAGATAGGAGTCCATCTAGTCAAATTCTAAGATGGCACGTTCATTGAAAAAGTACAAATTCCTCGAAACGCCTCCAAGCAATCGAGATGGAAAGTCTGTATCAAATCCAGACCGGTCAACACCAATGCCTGTTAGCTCGTTTTAGTAAAAAATGACCATATTGCCCCTGGTAGGCCCCGCCCGACGTTGCTCTTTGAGAAAGTTCCTAAGTCCTCAGAGCAGTAACGACACCCTTCCAAGATCGTCGTTGGACAGCCGGCATGCTCGGAATGCCATTTAAACTAACTCCGGACCAGTTTCGATGAATCTTGGTTAAAATGACCGTTTTTCTTTTAGTGGGCCGGTCACCATTTTCAACTATATCAACTTTGGGTATCAAACAAGTAATCCCAGAGATACACCAACGAGTGTCCTAACCTTCTAATCTCATTCCAGTCAACTCCAGACCAGTTTCGGTGAATCTCGATTAAAATGATCGTTTTGTCTTTAGTAAGCCGATCGCCCCTTTCAACCACACTGGCTCTGGTATCAAACTAGTGACCTCTGAGGCACTCCCTTAAACAACATAAGCTTCAATGCAACTCTTCATTTGTCTTTCTCTATTTTATTTTTTTTAAATGCAATAGTTTGTTTACATGCCATATTATCTTAAACGATTCTCTCATTGTCGATACCTATGTGGTTCAGTAGCATTCGATTGGCTTTTCTAGTACCATAGTTGTTAAAATATTGAGTTTTGTTTCCCTTAGCGATGGATTATGTAGTGGTTTATTTGTGATTGTTAGGCTATTTGTGATTGCTTTTTTTGTTAGATTTTCTTAGATAAATAAGTGTTCTGTGTAATGTATTTTCTTAATCTAATTATCTCGTATCGATTGGCCAAAAAAATAGAAGAGACTCTCTCATTATCTTTCATTTGTTTTCTAAATTGGCTTTTAAGTTATGCTTACCCATAAACGAAAGAAAATTAAATTTTTGTTTGAAAAAAAAAGATAGGAAAGACAAGAAAACTAGTTCAAAAACTGACAAAAAGTTTTACAAGGTGAAAGAGTTTTACACAACTAGCAAGAGTACTTTTTTAGTAGTATTCTCTCTCTCTCTCTGTCTCTCTCTCTCTCTCCCTCCTTATAATTGACTGTTCTAAAGTTAAATTAGTAAGCTTTTAGCACTTGACACCTACGGACCTACCTAGGCTCAAAATTCCTTCCTTATAAATTCCACTAAGGTCAGTGATTAAAGACAAATATTTTCAACTCTTCACTGGCGGGAAGGGAAGGAGAATATGAGTTGTCAATTACTCACTTTCCATCCTAATATTAGAACTGCTCATAGCTAGCTTTGAACAGTTGTTCACCTCAAGTTCAAAGCTCTGCCCACTGTTCATTTCTAGCTTTAATTGATTCACTCCTAAAATCTCTACCTATATTCTCTGCAAAAGATTTTCCCCCTAATTTGTTGGAGAGCATCCACTAAAAAAAAAAAAGAAAAAGAAAAAGAAAAAAATAAAAGAAAAATAAAATGAAGTCTTCTAATTTAAGATATGTATATGTATATGTATGTGTGTATATATTATATGCATTCCATTAGTTGCGATACTCTTTTATTTTTTTAAAACTTTAAATTCTTAACCAATTATTTATGATTAAAGACTCTATCTTGTGCTTGTCCTAGAAGAAGCATACATAAAGTAAGTGCGGGGTTTATCATCTGATATACATACTTCTCATAAGTCCGACACATGTGCCCTGGGACCTATGGGATAATTTTTTCCCAAGCTATTACTATAACATAAATGGTGGCCAATTAATAGAGAAAGATGGTACGGGTTAATAGCCCTTGTGGGTTTTTAAGGTTTAAATTTTCAATAGAACTTTGGTTTGGTGGGTGAAGATTGAATATGTCTTTCTTTTTTAGTCTTATTTTTATGTTCTTATTTTTTTAAGCTCTTAATTCAGTTAACCGTTGGTATGATATATATATATATATTATTCAAGATGCTTTTAAGAATTTATTAGTGGTCAACAACTGAGATTTATCTTTCCAAATCTTTTTTTTTTTTTTCTAGCTGTCAAAGCTAAGAATATTCATGCGAAATCTTTTTTTTTTCTTTTTTTCTAGCTGTCAAAGCTAAGAATATTCTCATAATTTGTAGTTAGACTTTCCTACTAAAATTTTATGTCTTGTTTGGCACTCTATTTTAAATAAAACAAAACCTTTATGAAATTAGGCATAAAAGATATTGATGTCATGATTTCTTCTTGACAGCTCAGCCAATACTTATTCCTAATTTTGAAGGACAATAGTGTATATATATATAAGCTCTAAATATTATTGTCTTCTCTCTAAGCGAAGGCGTAAAAAAACTCAGTGCCTCCCTTTCGTCCTCTTAAGAAGAAGAGTTCTAGAACGCTTCAAAGGTTTCTACAATGGACTTCTCTGTGGTTGCTCCTAAGGTATTGGTATTGCATGTATATATCTCTTTATTATTGTATGCCTTATTTTATTTTTTCTTCATTAAATATAGGTTGCAGGACCAGTGTTGTTTTACTTTTTAATTACCAGCATGATTCAGTACTATTTGCATTAAGTCCACATGGATTGGAGGACTCATCTTGTTATTATAACTTTGAAAAGTAGGGCTTATATATATATATACACTTATATATATCAGATACATATAACATGTGTTATGGTATTGAAAAAAGGTGGTTTATATGCACGCAAATTAACTGCACTTCATTCTTTATTTTTCCGTGTGGCGATTATTATGTCATTGAAAAGCTTTCGATGGGCTAAAATTTAAGACCTCTAGTTATGACTGAATATTTGGAGTAACACAAGAGTCTAGTTGTAAAGAAGAATGAACATTAATCTCTTTGGCTCTTTAGAAAGATTCTGACAGTAATCCACTAATTCTTCATCTTTCTGACTATATAATAGTCAGCAGATCTGTCGCTATGGTCAGAAGAATACTTCCTACATCAGTTCATATACTATATATATACACATAGATTTTTTCACTTAAACTGTGAGATTATGGGTTTGATTTTTTTTTTTTTTTTTTGGTGAGGAACTTTTGTATCTTAAATTCTTAATTAACAGTCGGTTCAAAAACATGCTCTTCTCCTACACTTACCGATCTCTTCTTTAACTTTCTCTCTCTCTCTCTGGATTTATCTACCGGATTGGAACGAATTTTAAATGAGATAGTTTCAAAGTTCAAACTAAAGGTTCTCGTTCCTCCTTATTACTAGTTTTATTACTTCTTTCCAAGTCATTGTGTTTGCTTCTTGATTTTTTTCATGAGTCTGGAAGCCCTAAATTATTAATGTGTAATTTTTTTATAAGTAACTATTAATTGGTTCATCTCAGCGTTCCTACAATAATAATGTGGACTCTCATGTTCCCTAATCCCTCTCTTCCTAACAGTTCTCCAACAAAAAGAATCTCCTTCCCTCTTCTCTATTTTCTATATATGTCGATATGCAGATTCATATACACAGACTGTAAATGAATACATGCATATAAAAATAGTTAATACATAAATGCATACAATATATAAAAGTATATGTATATATATTTAGTTCTATGCATTCAATATATACATGAAAATTAATAAATACTTATGTGCATGGATATGTACCTGCACATATACATAAATCAAATAGATATTGGATTTCAACTCTACCCTATTTTTTTAGATCATATTTTTTGTTGGATTCATACCAAATAACTTAAAAAAACCACAATTGTCTTACAAAATCAACAATACTAAACCCAATGATCATAAACCTTAGATGATTATTCTATTTCGTTCAAGCAATGTCTATCTTGGAACTTGAAGGGGCAATAAATTGGATTTAAAGTTTCAGCAGAAGACCTGTAAAATGATTTACTTTGATGAAAGAAGGGGCAATAAATGATATATAAGAGGCAATGACTAAAAATGTTACTAAAACACTTGTGATGTTTATGCTTGTGAAGCCTCAAAAGAAGCCAGAGAATCAAGGGACACCAGCTAGCCAGGGATCTGCTCAAGCCCCACCGCCAAGCCAAGGATCTGCTCAAGTTGCACCGCCAAGCCAAGGATCTGCTCAAGTTGCACAGGCTAGCCACGGTGGTGTTCAACCTAGATATCACGATCCATATATGGGAGACGCTGTGTCCTATATCGATTACGTTTCACGAGTTAGGCGGGTGAGAAATGCGGAACTAATCCATTCGAGAACCCTTAGGATGAACTTTGGAGATGACCCTTATGAGTGTTGCTGCCACCATGGTCATGGGGCACCGCCGCCAGCATGCAGAAGTACCCATCCAAGTCCGCCACGACGACCGCCACCGTTCCGGTCCATGCCGCCTCCGCCACTGCCCAGTTGCACGCATGCAGCGCCACCCCCATCTACGCCATCAGGACCGCCGCCGGCACCCAGTCAGTGTCCGGCAGAACCTCCAATAGGTGGACCGCCACCAATGGGTTATCCGCCCTATGGAAGCTTTTTCAGTGATGAGAACCCTAATGGCTGCATAGTGATGTGAAGGCTGATAGATATTATTATCTACTTGCTTTAGGTTCCTTGACAGTGCATTTTCCTTTCTGAGTTTCTAGTCTATTACTTCCTATGAATTTTTTTCTTTAATTTCTAGGATTTAAGTGCTTTGCTTTATGATCAGTTCGAATGTTTATTGCCTTATTGGTTTATAACTTTTCTCTAGTTTGGTTGTGAATAAATTCTAATTTTCTAGAAAATCTTCTTATGGTGCACACAAAATATGAATTTTTAGTTCCCATGAATTTTTTCTTTAATTTCTAGGATTTAAGTGATTTGCTTTATGATCAGTTCGAATGTTTATTGCCTTATTGGTTTTATAACTTTTCCCTAGTTTGGTTGTGAATAAATTCTAACTAGCAGTGAACCTGTGTTATGTAAGGAATGAAAATAATATATACAAATTAACATAAAATTTTTATGAAAAATAAATTATCAATTGTATAAACTAATAATATAATTACACTAAATTATAATAGTCAATATATTCTTAAATAAAGTATTAAAAGTTGATTGTATTAAAATAAAAAAACCTTAACTACCATTAAGAAACTGAGTTTTAGTGTGAACATTCTAACTTTTTTTTATTTTTATTTTTTTATCTTAAAATCTTGCTAAGGGACTACATTAATCAAGTGTATAAGTTACACATTTTAGATTATTGATTTAATTAAGTACCCATAATAGTGCACATATAATTACTTAAAATTACTAATTTACCTAAAAAAGAATTTTAATTTTTTAGAGAGGGAGATTTGATTTACTTCAGTATTAGTAAATATTTTAATAATTATGAATAGAAGGCAAATTTTTTTGTATTTCATGGTTAGAATGAGACATGTCATATTATTATCTAAGAATGCAAAAAATTCAGTTAGCAACTAATTGCTTAATATATAGTACAGATAGATTTATCCTTCTAAAAAAAAATTAAAAGGGATTTGAATAGGAAGTTCCACAATTTTCAATAAAACAAAGGACTCTCTAAAATTACAAGGGAAGGACTTAAGAAAATTTAAACTAAGAATTCTAGTATTTTAGATTTTATGTAAAATTTTTCAAAATAACATTAGATTTTAGTAAAGGTTTATTAATCATTAAAAAAGTGAAAGTTCCATTATTTTATGGTTGAACCAATATTTTTATGACACATGTAATATTAGTAATTTAAAATTAAAAAAAAAAAATTAGATTGGGTCTTTCAGCATCACAGGCCTAACAACGTATTGCTATAGTATAGATAGATAACTATAAATGCACATTATGTTAGTCTAAATAACAAAAAAAATATGTCAACACTTATTATTACAATGATAAATGTTATTTTAATGATACCAAAATTTTAATTTTCAATAACTTTAAGGGAGTGAGTTTAGTAAATATATTATAGTCTGAATTTTGAAAAAGATTTTAAGAAAGTATGATAAAATTATATTTTAACTAATCAAACTGCAACAATATTGTTTTAATATTACCAAAAATTTTAATTTTTAGAAAGTTTAAGTGAGTGACTTTATGAAATATATAATAGGAATTAAATCTCTATCTACATACTATACAAAATTCTATCGGTGAAGTTTTTAGGTTAACCAATCAAATTGCAACATGTAATATTGTAATATGAAACAAAAATAGAAAATTTGTAAAAATTGGATCCAAAGTTTAAGGCTCAAAGATCTCACAACCTATTACTATAATATATAGTATAGATTGTCTAGCAAATCTACTTATGGTGCACACAAAATATACGTGCTGGATATGCAAGATGGTGCAATTCAAGAGCATTGATAAAGGAGGATTATATTCGTGTGGATATTGTTTTAGAACATTTCACCAGAATAATTTTACAATGATATTTAAAGTTCATGAAATGAAGCAGCTAAGTATTTATTTGTCAAAGGTTCCAAAAAATTGGTCTCAAAAACATGTTTTTGGAAAGTGTTTTTGAGAACAATTTCTAATTTTGGAAAATACCTCAGTTAATTATATCGGAAAATAGTTTTTAGAAAAAGAAGCCTATGAAAATGCGTTTCGTGTAGCATGTTCAAAAACTGGAAAAATAATTGGTGGTTTATTTGTTCGCTATTTATTTTACTACCATAAATTGGCTTCAATGTCAGCCACTGCAAGTCTAAACCAACTCAGAGGAACACATACAATATACCCAATTCACACTGCTGGGCAAGAAAGAACCATGTCATGA
Organism: Euryodendron excelsum; assembly: GCA_033060915.1. Classification (NCBI taxonomy): domain Eukaryota; kingdom Viridiplantae; phylum Streptophyta; class Magnoliopsida; order Ericales; family Pentaphylacaceae; genus Euryodendron; species Euryodendron excelsum. The sequence continues at coordinate 15,054,431 of CM065398.1, forward strand.
AAGGTTAACACAGAGATACAAAAAGAAAATAAATAAATTGAAACAACACACCGTTATGCCATGGAAATTGGAATACACTAAAAAACCCCATATTTAAATTAACCCAAAATTCACAAATCTCTCCATTTTCGATTTCAGTCAAACACAAAATCCAGCAAAATTTGAAACATACCCAACTCCAACACTAGGTATTTTCAAACAATGCTCATATAAAACTCATAGACGACATAATTGTATATGGCGAATTAATTAGAGACTCTAAGGCCGTGTCCGAATCAATGATCATTTGATGATTTTTCTTTGTCTTTGCTTCCCCTTGATAAATTCAAGTTCCAAATGCAGCATAATATGGGTATATTATGCATTATTTTATTTACCGAGAAAGTGAACCCTGTTCTCTAGCTAAGAACTGTTAGTCTAAAAATCGCATAATAGAGATTAAACAAAAAGAAATCATCATTCACTAATATATTTAAATAACAATAAAATAAACACATTATATAATATAAAAATATAGATTAAAACAGTCTGGCCTGTGAGATAGTGAGGCACGACGGAGTCATTGTCTTAAAGTCGTTGTGCCTCTCTATGTGAAGATTTTAGCGGACATCAACGGCTCCAAGATTCAACCCAAGTGCTCACAAGCCGCTATCCTCAGGTGTCATGCCAATTGGGAGAAGATGAACTGTCCCAGCCGTGCTTGCCACAAAACAGAAGTAGAAAGTATGTATGAAACTAGAAGAAAATAGTATACATATAATGGTGAAGCTTTTGTATAAAGAATAGTCTTCTCTATTCCTCTCTATCAAAACAATGATCATGCACCTCTATATATATATATACATACACCATATAATAGATGAAATAGAACTCTTGTAAAAAAACCCCCACGATCAATTATGATAGCTATAAAAGCTCACATAAATATAATAAAAGAGATCATTAAATAATTTGTAACACCCAACATAATGTTTGTAACAAATAGGTCATGAACATAATAGTAACTGAAATTATAATACTAAATGTAATATGAAATGTTTTAAAACTTTTATATACACCAACAATCTCCCACAAGTTTTAAAACTTTGAAACATTATAAAATTTTGAAATCCCTCCATAATACAAATATAACACAAACCATAATAAATTAATATATAAAAATTTAGCAAACCAAAATAAATTAATATATAAAAATTTAACAACCATAATACTGTGTAATTGGTGTGCGTGGCTTCCGGACTTGAACCTCACTAAATGATAATAGTCTCCCTTTGAAGGAATCGTAGTGAACTAGGTCTTGAACTAGACCTTTTGAGCCAGAGTTTGACAAGTCACACACATAGTACCGACTATTAGATATGTTTGCGGGGTAGTGCGATTAATGGCAATGCACTAAATCTTGATTCTCATGAGAGTTATTAGAGAACAACCAAATTCTCACAGTCGCGGCCTCACGACGGCTTTCTCTTAGGTGAATCTTCCAAAACACATGTGACAAATATCTTGTGGGAGTATGCCCGCCTTAGACTCATTCAGGATTAATACCTTTCCTTAATATTAATATTTCACAGCACAAATGCCTTAGGGATAAGCAGGAGAACATCTATATGGTGTCTCCTAATATGATGAGTGCAGGACAAGAGTCACGCTGTATGGATTGTTTCTACCCATTGAACATCCTTCATGGGACCTCTAATCACAAATGTTGGGTTACCTCCCTTGGTGACTTCCTGTGGGCTTACACTCAGCCCTCTTGGTCAAATAAAGATCTAGCTTCATGTGCTAATCCAGAGGTACTTAATGTTGTATCTCATTTAGGCTTCTCAAGCCATATGCCTCAATTTAGTTTTCACAGTTCCAAGTCTCACCATTCATGCTCTATTTTGGCACCTGCAAAACCATTGACAAAATTCTCCAAACTAATATTAGTAGCATCACAGTGGCATTATATTAGAAAATAAAATATTTGCCCAGATTTTGGCAACTAGACAATGAGATAGCTATAATCCCCACATTTTACTGTTAACTAAAGAGCACACAGGCAATGAGCTTCTCTTTTCCACAGAAATTTCTGAGCTTTATATTTGTGAAAATTTTCAAGCAAAATTCTATAACACAAAATTGTATTAGTCTCACATGACATCACGTAATAAAAAATTCGATAAAAGAACTCTATTAGGTAACTCAGTGGAAATACAACCCCCACATACAGCTCCTCTCTCACCAGAACTTGGCAAGAAGCTTGTTCGTCTACCACTTGAGTTTTGAGAACTGTACCTGTGCCAAACTTAGCAATCAAACACAATCTTCACATAGCAGATGAAAAGAGACTAAGACAAATAAAATCCAACTACTAATTGCAAGACCTTGGAAACCAAAATGAAGCAGAAAAATTAGTACCATTATCAGATAATACATCTTGCACCACCTTACAAATATTCAAATATCATTCCTTCTCAAACAGTCACATCTTACATTAAAATATTATATCACTTAATGGGTATACACCATAACCAGGCACATCTAAGTAAGTTAGCTCATCATGAGCATTGGCAGAGAAGGTAAGAATAATGACTAACATAGGAACACTTGCAAGAATGATTACCTCTCTCTAGAAAGATGAATTACTGATATTAAAAGAACTTATATGTGTGCCTTGTTCAAATTCTCACACAACCACTTCAACACACATGATGATGTTAGTTATATAAAAACACACTAGTACACAGTATGTAACGGCCACAACTCATGAAAGCTTAATCAAGCAGTGCACAAAATATTCTATTAAATTCAATAAAACGCTCCTAGCAATTAATATATTGACCCAATTGACCAACAATATTAAAATTCCAAGCAAAGTAAACAAAATAAAACTAGCATATGCAATAAATAAAGTCATAGAATATCAGCTAAAGGTTTTCTTTACTTATGAGACAGTCCATAATCTCATTTAAACATGGGCATGTTGAAAACCATCAGTTTCTACAATTCAATACCAAACAACTTTTTATATTCAAAATATAACCTAAAACTGTTTTACTTTAATTGTGAAATTAAACACACTAAACAGTTCAAGGCATGAGTGTCAGATACAGAAAGTAATAGCTGTTACCACTTAATCAATGAAATTAATACAAGGTATTAAAACATTAATTTCTAAATTCAAAAAAACAATTAACTGGCCACACAATTGGAGGAGTTTAAATTCTTTCACATATCCAGCGGCCCACAACACATATTCAAATATCAAATAACACTATCCAATAGTCATGATCCAAACCATAGTCAATCCAGCAACCGGCTAAATAGGCATGCAACAAAATAATTTGCCGAAACTGCTTTAAACAGAAATGAGTTTTAATTAAGACACTAAAAACATTGAAACAATTTTTGTTATACATAAACAGAAAACTTCAATTTTTTTTAACAATAAACTTTTAAACCAATACAACACCCATATCAATGTTCCACATCTGAAAAAAAAAAAAACATGCATTTGGGTGAACATAAAACTATCATATACATGTCATTGTCGTCAATAAGGAAGATATGCAGATAACCTCCGAAACTTAAATGTGATCAAGCATACACTCCAAAAAGTCTTTGTACAACTAGTGACTAAATAATCTTACCAGGATCTCATGCATCTATATGACTAAAACACACCTCAACAACACTTGAGAAATGCATACATATCATGCAATTTTACAAACAAAAAAAAAAAAAAACAAAATTCCCTTGATTTCCAAACATACAAATATATATATATATATATATATTTGCAACATTCTCTAATGAAAATCAATAACTTCTATTTATTGAAATATATAAGTTTTTTTGCATCTTTTGAGAAAATGGAATAAGAAAATTAGTCCCAATCAGACAGCATTCTATAGCTCATGGCAGCAAAACCCACATAGCTTGTTACTCAGTCCCAAATGACAATATCGAATTGAACATCGAAGCAAAATAGACATAACATATTTTTCATGCGGACATGCAAGTTCCTATAGCATATCAAGACAAATAGACAATAGCTTAGACTATGTTATAAGGGGATTCACAAATTATAGTCAATATGTTGAAAGGAAGTTACAAAGGTTATCAAGAAGTGGAGGTGCTGATTCAGGATGCTCTACTTCTTCAGAGGCAAGTGGCTAACTATGAGTATAGTTTTGTGAAGCGTACTTGTAATGAAGCCGCTCACTGTGTAGCTCCTAGGGCTTTGTTTGGAGAAGGAAACTAGAGTTGGTTGAACACTCCTCCATTTTGGCTGTCGAACTCTCTCAAGGGAGATCATAGCTTTGCTTGATGTATTTCTTCTATCAATGATTATTATTCAATAGATTTGACCCAAAAAAAAAAAAAAAAACAAAACAAAAAAAGCAAGATAACCCTGATGCTGCTTATCACTTAAGACCAATTAGTTTATGTAATGTGGGTTATAGACTAATAGCAAAAATTACATGTAATTTATATATGTAGATCTTTCCTAAAAGGACAAGTCCCGTGGAAGGCGCGTTTGTGCATTAATTCTTAGGGGTTTGAAACTTTAAAAAATTGAAAATTAAAAGCTAAATCTAGTTCTAAAATGTAATTTTTTAAAATGATTTTTCAAAGCTTATGCTAGTTTTAAAAGTGATATTTTTAAGCAGGGAGCAAACTACGCATAGTTTAAAAAAGCCATAACCTATTTAAAAAGTCGCATCCAAACACTCTCTTAGGTTTAGTTAGTTTAAGTTTGGCAATATGTATTTAATCACAATATGGATTCAAGTTATTTAAATTCTATTTTTTTTAGAACTCAAATCATGGAAATATAAAGAATTGATGTTTGGATTGATATTGGATTGATTCAACTTGTGAGCATTCAACCTGCAGAGAATCTGATCACTTGTAAATAATGTAATTAAATTCCATCAGTGTGCAGTTGTGATACAGTGATAACTCGATAAGTCGAGATCGAATTCACAGGGAATGGTTAACAAAACATGCAAATTTGGAGCTGAAAATTCGCTCATAGTAAAAAATAAATTCACCCACGGTAAAAGATTAGAAACTGACTAAGCTATGCTAAATACCATAATATTACAATGGCTTCAATTGGAACCTAAGTAAATCTGTTTGAATTCTACCTAGAATAGTACCGCTGAGATCTGGACAGTTAGTGCAGAAAAATAATAATCAAAAGAAAAAAATGTTTTGCTTTGGAAGGTTTGATGATTATGAAACTAGACTTTACATAACAAAAACGGTCTTGGATCCAATTGATCGGACCACCTGATTCACCCGAAATATTAACGGAGGTTTTGTAACTCAAATCATTGGCTTTATCTTCGTTTTAAGCCTTTGATTTGAAAAATTTAGCAATAAAAATATAATTTCATTAATAATTAAATCTATAATAGAAAAATTAAAGTCATAGATTCATACCATCGATTTGTGTAATAACTATACAAAACTAATATTTGTGCATAGAAATTATCAAACTTAGTCAAGAATATAAATTTTCTCAAAGATCTAGAATTTAATTATCAAGAATTGAAAAATTTTAAAGATAAAACAATGAAGACCTAATTACCTCTTGATTACACGCCAAAGTGTAATCTAAAGTTCCTAAATAGCTATTGTTAGTCCAATTAGATTGTATATATACCTCATTTTAGTATAATAATTGTTCTAATAAGTATTTGTGGGTATTTTGCAAGTTTTGAATGAAAAAGGGGAGACTTGGAGCTCAAAAGTGCATTTCTACCTTAACTGTACGTATGGTTGGAGTTACCGTACGTACGGTGGTCTCACCATACGTATGGTAAGGTCCACCGCACGTGCGCTTGCAGAAGTTTCTCAAGATTCAGAGAATGCTAATTAGCATAAGAGTGAGCGTAGCCACAGTAGGTTCACCGTACATACGGTACCGGCGCCTCCTGCTTAGTTTTTACTGCTATATCTCTGGAAAGTGACGAAATTTTTTATATCTATCACCATTTTACGTTAGATTTACAGTTATTACAAATTTTAGAGAGAGAAAGTTTTCTTTGTATTTTCTTTCATTTTCTTTTATTTTCCTTGTAAGCAAACATCAATTTCTTCTCCAATTAATGCAAGATCTACATTTCTTCATGCTTTTTTTCATGGAATCAAATAGCTAAGTATCCCTTGGATGTAATTGTGGAGATCTACCAAGGATCTTCAAGGGTTTCAATTGAGGTAAAAGAATTTCAATGATCTATCTTATATTTTCTTCAATTTCATTTCAATTGAGTTGTAGATCTATAGAACACTTAGATTTATAATCTATGTTAGTAATTGCTATGCACAATCATCTAATTGGTATAAGAATTGCATAATTAATGGTTTGTCTCTATGATTCCTACAAATGAATATCAATCTACACTCAATTAAACATGAATTCTAGTTTCTAACGTCGGAATCTTCTGAGTCAAGGATCTATAGAGTGAGTCTTGACTTGAGTTATACAAATCTCCATTGAAGACCTTGTAGAGAATTGGTGGATTGAAGCAATTGCATTCAAGCCTAACCTTTTGTTAATTGTTTTTAAATCTAGTTAGAATTGCTCTTAATACTTAGTTCAATTAGTTTAATTTGGTAGTCAAAATACTCTCACCATTAACATATTTTTGGTCTTCTTTGTAGATAGCTTCAATTTACTTAAGTGACTTTCTAATTGGAGCCAATTTTTGGTTATTTGCTTGTATGACACCTATATTTGGCTTGGTCCCTTGGGAGAGAATGATACCAAATACTATCGGTTTATACTTCAATCGCGACGCCCATACTCTTGCGGGGAAGCTCAATTTTACAGCATCTTTGGAAGCGATTCAAGTTTTGGTGCTATTGTCGGGGATTAAAACCATAAGACGAATACTAACAAGCTGAGGATCGAAGAAGCACTTGGTAATTTGCGTATATATAAAAAAAAAAACAAACAAAGGAGAAAAAGAAAACTAAACAGAACAGAAAAATTACAAATGGGTGGGAGTTGATCACTCACTCTCGACGGAAGCATCTACGGCTTCAGGCCATGGTAATCTCTTTCTCCCTTAATGTGCATATCCTGTTAGATTTTTTGTTCTTCTTTGCTTAGTTTATTTTGTTTGAATTAGATTTAGTAGCATTGCATTTTTTTAGGACTCCTTGTGAGGCATTTAGTGGAGGTAGGTTAGTGTGCTCAATTTGCAAATCGGTGGTATTGCTTTACATAAGGAGATTGGAGGATCGGTTGGAAAACAAGAGAAAAAAAAAAGCCGTTGTCCGGCAATGCATGATTGTGTATGATGTGCTGTATGACCTCGACGGTCCATTATTGTTTGCATTCATCTTCGCATGCCATATTTCATTAGGGACATTCACAATTGACTTGTGAGGCTTGAGAGTGCAAGTAGTTCATCATCATACACACCAGGACTTCCTTTAGTTGTAGACCTAGGATTCTTTCCAGTGGTGAACATGAATGATCAAGGTTTACCCAACGTCTTCCCTCTGAATCTGAACGTCGTACCCAATGCTCCTAATCCACAAATCCACCCTAATCTTTAACCAACCCACCGGGGGTAGATCCTAATATAGGGGGCGATGATGATATGGAAAGAGGGAGCCACCATGGCGATATGGCGGCCCCCTATCATAGAACCTTACGAGACTACTTGAATCCGCCATATCAAGCACTAACTTCATGCATAATATTCCCATCACATTACACTACGCTTAACATTTGGTCAGGAAGCATGCACATGCTCCCTCAATTCCATGGAATGGATTCCGAACAACCATATGATTTCATTAAGGAGTTTGAGGATGCGTGCTCACTTATCATGGACAATTCTTGCCCGAAAGAGGTTTTCCTTTTAAAAATCTTCTTTTTTTGTTTGAAAGACAAGGCCAAACTTTGGTTCAATTTGTTGCAGCCTATGTCTATTTATTCATGGGCTGTTTTCCAAGGAGAGTTTTTAAAGAAATTCTTTCCTGAGAATCGGACAGAAAGCATCCGAAGGAAAATTTTTGAATTTTTCCCTTTGATGGGGGACATGTTCTTTCAATGTTGGGAGAGGTTTAAAGACCTTTTGAATACGTGCCCTCATCATGGCTTCGCTGATTGACACATCATTAACACTTTTTGTTTTATCTCTAACCCTTCAACTTAAGTATTTGATTGAGTCAATGTGTGCAGGGATGTTCTTTGACAAACAACCCCATGAAGCATATGAATACTTTGACACCATAGCAAATAAGGCTAGGGATTGGGCACTTACCGGGACTCAAAATCCCGAGGGTTGTTCGATTCAACAAGGGGTAGGACGATATCAATTGAAAGAGGTTGATGATGTTAATGCAAGAGTCGCCACCTTAACAAAGAAATTAGAGGCTCTTAAGGGAAAGAATGTGTTAGCAGTCGAGAGTGAGGTAAGGAGAGAAACTTGTTGCATAGTGTGTGATACCACTAACCATGACACATATTCATGTCCAATCATTCCGGGGTTGAAGGAGGTTTTACATAGCCAAGTCAATGCGATTGGCCAATTCCAAAGAGGAGGGGACAACCCTTACTCCAACACCTACAATCCGAGAAGTAGGGATCACTCTAATTTTGGGTGGAGAAATAATGGGAGTTCAAACTCCCAACCTTACCAAGGAGGGTATCAAAACCCTCAACACTATTCCACACCTTTTCCTCCATTCCAAGCACCTCAACCTCAAGCATATCAACAACAACCTATAACACAACTTTCGAATCAACCCAAACCATATCAACCTCCTCATGGGAAACCCATGGGAGATAATTTGTATTAATTGTCCAACGACATGAGAGGGGTCATTGCAAGAGCAGATAAGCAAGATAAGGTGTTGGAACAACATACTAGGATGTTTGAGGACCTACAAAAGCAAATGTCTACATTGACACAAGCTTTAACTCAACATGTTCTGGGGAGATTCTGGGCTTAACCTCAACCTAATCAGGTGGTTAGGTAAGTACACAATAACCCAGGGTGGCATGAACCCTCAAACAAGTCATGAACAAGTACAAGCCATAATCACTCTTAGAAGTGGTAAAGTCATTGACAAAACTATTCCCCAAAATGATGTAACTTCTAAACCATGTGTTGATAGAGAGGAGAAAGGAAAAGAAAAAGAGGTTGAGGAAAAGAAAGAACCTAGGGAGGAAGGAGAGAGTGATAGGCATCAAGAGAAAAAAGAGTCCATTGATACTCCTTTTGATACTTTGAGTGAGCCTACTAGGGATAAGAGGAAGGACATCTTGAAGCATGCTCCTTTTTTCCAAAGGTTAACCAAACCTAAGAATGAACTTCTTAATGTTGAAATTTATGAAGTGTTCAAGCAAGTTAAGGTCAGCATCACTATTCTTGATGCCATTAAACAAATTCCTTCATATGCCAAGTTCTTAAAGGACTTATGTACTTTCAAGTGAAAGTTATATATCAAGGAGATGGCTATGATGAATGAGAACCTAAGTGCAATCTTGCAATGTAAAACTGTTCCTAAGTTCAAGGACCCCGGATGTCTTACCATTTTTTGCACCATTGGAAACACTAGGATAGATTAAGCTTTATTGGATTTAGGATCTAGTGTTAATTTTTTTTCCCATTTTTGATATATAAGGAACTTGGCTTAGGGGAATTGCAACCTACCCATATGACTATACAGCTAACGGATCGGTCTATCAAGGTTCCTAGGGGTATCATTGAGGATGTGCTTATCCAAATTGATAATTTTCATTTCCCTATTAATTTCATAGTCTTGGACACTCAACCCATGGAAAATTGTGTAGCTCACAACCAAATCCCTGTCATTCTAGGGCGACCTTTCCTAACTACTTCCAATGCTATCATCCATTGTAGGAATGGGTTAATGAAACTTTCTTTTGGCAACACCACTTTTGAATTGAATATCTTTTCGGTTGCTAAACAACCAGGTGAGTGTGAGGATATTCGAGAGATTGACATCATTGAGACTATAGTGCATGATCACTTTGAGAATAAGTTCTTTGAGGACTCTTTGGAAAAAGCTTTATTGAGGAGTGAGCCTCATGAAGCTTTGGATTGTCATACTAAGGCTTTAGGAGAAGTTTCTTCCTTAGGTCATGAGAGTGCCCAATGCATGCATGTGGGTCAATGGATCCCTTCTTTTGAACCTTTCGAACCAAGTACCATAAAGCCAATTCCATTGGAGGCAAAGCCTCCCATTACCAAAAGGAAACCATTGCCTACCACCTTGAAATATGCATTTTTGGGAAACGGTGAGTCTTATCCAGTTGTAATTTCTTTTGCCCTATCTTTGAGCCAAGAGGAAGGCTTGATAGCCTTACTTAAACACCATAGGAAAGCTATAGGGTGGACCATTGCTGACTGATGCAGCGGGATTTACAAGAACAAGATAATCAACCCTAACCTGTTGATTCACTACGAATACCGGATTAAAAGTCTTCCTCCAACCTGTTGATTCACCACGAATACCAGGCTCCAAAGCATCAAATGTTTGTTGATTCGAAAAAAATACCGAACGATTGGGAAAAGGTGCAAACTTGCATGCAAATTATATTAATATCCAAAAATGCGGAAAAAGTCTTAAACAAGAGTATAAATATACGGCACGAAACCCTAGGGCCCAGGACAAACCGGGTTAATAGAAAAAAACTGACAAAAACCCAATAAAATTAGCCCAAAACACAAAATGGGCCAAAAATCATACTTAGAGGTATTTTTTCACGTTTTTCCTAGGTTGGAAAATCATTTTATATTTTTCTCTTTCTCCAGCTCGTTGCTAACTTTTTGAAAACATATTGTAATAAGAAAATGGAGTTATGGAGCAAAAGTTACGGTCGATTAAAGTTTACCAACTACCGGTCCACGCGCCGCACAGGCATAACGATGCCCTCGGGTCTCTAAGTAATCTTCTGTTATGCTATTCGCATCACCGACCTCCATGGTATTAGTCATTTTTTATGCACACATCGCATTTTCTTAAAAGAGGGGGTTAAACCCGTGCGTCATATGCAATGGAGATTGAATCCTAACATGAAGGAAGTGGTAAAGGGTGAGGTGTTTAAGTTGCTTGATGCGGGTAATATGTACCCTATTTTCGACTCTAAGTGGGTAAGTCCTACCTAAGTGGTACCTAAGAAATTGGGCATCACAGTGGCGGTGGGACCTTTCACTAACTCTTTTGGCTATCTATACATCCTAGTGGCGGTGGATTATGTTTCAAAATGGTTGGTGGCCATTATCTCCTAAAACAATGATCACCAAGTGGTGGTCCACTTTTTGAAAGAAAACATCTTCTCAAGATATGGCATGCCCCAAGCCATTATTAGTGATGGTGGCTCAAACTTTTGCAATAAACCTTTTGCATTTTTAATGAAGAAGTATGGTGTGGTTCATAAGGTTACCTTACCTTACCATTCTCAAACTCAAGGGCAAGTAGAGTTAACCAATAGGGAGATTAAAAGAATCCTTGAAAAAACCATCAACCCTAATAGGAAGGATTGGTCCCTTAATTTGATTGGTGCATTGTGGGCTTACCGCACGGGTTACAAGACCGTTCTTGGTGTTTCGCCATATAGGTTGGTGTATGGAAAAGCTTGAACATAAAGCCTGTTGGGCCATCCAGTGATGCAATGAAGATTTTGATGCCGCGGGTGCCCACCGGAAACTGCAATTAAATGAGCTTGATGAACTTTGTAATATTGCCTTTGAAAATGCTAAAATTGCTAAGGCTCAAATGAAGAAATTTCATGACCAACACATTCTTCGCAAATCCTTTAAAATTGGTCAAAAAGTTCTTCTTTATGATTCGCGCCTTCATTTATTCTCAGGCAAGTTAAGGAGTAAGTGGGTGGGCCGCTATCTTGTTACCGATGTCTTTCCCCATGGTGTTATCTAACTAAAGAACCTCACTAATGGGTCGGCTTTCAAAGTGAATAGCCAAAGATTAAAGCCATATTTTGAGACTTTTAAAGGTGATTTAGATTGTGTGGATCTTATTAATCCCCCATCCTTTAATTAATGAGAGCCTATGTTCGAGTCTTTTAGGAGTAGGAATAGTTTTGGGTAGTTTCTTCTTTCTTTCTTAATTTTCTTAGTTTTTGATTGGTTTTATTCTTTCTTTCTTTCGTTCTTAGTTTTGGTTAGATTCTTTCTTAGCTAACTTAGTCTTTTAGGAGTAGGAGTACTTGTAGTTAGTTTTTGTTTAGTTTCATTTAGCTAGGAGTAGATTTTTACTGTTTATAGTATTATAGTTTAGCTTTTGAGTAAGGTTGCTCTTGTAGTTAGTTCTTTTCCTTCTTTGGGTTTAGTTAGGGTAGTTAGTTTGTTTTTGTGGGCCCACTCAATTGTTTCTTGGGGAGTGTCACATGCTCTTGATTTTGTGCAGGGAATCCCAACAAATTGGTCCTTCATATCACTCATTTGATTTTCTTACATGTGATACCTTAAGCTTTTAAAGGGGGGCTCCCAGCCATAGTCTTCATGCTTAACTTCCCTCCCTACATTGCCATATTTTTGCATTGGTTTCCCTTGGGCATTCTTTCCATTCCATGGCATCCAAGGAGACTTCTAAGGCAAATGAGAGTGTTTCCTGAGCCCCAAGTTATGATGAGTTGGAGGATCCGGACTATGCCTCATTCTTGCAAGCCTACACTTGCACTTCATTGTCCTGGCTTCCCGCGGATAATGCCATCACTGTAGCTTGTTTGGTGCCCTTTCGTCTCCTTGACGAGTCATCTCAATCATCTTGCAGATCAACCACAAAGGATGCCACCGCGTCCTCCGGTTCCACCACTTTTAAGAAATAGGCTCGCTTGCCCTGTTGGGTGGTAGTTAGAGATATAAGTTGGCTTGTTCTGAACTTCTTTTGTAGGGGTCCTTGGTTTCTTGTTTCCTTGTAGTTCATGCCATCTTTAGCGTTGTATTGTTCGGTTTTGTTGTTTTATTGTAATGGCGGGTTGCATACTCACTCTCGTGTTTCCTTGATTCTTCCTTTTGTTGCTTATTGTTATATATTGAGGACAATGCATTGTTTTAAGTGGGGGGTGAGGGTCGATTGCAGAGCATTCTCCCCTGTTCTTGCTGTTTTGGGCCTAGTTTTTTTTCATTTTCGTGCAAAGTAGATCAATTCTATGAATTGTGAGTTTCTCTTCTGTACCGTACGTACGGTTAATCTACCGTACATACGATAGTGGAGCGTACGTACGGTTGGGTTACCGTGTGTACGTTGACGTGGCATGTTCTATTGGCTAAATGATTCATATTTTCTTCTGACCATACGTACGGTGAGCAAGTGCGTACGTACGGTCTCAACCCCCTATGAGCGCGTACACTACCACTCCGGCACTATACGTAAGCACTTACCCACCGTACATACGGTGCCCCTGATTTTCTATATAAACCTCCCTTTTCAAATGGTAACTCGTTTCTAAATTGAGTCGATTCAAAGCTAACTTAGAGGGGGTGAGTGAGGGAGTGTTTTGAGCATGCAACGGAGCCCTGCTGGTTTCCAGGCTTGGTCCTACTTGTCCGTGCCCGTCTTCAGTCCATCTTTAGGTATTCCTTGAGCCTTTTTTTTTTTATTTCCATATATTTCTTTTTAGTTTCTTTCTAGTTTAGTTAGTTTAGCTAGCTCGTTAGTATAGATGGCTTCGTGGACCAAGAAGGTCTATAGGAGCCTCGCTACTTATAATGCCTCCTGATTTGCTAACGGGAAGGCTCAACAGCATTATGACTAGACCTTTAGCTGGAGAGGTCTAGTGCGGGAGAGAGCGATGACAACACTTTAAGGGTGAGTCGTATTTTTGGAGAGAGATGTTTGAGGCTCATAGTTGGCTTCGGTTGGCATAGTGTAGTGGCCAGCATAGGATTAGGGTGGTTATTGAACTGATGGCCAACATCCAATCACTTTCGAATGTTGAGGGGTAGTTAAAGGTAAGACCATTACCATCACCCCAACCACTTTTGCAGAGTTCTTTAGTCTCCCCCGAGTTTATAACCCAACATTGAGTTGCCCCCAGCAGGGTAAGGTTGATCACGAGGTGATGGTTGCCGATATTTGCTAGCCTGGTTCCTAGTGGATTTCTTCTCAGATTAAGAAGAAATTTCTTGCTCCTAGGTACGCCCTGATGTTCGTTTTCATTTACAGTTTGATCTTTCTGTTAGGGCATTGTGGAGAGGTGAGTAGGCATAGAGGCCAGTTACTTTATGCCCTGGAGGCGGGTAGGACTATTGATCTTCCCCGCTACATGTTTGGAGCTTTCTATAAGTCGGCGACTTTAACGAAGCCGCATGGTGCATTACCTGTCACTGGCATGATTACCGAGTTGATTGCACGTGCTGGAGTAACAGTTTTAGATGATGCTCCTTTAACTCTGGTACTTGCACCGATTGCCCTGTTTACTCAAAACACGGTTGTGGGTCAGTTGGCAGGTATTCAGAGACGGGCTGAGACTCTTGTTTAGGCCTAGCAGTGGGCCTAGCAGCATCAACAGGTTCCCGTAGAGGGACGACAGGTTCCAATAGTGGACAACAGCCATAGGCTGAGGCTGAGCACAACAGGCTTAGGCTAGTCCAGCCTTACAGGCATTCACTGATCTATTAAATCAGTAGAGTGCGCATATCGAGAGGTAGACCATGACCATTTAGTTGATATAGCAAACTTTTACAGGATAACCTATAACGAGCTCGATCAGAGGTGTGCAACTTTAGAGACAACCCAGGCAGCATAGATCATTGCTTTATAGACAGCTTTGGGCACTTAGATTTTCGAGCTTCAGGCCTCTCAGACCAGATTTCAAGATGAGATTCGATAGGAGAAAACAAGTTAGAGCCAGATGTTGACTGACATCTTGTCTAGATTTTGGGAGAATGAGGAGTCTGATTTTCCTGACTTGGCTGTTGGTACCTCAGACCCTGCATTTCTAGGAAGGCATGATTTTCAGGATGGCGATGATTTCGGACTTCGACAGGCTAGGGTTTAGATAGCATCTCATGTATTGCATCTCATTTACATCCCATTTATACATTTCATTCACCAATGCATCTAAAACTCTACGGTATTTTTGATGTAGCTCATTTCAGTTTCATATGATTACATGCCTATTTTGAGTTTTATATGATGTATTTTTTTCAGTGTATGTTGACGTCTTGTATACATAGGTTATTTTTCATATATGAGTTAGTGGCTGATTCATTTTTATCTGTTGCATGATGGTAAGAGGTTGATGGTATCATATGGCTTCTTTCACTATGTACTTCCCATTATTAACATCCAGTAGTGATCTATCAGTTGACATTTCTTATTCATAGTGGATGTGTTGATTCTTCGCATGAGGGGCCGTAGTATATCTTATGAGATTCAATTTGGGATTCATGAATGATTAGGGATTAGCATGGGGCATGATCACAATATGATAAACGTTGTTATTCTTTGATTTCAATATAAACACGATATGGTTTTGACTTCATTATGATGAGATGATTGCATTTACGAGCACGGATTATATTAAGTAGTTTTACATTGTTGACCTGTGCATCTGTGAACTAATTGCGTGGAGATCATTATCCGGTAAGAGTAGAGCCTATTGCTTCATTGGAGAGATTTTTACACTTACTCGAATGAATTCTTATTAACTTCTCTCATTTACAAATGACTTCATTATACTTGTGTTTGGCTTGTTGGTTTGATATTGATTTACATTGATTGGCTCTTACATTTTATCAAGATCCATTTACATAACACTTGCTTTGGAAATGATTTTTAGGCTCTCTTTGTTCACTTTGAGCCACTGAGTTTTGTTGATATTTTCTTCTCTTTGTCACCACATCTTTACACTCTTTGTAATGCATTTTTGAGTCTCATGGGAAAAGAGATGAGAAAAGAAAAAAAAAAAGAGAAGAAGAGAGAAAAAAGAAAAAAAAAATATTAGTGGCAAGTAAAAAAGTGTTCCTATTCTTGTGAAAAAAAAAGAAGAGAAAAATAGTATAATACATGTGTAGAAATTGAAAGCATATAAGAAAGTTGAAAAAGAAACAAGAATGATTGATAGGTAAAGGGAGTTGAAACCTCAAAGAGAGGTGAACTTGATATTGTAAAGTTGAAAGTTGGAAAAGAATAATGTCTTTTAATGAGCATTACATGCCTTGAATCACACACGTTTTGCATTTTCACACCTTTTCTTTCCTTCTTTTCATACATTGATACCTCTTGACCTTCCTTTACAAAGTCCTTGATGATCCAAAGCATGATCTTCAATTGAGGTCTTGATGGAATATAAGACGTTATTTGCACATCATGTTTAATTGACATCGATGCCATAAGCATTCTTTCATGAAGTGATGCTAAGTTGATACACTCACGTTATATAGTCTTTCTTAGTTTGGTTTGCGCTTTTGTATAACTTGAACACTTACTCTTTTATTATGAGCAGCCCAATGAGATAAACTGTGTGTTCAATTATTCTTTGAGTGTATGCCTGGAAAGTGTTTGGATCGAGACTTTAAGGTTACCGGTGTGAAGTAAAGCATTGTAAACTACCATGTATGATCCTAGCACACACACACACACTCATGAATCTTGTCATAATGTCTTCATAGACTCATCTTGTTTGTATTGAAAGTAGAGATACATTGTTTTGAGTGATGCGATATATCTTCATGCATTTTTCCTATATCGTTCTACGTTTAGGATTGTTGATTATAAGGCGATGTTTGTTGATGTCATCACTGTAAGCCCTCACGAGACATCACTTGTCAACTAGGGGTAACCTAGGAGTTTAAAGACTTGGTGCATAGGCTAAATGCATTCGGGACTCCCAAGAAAGTGGATATTATCTTTTTGTATATATTTGTTTTATTTTTTGCATTTTGCTAGGGACTAGCAAAAGTTAGGTGGGGGTCGGTGATTACACTCCAAAAGTGTAATCTAAAGTCCCTAAATAACTATTGTTTGTCCAATTAGGTTGTATATATGCCTCATTTTAGTATAATAATTGTTCTAACAAGTATTTGGTTTCGAGTGAAAAAAGGGGAGACTTGGAGCTGAAAAGTGCATTTTTGCCTTGACTGTACATACAGTTGGAGTTATCGTATGTACAGTAGTCTCACCGTACGTATGGTAAGGTCCACTGTACATGTGGTACGCCTGCAGAAGTTTTCCAAGATTCAGAGAACGCGAATTAGCGTAAGAGGGACTGTACATACGGTAGGTTCACTATGCGTACGATGAACAGTACCGTACGTATAGTACCGTCGCCTCCTGCTTGGTTTTCACGGCTATATCTTTGGAAAGTGACGGAATTTTTTATATCTATCATCATTTTACATTAAATTTACAGTTAGTACGAGTTTTAGAGAGAGAAAGTTAGTTTTCTTTGTATTTTTCTTCATTTTCTTTTATTTTCCTTGTAAGAAAATATCAATTTATTCTCTAATTAATGCAAGATCTACATTTCTTTATGCTTTCTCTCATGAAATCAAGTAGCTAAACATCCCTTGAATGTAATTGTGCATATCTACCAAGAATCTTCTAAGGTTTCAATGGAGGTAAAAGAACTTCAATGATCTATCTTATATTTTCTTCAATTTCATTTCAATTGAGTTGTAAATCCATAGAAAACTTAGATTCATAATCTATGTTGGTAATTGCTATGCACAATCATCTAATTTGTCTCTATGATTCCTACAAATGAATATCAATCTACACTCAATTGAATATGAATTTGAGTTTCTATGGTTGAAATCCTCTAAGTCAAGGATTCATGGAATGAGCCTTGACTTAAGTTATACAAATCTCCATTGAAGACTTTGTAGAGAATTGGTGTATTGAAGCAATTGCATTCAATCATTTTATTAATTATTTTTAAATCTAGTTAGAATTGCTCTTAATATTTAGTTAAATTAGTTTAATTTGGTAGTCAAAATACTCTCACCATTAATATATTTTCAGTTTTTGATTGAACTCTAAAAGTGCAATTTATATGTCTTAATTAGCTACTTGTTAGTATTCTATTATGTTTAATAGTGTTATTTTAGCCCTAATCCGTCACTAACTTAGTTTTATGTTAATTTTCAGGAATCCTACCTAAAAAGGGATAAATTCACGCTGAAATAGAGAAAGCGTTCGAAGGGCGTTCGAACGATCCTCAAGAGCATTCGAACGGTTAACAAAAGCGCTTGAACGCTACGTCGAACGGTGACATGCTAAGACCAAGTTCGAAGTGCGTTCAATAGATTCAGAGAGTAGGCTTCCCCGTTCGAAGTGCGTTTGATGCACCGTTCGAACGGTCCCCGTGGCGTTCGAACGGATCCCTAGGCATTTGAACAGTTGGCCGATCCTACACAGACTTGGAAGCATATATAAACTAGGATTGTGGGCTATATTAGGATTCACGATTTTTTACAGTTTTAGGCGGTAGCAGCAGTTGTAGATACAGGATTCTTTTAGTTTCTTTAAAAGGTTTTTCATAGTATTCACAATTGCTTTAATCAAATTCTCAGGTTTGAAATCAATGTTCTCATTTTTTATTTATGCAACTTGTTTTTACATTACGAATATGAGTAGCTAAACTTTTTAATCTCGGGATCAAAAGCGAAGATTAATTGAATATTTTGAATGAACGAAGGAGGTATGTTTTGGTTTTAAAGTTAAATTCTCTAGTTATTTTGTCTTCATCTTCTTCGTTCTAAAGTTAAATCCTCTAGTTATGTTCAGTAATGCTTTTGCGTGAATACCACACTCAGTATATACGCTGCCTTGTAACGTTTATGCATGAGTTGGGTTCAGTATATGCACTGCATGAATCGATGGTATTCGTCCTTGATTCTAACAACCCGATTTATTCTAGAAGTTGAAGTTTTGAAGAACACTTGGTTTTATCGCTAAATATTCTGAACTCGAGACTCGCGACGTAGTCAAAGGGTTTAAGTCATCAGAATATCTCTTTTGGGATTTCAAAAGATGCAATTGATCTGAGTGGCTAATCCCGGGACCTTTTTATCAATAGTTAAATTCTACATTATTTTCAATTAATTACTTTTGAGTTTGAATTAGCTTGGACAAATATACCATCTCAAAACAATCAAATTTTTCGTTTCCCTTTTTGAAGCAAGTCGTAAGGTTTTTGTGAGCATCTGAGGGAAGTGTTTTTAGTGCTTGTGGTTCTGTGTAATTTGCTTCCTATGGATCAACCTCGTTCTTACGAGTTATACTACTCTGTCGTTCTGCACTTGGGATATTTAGAGCATACATTCGGAGGCTGAGTCAAGTTTTTGGCACCGTTGCTGGGGAGTATATTTTTGCATAAGGGACCACAAGAGGTGTGCTAGAACACGAACCTCAGTTCTCGTGAAATCTAACGGACTGCTTCGCCATCCATCTATCACAACAAGGAAAGCGATGGCTAAGGCCATATCGGTAACCTTGTTCCACCTTTTCGTGTTAGTTTTAGGATTTAATTGCTTTTCTTTTCTTTTAGGGGTCTAGGCATTCATTTAGATAGGAGGCGGATTTAGAGAAGACTAGGCGCTGTGCTAAGTGCTTATTGGTGGTACTGTTTTGCATGCAGAGATTGGAGGTTCGGTTGGGATAAATTACTTGTTTTGTGGGCAACGGAGTTGACATTCTTGAGGAGATTGGAGGTTCGGTTGGATTGTACATGCTTTTTGTGTGCATTGCATATGTATGTCCTCATATTTTAGAGATCACACATGCCGTTTAGTTCGAGTCGACCCGTTACGTAATCTTCCATTAGGTTATTTGACTCCATCACCCATTCGTCGAAGTCTGGTAAACCTCCCTAATTTTTCTTTGATTGTTGACTTAAGGCCCATTCCAATGGCAAACCTCAATGATGGCAACAATGACAACCTCGAAAGAGGAAGTAACCAAGGAGACGATCCCGTCTAAAACCGTACCATGAGGGATTACATGAATCCCCAAAGGCAAACCCCCACCTCCGCTATAGTACTTCTTGCACACCAAACAACGCTGAATATTAAACCAGGAATACTACCTGCTTACCTCAATTTCATGGTTATGATTCGGAACAACCGTATGCACACATTAAAGATTTCGAAGTTGCATGCTCATTTTTCCAAGATAATTCTTGTCCTAGGGAGGTTTTACTGTTGAAACTTTTCCCGTTCACTCTAAAGGATAAGGCCAAAATGTGATTTAATTCATTGAGACCTATGTCCATACATACGTGGCATACACTGCAAGGGGAGTTTTTGAAAAAATTCTTCCCTGAAAATCGCACCGAGACACTCCGTCGTGCCATCTCCCAATTTGCACCGAATAGTGGTGAGAACTTCTTCCAATGTTGGGAGAGGTTTAAGGACATACTGTTTGCATGTCCACATCATGGGTTCCCTGAATGGCACATCGTAAATACATTTTACTCTTCATTGACTCCTCAATTGAAGATGTTCGTCGAATCAATGTGCGTGGGAACCTATCCAGACAAAAACCCCACAAAGGCATCTAATTACTTTGATTATTTGGCCAATTTGACGAGGGATTGGGCTAATGCTAACATGGAAAGGCATGGGTCCAACACTGGAACACAAAATCTCATACATAAGCCCACCAACACGTCATATGTTTGAGTAAAACAACAATTGGGGGAGGTAGAAGATTTACAAGCTAGGGTCACAATACTCACTCGTAAATTGGAGGCTTTGGAAACTTCTAAGGCCACCACGATAGTACCGGTTGAAACATCTTCATCATGTTTAGTTTGTGACACACAAGACCACGATACGACATCATGTCTTGTAGTACCGGGGGTACGGGAGGCACTACATGGCCAAGTAAACGCGGTTGGCCAATTTCAAGGGGGATATCAAAATCAACGGGCGCGGGAACAATCCTTACTCCAACACATATAACCCCGGGTGGAGGAATCACCCTAACTTTAGGTGGAAGCAAGAAGGTCCTTCAAATCCTTAACCCTTCCAACAACCTCCACCACCATTCTAAACACCATCGTAACCGTTTCAAGGACAAACAGTCACGTATCCCACACTGACAGTACCACAAACATATACACCTCAACCGGCACAATAACACCCACCCCATAGGAGGACTAATGAAGATAATCACGTGACCAATGATCTTCAATCACTCACAAATAGAGTTACGAATATGGAACAATTGTAAGGGGAGACAAATACGATAGTCAAAGAAATCCACAAGATGTTGATGACTCAATAAACACAAGGGCGATTTCCGGCCTAACCTCAACCAAACCCGAAACCTGCAAACTACATTGACACAACACATGAACAGGCTCAGGCCATCACCCTTAGGAGTGGAAAACAACTAGAACATACCAACCCTCCTAGTAATAATGATCAAGGGAAAAAGGATGCCTCTGTCGGGGTAGGGCATGAGGAAAAGAGAGAGGAGAGTGAGAATGAAAAGAACATAAGTGAGCCAAAAGAGAATGGGAGTCATTCTGAGTCGTCTCCCCAAACATCTAAGGAAGTGAGCTTGGAAGATTTAAAGCATGCACCATTCCCACATAGGTTGACCAAAGCGAGTAAAGCGAACTGGAATGCTGAAATTTATGATGTCTTCAAACAAGTTCGAATTAATATCCCTATGTTGGATGCAATTAAACAAATACCGTCTTATGCCAAGTTCTTAAAGGACTTGTGCACTGTAAAAAGAAAACTGCATGTTAAAGAAACGACAATGATGAATGAAAGTTAGAGCACAATTCTCCAATGTAAGTTGGTGCTGAAATATAAGGACCCTAGTTGTCCTACGATTTCGTGCACAATAGGGGGTTTTAGGATTGATCGCGCACTTCTTGACCTAGGTTCGAGTGTGAACCTTCTTCCATATTCTGTATATAAAGAATTAGGTCTAGGAGAGCTCAAACCGACACGAGTGACATTAGAGTTAGCGGATCGGTCTATGAAAGTTCCTAGAGGTATTATTGAAGATGTGCTCATACAGGTTGACACAGTCTACTATCCAGTGGATTTTATTGTTTTAGATACCCAATCTGTAGAGGTCGAGGCGTCTAAGCGTCATAGCCCAATTATTTTAGGACGACCCTTCCTAGCAACCGCGAATGCCATTCTTCACTGTAGGAATGAGTTGCTTAAGCTTTCATTCGAGAATATAACCTTAGAGGCCAACATTTTCATAGTGGGCAAGAAATTACAGGAAGTAGACGAAATTGAGGAGGTTGACTTGATTGAGTCTATCATCCAAGAGCATGCGGATCGGGAATTTATGGAGGACCCAATAAAAGAGCTCTAGTTTGGAGTGAGCCTTATGGTCAATTGGAGTCTGAGTGTGTAGGTTTTAGAGACCCATCAATTACAAGGGGAGGGAGTGATATGGTCATGCATGTGGGTCATTGGACCCTTATTTTTGAACCCCTTACCCCTAGTGTTATCAAGCTTGTCTATTCCAAAGAATAACCACCAATCCCTGAAAGAAAGCCTTTACATTCTACCCTCAAGTATGCTTTTCTTGGGGAAGGTGAATCATATCCCGTGGTCAGATCCTCCAGCCTATCAGAAGGCCAAGAGGCATCTTTATTACAAGTGCTTGTGAAACATAGGAAAGCCTTAGGTTGGACCATAGCGGACCTTCACGGCATTAGCCCTCTCATGTGCACACATCACATATATCTCGAAGAGGAGTCTAAGCCTGTGCGTCAAATGCAGAGACGCTTAAACCCCAACATGAAGGAGGTAGTTAGAGGAGAAGTGTTGAAGCTTATTGATACGGGTATTATATATCCCATCTCTGATTCTAAATAGGTTAGTCCAACCCAAGTTGTTCGCAAAAAGTCAGGAGTTACGGTAGTACGAAATGAGCATAACGAACTAGTGCCAACTAGAATCCAAACAGGTCGAAGAATGTGTATTGACTACCAGAAGCTCAATGCCGCAACTAGGAAAGATCACTTCCTACTTCCATTCTTGGATCAAGTTCTAGAACGAGTTGCAGGCGAGCTTTTTATTACTTCCTAGATGGTTATTCTGGCTATAACCAATTAGAGGTCGCGCTAGAAGATCAGGATAAGACTACATTCACGTGCCCTTTTGGCACCTATGCATATAGGACCCTTTGGCCTATGCAATGCACCGGCCACGTTCCAAAGGTGCATGATGTCTATTTTCAGTGACATGGTTGAGCAAATTCTTGAAGTTTTCATGGACGACTTCTCGGTTTATGGAGATAGCTATGAATTGTGTCTTGAACACTTAGAGCGAGTTTTAGAAAGATGTGAGGAAAGCCATCTAGTGCTTAACTGGGAAAAGTGTCATTTCATGGTGACACAAGGTATAGTTTTGGGACATATAGTGTCCAACAAGGGGATCGAGGTAGATAGAGCCAAAATCGAATTGATTCAATGTCTTCCTCCCCCTAAAAGTGTAAAAGATGTGAGATCATTCCTAGGGCATGCTGGGTTTTACCGGCGTTTCATTCAGGGGTTTAGTGCCATATCGAGACCTTTGTGCCACTTGCTTTCATTAGATGTACCTTTCGAGTGGACACCATAATGCTAAGAAGCCTTTGATAAACTCAAAGGACTTCTCACCACCGCACCTATTATTCGATCACCTAATTGGTCTCTTCCGTTTGAGTTGATGTGTGATGCGAGTGACTATGCGGTAGGGGCTGTGTTGGGGCAAAGGGTAGATAACAAACCATATGTCATCTACTATGTAAGCAAAACCCTTAATGAGGCTCAATTGAACTATACCACCACAGAAAAAGAGCTCCTTGCCATAGTTTTCACACTTGACAAATTTAGATCGTACTTAATTAGATCACTTGTTATCATATACACTGATCACTCCGCGCTTAAGTACCTCTTGAGTAAACCCGATGCAAAACCCTGACTCATCCGATGGATCCTCTTGTTACAAGAGTTCCATGTTGAAAATCGAGACAAGAAAGGGGTCGAAAATGTAGTAGCCGAACACTTGTCACAGCTCCCTACTGATAGGGAAGCCCAAGACCCCCTTCCAATCAACGAACACTTTCCGGATGAGCATCTCTTCCAAATCATTGCACATACAAGCACTATAACCCCGTGGTATGTTAACATTGCAAATTACTTAGCCAGGGTAGGATACCATCACATTGGTCTAGCATCGATAAGAAGTTCTTTAGGAATGTGAGGTATTTCTCTTAGGAAGATCCTTACTTGTTCAAATACTGTCCTGATCAAATTGTTCGTAGGTGTATTCTTGACACCAAGGTAAATAGCATAATTGAGTTCTGCCATTCACAGGAGTGTGGTGGATATTTTTCATCTCGTAAAACCGTTGCAAAGATTCTACAAAGCAGGTTCTATTGGCCCACCTTATTCCATGATGTCCATACCTTTTGCACATCTTGCGATCGATGCCAATGATTAGGAAGTTTATCTCGAAGGCACATGATGCCTCTTACTCCGATCATTATTCTAGAGGTCTTTGATTGCTGGGATATTGATTTTATGGGACCATTTCTGAACTCGTGTGGTTATCTCTCTATTCTAGTGACTATAGACTAAGTGTCCAAATGGGTAGAAGCAATCCCGTCATGTACCAACGACCATGTTATTGTGGTTAAGTTTTTAAAAGAGTATATTTTCTTTAGATTTGGTATGTCCCGAGCCATCATCAGTGATGGTGGCTCCCACTTCTGTAACCGACCCGTAGGTCTTTTAATGAGGAAGTACGGGATGATTCATAAGGTTGGTACACCTTATCACCCCCAAACACAAGGTCAAGTGGAGTTAGCAAATAGGGAGATCAAACAAGTCCTTGAGAAGACTGTCAATCCTAATCGAAAGGATTGGTCTTTGAGATTAACAGATGCATTATGGGCATATAGGACTGCATATAAGACCATTCTAGGTTCATCCCTGTATAGACTTGTGTATGGGAAGGCGTGCCACCTTCCGGTTGAAATAGAGCACAAGGCGTACTTGGCTATCCGCCAATTTAATATGAGTCTAGATCAGGCAGGTCCCTTATGGCAATTGCAACTCAATGAACTAGAGGAGATCAGAAATGATGCTTATGAGAACTCAAAAATCTCTAAGGCGAAAATGAAATTGGTACACGACCGACACATTTTGCGAAAATCTTTTGAAGTAGGTCAAAGAGTTTTGCTATATAACTCTCGATTACATTTGTTTCCGAGTAAGCTTCGGAGTAATGGTCCGGACCTTTTGTGGTGCATAGTGTCACATCTTATGGTGCAATTGAAATTGAGAACCCTAAAAATGGAAATGTGTTTAAAGTTAATGGGCATCGGTTGAAGCCCTACCTGGATAATTTTGTGGGTAAGGTCGAATGTGTGGATCTTGAGGATCCACCCCCTCTTGATCTTTAGTCTCCTTCCAGTCAGCGACTTGTAAATTTTGTATCCTCTGTAATTTATTATCACTATTTTGCTTTCATCCTTTTAGAGTTATTTTGTTTGTTTTATTTTCCTTTATTATATTTTATTTTAATTCTCCTTTCTTTTATTGAGTCTTGTTTTTCATTATTTTGGGTTGTTTTGTTTTGTTTTGTTTTAGGTTTTTCTTCATCAGTCTCCGTCTCATTCCTTGCACACATATAATGGCATCTCTTGGAACCAAGTTCTCCAAAAGAGGTCACAAACGGAGTCGAACAAACGTTGAGCGATTTGCTAATTCACGGGAGCGAGACATGTTCATGAATAATTTCCATGGTCGTGAGGTCCTTATCGAGCGTCGTATTCACTTGTCGGAATTTACGGATGATATTTTGCGAGTTGATTTCCTCCATAGGGGATGGGTTCATATGCTGGGTAGAGAACGGACTATTAATGTTGACATGGGTCGGGAATTTTATGCTTATTTGACTCATACTTCACAGCCTGAGCTTATCTTGACCTCCACGGTGAGGGGCCGAACCATTACCATTGGCAAAGAGGACGTTTCTCGTCTTCTACGTATTCCATCCACTTGTTATCTTGATTATCTGCCATTCACTTGCTCTTTACCTAGTAATGAGGAACTTCTTTGCGAACTCCAATTTACCTCTGTTCTGTGGCACCAATCTACTATTCCAGTGACCTCGTTGAAACGTAAGTACCAGATGCTTAACTTAATTGTTGCCACCACCATTATTCATGAGAAGTGCTCTATCACGACTGTCCATCACTCACGTTGTGTGTGGCTGTACATTATTGGTAAAGGGTATGCTGTTGACCTTCCGAGTCTTATCTTGAAAGCTATTATGGAGTCTCGGTTATTTTATGATCCTATGCCCTTTGGTTTTTTGATCCATGAGTCCTTGAAAGCTGCCCAAGTTCCTACTTTGTCCGCCGATACTATTGAGTACTCTGGCTATCCGATTTGTGGGGTAGATATTTCTTTTGAGCGACCACCAGAGACTGACAAATAAGCCCATTCTCTTGAGGAGTTGCGCACTCAGATTCGAGAGTTAAAGGCGGAGGTTAAGATGCTTAAGTCTCGTGATACTATTTAGTTCTGATTCTATAGTTTTCTTGAGTTCTCTAGAGTGTCCGAAACTGGTTTAGTTTAATTCAGTAGTTGTCTTTTATTTTATTTTCTGGCATATTATAGATGTGAATCACCTTTGATCTATATACTTTACAAGGATATTTTTGTTATGGATGTTTGGGTTGTTTTTCCCTCTGTTTATACAAGTTTTAAGGCCTCGAGGACTTAGCCAATCTTTAGTTTTAGGGGGGGTGGGAAAGCTCTGTGTTTTCGCTTTGTGTTTAATGCTACTGTTAGGATGTTATCGTTTTGGTAGTTTTTCTCTGTAATTTTTTTGAGATTTTTGTTAATATTTGTTAGTTTTGTGTTATGTTGAGTCGAATTCGAGGTTGACCGTTCGAACGGTTTCATTGCGTTCGAACGGGCTGTTCGAAGACAGTTAGACAGTCGTTCGAACGGTTGCGTCTTAAGTTGCATTCGAACAGGCGTCTAACGGTTTCCCACCTTCTATATAAAGAGGCGCCCGAAGTTGAGTTAAAACTCAATTCAAACATAAAACTGGTGAGAAATTGAGTGTTTTTGGAGTTTCTGAATAGCAGGGCCTTGCCGGAGTTCGAGCACGAGTCTGCATTCGCACGCTATCATCTATTTTTTCCTTAGGTACTCTTCTTGAGCCTCTCTTGTGCACTATTTTATATTTTTAGAGTAGTCTTCCGTGTAGCTACCTGGTTGGTCATGGCTGGTCGAGCTGGCTAGGGCGGTAGGGCTGGTAGAGGTAGAGCCCAGGGAGCGGCATTACCGCCTATCCTAGCATATGATGTTGAGAGATTTGGTAGTGAGGCCACCTCAGATGCTTTTACTGAGACTTGGAGTGTGAGAGGGTTCCCTAGAGAGAGGGAGTTCGATCTTCATGCTTTTAAGGGTGGTATTTACCGCTGGGAGGAAGAGTTTGTTAGGAGAGAGTGGACTCCATTGGCTCGCTTCCAGGGGTCTTGTGTATTCATGTTAATCGCCGAGTTCATGGCGAGCATCCATAGAACTAGTACTACTCCGGGGCACGAGATGATTGAGTCGTGGGTCAGGGTGCATGTGGTTAGGATTACTTCGAGCACGTTTGCCCAGGTATATTAGCTACCTAGAGTTGCTAAGGCGCAGTTTAGTTACCCAGCTGAGGGGGTGTCGGATTTTGATGTTATATCTGATGAGGTATGCATTCAGGGGACACATTGGGTAGGTAAACATCAGTTGCCCGTGAGAGTGCTTGCACCACGTTATCGGCCATTGTTCTTATTTTCCTGTCATTCGCTTCTGCCGATTACACGTCACACTGATGTGAGTCAGGCGAGAGCAGCTCTTCTGTGGGCTATAGGTACTCAGAGATCCATCGACCTGCTGAGATTCATGTTTATGGCACTATACACCGAGTATGCATTTCCTAGAGCACAGGGGGCCATTCCTTTTGGTTGTCTACTCTCGTTTGTGATAAAGGAGGCTGGGATCGGTATTATCCCAGGATTACTTCGAGTGCAGCAGGTGTCTGCCATTGAGGCGTTGAGTGTGAGACGTTCTGAGGTACATTTGCCTCCCCCACCAGAGCCACCATAGGGAGCTCAGCCTGCTGAGCAGCCAGAGGCGCAACAGGGTTAGGTTCCGAGTATGCAACTTCTGATGGAGAGACTTGAGCAGCAGTCTTAGACTTTGGCAGCTCAGGGAGTTATTTTAGAGTAGCAGAGCCAGGCCCTTATACAACAGGGACTTGTGCTTAAGCGGATTAAGGCTGCTTTGGTTGAGAGAGTAGTTGTGCAGGAGCAGCATACGGATCATGTGACGATGTTAGAGGGATGGATCTGTGCCCAGCAGACCACCCTTGATCAGATGATGGTGTTAGTTCAGCGATTGGATCATCGGATGGATCCACCACCAGCTGGGGATGATGAGGATGACGAGGGGTAGTGTTTAGATATTGTGATTGTTCATGTTTTATCATCTTGTGTATCTAAAACTCAGTTTTTGCACATTAGTGGATACATGTTTCATGTTACTTTGTTCATGTGTCGATATATTATTATTCTTGGCTATTATGCCTCGAATCTTGTCATGTTTTATGGATTGGTCTCAGGTGTGGCAATATGTTGATTACTTTTCAGACACTTGAGTTCTTCGGTAAAGGTTTGATGTATCATGTGGTTCGGTACTTTGGTTTGTACTTCTCACACTTTTTCATATACTCTTTATGTTTACTGTTGCGATTGGAAGTGTCGGGGATTATCCTGAGGAACCATTTATGTATCCATGTCATAGTTAGTATGATGATAAGTGACTTTGTCCTATGTTTTGGACTAAGTTCGAGTTGATGATTGATCCACATTAGATGTTGTGATGCATTGCAAGTTTTTGTCATAAAACCATTATAAGAGAGTGTTTACATTGTTGTGCACTAGTATGTTATATGATCTTTTTATGTTTCTCTCTTGTACATGCATGTGCTTATAAGGTGGAGATTTTATACCTTGTGAGCTTTAGAGCCTATTTATCGCCTTTTGAGAATGATATGCATTTACTCAAGGTTAAGTTATTGATCTTCATTCATTGAATAGCTTCACTATATTTGATTTTGGTTTACATGTTGAGTATTAGTTGGAGTTATTGACATCTTATACACTCTTGAAGTTTTGATTTGATGTGGTTTCGGAGTATAAGAGTAGAGATCATTTCATTCCATTGAGCCATTCATGTTTATATTTCTTTCTCGATATTCGTATACACAAAAGCTTAAAAGTGTGTCAATGCTAAATTCCAGAGTTGATGCATTGCTTATATTTTTGTGAAATTAAAAGTGTATGGAGTTGAAAAGAAAAGAAAAGAAAAGAAAGGGATGAAAAAAAAAAAAGAAAACAAATCAAATGAAAAAGAAGTGAAGGAAGATGAAAAAAAAAAAGTTCCAAAGTCATTCAAAAACTGAGTGTTTGAAAGTGAATGTTTATTGATCATCACGTGTAATGCGTATGCATATGTTAAAATCTATTACCGCTTTCCATCATCTTACATGGCTCTTATTTTATTCACTATTCATATGGCCGCAATATCCGGAATTACATGAATCTTTAATTCAATTGTGTATAAGTCATCAATGTCAATTCTCTAATTGTGCTTAAACAAGTAAATATTTTTTCATGAAGCTATAGCAAGTTGATACACCTATAACTTATCGGTTTTTGATGATTGGAATTGTTCTGCTTGCATGGCTTGTACATTTACTCTTAAAATGAGCTTTCCATTGAGAGACCATGTGTGTTCATGTTTAAAGTTGAGTGTATGCCTTGTGAGACTTGGATCAAAGCATAAAGAACAGAATTGTATGAGTTATGAGACATTAGAGTCATATGCCATTGGTAGTACACTTTAATGTATTCTATTTCTTCGATATTTTATGCCTTTACTTTGCGATGACTCATGATCGAGGTGAATTGAGACTTGACTTGAATGAGGTTAATACATGTTTCATGTTCTTTGATATCATATTGACATTACATGGATAGATGTTTATGGGTATTCATCACTATAAGCCCTCACGAGACACCACTCGTCCACTAGGGGTAACTTAGGGGTTTAAAGGCTCGGTGCATATGCTAAATGCACTCGTGACTCCCACAAAAGTAGAGATAGGTTCTTAGTGTTAGTATTTTGCTAGGGACTAGCAAAAACTTAGTTGGGGGATGTGATTGAACTCTAAAAGTGCAATCTACATGTCTTAATTAGCTACTTGTTAGTATTCTATTATGTTTAATTGTGTTATTTTAGCCCTAATCTGTCGCTAACTTAGTTTTATGTTAATTTTTAGGAATCCTAGCTAAAAAGGGATAAATTCGCGCTGAAATAGAGAAAGTGTTCGAAGGGCATTCGAACGGTCCTCAAGGGCGTTCAAACGGTTAACAAAAGAGTTTGAACGCTACGTCGAATGGTGACACACTAAGACTAGGTTCGAAGTACGTTTGATAGATTCAGAGAGCAGGCTTCCCCGTTCGAAGTGTGTTCGACGCACCGTTCGAACGGTCCCCGTGGCGTTCGAACGGATGCCTAGGCGTTAGAATGGTTAGCCGATCCTGCACAGATTTGGAAGCATATATAAGCTAGGATTTTGGGCAATATTAGGGTTCGCGATTTTTTTATAGTTTTAGGGGGTAGCAGCAGCTGTAGATACATGATTCTTCTAGTTTCTTTTCAAGGTTTTTTATAGTATTCACAATTGCTGTAATCAAATTCTCAGGTTTGAAATCAATGTTCTCAGTTTATATTTATGCAACTTGTTTTTACATTACGAATATGAGTAGCTAAACTTTTTAATCTCGGGATCAAAAGTGAAAATTAATTGAATGTTTTGGATGAACGAAGGTGGTATGTTTTGGTTTTAAAGTTAAATCCTCTAGTTATTTTGTCTTCATCTTCTTCGTTCTAGAACCTTCGAAAACCTGGATGTTTGATTATGTTCGGTAACGCTTTTGCGTGAATACCATACTCAGTATATACGCTGCCTTGTAATGTTTGTGTGTGAGTTGGGTTCAGTATATGCGCTGCACGAATCGATGGTACTCGTCTTTGATTCTAACAACCCGATTTATTCTAGAAGTTAAAGTTTTGAAGAACACTTGGTTTTATAGCTAAATATTTCGAACCCGAGACTCGCGACGTAGTCGAAGGGTTTGAGTCATCAGAATATCTCTTTCGGGATTTCAAAAGATGCAATTGATCTGAGTGGCTAATCCTGGGACCTTTTTATCAATAGTTAAATTCTACATTATTTTCAATTAATTACTCTTGAGTTTGAATTAGCTTAGACAAATATACCATCTCAAAACAATCAGATTTTTCGTTTCCCTTTTTGAAGCAAGTCGTAAGGTTTTTGTGAGCACCTGAGGGAAGTGTTTTTAGTGTTTGTGGTTCTGTGTAATTTGCTCTCTGTGGATTGACCTCATTCTTATGAGTTATACTACTCTGCCGTCCTACACTTGGGATATTTCGAGCATACATTCGGAGGCTGAGTTAGTTTTCTTTGTAGATAGCTTCATTTTACTTAAGTGACTTTCTAATTCGAACCAATTGTTGGTTGTTTGCTTATGTGACGCCTATATTTGGTTTGGTCCCTTGGGAGAGAATGATACCGGACACTACCGGTTTATATTTCAATTGTGACACATTTACTCTTGCAAGGAATCTCAATTTTACATCATTTTTGGAAGCGATTCACCTACGTTGATATTCCAAGATCCTCAAATGATCTTGATAATTGGTTCGAAGAATAAAACTAGCTACTCATGGTATGAAAAAGACTTGGCATGAAAAAATAACTTCATAAATAAAATGGTTTGTTACAATAAAATAACGGTAAAGAAAAGACTAAAAACTGATTGAAAAATACTAACAAACTAATTAAAAATTTACACCTGAAACAAAAAAATAAAGCAATGTTGGCCTTTGCCTCTAGATTAGCTCTCGGGCTCCCCTTTTCTTCCTCTGGATGATCCCAATTTATAGGCATTTGGCCAAGTGGGTGAACTTCCCTTCATTTATTTTCTTTTTCTTTTTTTTTTTATTTTAAGAAATTCTCTTTGGTCGATAATGGCCACTTCCTCCCTGCTTTTCATCATACATTCCACTTTACTTTCTTTCTTCTCATCATTCATTCACTTTGCTTTCGTTTATTTAATCCAACCCAATTCACTTGCCATCAATTCTGTAGGTCACCTGCACACACACACAAATACACACGCATATATATAAATAATGTATTACACCACTAACACACACACACACATATATATATAATATAAGTATACACCCACTAACACATATATAAATATAATATACAATCACTAACACACACACATATATATAATATGTATATACTACATCAAATTAATACTTGAATGAATGTTTGTGTGCACGTTAGTTTTATTTTGCTCATTTTAGCTTCAAATCTACACCAGACACAAAAATATTAAAAATACTACATTTACATTAAAATGATAAATAATACACATAATAACTAACATTAACTTGTAATTAGAGACTCCAATTGTACTTTTTAGAGTACAATCATAATTAGAGAGGTACAATTGAAGTTTGGATTGATATTTGATTGATCCAAGTTGGATTGATATTATATCGATTGATCCAATAATGGATATATATATATCTGATTAGTGTATATATATATATATATATATATTACATGTATATATATATATATTAGCATATGAATAGGGAATTTTTTTTCTCTTATTTATGTGATTTTGGTTTTACTCTGCCTATAATATGTTTGAAAAAATTACTAATATAAAAGACGCAAGTCAGGGTGGGATAGGGGTTGGGAGAGGAGTGACCATAACAAGGTGCGGATGTGGTAGGAGTTCCCCAACCCAAACCCATTTCATTGCCATCCCTATCTATTCTAATGTCCATCGCCTCTGTCACTCTGTATTTGTAACATGGTATATATGCAGACTTCATAGAGTAATCAATTGGCTTGTATATATGGTTCCATTCTTATTACCTCATAATAATGGATAATTATTTAGATAAACTACCGAGAGTGGGCTCTAAAGGAAAAAAACCTCAAATTGAGAACCTTCTCTTATTAATGTGGAACCTGCTAGGCATGTAAGAATTAATGGCCTGCACCTTGGGTGGGCCTGGGCCTGGGCTTGGGCCTTGCTATGGGAACTCAGCTTGGCCTCAAGCCTGCAAAATGATTAGGCCTGTCAATGGATTGGGTTTGGGCTAGACTCGATTCGACAGATCCGAATTGGATAAGCTAGACTCGATCTGATAGACCCGGATCCGAATGATCCAATTGTTAATGGATCGAATTTGGACGGATTCGTCGGACCCGATTATGAACCCGATCCGATCCAATTTAATTTGGACAAGTCATAATTTTATTTTTAAAATATTATTTTTTTATAAACAAATTATTCCCTCAAAATTTTAATTGTTAGGTTGGATCGAATTCTCAAATCTAGATCCAATTATTAATGGATATATCAAAATAATTAAGGTTATAAAGTTATTAGTTATATAAAATTAACAAACTTACGTAAATTTTTCTTCAAGTTTCTAGACTATTAGATACACAAACTATATATAAGAAATTATATAAGTTTTCTTACCAAAACAAAAAAAGGTCTCTAGAGTTTATAAATGATATAAGTTTATAAAATTTTTACTTAAGCCATAAAAAATTGCGGCCGAGTCGGCCCAATCCCGTACCTGGTAGTATATAAGGCTTAAGTTGCCCAATCTAGGCCACAGGTCCACATTCTAAAAGATCATATGGAAAATAGATTAATTTATTTTAGTTCTTATACGTATCCATACCTCTTTTTGGCTGCAGGGACGTTGATCAGGAAAGGGGGATCGGAGGCAAATGGGAACAGGTTATTCACAGAGACATCCTATTCCATAAATTATTAACACGCTGCGTTTATTTGTGACATGGTGTTAGAGGAAGATAATTACTCCATGGTATACATTAAAGTCTCTAATATTTCTTTTGTTATGTATGGTTATGGTGAGAGAAAGGATGAGATACGGTAGGGCCAACCAATTTTGGCCGAATTATT
This sequence comes from Euryodendron excelsum, assembly GCA_033060915.1. Lineage (NCBI taxonomy): Eukaryota > Viridiplantae > Streptophyta > Magnoliopsida > Ericales > Pentaphylacaceae > Euryodendron > Euryodendron excelsum. The sequence goes on from CM065398.1 coordinate 15,088,529, forward strand.
GTGTGCTAAAACTGATTGCACCTTACACCTAGTTGTAGGATAATAATTGCCATCCCTTTCCCATGGTATTAGTTATCCTTGTTTTGTAGGATTATTAATTATTCGGATAGTTAGGCTTGGCCAAATTTTGCATAGCCAAACATGGGTACAAGTGGGCTCCTTTGGATTAGGAACTTAATTCCATGATTAATCTTATAAACAACCACAATTCTAAAGATAATGAGTTATTTGAATGAATGTAATTCCCTTAAAACAACGAGCTATTACAAATACTCTTTTGCTTTAATCTGTGATTACTCTATCTATAAACATGCGAGGGAGTGAACATTGGAAACCAGATAATGCATGGTTGTAGATTACCAAACTTTGTTGACAATGGCGCATGTATCTTGGGATTTTGAGTTATTAATACAAAACAAAATATTGTGTTTGGTCTCAATTTAATCATCCTTTTAGCAATTAATTAAATGATTACATTTTGAGATCTCTCTCTCTCTCTCTCTCATTATTTTCTCAAATCATTTTTTTTTTCTGCTCTTAGTTTCAAAGATACGATCCCCATAATTCTTAAATACACTTTCCTATTGCACAATCTAGACGTGTTATTTAAGATGTTTTAAGCAAAATGAGTTTAACCTCATATAGAAGACATGGCATACGAAGATTTCATCTTGACAAACAAAGATTTTTGTTTAATTTTGAAGGATGTTTATTGTATGAAATATGCTATATATATAGGCAGGATTACTCTCTTCTTTTTAAGAAGCCTAAGAACTTGGGGACATTTCCTTCGTGCTTTTTTGAAAGGAATTCTCGGAAGCAGAAGCTTCAGAGTTTTGTTCAATGGATTTCTCTGTGATTGCTCCTCAGGTATTAGTATTATATATATATATATATATATGACGTATGTCAGTATGTTTTCATTTTTCACATGAGTCTTAACACTTTGTTTGGAACTAACTAAAAAGGGAAGAAAAGTAAACCATAAAGGGTTTCACTTTTCTTTGTTTGATTGTGTGCCAAAATTATGAGATTTGAAATAAAAAATTTTCAAAAGTGAACTTTTCTCTTCTTTTTGCCTCCATCATCTATAATTATTTTAGTGTGACAGTCATTAATTATATCATTGAAAAAATTCCATGCCATTAAAAAAAAAAAGATAGCTTCTGATACCCGAAATATAAGCCTCTAGTTATTACCGAATCTTAGAAAACAATTTAAGAGTTTAGCTTTAAGTTTTTAGGCTTGCTCTGATGTTTGTACAAAATAAAATCATTCCCCTTTTTATTTTCATGTTGAATCAATTATTAGTGTTTTGTGGATTTGCTGATCACATGAAATGGATCATACGTACGAAACATCAACTAGGATGACTCTCTTTGAAAGTAATGCTAGTTTTGTTTTCAATTGGATAACCCAATGGACCAATTTGAAAGTAATTTTTTTCCGTTATCATGCTCTTAAATAATATAACTGGATTTAGTTTGATTTATGGATCACACTTTAACATTATACTTTGATTAATAGACCTATGTATATAGGTACTACAAAAGAGGTACTATACATGCATCCCGGAAAGAACAAATAAGAATTTTATTTTTATTCACTTATAGTATAGCATATTTTTATATATGCATGACAACAAAATATAACATATATCTTTTAGGATCTAAGTACAATATAAAAAGCAAGATTCATAGGCACGTGTTAGTGGATTAAAATTAAACTGAAAAAATAATTAGTAGTTCTATGCATATACAATCTATATGATATATTATTGCACCATAATATCATAACTATGTTTATTACATCATTTTATATAATGTTTTTCTTTTTTACTCCAATCTTTCATTATTACTTTCTATGGCTGATCCATTTGAACGAAAGTAATTAGTTGTTGAAATAACTATAGGTTTATTTTTGTCGTTGAGTAATAATATACAAACAGAATTCATGAATATAATTTCTATATAGAATGACCTTTAGTCCTTTCATTTCAAACCAAAACACTCTTCATTATCTCTCATAATTTTAGAAATACCATTGCCAAATTATTTTAAATGAAATTTACGTACAAAAATTATATTTATGAATCATTTTCCTTTTGCGTTTAGTAACCATTATTATTTTCTTTCTCTGATGAAAATTACTTATAAAGTGTTCTTCTCTTGTGAAAATGAAAAAAGTACTACCGATATACTAATAAGAGTATAAGAATAGAATATATACTCTAAGAGTATAATATAAATGTATATATATACTTACACAATAGTACGCTATATAAGAATAAGATTATTTATTGAAAATAAACTGTACTTGGAATGATACTTGTGAAGGACAAAAGGAAGCAAGTGATGCAAGCTGTGCCACCATACCAGGGTTGTGTTCAACCCCAAGGATTTGACACAAAAATGTGGGGCCCTATAGCTAATGTGGAGCAAATGTCGAGAATTCAACTAATGAAAAACATGGAATTTACCCATTTCACGACTGCAAGGATGAACTTCAGGGACGATCATTGGGGATATTGCTACCGGCATGGGCATTGCACGCCACCACCAGCATCTTGGAGCCATCCTCCAACTTGTTGCAAATATCCTACCCCGCCTCCACCACCGCCAATGTCGTTGCCTCATGCTCACATGCCGCCAGCATTAGAGTCATCATTCCATTCATCAGGTGCCACCTCAGTCACCACCTCTTAAGACAGCGGCAGCACCAATGCCACCATCCTGCTGCATGCATCCAGAACCTACGCTGCCACCACCTAAGCACAAGCCACCAGCACCAGCACCAGCACCAGCACCAGCACCAGCACCTGCACCACCATCCTGTAGCAAGCATCTAGAACCCGCTCTGCCACCTCCTAAGAATAAGCCACCAACACCAGTCCCATCATCCCATTGCGCGCAACCATCTTGAATTGCCTGGGCTATGTTAAAAATTAATAAATTATAGAAAAAAATTGCAAAACATGAATATGCAAAAATGATATAAACCAAGCAAGTTTATTACTAATTTTAGCAAATTTGTACATGAATACGTAAATATTCAAAAATACTTACGCAAAAGTAAACTATTGAAGTTGTGCCCGACGGTTTTTTCATAGAATAAAAATCATCTATTATTGAATCCGAATCAATCATTTTAGAAAATTCTTTTTTTTTTATTAGCAAAAAGAATATATAGATAGGAATAAAACAGGAGGATAGGGGATTAAACCTCTCATACCAGGACATGCCATAGTAGGAAGGAGTAAGGCGGCAATAGCTCACCAACAACAAAAAAGAGAAGCAGAAAAAATATTGGCAAGAAGCCAACAGAAATTAAAAAAAAAAGGAATTAAACAAAGCTTGAGGGAGAATATGATAAGCATTTGATTGCACCAATATTGGAGATGAAGTCATGGGTGGAGAAAGAAAAGTCACTGATTGAAGCTTTTACCAAGAAGACCACTTGAAGTTTAATCTTCTCCACTACATTCTCCTCTTTGCTGTCTTGTGTAATATTTGGCTAGCTAGAAATGACTATGCTTTTAATGGCAAAAGTTTATAATCATATAATCTGCAAGGAACTCATCCTTTATCATGTTATGAAGAACAGTTTTAACATGTTTCATAACTGAAAATGCTCGTTCTGTAGTTACCGTGGTAACAGGAAGAGTTAAAACAAGACGAATCAACCACTCGATTAGATGATAACGTTATGACTTATTTGTTTTAACTAATACTCGGCATAATTTAGCAATTGTGGATATATTCTGAAATTTTTTATGATGAGGTACATCAAGCTTGTAATGTTTCAACTGAAATCTTAAATAATGCATCTCTTGGTTAGTAAAATCATCTGGATAAAATTTCTCAGCAAGACTGCAAATCTTATCAATGTCCAATGATTTTAAGCCATCATTTGGCTCTAAGGTGGAGCTAAGTATAAGAAGTTTTATTGCTCCCTCACTGAATCTATTATTCAATTTCCGCAATTGAAAATTTATTACAACGTTTAATATATCAATGCGGTAATGATGTTCCAATGTGAAGTGGTCTCTTTGCTAACAAGAACGAGCTTTGTAAGGAGCATCCATTGTAGGCATATCGACGTCATATTGTATACACATTGAATCCACATGCATAAGGAAAGTATCAAAGCCATCTTGTCTCAAAGTTTGAAGGAGTACTATTATAGTTGAGACCAAATCCATAGTATTTAAAATATCTAAAGATTTGTGTTGCAAAGCTCGACAAAATAAATTAGTGATACCCATAATCTTATGTATTAAGTGCAAAATAAATATAAAGTCAAAGGATCTCATTGCAATTAAAGCACCACCAACTTCTTCATGTATTGAGTTAGAAGACCCATCTTCAATCATATTTTCAAAAACTTTAATGTTTGCATTATACACATCTATCAAGCTGCAAATAGAACTAAAATGAGAACTCCAACGAGTTGTTCCGGCTTGATGTAAAGAACCAATATGATTGGCCCTTTTACCAGTCACATGTTCTCTAGTAGCTACCATTTGTGCAATTTAATTTAGTAGCTTGAGCAAATTGTAACTCATTTTAATGTTTTGGAGAAGCGTTAGCAAGATTGACAAGGGAAGCTAACTTTCAAAAGAATAGCCAAACAAAAAGATATTTTTTAGTAGCTGCAACTAATGCTAGCTGCAATCGATGGGCAAAACAGTCTGTATAGTATGCATATGTGCAATCTCTAAGAAACAAGGCTTGTAATTCATTTCATGCACCACACATATTACTAGCACTATCATACCCTTAACCCCGCATATTTTCAATGTTCAAATTGTAACGAGCAAGAACATCCGATATCTCTTTCTTTAAAGTTAAGGCAGTAGTTTCCGTAACATGCACAATCTCAAAAAAACACTCGCGTAACAAATCATGAATATCAACAAATCTCAAAACTATGGCCATCTACTCTTTATTAGCTACATCTTTTGCTTCATCAACCAAGACACAAAATTTGGCATCTTCAATTTCTTCACGAATTATATTTCTCAACTTGTTAGCAAGAATATGCATAACCTCCTTCTGAATCATTAGTGAAGTATACTTTGCATTTTTTGGAGCTGTTTTCAAAACAACATCATTAATATCAATATTCAATTTTTTCATAAGCTTGATCATGTCAACTTTTGGTTTGAAGAATGAAAGAATATTTTTTCCTTTCTTGTTTCCTTCATGTGCCATTATGATTAGTGACTTACATTTTACATGAATAATAACTAAGTTATAGAATAAGAAATTTTATAATTTCAAATAGACAAAACAAACAATCAGAAAGTAAAGTCCAACTTTATTTCCACCAGTTTCAACCAATTCAATTATGCTATGGTGATAATAATAATAAACAACCCATCAAAAAAATATATATATACAAGCTGCCAGTGACCCTATACCTAGAACAATTAACTAAGAAAGTAAAATCACCATTATCCATGTGCAAGTTTCAATTAAGAAAAGGAATTGTGGGATAGAAATATAGGGGTCTTCCTAGAGCTTTGGAAAAAAAATAGTACTTCTTTCCTAAAGAACAATTCTCAAGTGAAATAACAAACCACCACAAATCAAAATAACATTAAAAAAAAAACAAAGACCAAAAAAAAAAAAAAAAAAGCACCACCAGATGGATAGTTAAAAAATCAATTCATATTGTAAAAAATCCAACCTACATAAAATAAATATTTTTAAGGGAATCAGACTAATCTGGTCGGTTGGTCGGCAAATTAGTGATAAGAAGACAAGATCAATAGTCTAGAGATTGCCAAATTGACTAGTCAGTAGGTAGATTTCACCCATAGGGTTTGCATCATTATTGTTGCGTATTGGATTTGGCTAGCTTTGATTCTCATTGGATTTATGTTGATGCCTTGGGTTCTCGAATTGGTAATGGTTTTCTATGTGGTTGGGTTTAAAATTGGGATGAGCTAGAGTGGGTTGGGTGGGTTACAAAATAATGGGTTGGGCTAAATTATATTTATGATAAGTTTTTAACTAGTAATTTTTTTTGTTTTGGAACCAAACTACCTTGGGCTACAACCCAGGTTGGCCTTCATCATAACTCTGCCCAAGGTTACCACCTCTATTGTCAACTCCTCCACACCAGCCACCAGCACCACCAACCCGTTGCACTTGCATGCATCCAGCGCTAGCCCAGCAATCACCTCCTCCATGCATGCCTCCATGGCCACCACCATCACCAATACCTAGGTGCATGCATTGAGGGCATTGTTCACCTGCACCACCACAAACTCGGCACATGCAGCCAGGGCCGCCGCTAGCATGCAGTCATGTTCGTCTGGAGCCTCCACTGTGGATTACTAGTTTCGAGTTACCTACCCTCTGGTGGCTTTTTCAATTATGGGAACCATCATGGTTGCATAGTCATGTGACCCAACTAGTATTTTCCTTCATAAGTTTCTAGTTTATTACTTCCCTCTATTTAATTTCCCTTTAAATTTAAAGATTTAATTAATTATTTTGCTTCTTGACTTAAATGTTTATCAGCCTATAAATTATTTTCATATTGGTTTTCCATAATTCTAACAATCTTCTCTAAAACCTTTCTTACTTGTGGTGCACAGTTGACCTTTGGTTGTTTAGACAAGTATTCCTTGTTGAAGATTTTTGCCTCGAGCCTTCTCCTCTTGATTGTTTGGTGGGGCCATATAGTGAGTTGGTGGCTATTGTTCCAAAGGTGTTATGGCCAACAATTAAGGCAGGCTCCATTGCTGTTGCTACCTCCTTCTTTGAGCCTTTTGTGTTGGGAGCCTCCATATTCTGATTACTCTCATTTACTACCAAGTTTGGCGAGTTGGTGCATTTTCCCCAAGAAGATTTTGAAATTGATCTGTTGGATTCCTCCACGTGGCTAATAAGTGCCATGTCATCAGTTGCTTGAAAACTGGTGTGGTGGTGATTGTCTCTGGTTGCCTTGGCTTCTCCGGCCATGGATTGATGAAAAGAAGGGGTCTTGTACAACTGGTTGCACCTTTGATCTGAGTGTACCTCTTGATACTTGGCTTTGATTATCTGACTTAGGGATTTAGAGGAGTCAGGTGTTGCCGTGCAGGTTCTTGTGTTCCAAATATGTGTTTTTTGGAAATTATCCTCTATTACCTTTATTTTGTAGAGGAAGTTACGCACTTGAAGATTGCAGAGTCCACATATGGGGGTTTCTGAATCAGTTTCTATCAACACTCTACCGAATTCTAGATCCATTCTCCTTATGGTATTGGTATCAACAGCCACTGTAGAACCCCACACATCTCCTACCTTCCTAAAGTTGGTGGTATTCCAAGCATGAAGGGGCATACCTTCCACATTGATCCATGTTCTTCTTGATAGGTTGAATTCTCCGTATGTCCATTCATATATGGTGGAAAACCAATTGTAGAGCCAATCTTTTGCACCAACTAGGAATGCGGCCTTCTCTTCAATGTTACTGAATTCAATTAAAACTTTTAATCCACCTAGTGGTTTGATCATAATACCGTACACACCTTCCGTCTTCATTGCCTCCTCCATTCCTGGTATGGTGTTATAATCCCTAGCTATTCCAATAACACAGCTCTTAATCCAGTTAACATCAACTTCCTCTGCTACGATCATTTCTGGTGGAATGGGAATCCTTGGGGCTTTCTGGGAGTTGAGGACTTGCTTGTATGTTCTTCCATCTTTCCTAGCATCAGAGATATGAAGGGTTAAGTTCTTTTTGTGACCATCCTTTAGAATATACCCCCCGTTATGTGTTTCCTTCTTGTTGCTTGGTAGTCTGTGGTTGGATCCATATAGTGCAAATTTCACTAATAGATGATGGTGAAGTAGCCAAATGCCATTCAGCTTTGTGATTGCTCTTTCAGCTTCAATTGTGGTCTGGAATCTAATGAATCCAAATCTGGTGTTGCTTGCTTTCCTTGTTTTTGTAGGGTATGAAACAATCGACCACCTTACCATAGTTAGAAAATATGTTTCGCAGCCACACGTTGTACATACTTAGTGGAAGGTTATCCACAAATACAGTAGCATATTTGTTCATCTTTGGTTTGTATGCCATTTTGATTCTGCGAAGTTAGGAATAGGTTCAATCTTAGTATTTTGGCAAGACGCAAGACCTTCCTTCACTCAAAGACAGAGTATAATGCAAGGTCTTCCTACACCAATGAACCAGTCCCATCTTCTCTCTCTCTCTCTCTCTCTCTATCTCTCTCTCGCTAGGCCCAGATGGTTTGAACTTCAACTTCATAAAACAATTCTGGTACATTATAAAGGCAGACTTCATGAGCTTTATCAATGAGTTCTACTCAAATGGTTGGCTAGTAAGAGGTTTAAATTCCTCTTTTCTCTGCTTAGTCCCAAAAACAGAATTCTCTGACTCTTTAATGGACTACAGACCTATATGTCTAATATCCTCTATTTACAAAGTACTAGCAAAAACATTAGCTTGCAGGTTGAAGTTGACAATGCAGGAAATCATTTGTGAAACTCAATCAGCCTTCACAAAAGGTAGACAAGTACTTGATGGTGTATTGATAGCCAATGAAGTTATTGACTACTAGAAGAGGAATAGAAAATCAGGTATCATCATCAAACTTGATTTTGAAAAAGCATTTGACTCTATCAATTGGTCATACTTAGCAGATATGATGAAAGGAATGGGCTTTGGAAACAAATGGATTGGCTGGATAAATGAATGCCTTTCATCCAGTCACACTTCAGTACTAATCAATGGTTCACCATCAAAAGAGTTTAAGGTCTCAAGGGGAGTAAAACAAGGGGATCCCATCTCATCCTTTCTTTACAACATAGCTGCAGAAGGTTTAAACATTCTCTTACAAAGAGCAAAGGAAAAAGGGATATTAAAAGGCATCTATGTTGGATTAGAAGTTCATAATGGAATCACTTTATCTTACCTACAATTTGCAGATGACACATTGATGTTTAGCAACACAGATATGAAGGAATTGGAAACTTTGAAGATAATTCTTAGGTGTTTTGAAATGGTGTCAGGGCTCAAGATAAACTTTCATAAAAGTTTGATAAGTGGCATAAGGGTGAATGACTCCTTTCTAGCTCAAGTTGCAAATATATTTAAATGCAGGTGTGCCCACCTTCCACTGAAGTACCTGGGACTACCACTGGGGGCAAATCCAAGATCAGCAAAAACATGGGAGGAAATGGTACAGAAATTCAAGAAAAGGATATCAGTATGGAATAAAAAACACTTATCAATGGGGGGAAGAATCACACTACTAAAGGCCACTCTAACAAGTCTGCCACTGTATTATCTATCCATATTCAAAATGCCTTAGAAAATTTGCTTACAACTGGAAATGCAGCAAAGGAAATTCCTAGGAGAGGACTCAAAAGAGAAAAAGAAAATAAGATGCATAAAATGGACTCAAATAACATCATCCTTAGAATCTGGGGGCCTGGGAATTCCATCATTATCAGCAAGAAACCACTCCCTACTTGCAAAATGGTGGTGGAGGTTCACAAATGAGAAACAAACTTTATGGAAGAAGTTCATAGTTGCAAAGTATGAGTACAAGCAGACTGCATGGACCCCTTTGGAAGTTAACTCACCAAAAGCTTCAAAAGTTTGGCAAGATATTCAAGCAATTGGGAGGAACCAAAATGCCTTATGTTCTATTCTACTAGATAACCTCAGACTAAAGTTAGGAAATGGTGAAAGTATAAACTTCTGACATGACAAGTGGCGGGGGGATAAACCCCTGAAATTACAGTTTCCAAGATTATATTCCATCTCATAACAAAAATATGAACAAGTGAAGTCACTATATGCAGCAACAGGTTATGAATGGAGGCTATTATTCAGGAGGGAGCTGCATGTTTGGGAGGAAGAGTGCTTGTTACAACTAAGGTCACTTCTTCTGTCAGTCACCCCAATCCCAAATAAGACTAACTCAATAAGATGGTTGGCTGAACAAAATGGTAGATTTTCATGCAAATCATTCTACAGAGTTTTTGAAGAAAGCAAAGGCTAACCAAACTTCAAATTTAGCTTTATTTGGAAAATCAAGGTCCCTATGAAGTCACTATTTTTTTGTTGGCTAGCACTGAATGGAAGAATCAAAACAAAGGAAATGGTGGTTAGAAGATCAAGCCCCAACCAGAGGAATGATGTGACTTGTGTCCTTTGTAACCAGGAATCAGAAACAACAGATCATCTACTCTTATCTTGAAGGTTTGCATGGAAAATTTGGTCTTCAATTCTAAAATGGTGGGGTATGCTCTGGGTAAGTCCAAGGAACCTACAGATCCATATGGAATGGTGGTTTGACAGAAAAATGAGGAAATTCAAGAAACAAATATGGAATTCTCTATTCATAGCTATTATTTGGAAAATCTGGCTCACAAGAAACAATCTCATATTCAACAAAATCAATCCAAAATGGCTAGAAGTGGTGGATGACATCAAGCTTCTTACAGCTTTCTGGGTAAAGGCAGCAATCGCCAAAGCATCATTCTGCATACAGGAGTTCATATTCTCAATTCAAAATGTAAGAGATCTAAACTTTAGTTAGGTGTCTTCTCCTTCCCAGTATCCCAATGTAGTGGTTATCCTCTGGCCAGCCTCCTCCCCTTCCCCCCTGAGTCCAGTTTGACGGGTTTCTTTTTTGTCAGGCTATAGTGGCTTGTACAATCTCGAATCCCTCACTTCACTCTTTGTACATTTACCTTCATTAATGAAGTTTTGCTGTTCAAAAACAAGAAAAAAAAAAAGATATGTTCACAGTATACATGATCATTTTTGAATTTTTTTTCTGACATTACTTAAAAGTAAGGTGATGGTAGGTTTAGGGCCATTCCTAATTGCAAGTATGAAATTGTTTCTTTCACTAATTTTGTTTTGCCAAATCATTTTGGTAAATGGCAATTGGTATCTCAATTTACATTTGCTCATGTTTGACTCATCCACTGCATACACCATTTATTGCACAGTAATGTACACAAATTATTCAAAATGCGGCTAATGACTATTGGCAAGTTGATGATTATGTGCTGTATTCACAAAAAACTACATATATAGTTTGATTGGATCTCCAAGAGAATTATGATATCAATATCCCAAGTTTTTTTCTTTGTTTAATGGAATATCGAGATAATCACCCAAGCTTCTACTAGAGAAAGGTAATATATTGATAGCAGATAGGCAATTGAGATCCTTACTAGCGCTAGAACCTCATCTTGAGGGGAGTTCTATATTGGACAATTAGACTTTGCGAAATTCACATATTTCCCCCGTGATTCAAATTAACATAACCCCCATAGTTTGTACTTACTACAACACGAACACAATGGTTACAGATTAGGTGAAATAAATAAAAAATGCTCTTGTAGAGGTCAGCCTTATATTTGGAAATAAAAGGGTGAAATCATATTGTTAGTAGTCAATTTTCACAAAGATGAAATCACAAAAATGTTCTTCTAGCCCGGGCTCAATTGGTTCTAATGGTTTCTATCTATTTTGCAGTTAAGTTTAAACTATACGAAAATTACGCGTTCACTTTTGCATCATAGATGGTTATGTAATTACCCCTTCAATATATAATTACATGCACCTTTGGGTGAAATTTGTCAATGGTAAGAACATATCTTTTTTCTATCTTTCTTTTTTTTTTTTTTTTTTTTGTTTTGGGGACTTGGCAGTGAACACTATTAAAGTGAAAAACTAAGCATATTCGCGGAGTTGCGGGCATTTTAAAAGTGCAAGAAAAACCCCCAAACTGATCATGCGTGTTACCTACAATTAAACATGCTAACGCATCTACTGATCTACGGTAGCCTTCTTCTTGACCAAGGTAGCCAACCTGAACCTATTGCTAGCGGATATATTTTAGCCCGTCTGGTTAACAGTTTAACATATATAAACACACTCTGTGAGAGAGAGAGAGAGAGAATTGGTTGACACTTTGCAAGTTTACGAAGAAGTTGACTATTTGTTTGTTCTTATTTGGATACTTGTTTTTTAACATTTGCATATTTTTTTCCCCTTTTTTTAGTCATGACATCGAAAAGTCTTAGATATTTATTGATTCTAAATTTGCAAATTTGAATTGGTATAACATATTGTAGTGAGATTACTTTAGCAAGTTTCCATAAAAATGAAGTTGAATTTAAATATCCAATTATATAAAAAGATGAATGGCATGCGTAACTACAAAGAGAAAATAAATAAACAAAATAAAAGGGGTAAACAACACAATAAGCTTTTGTTGGTGGAAGATGCATAGAATTGTTGCTATATGTTATAAAATTGAAATAAATATAAAGCAGATAAATATAGCCCAACACAATATATAATAAAATTAGTCATTGTGAAACTATCAAATATTTCTCTGATTAGTTCTTCTGTAACTATTAGGGGTTGATCCATTTCTTCATTATATTATAAGAAAAATATAAATACAACTGCATCTCTCAATATTTGTCTAGAGCTTTTGCTCTGTATATCTTCGCTTTTCTTCTTCTCATCTTCTTCCTTTTCTCTCTTCCTATTATGTGCTTCTCATGTTCTTCCACTGCTCTCTCTCTTAGATAAATATAAGGATGAGATAGTATGCAAAGTCCACAAGCTATGCAGAATGCCATACCTTCTGCAGTAGAGTTGGCATGTGGTTTTTGGTTTGCCCACAAAAGTCATCCACATGAATACTGGCATTTTGTAACAATTCACAACACCTCTTCTTGGATGACTTTATCATAAAATATGCCTAATTAAAATCTTACTAGAAAAAATCTAATGGGAAAAAATTCTTAACGAAGGAAAAAAGTACAATATTCTTGTGCAGCGTAGTACGATATGGCTGTGTTAAAACTGCCTCGTTAAAATCTTATCAAGGAAAACATTATGAAAAAAAACTGTTGACGAAAGAAAAAGAATATAGTATGCAATTCTCCCTCATGAATACGCCCAATAAGAAATTGATAGTTTCAATTGTTCAGTATGAAAGATTCATGAAATGACGCATGCCAATCTTGTGTACCAGTTTCTCAAACGTCGTAGTTAGAAGTGCATAATTATCCTTGAACGTATGCTAAATATTAATATCATCGCTTTTCTTCATATATTACAATTTTGATAAAATATGCTTAATTCTGTCACCTTTGATAATTCTCTCACTTTTGATGTAGCCTTCTTTAATCTGTACAATCATTATCTTCATATAATGTTGTCAAGGTATCTATGCTAAAAGATAATCAATAACTTTTTTTGAATATGTTAGATCATAAAACTTAGTCACATGCACTCTCGACTTGTTTCATAAGTATTTCGAAGAAATAATTTAAAGAAATTGCCATTAATATTTGCTGCAATATATAACAATCTTGTTATCAACAAACAAATACATTGTGCGTAACAAAACTTTATGTGGATAAGAAAGATAGTTAACATTTGCATAGCCAATTAACTCTGGTAGTAACTGGTTTGCATAGAATAATCTCATGTTTATTGTTATTCGAAGATAGCACAATATGTGCTTTACTCCATTCTATTGTCTTGGAGTTGGTGTAGAACTATATCGTATCAATAAGTTGATAGAAAAAGTGTAATATCAGGTCTTATGCATTTTGCAAGATACATAAGAACCCCAATAGCACTATGATATAATACTTCAGGGCCAATAATTTTTTCATCATCTTCTTGAGGATAAAAAAAACTTTTCTGTATATCAAGTGATCCGACAACCATTGGAGAATTTCATGAATGAGTTTTATCCATATAAAATTAATATAAATCTTTTCTGTATATATCGATTGATGAATAAACATTTTTTTTTATAGATGCTCAATCTGCAAGATAAGTTAATAATTTGTTATTCCAAGTTATTTAATTTCAAAGTTGTACATTAAATAACTAATAATTTTTGTAATCTCTTTAGGAGTACCAATAATATTCAAAAGCATTAACATATATTACAATAATAATAAATTCTAATTCTAACAAAAATGTATGGACAAATTGTATTGACATATTTCTTTCAACAAATCTTTATTATGATAATTGTACCATCTGCGTCCAGATTGGTTTAATCCATACAAATATCTTTGAAGCTTGATAGAATATAATCTTCAAAAGTTTAAAATATTTGCTTCAAGCATTTTTAAATTCTTCAAGAATCTTCTTATGTATATCATAACCTAATCCATCATATGAATAGGCTCTTATACATTCATTAGATGCATATCCAGTCATTTTGAGACTGACAAACTAATATGAATGTAATGACATCATTATAGGATAGAATTTCTCATTGTAGTTAATATCAGGTTTCTGTGAGAAACCTTCTGGTAGGAGTCATGCTTTATAGTACACTATTCTATTTTCTCATTGCGCAAATACTCATTTGTATCAAACTGATGTTACATCTTCGGGTAGGTGGACTACTGGTCCAAATACTTTACATCTTCTGGTGTTTAAACTTTAGATCCGCCATCTTTTGGTGTTTAGACTACATGTTTGACATCTTCTAGTGTTTGAACTGTAAGTTTGAATATTTTACATTATGCTAACGCGTTTAATTCTAACTTAATAGTTTCTTTTCATTTTGATAAATTATATCAACATTGACATTTGTCGACTATCCGTGGTTTAGTCTTTTTATTACTTATGGTAATTGCAAGAGTTGCTTTTAAATAAAGATATATTGTCGATAACAATATCATTTCTATTCCATTGTTCTCCTGTATTCACATTATTATTCATTGAGATCTCATTATTTTCAGGTACCATTTTCTTTATTAGGGACATCTCTTCAAGAAGTTCCCCTTCTAAGGATTCTGTTATAGGAATTTCTTCATGAAGTTTAGATAATGGAGATTTATCTTTTGGAGTCTCATTTTCTTTTTTAGGAATTTTAGAAATTACTATATCCTATCTCTTCAGGAGATTGGTCTTTAAGAATCCATTCTTCAATAAGTTTAAATATTATGATTTCAAAAGAATGATCAATTTGCTCATTTTGTTATACTTTTCTCTTTCTCAAAATTTTGACTTTTGTATCAACAGGTCTCTCACGCTTCAGGCGTTTGAAATCATATACTAATATATTAATAAATTGTCCTACAAGAACATTAATATGTGCAAGAGTATTAGCAATTGGTATCGATATGATTTGATTATCTTCTTTGTGTCAGTAAATGCTTCACACAATTTATTTGTAATCATCTACAAGTAAATAATTTTGTGAACTTCATATTCATATCAACTTATCCGAGAATCAAGATGAGATAGTTTCATAGCATTTCAACTGATTTCATGTTACGTCTTATCTTCCCCTTATAATAGGAAAACTGACTCATCAAAATAACTATCTGCAAAATATGAGCGTTAAAAGTAAATAAATATGTAACTATTGCATACATATATGCATAAATAAGATATTTTAGTTTCATAGAGCAAGCAAATAATTGTTTAGGAAAAAGAATCTTCTGATTCTTTTGTGAATGTCAATGAGAGTTTTGTATTATTGGACGCATTATGGTTGATTCCGGATGACTAAGATTATCATGCCAAAGTATAAAATTCTTCTGTGGTCAAAGCACTTCTGGTGCATCCCTTCAAGTGTTTCATGGTAGGTGCATCACTTCAGGTGATTTCATAATATAAAAATCTTTTATATCCAAAACACTTATGATGTATTACTTTAGGTGATTTCATAATTTTTATAGTGTAATATAACTCAGAAGAAAAGTAACAAGTTTCTCTAATATATACTTCTAGTATAAAAATAAAAGTAATATAAAGATATTTTTCAAACTGAGCAAATTTCTTATAATTCTTGTAAAATAAAATGTATTATCAATATAAAATTTTGTTCCTCTTGACAACATTATATTAGCTCTTCCAGAGCCTAACTCTTCTAAAGGTTCTTCTAGAGATTTCAATCAATTTTGCAATGTCTGATATTGTCTTAACATTAATTTCAGCTAATGTTGAATTATCAAAATATATATTTTTTTTTTCAAAGAATTGTATACATTCTAGAACTATCTGGTAGACGTAAATCTTTCTCATTCATTCTTAAAATAATTGAGGCATTGGTACGATTCATGTTTTCATATTCAAAATATATATGAAGTGTCAATCTTAGTAAATGAATAATGTTATAAATTGAAAACATAACGTATGGATCTATGCATCATTAATAATAAAATTTGTAAAAAATTATTTCTACCACAAAAATCTATTTAATATTTAATCGTACTACAAGTATATGACCAGTACTATAGATGCATGACCAATTAAACATTTTTATAATTCTTGAGAGGTTTATTCAGCAAACATTTTACAATTTTCTTTTGCTTACAAATTATTCCACTTCTAGTGGTATTCTCAATTTACAAATTATTACCCTTTAGGATAATCACATAATTTTAAAAATTAGTGCATGACGATCACATTTGCAACAATGTCCATGTCCATTAAATCACTTCAGGGAATGATATAAAATTGATTAAATGTATTAGCTAATTATGGTACTCGATTTAGTGAGCTGCACCACGTTGGATTCATACCACTCACTCATCACTATTATATATATATATATATATATATATTATAAAATTGCATTCTTCTTTTGTTTTATTTAACATGTGAGTAAAATTTAAAGGAATAAATAAACAAAACCAATCAAGTTACTGTGCATCGACTGTGCATGTGAAGTCAAGAAAACTCATTGTTTTATTAGGTAATAAGAATATATTATTTTAGAATATTTTTCTAAATTAACCCTCACAATATTGTTACTGTAGGAGCATGTTTGAGGCATAAAAGGTAAAATATATATTTTTAACATATTTTCATCAGGAATATTTCCTCCACAATGTTTATTGTGGACTGATTTAAATAGTAAAAATGTACTCATCGCCATTTGTAAAATATTACAACTCCAGGTGCATTAAATCGTAGTCTTACAACTTCATATACATTTAACCATAATCTTGCAACTCCAAATATATTTACTAATAATTTTGTAACTCCAAATGTATTTAATCATAGTTAGATTTTGAAAATATTATGATCTTCGGACATTCGTATCTTTCCTTTCTTTTTATTTATTTTATAATATCAGATGGTTCATTACCCTCAATTACATAATTTTAAAAGAAAATCATTACATTTATGCCATCTTAGATTTCTTTTTTCAAAGTTCGTTACTTTTGGTTGAATCTTGTACCAGTATAATCATAAAATATAATCTTGCGGTAATATGATTGAACAAAACTTACATAAACTATAAATATATATAAAACCAGGTAGCATACATGTAGTCTTTTGAAAATAAAAACATGTATCTAGCACTTTAGTGGTAGGTGACGCGTGATGTTAATATAAAATGAAATCTTGAGAGAAAGATCATGGAAGAACAGTATCCTTTAATTATTGAATACTATTAAGTTAATATTCTATTCATGCATTATATTAAACAATCCATTTAATGCATGTGCTAGGTGACGTGTGGTGTTAATATAAAATGAAATCTGAGAGAGATCCGTAAAGAGATATGGAAGAACAGTATCCTTTAATTATTGAATACTATTGAGTTAATATTCTATTCATGCATTATATTATTTAATGCATGTGTGAGGTGACCTGTGGTGTTAATACATGAAATTTGAGAGAGATCCGGAAAGAGATATGGAAGAACAGTATCCCTTAATTATTGAATACTATTGAGTTAATATTCTATTCATGCATTGTACTAAACAACCCATTTAATGCATGTGTTAGGTGACGTGTGGTGCTAATATAAAATGAAATGAGAGAGATCCGGAAAGAGATATTGAAAAACAGTATCCTTTAATTATTGAATACTATTGAGTTAATATTCTATTCATGCATTATATTAAACAACCCATTTAATGCATATGTACTTCACCTCTAAGGTCTATGTACACTTCTTGTCTTTCTTCTAAGAGGAATGCCAACTTCTGTACAAATAGAGCACGACCAGCTATAATATAAAATAAAGACTAAAACTATTAAAATATTAATTTCAAATATAAAAATAAAATATTTTTTTAAACAAATGTAATCTTTATCTTAGTTGATTAGAGTCTGATAACGTGTTATAAAATTAAAATAAATATAAAATAGATAAATATAATTCGATATGATAAAATTAGTCATTCTAAAACTATCAAATATTTTTCTAATTAGTTTTTCTATAGTTGATATTTTTAATTATATAAGACTTCATTATATTATAAAAAAAATATAAATACAATTGTATCTCTCTATTTGTCCAAATCTTCTCACTATTTGTTCAAATCCTCTATTCTCTATCTCTTCTCTTTTCTTCCTCTCATTTTCTTCATTTTCTCTATTCCTATTGTATGGTTCTCATGTTCTTCCACTGCTCTCTCCCTTAGATATATATAGGGATGAGGTAGTATGCAAAGACCACAAACCATGCAGAATGCCATACCTTCTGCTGTAGAGTCGACGTGTGATTTTTAGTTTGTCCACTAAAGTAGTTATCAACTATTCACAACACTATAAGCTATATAAAATTGTCCTTACCTTTGCTTTTGAGACGAATATGGGTTTTTGAGGAACTTTACATGTCTTAGCAACAAAATATTTTGTCTCTATTAATTAATATTTTAGGACTAGTTTGAAAACCGTGATTCAAGATACGATCTTTGAGTTTGGGATTGGGAAGACGTCTGTTTGAACCACTCTTTCCTACATTAATCAAGAAGTCCAAATTGGGAAAGTTAAAGGCAAAGGCCATTCTGCATGGGTCATGAAGCCCAACTGAATGGTCCATTAAAGTAGCTTGTTGAAGTTTAGAAGCTAGCCAATCTGATCAGAGAAAAGAACAACTCAAAGGCTTGAAATAAGGAGATGGGAGACATGACAGTTGAGTGTATGCACGACAAGAGGAAAGGAGGACAACACGGTGATTGACAGAGAATTTCTATCAGCCACAAAAGAGAGGGAACCACAATTAAAGGATTTAAATTTGAATTCCCTTAGTATAGAGGGATCAGTTACGTTGTTAGAAGGGTCACACAACTCTCCCAACAGCAATATTTTATTTCCACAGTAGTTTTCTAGGCTCTAGCATACTTAGAAGTAGCAACGTAGCATATATTTTATTTTACTCTTCATATGTACTTGGTGTAAGCATCTTTAAAGTATAATAAAACTTTTGAGTTCAGTTGTATTTTGAATCTCTGTTTGCTCAAGGTATTTTACTATGCTTTTAGTAAGTATCTCCATCCACTAATAATTTTTATGAACTTATCAAGGTTTTCTCAATCCACTTCATTTTTGTTAATTAATAAGTCTTACTTGTTAATTTATAAATCTATGTTTGCTCGAGGTCTCAATTTCACTTTGCTTTTGGTAAGTATCTCCATTGACTGGTAATTTTATGGCTGTTGGTTGTTTGGATATTTGTTTATCAAGGGTGTTTGTCTATCTAGTTTTGGACAAGCATCTTCGGGAGTTAATAAGCTCTACTTGTTAATTACAGAATCTCTGTCTGTAAAGAAGGTTTCAAGTGTTTAGCAAACGAAGTTCTCATCCAAGAAAGTTATGAAATACAGCATCCGAACCACGTAATCACGATCACTTGAAAGCTGTACATGAATTGAGAATCGATTGTGTAGTTGATTAACCTAGAACGAAAGTCCTGGCATGCTCGTGCACGAAGTTTGATCAAGTTAGAAATAGTTGGTAAGAATTTTTGGCACGCCAAGTGATATCACATCTTAACTTGGACGAAGAATGGCTTGTAACAAAAACATAAGAAGGGGCTCACTCTCAAGAACCCTAGATATGACATATATTATTCTCAAATGCTATTTTGAAAAGATAATGTTAAAAAGTACTAGTTTTCAAGAAACATTGCATGCTGTTTTTACGTTCTATTTTTTTTTTTTTTCAATTAGAAATACTAAAATGACCGAAAACAAAATTTTTGCAAAGTTTTCATGGTTTACAAAAAATTAAGGTTTCGAAGAAAGGAATAGCCACGGTACCTCAAGGCACCATACTTTGAGAGTAGATCATAATTGCTGCTCAATATAATAATAGTTGCACAAAATGTGAGCACAATGTAAGCCTAAACTAGGGGTGGTTGCTTGAGGAACCTCAACCCAAATTCCAACCCAAATCCTAACGAAGTAGTGCCTTCGGAATCCAATAAACAACATTTGTGGTACCATAGTAGAATCCTTACTAATGGTCTCTGTGCGCCTTCCACTTTGGTTGGATGGTAGTTTCGGTAGCCAATAGCAATAACAGGTCGAGGGATACTAACTAAAGGTCACAGTTGTGATAATTCTGACTTGTATTTATAATAACTACTAGTCACATTAGTGATAACTTATTTTCTACAAAAATATCTCAGTTTTTTTTTAAGTATTCTCATCCAAAAAAAACCCTCCAAGGAAATCCTCCAATGGCCAAACATGTTTCGTTTTTTGATCTAAGAGCCGAGATTTCAATGTATCATACCTTAGAAAACCTTCCAAGATACTAGAGAAAAATATTTTTGAGAATTATTTTATGATAATTACGTCTTTGTCACTGCATGAACTAATTTCTACAGACTTTTTCCAAGTCTACCACTGAGTGGAAGTCTTTTTAAATTGTCAATATATTGAGCTTCCTGAAAGATGTTGGAGACATTTTAAAGTTTCAAAAAAGAAAGTCACTTCTAGGTGAATTCTAAGAATAGTCACTTCGTTATATAGACCCATGAAAATTACATTTTATATAATGTTTGAGAATTTAATGTTTTACAAATTTCTATTTTATTTTTTTTCCTTATTTTTATATTATTTGTGGACAACTATGATTGTAGAGGAGTTCATTAAAATCTTCAGTATACACAAACATAAAAAAAAAAAAGCAATTGTGATCAGGTTGAATCTTAGAGTTGTTGTGTTTAACACCTTTGCGTAGAAAAACAATAATAGCTTTAGGACAGAGATCCCGCCATCCTACACTTACGATTAAAAGATAAACTTCTTAGGCGAAATCAACCTCAATTTCTTTTGTTGGGCTGGGGAGGGAAGTGTTGGTTTGAGGAATGAAAATGCTGACAATTTAGTGATTTTGAAACCGATAGTCTCTTTTATTGATTAATAGCATTCGTGACAACAGTTGGCTTCTTCTCTTTGTCCATATTTTAATATTGTATTTGAATTCTGAATTTATAGAGAAAAAAAATGAATGAGAAATGAAATTACTCTTGTTGTTTTGTTGTTAAAAAAAATGATGGATAAAAAAAACTAAAAGAGAAATAATTGAAGAAACCATATTCTCTCATTTGTCTTTACATTATTATTGATAAATACTTATTTATTTCTTTCTGTTATAAAACTAAATGAATATTAAACAAACAAAATATTCAAACACAGTATATAATAAAACTAGTTTTTCTGAAATTATCAAATAATAATTAAATAGTTCTTCTGAAACTATTAGGAATGAATTTTCTTGATCACCCAAAAATTTATTTCTTTCATAAGACAAAATATAAAAGACAATTGAAGTTTAAATAGTTTACCTACACTCTTTGTTTTCTTCTTTCTTCTCTATTTTTTCTCTTCTTCTTTCTCTTCCTCTTGTTTCTCTCTTTTTCTCTTCTCTTTCTTTTTCATTCGCAGCCCCCCTTTTTACAAATAGGGAGGATGGGTTGGTAAGCACATTGTGCTACCAACTTCAATAAGTTTGGTGGTGACTCCTCGGTCATCCACCATTTGTTTTTAACACTCCCACTTGGATGATCGTCACAAGAAACATTATAAAATCGTAGTGAAAGAAAAATGAGTGTGCTAAAACTGCCTCGTTAAAACCTTGCCAAGAAAAAATCCTATGGGAAAAAAAAAACTGTTAGCGAAGGAAAAAGTGTACAGTCTACGACTCCCCTTTATTTATACATCTGATATAAAGTTGAAATTTATAGCTTCAATTATTCAGAATGAAAGAGCTTTAAGACGACACATGCTAATGCTGTGTACCAATTTCTCAAATGTTGCAGTTGAGAGTGTTTTAGTAAATAAGTCTGTCAAGTTGTCACTTGAACGTATCTACTGGACATCAATATCATTGTTTTCTGGAGTTCATGTGCACAAAAGAACTTTGGCGATATATGTTTGGTTCTGTCACTTTTGATATAGTTTTCCTTAATTTGTGCAATATATGTTGCATTATCTTTATATAATATCGTTGAGGTATCTTTAATTGAGAATAGTCCGCAACTGTCTTGAATATGTTAGATCATAGATTTCAACCAAATGCATTCTCGACTTACTTTATGAACTGCGATGATCTCAAAATGATTTGAAGAAGTTGCAGTTAGTGTTTGCTTCAAAGATCTTCAAGATATAGCAGTGTTACCATAAGTAAATACATATCCAGTTTGTGATCGTGCTTTATGTGAATTAGAGAGGTAACCAGTATCTACATAACTAACTACCTCTGATTCTGGTTCCTTGACTCTCCCCTAAATGCGGTATTTCTACAAATAGAGTTAGTACCCTACAAGAGTACAAGGGTCGCGATGAAGTATAAACTGGTAGAATCCGATATCGTTATCTCCTAAGGAACCCAGCCAAATATAGGCCCTAGCACTCAACTCACATTAACCTAACCTAGAATTGAATTGCAATTATGTGGAGAATTGGATCTAAAATAAAAGGAAAAATAAAATAATAAAAAATCTTTTGGGTTTTGATGAATTTTTGAATTCCTAAACTTGAAAATAAAAACAATTAACACTAGATAATTAAATTAAAGCAATTGAAATTAAATTTAAAACAATAAAAGGGGAATTGGGCTCAAATGATCCGATCACTCAATATCACCCAAGGCTTCCAATGGGGTTTATATGGAGGATTTAACTTTGAAAACCGATAATTCTCAAGCAATTGAAATTAGATACGTGGTCAATGGGGAATCAAAGGATAATACCATCGATTTAACATAGTCAATACCAAATTTGTGGTTTGTGTATTGATTAGCCAAACATAGTCAATAACCTAGGTTTTTTAAGTTATCTTCAATGAATTGTTGAGAATGAATTTCTAGAAAAATATAGAAATTATTTTATGAGATGCCTCTATTGAATTCCTTTGATTATTTGGTTGATTTTCACATTTGAACCCAATCTAAAAACTAGCTAACTAAACTCATAATAAAAGTATGAAAAATGAAAATAAAGCATGTAAAGATTTAAGCTAAAAATTACTTAAAATTAAAGAGGGTTTGGGTACAAGAAGATTTCAAGAAAATGTAAGAAAATTACATTACAGTAAAGAAAATTACAAGTTCTACATTTATACTACAATTACAAACACAAATCTAAGCTAAAAATGACGAAAATATACAAAAAAATCAACCTTGGAAAAGTTCTCCCGCCGCCCCCTTTTGCTCTTACTAACCTTAACTCTCTCTCCCTTTTTTTCTTCTTCGAATGTGGGTTTTAGGGCAAATTTGCGCTTACCGTCCGACGCGCGTCTGAAGTGCGTTATTTCACCGTTCGGATGGTTGTTTTACCGTCCAAACGGTCCTCGGATGCTCTTCAGACGTAAAAAGATGACTCTGGAATGGTTTCGAACACAAAAACACGACTCTAGAACTCCACCATTTGACGTAGCGTCCGAACGCTATCTTGCCCGTCTTAATGGTTTATAACCGTCCGAACGCACCATCTGGACGGTCTTCTGCAATTTTGGCTTTTATTTGCTGTTTAACTCCAAAACCTACAAAATACACAAAAATACACAATCAATCAAATATTGAAGTAAAACAAGATAATTAACTACAATCTAAATCTAACAATGTGCAAATTAAGGGCTTATGATTACACTTTTAGGGTGTAATCACAACCCCCAACTTACATTTTGCTAGTCCCTAGCAAAAACTATCGAAAACATAAAAAAGATAATCTCCACTTTCGTAGGAGTCACGGATGCATTTAGCTTATGCACTTAGCCTTTAAACCCCTAGGTTTCCCCTAGTAGATGAGTTGTGTCTCGTAAGAGTTTTCAGTAATGATACCCACAAACATCCTTATGTGAATTGCCAATCAAGATAAGAATAAGGAATGGATGTATAATCCTACTCAAGTTAACATTGATGCCACTCCAAATTCCAATACTTGCATTAATATGCAACAACTTATAAAAAAGAGAGGTTCATGTGTGTGGGTGAAGAATCATGCTTAAACAACACAAATGAACTCACTTATGCACATCCACCCCTTTAACGCTTTGATTCAATCCTCATCAGACATACACTCACAATTAAAGTCTCACATGATTCTCACAATGGTATACTCAACAATGGAGTAAATGTAAACAAACAAATCAAGTGAACATACCAATTACAAAAACCGAAAAGATAGAAGTGTATAGACATTAGCATAGCACCACGAAAAAATGTTTAAAGTTAAGCATTGATTCAAAGAAATTGACAAGATATAGCTTATACTCTATTAAAAAATTCAATCAAGCACAACTTGGATCAACTATGCCATGTAAAGGTGAAGAGGGTAATGTAGAAGAGGTGAAAGGTAAGGGTGAAGAGATAAAGTAAATGGTCATATCATGTGTGATCAAGGCATGAAATTATGAATGCAAAACAACTACAACTCTCCCTTATCAACATTTAATACACTTTTCTCCACTTCTCTTCTCATTATATATATATTTTTTCACTTTTGAACTCCTCTTCCATTCTTTTCTTCTTTTTATTTTTCTCTTTTTTTTGTTTGTTTTCATCCTTTTATCATCCCCTTTTGATTCAATAACTCATTTTCAGATTTCGATATGCTCTTTTGCGTTGAATTTCTCAAATCAATCTCTTCTTCTTCTTTTTTTTTTTTTTTAGCAATGCAAAAATATTCTTTTTTCACATAGGCATCCCTTTGTAATACAAGAGAGGAAATCACTTTGCACTAGTTAATAAAAGTAAAAGATCAATAGGGGTCAAGGAAAATGTATGGTTTGGCACGGGAAACTCATGGCTATCAAGAGGAAAAGGGCATAGAATCCTATCCAAAGTTGTACAATCGAACCATTTCATAAAGTAAAAGTGTCAATAACAAGATCAAAACTCAACTCATGAACTAAATACAAGCGTAATGAAGCTATTGAATTAAATGAGGGTGAAGAAACTATCCTTGAGTAAATGTAAACCCTCCAAAAGGCGATAAATGCTCTAAAGCTCATAATGTGATAATCTCCACTAATGTAATGATGGAAAAGCAAAAACTAATAATAATTGATGTCATAAAACATGATTGTGCACAATGATGTAATCCCCTATACAAATGCATAAATTAAGCAATCCTCACAATATGGTGGGTATGAAGAGTGAATCAACATCATTTTGAATAAAGAAGCATGCAAAAATTCCTATCTTCTAATCTCAAAAGGCACTTTCTCAAGTAAAATGAATTTTTTTATAGGGTACTAAACAAATAAACAAAAACAAAATAATAGAAGCAAAGCCTCTATCCCACCCCCAGCTTAAAATGATGCATTGTTCTCAATGTATAAGAACAAAGCATTGAATGCAATTCAATGGTGGGAGAAAAGAAAATAGGGTGCAAAAGGCAGCCCCAACTTATAAAATAAAATAAGAAAATAAAGAAACAAAATAGCTACTCCTACTCCTACCGATATGAGAGAGAGAATCGCGCAACGCCACAAAGTGGGAATTTGTCACCATCCCACACCCTTAACTTAGAGATTTTTAAAAATTGAATACAAATGTGGGAGTGGACAATGGCGACCACCTTGATGAATTCTAAGATATAGCCTTGAAGCACATAAAGGTAATAAGGGTCATGGAATGTAGAAAATGCAAAATGATTATGCACAAATGTGCCAATGATGCTCATGCCATGAAGTGCTTGACCCTCCCCTTCTTTTGATTGGTTGGCTAATGGAATGATATTTGGTTCCAATGTTAGGACATGGAGCTCCAAAGGCTCTGGTAGGTTAGGACTAGGTACAAGAGGCTCAAAACTAAGGATGACATGATCCCTAGACATGGTAGGAATGACCTTTAGATCATTTACATTCTCTTTGACATGCACATCCCCAACATTGGACAAACCAAAATTATCATTAAGGGTAAACTCATCACTACCCTTCTCTTCTTGTTTGGAGTTCCCAATTTTGGACTCCACTCTCTCACACTCTTCATCCCTAAATTTATTTTCAATATTTTCCTCACTTACCTTAGGAATGTCTTCCTTAGACACAAAGTCTTGGGGAAGAATGATTTGGTTAATGATGTCCTCACTCCTAAGGTTAGTGACAGGATGGACGGGTTCACTTGGACACCCTTACCTAGTAGGAATGATTAGAGATGATACAAGGGGTTTGTCCTCCTTTTGGACAACCAATGTTTGAATTAAAAGAGTCAATTGATTCTTTATCTCATTAAGGCCCTCATCTATTCTAGAGTTCACTTCTCTTTGAAATTTTATGGCTTGTTGAAGTGTGTCCTCTAGAGTATCCTCTATGGTGTTCTCTTGTGTGCTATTGTGAAAATTGTGATATGCATCATAGGGTAAAAATTGGATTTGGGGGTATTCACATGGTGGAGTTTGGTAGGGTGGATGTGGTGCATGGTAATAGTCAAAGGACTCTTGGTAAGAGTGAGGCTCAAAATGATATTGTGAATATGTGCTCTCATATCCCCTACTAAGGTTAGATTGATTATATCTCCTAAGATTGGAAGGTGGTCGTGGAGGCTCTTTTTGGCCATTAGCTCTAAGGTGTTCCCTAAGAGACATATTGGATGATGGAAGGTGTGAAAATTTACCACCAAACATAATGAATGGCACAATGAAAATTGGATACAATGCACAAACAAATGTAGAGCACCGTGCCTCAACACATCATACATAACAATGCTTAATAATTTTCATCCGAACTTCCAATCTCTGCATAGTAATTTCCACCAATTTAAACAAGTTCAGTCTAACCAAACCTCCAATCTCCACAAGTTATATACCATCAATTTGCAATTAAAATAATCCTTAATTCTCCTTTAGCAATCCTTCAATCAAATTAATAAAACAAAAACAAAATATATATAAATAAAAAAAAAAGCCTAAAATAAAGAGAAAAAGAAAGAATGAAAATCTAACATGGTATCACACAAAAAATGGAATGAAGTTACTGATGGCCTAAGCCAAAGATTCCTCTGTCGTGGAAGATGGATGGAGATCCAATCCACCAATTACTTTCCAACCCAAAGCTTGTAGTGCTTGCCTTATGCCTTTGGTTCTCGGCAACAGCGTCAAAACTTGACTCGCCACCAAATGCAGTATTCCTACAAATGGAGTTAGTACTCCGCAAGAATACGGGGATCGAGATGAAGTATAAACCGGTAGAATCCGATATCGTTCTCTCCCAAAGGACCTAGCCAAATATAGGCTCTAGCACTTAACTCATACTAACCTAACTTAGGGTCGAATTGCAATTATATGAGGAATTGGATCTAAAATAAAAGGAAAAATAAAATAACCGAAAATCTTTTGGGTTTTGATGAATTTTTGAATTCCTAAACTGTTGCAATGAAAATAAAAACAATTAACACTAGACAATCAAATTAAAGCAATTGAAATTAAATTTAAAACAATAAAAAGGGAATTGGGCTCAAATGATCCAATCACTCAATATCATCCAAGGCTTCCAATGGGTTTTATAACTCAAATCAAACACAACATTTAAGTGTGTTTGATTTAGAGGATTTAACTTTGAAAATCGATAATTCTCAAGCAATTGAAATTGGATATGTGGTCAATGGGGAATCAAAGGATAATACCATCGATTTAACTTAGTCAATACCAAATTTGTGGTTTGTGCATTGATTAGCCAAACATAGTCAATAACCTAGGTTTTCTAAGTTATCTTCAATCAATTGTTGAGAATGAATTTTTAGAAAAATATAGCAATTATTTTATGAGATGCCTCCATTGAATTCTTTTGATTATTTGGTTGATTTTCACATTTAAACCCAATCTAAAACTGTTATAATTGTTACCTCCACGGTAACCCCTATGATGACGAAAATTATTTCTGCCACAACCATGTCTGCGGCCACATTCACGACCACGTCCATAAAATGAGACCGCAATCACTTCAAGGAATAGTGTAGAGTCGGTCGGGCGGGACTAGTGGTTTTTCATCAGAAGCTCATTATTTTGTTCAGCTAGAAGAAGACATGATATCAATTCTGCATATTTTTTAAAACCCTGTTATCGATATTGCTGTTGCAAAAGCACATTCAAGGCATGAAATGTGGAGTATATTTTTTTCTATCATATCTTAATCAGTAATAGTTTGCTCACATAATTTTAATTGTGAGCTGATTTTAAATAATGTAGAATTATACTCACTAACAACTTTAAAATTTCGCAACCTCAGGTGCATCCAATTATAATGAGCTCTGGGGAGAAACGTGATTTTTTAGTGCTCATATCTCTCCTTTAAATTTTGCCATAGAGTCAGTGGGTCTTTTACCGTAAGGTATTCAATTTTTAATTTTTCGTGAATATGATGGCGAAGAAAAATCATTGTTTTTGCACGATCCTTCTGGGATTCGTCATTTTCTTCTTTTATAGTATTTCCAAGAGCCTTTGCACACAAATGGATCTCAGTATCAATTACTCAGGATAAATAGTTCTTTCTTGAAATGTCAAGAACGGTAAATTCGAACTTTGCGAGGTTTGACATTTTCAAAATGACTGCAATCACAAGATAATAAAGTTTTACAATCACAATAAACAAAAATAATATAAGAAGACATATTCTAGAACTTCGGTTAAATATTTTATACAAATCCCACTTATTCGAACTTTGCGAGGTTTGACATTTTCAAAATGACTGTAATCACAATATAATAAAGTTTTAGAATCACGATAAACAAAAATAATATAAGAAGACATATTCTAGAACTTTGGTCAAATATTTTATACAAATCCCACTTATTCAAATTTTTAGCCAAAAGATAAATTTTATTTGTTAATATTATTCATCAATAGTAAAATCATTGCTTATGAATAGTAATTACTATTGTTGTATAGTATCATATGCAATACGTATATATATATATATATATTATTATTTTTGTCCGTATTATAATTTTTAATCTAGATATCAAAATATAGTCAATGCACATGTCTATAGAAAGGTATTGAAATAAGAATTCTAAATCTATAAATATCATAGGCCAAAAATTTAAAATCTGGGAGAAACAAACAAACAAAGTTTCGAAATATCACTATTCATTAACTATTCAACAAATATAAATTATACTATGAATTGAAGAGTGAACAGTAAATAACCAAAATTAAAGATAAATTAACTGAAATATTAATGACACATAAAATGAAATACCTTCACTGATATAATGAAGTATCTTCCAGATATAAGGAAGAACATAATTATATTTTTCACGAACACTTAGAGTATCGTATTGATAACGTGTTATAAAACTAAATGAATATTAAGCAAGAAAAATATTTAAACACAATATATAATAAAACTAGTTCTTCTAAAACTGTCAAATAGTAATTAAATAGTTCCTTTAGAACTATTAGGGATATATCTTCTTGATCACCCAAAAATTTATTTTTTTCATAGGACAAAATATAAAAGATAACTAAAATTTAAATAGTTTACTTACACTCTTTGCTTTCTTCTGTCTTTTCTATTTTCTCTCTTCTTCTTTCTCTTCCTTTCCTTTATCTCTTTTTCTCTTTTTTCTCTTTTTCATTCATAGCCCTCCCATCCTTTTTATAGATGGGGGGTTGGGTTGGTAAGCACATTGTGCTATCAACTTCAATGAGTTTGGTGGTGACTAATCAGTCATCCACCATTCGTTTCTAAAACTTTCTCATTTTCTCAATGTTACCAAATAAAAGTATAGAATTTTGAATCTCACATAAATTTTTTTTTTCTGTTCTCTTTTTATTTTCTTGTTCATTTCTTTAAATAAATTTGGATTTTAAACACAGTATAAAAGAAATTGATTCAATTCTAAACATTTTTACAGGAAATAAAAATCCAAGTCATTCACTCGAGTTATTTATCTATGGAGTAATGCTATACATCCAGAAAATTTATACAAAATTTATATCCAGAATGATGTGGCTGAGTTGTGGGCCTATCACTTTAAAATAAAGAACCCACCAAAATGTATTTTAATTACAAAACTACCACTGCCATTATCACATCAGTCTGGTTTAAAATTTTGTACAAAAATTCTAAAAGAATAATATTTTTCTTATCTCTGCTATGCTTGATGATACCGAGAATGGTAGATTGGGGTTGGTGAATACGCATGACACATCATTACTTATCACCAAGGCACAAACTTTATTCATGAACAGGACAGAACTTCATTAATCGGAGCAATTGTTTCCAAAGTGAAATCCATTGTTTCCAAACATACCTTCATATCTGGATTCTGGGTTTCAACACGCCCATGGAGGGAACTTGGTTCCTCATTTTGGTTGCTATGTTGTTGGTGCACTTTCCGGTGACTCTTTTTGCTTTGACAGTATCCAACATCGCTTCCAATCAATCTGCACTCTATGCCTTGAAAGCTCATTTGATCAATTTCCACCCTGACGACATATTGGCGAACAATTGGACTACATCTTCCTCCTCCTCCTCCTCCTCCTCGGTTTGTAATTGGATTGGAGTTACATGTAGTACTCGCCAACACAGAGTTGCAGCCTTGGATCTTCCCGACATGGGCCTCACTGGCACCATCCCTCCACATCTGGGAAACCTCTCCTTCCTTGTCCGCCTAAACTTTAAAAACAATAGTTTCTATGGCGATATCCCCAAAGAATTGGCTAATCTTCGTCGATTAAAATTTCTGAGTGTGGAATTAAACAACTTTGGTGGACAGATTCCATCATGGTTGGGTGCCTTACGTCAACTTCAATACTTGTATCTTGGGAATAACAGTTTTAGAGGTCCTATCCCACCTTCTCTCTCTAACTGCTCAAAGCTAGAGACCTTGGACTTCTTCAGCAATCTCCTAGAAGGAAAAATTTCCACCGGTGGTTGGCAATCTTTATAACCTCAAGCACGTAGGCATGGCAATTAACCAGCTTATAGGCCCTATACCACATACCATCTTCAACGTCTCATCACTGGAAGACATATCTTTGACGTTTAATGGCCTATCTGGTAATCTTCCAGCTGACATGTGCTATCATCTCCCAAATCTCGAATTCCTTCTTTTATCTGGGAATGGATTGGAAGGGAAAATTCCATCCAGTTTACCAGAATGCTCAAAACTTCAGGTTTTGTCCTTGTCCAGAAACAAATTCACTGGACCAATACCAAGTGAGATTGGGAAAGTAATTACGCTTAAGAAGATACTTCTTGGTGATAACAATTTGAAAGGTACGATTATTACCAGTTTTTATTTATTTATTTTATTTATCTTTTTACTTAGTGCATCCATGCTTTGCCTGTAAGAATTTTATCTTTATCCATGGTTTTGAGCAACAAAATTACAAACTAGCAAAGTTATAGAGAATTCTGCTTTTTGAAGTTAATGAATTACTAACAAGATTGTTGAAGGATTTGTTTAATAAAAACCCATAACAGATGTACCCTCTCATCCCGATATTAACGCATTTTGAGTACTGTGGGCACTAAATTTCTACCATTACTCCAAGGTTCCTTTACACTCTTGGAACCTGAATTTTCGATGGAAAAAAGAAAAGGTGAAAAAAAAAGAATAAAATAAAAAAATATTTTTGTTCTATTTTTCCTCTACATTTTTGATCGAAAATCTAGATTCCAAACAAAGGGTTAGAATATTTTGTTTGTCTTCTTAAGTTTATTTTCTAAAGCTATTTAAATTCTAGACTAAATAATTATTTTCTCTCTTCAACATTACCCAAAAATTTAATATCATATTACTGAACTTTAATTTATTCTATTTAAGCCCTCAAAATTTTAAAACGAAAACAAAGTAGTTTAACATATGTGAGAGAGTTAAGGGTTCATTACACTTTGATCATCTCAACTCAACTGTAGTTCTATATTACTTTATCTTATTGAATTAAAAATTGTTATATATCACCCTCTAAACAATTAAAATTTCAAAGTTGGGAGCTTATTTGATCAAAGTTACATATTACTTAGTTAAGCAAAGAGCAAAAGAGGATTTATGATTATGAAAGGATATAAGTCGCTTCAAAAGCCTATAGAAATGGTGTAATATCCAAAAAAAAAAAAAAAAAACCCATTACTTTTGTTGATCACTAGTTATTGACCCTCGCCAGTTATCAATATCAATGACATTTTTACATTTACGTTAACCGAAGATAAAATAAAACATTTTATATTGTATCTAATTAGAACGGTAGAAAGTGCTAATTTATTTTTAGTAGTTTAAAGGGTGAATTTTAGCCAACCCTCCATTGGTTTAAAAAATAGACAGCAACACTCCTACTGTGATCCTCTGTGAATTTTGTTAGTTGACTCGGCTGATTATTTAAAAGGCATTTATGCCCTTGTATGCCTTACAAAAAATAGAGCAATGGCAACATTGAAACCGTTGCAGCTCACTCTTCCAAAACTATTTGACCGTTAACCACTAACAATTACTATTCTGACTATATATACCCAGCAACAAGAAGGAGAGTTGCTCTCTCTCTCTCTCTCTCTCAAACAACACACCCACATATTTTAAACAAAAAATCATAGTTTTGAAAACAACACAAATTTTAAACAAATATTATACAAAAACACTCCACAATGAACCCAACAAACCCAAGTCAGAAAATCCCCAACAATTTCTAAAGCAATGATGAAGGTAGATAATCCCCATTCATGAAGAAACAACAAAAATATATTAATCATAAAGGAAACAAATCTATAAAAATTGCAAAAACACTCCAAATAGAATTTACTCCCTAAAATACAGATACAGATTAATCATAAAAGCATAAAATTCCAAAAAATTTCACAAACAATCCAAACAGATTTAGTAAACCTTACAATATAGACTAATGCAAAAATCCCCAAAAATTTCATAAGCAATCTATATAGATCGAATAAATCCTAAAATACAGATTACTGCCAAGCCATAAAATCCCAAAAAATGTAGAAACAAAAATCATTATTGTTAATGCTTAGATGGTACTTCACAAAATCATATTAATGTAAATACTCAACAATCCCCAAAAAATTAGGCCTTTTTAACAAACAAAGAGTAAACCCTAAAATACATCCATCGAAAAAAATTATCGAAAAATGTTCCTGTTGCTCTATTTTCAATGTTACTACTGCTCTATTTTTTGAAAGCATACAAGGGCATACATGCCTTTTAAATGACCAAATGACCAACAGGGTCAACTAACCGAATCAACAAATAGAGGATCACAGTAGAGGGTGTTGCAACCTATTTTTAAGATTAAAGGAGTGTTGCTGTCAATATGAGAAATCATAGGGGGTTTGCCTGGAATTTACTCATAGTTTAAAGCATAAAAATGTAATGATTTTTAGTTCAAGAAGGTACACTAATATTAAATTATAGTTAAAAAAATCAAAGTGTAATTATTTTTACTTGTCAAGATGTGATACTACATTAACTTTCTTTTAAAAGTTAAAAAATTTAAATATTAAAAATTAAAATTAAAAGATGACATTAAAATTTTAAACAAAGCAATAGGGATAAAATTATTAGTTATCCCAAATTATAATATTCTAATCCTCTCCTCACGTGTTTCTCGTTAAGTACGGTACTACACTAAGAAGTGTTTGGTCCTAAATGATTCGTTGTCTTTTAACTGTTGTGACAAATAGTTGCTTGTGCGGAAGAGACTGGAATACATCTTCTTAGCACATCTAGAAAACTTATTTTAATATGTTCAGCTATATGCCTAAAAATAAATAACCACATTTTCCATCTAAGTAACCTTCCATTAGCTACTTGTCTCTATAGCGTAGTTTGTATAAAAATAAATTATTTATTATCTAATCTAATAAAAATCATTATGAATTAATTGTTGGGTGTATTTCTTGTATTATGTAAGTCTATATAATTATTGGATTGTATATGTATTTGGGCTGGATTAAGGGATCTACTATGTGTAGGGTTTTTCTAATTATATGAGGATTGAAGTTTCTAAAGTTTGCCTAGAATAGGGAATTTATGGATTTTAGATCAGACGATGAGACGGAGAGGCTTGTAGAGAGTTGGAGTAGTGGTTGTACTCTTCCTTTGACTTAATGGAATTTTGTTCTCTCGCCCATAGATGTAAGTAGATTCGTTGTTCTACTGATAGTTTTGCTTCCGTTTGCACGTGGGTTGAATCCCAACAAATGGTATTGGAGCATGGGTTGAAGAATGTTTTGATTTCGTCAAAATAAATCAAAATTTTCTTACACGCTTGAGAAGAGAAGAACGAAAGAAACAAAATTTTAATTGGTTGAGGCGGCAGCGGGATTTTGTATTAACAGTAGCAGGAAGTTGGGTTTGTGTCTGTGTGCATCGGCAACTGGTGTTTCTCCTTCATCCTTACATGTGGTTCAAGGCTTGAAGTTGGATTTAATTAGGTTTGATTGGTGAAGATGTTGACGTTTGTAGAATTTTTCACATCCCAACTATAGTGCTACGTATAATATAAAAAATTCTGATCTGATTATTAAAGACTAATATATGTTATTAGAATCATACCTTCAATATTTCTCTGGTTTGATTCCGAATAGCAGTAGGTATGAATTTTGAAAACCTTTTGTTTTGATCAAGTAATAGCAACAAGTATGAATCAACTGCTCAAACTTAATCTTTGGACTTCTATTTTATCCCTCGTACACGACTTACTTCAGAGAGAGTGGGCTCACAGCTGTTAGGGTTTTTTTTATCTAAAAAAAACGTATATCTTTCAATTATGAGTAAGTGTAACCCTAACTATTCTTAGAGTGCGGATATATGGAGGTTACAATAGGGACCATGTGATTAGTATGACTATGGCTTACTACGCAAATAAGGATTACTAATTCAACTAGGATTAATCCTTAGTTACGTAAATTATAATTTATATCACTAATAAATCATAATTGCACTCCCTATCATATTAGGAATTATATTTCGAGCTCTATATTATTAAATGCTTATTTATCTCCTCACGTTAAATTACTGACAATTAAATTTAATAGATTTATTTAATTCCTTAAGATTTTTCACTTCACTTATTTGAAATGTCAGATTCATAATCTACTTGTATGGTTTGATATAATCAAAACTTATAAGCTTACTCAAAGTAGGTATCATCAATCCTTATACTGAGATATAAATTCCATCAATAATTAATATTCATCATACACGTAATGTTATTGTCCAACTCACTGAGTTTATTGTTAACCAATAAAGAATCTCACTCTTTTATGAATCAAAACAATAAACACTGCGTGGGTGTATCTATTTATTATATTAGGATTAAAATCATAAGAACTCCTAATAATCATGAGGTATTAATTGTTTTATATAGTCAGTATAAAAAAAATTACTTTAACATAGTTCTGTTCAATACACATAAAATGTATTAGTGCAAAGAGTTGAAACAATACCGTTTTCCATAGTCAAGAAAGACCTATTAAAATCTTGTACTCTGGTGCTACTGATGGTGTATCCAATTCCATTTAAGACTGTGAACGATAAGCTTATATTCTATAAGAACCGATGATCTGATTTTTTGTGTGTAAGTTGTACTCTACACACCAAGTTATTTATTATATAGAATAAGAGACACACATGCATAATTATTAAATAAATAAAGCAAGATAAACATTGCTCACACAGATTTTCATTAAAATGGAATAACTAATTTATTAATTAATACTAAAACTATTACACAAAGTATGTCTTTTAGACAAATCCCTAACAATCTCCCACTTAGACTCAAAGCCATGCAGCAATGCATCTAAGTCCCATGCCCTCTAAATGACTATCAAAAGTCTTGGCTGGTAAGCTTTTCAATAAAGGGTCTGTCAGGTTGTTCGCTGATGCAATCTTGGTAACCATCACATCATTTCTGCGCACTATATCTCGTTTTAGGTGATATTTACACTCGATGTGTTTTACCTCTCGTGGGTCCTAGGTTCCTTCGAGTTAGCATCAGTCCTAAAATTATCACAATAAAGTGTAATAGGCGATTGTATTGAAGGTACCTCTCCTAGATCCAACAAAAAGCTCCTAAGCCAAATGGCCTCCTTGGCTGCCTCAAAGGCTGTTACATATTTGGCCTCCATGGTGGAATCGGCCACATGTGATTGCTTGATATTCTCTCAACTAATGGCTCTACCTCCTAGGGCAAACCCATTTCCCGAGGTCGATTTCCTAGAATCCTTATCTAACTAGAAATCTGAGTTTGTGTACCCAATGGGTACTAGACCATCTGCTTGGTAAACCAACATATAATCCTTAGTCTTTTTCAGGCACTTAATTATATTCTTTACTGCAGTCTAGTGTTCCCACCCGAGGTTTGACTGATATCTGCTGACTATGCTTACGATAAAACAGATGTCCAGTCTAGTGTAAAGCATAGCATAATGAGGCTTCTTACTGCTAATGCATAGGGAATTGTGTTTATGTTCTTTACCTCAATCGGTGTCTTAGGACACTAATCTTTGGTTAGAGAGATTCCATGTCTAAAAGGGAGGAACCTTTTCTTGGAATTCTGTATGTTAAAACGTGAAATAATTGTATCAATATAAATAACTTACGATAAGCTCAGCATCATATGTTTGTGATCTTGGAAAAGCTTGACCTTAAAGATGTGACTGGCTTCTCCTAAGTCCTTCATATCAAATTGTCTAGACAACCATACCTTAACTGAAGATAATACCCCCACATTATTTTCGATGAGCAAGATATCATCCATGTACAGTACCAAGAACACTATCACGTTTCCACTATGTTTCTTGTACACACATGACTCGTCAATGCATTGATCAAAACTGTAAGACTTAATGGCCTGATCAAAACGAGTGTTCCAAGACCTAGAGGCTTACTTAAGTACATAAATGGACTTCTTAATCTTGCACACCATGTGCTCTTGGTCTTTTGCTATAAAACCATCTGATTGCATCATATAGATGCACTCATTAAGACTTCTATTAAGAAAAGTTATCTTAACATCCATTTATTAAATTTTGTAATCAAAATGAGTAGTAATGGATAAGAGAATCCAGATAGACTTTAGCATGACTATCGGTGAAAAGGTTTTCTTATAGTCGATCCCTTTTTTTTGAGTGAACCCTTTCGCAACAAGCCTAGCCTTGAAGGTTTCCACCTTCATATTTGCTTCTCTTTTCTTCTTATAGATCCACTTGCATCTAATTGGTTTTATCCCTTCGGGTAGTTCTACAAGATTCCAGACTTGATTAGAATACATAGACTCCAACTTTGATTTCATAATCTTTGTCCAAAGTTCTACGTTTTTATCTTGAAGTGTTTTATTATAGTTACCGGGTTCAGTATCCAGTTCATTAGAAATCCTGTCATAAAACTCTCCCAAGAACTTATACCGATTAGGTTAGTGTATAACCCTCCCACTACGGTAAGGCATGACCTGTGTCTGTGTATTATGAGTGAATTGCTCTACTAATTCTGATTCTTGAGCACCATTATCATGCCTTGGTTGTGGAACCAACATGTTGATGGTATCTACACATTGGGTTTCAGTATCAGCCTAAGTCACAATATTTCTCCCACTACAACAAGGTAATCGGATGTTAATGACTTGGTCTTGTGTTGCTTCTTGTTGTACTGTAGGGATGGAAAAAGTATGTGCTGGTCTATCTCCTATTAGCTTTTCTAGAATAATCTTACTTCTAGATTTGTGGTTCATTACATAGTGCTCTTCTAAGAATTGGGCATTGGTGCTAACAATGACCTTCTAATCCTTAGCACAATAGAATAAACCATCTTTCGTTCCTCTAGTGTACCTTACAAAGAAACATATATTTGTTCTCAATTCTAACTTATCTGCTTTCCATTTAAGCACGTGTGCTGGACTACCCCATATCTAAACTTGGCGTAGACTAGGTTTGTGCCCATTCCACAATTCTATGAGAGTAGTAGGTACTGACTTTGATAATACCAAGTTCAGAATTTATGCTGTTGTTTCAAGTGCATGGCTCCAAAATGAATTAGATAAATCTGAATAACTCATCATATATCTAACCATATCTATAAGAGTTTTATTTCTTATTTCTGCTACACCATTCTATTATGACATATATGGTGCAAACAATTGTAACTCAATTCTCTCATCTGATAAGTATTCCATAAATTCTCTCTGGTTTGATCTCATATAATAGGAAGTATGAACTTCGAAAACTTTTTGTCTTGATCTTGAACAACAAGCAACAACAATAAGCACGAATTAACTGCTCGAACTCAACCTTCGGACTTCTACAGTATCTCTTGTATACGCTTTACTCCAGAAACGTGTATCCCTCGTACACGACTTCTCCTGGACTCGTAGCTACTAGGGTTTTTTTCTCTCACAAAAAACGTTTATCTCTTAATTATGAATAAGTGTAACTCTAGCTGCTCTTAGAGTGTGTATATATAGAGCCTACAACAAAGACTATAGGATTAGTGTGACTAGAACTTTCTACGCAAATAATGATTCTTAATCCAACTAGGATTAACCTTTATTTAAGTAAATTATAATTTATACCACTAATGAATTATAATTGCACTCTATGTCATAGTAGAAATTATATTTCGAGTTTAATATTAATAAATGCTTATTTATCTACTCACGTTAAGATCATAAATACTCATCTGTTAAATTAAATTATCGACAATTAAATTTAATAAACTTATTTAATTTATTGAGACCTTCCATTTAACTTGTTTGATATGTCGGATTCATAATCCACCTGCAAAGTTTGATATAATTAAAATTTATAAGCTTACTCATAGGAGGTATCATCAATCCTTATATTGGTACGTGAATTTCATCAATAATTAATATTCACCATACAAGTACTGTTATTGTCCAATTCACTGAGTTTATTGACCCACAAAGAATCTCACTCTTCTGTGAATTAAAAAAATAAACACTACATACACATATTTATTTATTATATTAGGATTAAGAGTATAAGTACTCATAATAATCATGAGGTATTGATTATTTTATATAGTCAATATAAAAAACAATTACCTCAACACGATCCTGTTCAATACACACAAAGTGTACTAGTGCAAGGAGTTAGAACTATACCATTTTTCATAGTTAAGACATACCTATTAAAATCTTGTACTATAATCCTACTAATGGTGTGTTCAGTTCCATCCAAGACTAAGAACGATAAGCTTATATTCTTTGAGAATCGATGATCTGATTTTCTGTATGTAAGCTGTACTCTATACACAAAATTATTTACTATATAGAATAAGAGACACAAATGCATAATCATTAAATAAATAATGCACGACAAACATTGCTTACACAGATTTTCATTAAAATAGAATAACTAATTAATTAATAAGTACTAAAGATATTACACAAAACATATCTTTTAGTATAAATCCATAACACAAAAATCATTGCCTTCTTTTTTCTTTTGTTTCTAAAGCATGTTGACCAAAGTAAAAGAAATAAAAAACAGTAGTTCTCAAAACTTGAGCATCAAGGCACGGTTGTATTGCTGGGTGTTTTGTCAGTGATGGATTACAAGTTCGTTGAATCTAAAGGATTTCTACAAAGAGATTTATTTATTAGATCAGCAAATAGCAGAGGAGGAGGTTCAAGACAGGGTGTTTGTAAAGTCTTTTAGGCTCTGCAAATTTCTCATGGGTATAAATTTTGTAGATTCTGTATGGCTTGACGGGTTGTACGCGACAAGGGGGTGGTATATGTTTGATATTGAGAGTGTGACAAGTTCAAATTGCGCAAAATTGTCATACAACAACCAAATGGCAAGGAAGAGCTCAGGTTTTGTGATAGAGCTCTTCAACGGAAACAATGACTTCACTTTATGGCAAGAACGGGTGAAGAACATTTTGACGCGTGAAGGATTGATTAAGACTCTCAGGAAGAAGTCTGAAAAATCGAAGAATATGAAGGAAGAGGAATGGGAAGAGATAAGAGAATTGGCAAATAGTACGATTCAGTTGTATATCAAGAATAGCACTCTTCGGGAAGTCATCAATAAGAGTGATTTGGCAGAACTTTCGGCTAAGTTGGAGAGTAGGTATAAATCCAAGTCCTTGACAAACATGCTGTCGTTGAAGAAACAGTTGTATGCACTTTATATGACCGAACAGGAGAGCTTCATAGACCATTTGAATGAGTACAACAGGATATTGATGGAATTGGAAGCTATCTGTGCGAAGATCGAAGATGAAGACAATAATTCTCTTGTTGGTTTCTTTACCTCCATCATATGAGCATCTGAGAATCACATTGATGTACATGAAAGATACCTTTGCATTAGATGAGGTGGTTGCTGCTCTTGTATCTCATGATACGTTGAGGAAGAGAGAGAGTGACAGATCATTAGGGGAGGGGATTATAGCTACATAGGGTAGTGGTTAGGCTAGAGGCAGGACAACATAGAGGCCAGATGAATATGGGAAAAAGAATAGTTACAAGTCAAGGGTTCACAAGGTGAGTTGCTATTATTGTGATCAGGAAGGTAAGAGGCAGTAGTTACGGAGGAGTTCCACAATGAATAAGAAGTTATGCTCACAGTTTCTTCAAGTACA
The DNA here is from genome assembly GCA_033060915.1 of Euryodendron excelsum. Classification (NCBI taxonomy): domain Eukaryota; kingdom Viridiplantae; phylum Streptophyta; class Magnoliopsida; order Ericales; family Pentaphylacaceae; genus Euryodendron; species Euryodendron excelsum. The sequence continues at coordinate 15,129,326 of CM065398.1, forward strand.
GAGAATTTAGATTGGGTGTTAGATTCTGGATGTTCCTTTCATGTGTGTTCAGTTAGAGAATACTTTGTGGCATATCAGGCTTGTGATGGGGGTATTGTCAGGATAACCAACAACACAAGGAGCAGAGTTGTTAGTGTTGGGACAGTGAGATTTCGTATGCTTGGTGGAAAAGTTGACTTTGATTGAGGGTAGGCATGTGCTATATTTTAAGAATAATATGATTTTTCTAGGGATGTTGGTTTCAAGAGGTTGTAGATTTTCAGTCGAAGGTGGAGCACTTGGGGTTTCCAGGGGGAACAAGGTTGTGTTGTATGGACAAAAGATTGGCAATCTATACAGATTTGTGGAGAGTGTTGTGACAGATGGAGTTACTGTCAGACATAGAAGTAGTATAAATAAACGATGTGCTTGTGCAAAGTATAAAGGTGGACAGGGTGATGAGCAGTAGCTGCAGACACACGCATAATAGGTGCAGAGGTACGCAGAAGTGGCGTAGAGGCGCGTGGGTGAGCAAGTTAAAAGTGTGCAAAGTTCTTGCCAGAAAGAGAAGCAACAGTTATTGGATGTTCACAAGGAGGCTCTGAATGGCAAGATTAAGACAGTTGACGAAGTGACGAGGCGTGTGCCTAGAACTAGGCGAGTCTATTTTGCTGTTGATTTGATTAATGGTGGTGATCTCTCTAGTTGTGCTTGAGCAAGAGGGGAGGTGGAGCCACTTCAGTTGGCAAAGTTGTGAGCTTTGTAGGGCACCCCTGCGAGAGGGTGCTGCACCTTGGTGTGGAGGTACGAGCCATGCTGGTTTGAGTGTGGAAAATACGATGGTGGCAGAATCGACATTGACACTAGTTATTTTCAGGATGGTTTGTAGAATTGAAGCCATGGTGGAGATTGTTGGGCTTGTGTCTTGTATTCTATAGGTCCATATAATTATTGGGTTGTACATGTATTTGGGCTGGGTTAGGGGATCCAATATGTGTAGGGTTTTCCTAATTATATAGGGACTAGAGTTTCTAAAGTTTGCCTATAATTAGGGAACTTATGGAATGTAGGTTAGATGATGAGACGGAGAGGCTTTTAGAGAGTTGGAGTAGTGATTGTACTCTTCCTTTGACGTAGTGAAGTTTTGCTCTCTCGCCCGTGGACGTAGGTAGATTCGTTGTTCTACAGAACCATCTTAATTCTTTGTGTTTTTCTCTTTAGATTGTGCGAGCGATTATTTTGCTTCTGTTTGCCGGTGGGTTGAATCCCAACGTTAATAATATTTTAGTTTTTTTTATAGTTTTAATACCTGCTAGAATTCTTAATTTTTTTAAAATGATACTTTAGTTCTCCCTATCAAATATTCTTGGTCTGAATTTACATTTGTTGTCCGTCATTTTTCTTTTACTTATTTTACCACCCTAGTATCTTCTTCTTCTTCTTCTTCAGATTTTCACTCATTATTTTCCAAGCATTTTCTGCAAAGGTAATTCCACATTTGTTAAATCTACTATAAAGATTGAAGAATAATTTAGTATGTCGGAGCATTCAATGGCATGTTTCTCTGTTGACAAGCAACAATAAATTGAAAGTCTTCTAAAGAAACTATCAATCCTTATTCGAAATAGGTATCACACATTCCTCTATTTGAATGGCATTAGTAGCCACTCATACTATTCTTGAAGTGTGTTTAATGTGAAAATTTTACTCTCTATAGAGAATCTTTTATTTAGTAATACCTACTTCGTACATTAAATTTACTAAAGACATTGTAGTTTATTCGTTCGTTCCTCTTTACCACACATAGAATAGTCACCAGCTATCTAATTATTTTAGTAAATTCATTACTAATAGGCCATTGAAATTGAATTTTTATTTATTTTTTATTGTTGTTGCTTCAATTGGAGGTTATTTTACAAATTTTGTTCCAATGTTTATGGATTCGTTCCTTATACAACTTAAATTACTAGGGTCAAACTAAACAAATGATTGAGTGGAGAATAAATACCATATACAGAAAAGTAGTTTTCATTTAAATATGTAAAACCTATTGTTGAATAAAATGGGGAAGGATTCACTTACAGCTAGTATAAGAATTTTTATTCTCTTATTCCTTTCATGCTTGCCAGATTTCTGATTAATCGGAGCTTCAAAGCTACGTTATCCTTATAGGTCTGAAAATTAAAGTATAAAAAGGAAAGTGTGTTGATAACATAACTATTAATCTCTAATTAATTCGAAATTTGACAAGCATGAATGGTATAAGAAAAGGATGTAATCCAATAGTGGACTTTGAAAAAAGTAAGACGTACAAAAATTTTGGAGGGTATATTCTCCTAATGAAATATTTAAGCATTATCATGTAAGCCTTAATAGGCTTCGTAGGCCATAATCACATAATTGTAAACAATTTCATATTTCTGAACTTGTCTTGGCTAGTTGCTCCCTCCTTTTTAGCTATGTAAGGTAACGGAAATTTCTATGGGGAACTTCTAAATTTTTTGTTCTTTCACAGAAGTTAGATTGTTTTCTTAGTTACATTACATAATTATTTAGTTAGGATTTTTTATATTAATTCCTAAGGAATGTTGAACCATGAGTAAAAAAAGAGAAATTCTAAAACTTCATGCTGACCAAATAATTGACTGATTTTGTTTTTGCTATCTGCCTATTCGTATGCTCCATAAAGCAAGTTTTTTTTTTTTTTTTTTTTGTGGCCAAATTAACGTTTTGTTTGAAAAATATTCCCAATCTAAGACTTTCTTGAGATAAATTCTCAATTTGATGCTTCTTATGCCACATGGATTGCCACGGTGGAAGGCTGCCACGTCATCTTTTGTAAAAAGCAAGTAAAATCTTATTCCGTTCTTCCCGTAAGGCATTAGCCACAAGAATCTTGCAGAGACTGCACTAAACTCCACTTTCACCAAATTAATTTAGAACTATAATAATCAAATTACCATAATTAGAGCTTTAAGTGTAACCCAAAAATAAGAACACAGAACACTCAAGATTTCAGAATATCGCCCAAGCCAAGCTAGCCTCCATCTCCAGCCGAAGGCTTCACGTCATCTATCACTGCAGCACCACGACGAACACTATAAGATACTATTTTTGCATGCATGTTTTCCAAACTTGGAGCATCAAGAAGCCTGAAGGGGTCATTAACAGAAATGTAGGCGGAGTGCCAGAGTCCTCCAGCCTGGCCACACCCTTTCCCCAGATATATTTATTTATATAAATCTGTTATGTTAATTATTTTTTTCTCTGCAATTTTTTACTGTGTTTTTTTTAATTTTATTTATTTCTTATGACAGAGAAAAAAAGATATTTTTTTCTGTAACATTAATGGTGAACCTTATCATATTTTGTATCATATATGGTTATGGAGGTGAGTTCAATGAGTGAAACTTGGGAGTGTGAAGAAATAAGGCGATCACACCATAATACGGTGGACCATCTTGTATCTAATAATATCTCTTATTAACCAGTGAGAATTCCCACGCAAGAAGTCTGACAGTTAAACTTAACTATTGCTAAATTCACGCATTTGTATTTGAATTGAACAGTCATAACCTTTTGTAAAAGGTTGTGTCTGTAACTAATGAGTATGAAGTTCTTTATAAATAGGATACCTAGTTTACTTTGTATCTTATGTTGTTTTCTTTATCTTCATTGGTTAGACTTTCTGCGTGTGATAAATACCATAACGGGATTCATCCATTTTATATATATTTCTAGGACTTTTAGTGGTATTAGAGCATAGTTTCAGAGAGTTCTACCGAGAAGAGAAAAGAAGGCAACAAGCCTAATAGGTTTCTATCAGGAATTCGAAAACCAATAAATAGACAAATATTGGGTTTGGCAACATCTATCACATTGTTTAATCTTCATCAGAAGGTTGAACAACCCGATGAAGAACTATTGGAGATTACTGTTGGTGGTATTGGATATTCTGGCGATCTTCAAAAATTACAACAAAAATATACATTCAAACAGCACTACTGGGAACAATTTAGTAACTCTGTGCTGTTTGAAGCATCTGAATCAGATTTCAACGTTCTACACGATGAAAATTTAGAAGAATCCATCCCTAGTGAATTTAAACAATTCATGACGAACTTGGAGGCATTACTGGAGTCTTCTTCAACATCAATCCACAAGAATCTTTATACTGCAAAAAAATTCTAGTGATTTTTCGAAGCAAGAATTGATTACAGATTCTCCACTACCGGGTTTTGATTGTGTTGCTCAGTCCTTTACTATTGATACAGGGAAGGAAAAGTGTGACGGGATTTAAAACCTATTAAAAACAATGTTTTGGAATTTTTTGGCGTTAAAAAGGATTTTTTTTCGGCAACAACAAAGGATTTGCCAGCATCAAAATTGAATTTTTCGGCATCAACAACGAACTCAGTGTTAACAAGGAACATTCTGACAAGCCAGACTTGGAGAAACACAATTAGTTGTCTAAAAAACCTTGTTAGGCTAACCCAAATATAAGGGGTCCAAGGTTTAAAACAACATCTCGCAAGTTAACCTTGACCTAGACTCAATTCAAGCCCAAAGTCGCGGTCCAGGCCAAGTCCAATAGTGGTTCAACCTAGCTGCCCCAAGCCCGTGCCCAACCCGACCAGGTCCAGACCTGACTCGTATCCGGTTTGGTCCGATTAGCCCTAGTTTGACTGGTTTGGCCTATAGGGGACTGTGGAATTTCTCACGACCTGGCTATAGTACATACGCATACTATCAAAAATTCTGATTTGATTAGTATAGCCTAATCTACGGGACTAGAATCATATCTTCGAGATCTCTCTAGTTTGATCCCGAATAACAATTACCAGCAACAAGCACGAGTCAAGTAATAGCAACAAGCACGAATTAACTGCTCAAACTTAATTTTCGGACTTCTCCTGTATCCCTCGTATACGCCTTGCTCTAGAGAGAGTGGGCTTGCAGCTGCTAGGGTTTCTCTTTCTCACAAAAACTTGTATATCTCAATTATGAGCAAAGTGTAACCCTAGATGCTCTTAGAGCGCGTATATATAGAAACTACAATAGGGATCATAGGATTAGTATAACTAGAGCTTCTTACGCAAATAAGGATTCCTAATCCAAGCAGGATTAATCCTTATTTACGTAAATTATAATTGATACCACTAATGAATTATAATCGCACTTCTTGTCATACTATGAATTATATTTCGAGCTCTATATTATTAAATGCTTATTTATTTCCACACGTTAAGATTACAGATATCTGTTTATTAAATTAAATTATTGACAATTAAATTTAATAAACTTATTTAATTCCTTGAGACCTTCCACTTAACTTATTTGATATGTCAGATTCATAATCCACCTGAAGGGTTTGACATAATCAAAACTTATAAACTTCCTCAATGGGGTATCATCAATCCCTATGCCGAGATGTGGATTCCATCAATAATTAATATTCACCATACACGTAATGTTGTTGTCCAACTTATTGAGTTTATTGACCTACAAAGAATCTCACTCTTTTGTGAATCAAAATAATAAATACTATATGCACGTGTCTATTTATTATATTAGGATTAAGAGTATAAGCACTCATAATAATCATGAGGTATTAATTGTTTTATATAGTCAATATAAAAAAAATTACTTTAACACGGTCTTGTTCAATACACACAAAGTGTAATAGTACAAGAAGTTGAAACTATACTGTTCCCCATAGTCAAAACAGACCTATTAAAACCTTATGCTACAGTCTTACTGATAGTGTGTCCAGTTCCATCTAAGACTGTGAACGATACGCTTATATTCCATAAGAACTGATAATTTGATCTTTTGTGTGTAAGCTGTACTCTACACACCAAATCATCTATTATACAGAATAAGAGACACACACATGCATAATTATTAAATAAATAATGCAATGCAATCATTGCTCACATAGATTCTCATTAAAATAGAATAACTAATTTATTAATAAATACTCATTACACAAAGTATATCTTTTAGTATAAATCATTAACACGACCAACCTTGGTTTAACTAGTCTGGTCTACCTGAACTAGATTCTTGGCAGATTTGACCTTGTGGTGGTTTTTTTGACTCGTTTGACTTCGTTTGAAGGCCGATTTGGGTCGATCAAAAGCCGATTTGAAGGTAATTCATAGGGGCATCACTTAGCAACATTTTTAGCCCCTAATTCTAAAATTTTAAAGTATCCAGGAGGTTGGGAAAATGGGGAATCTTCTCAAAGGGTTCTTGAAAGACATCGTTCTCATCATTTTGCACCCTTTTCGCTATATCCGAAGGTCTGAAAAGAGGTTTCGTTTACTATACTGACACTTGTTCAATCTGAAATCTCTACCAATCGATGCTTGAAAGGTCCATATCCTTGAAGAATTCTTTGATCAATTGAGCAACGCCCTAGTGATTTGTGGCCATTAGGCATTTATAATCATACTTTTCCTAAGGAAGGTGAACGGGTCAGTCTGCCAAATAATAATTTGGCATACTGTAGGGGTTGTCTCAATAAGCACAAGTGAGACAAAGGTAATATATTCCTCATGTACTGTAAGTTGTTATTTTATTTTCACAGTTGTAATTTTTATTTCTTGTAACCACTGTTGTTTTAGAAATTAATTATTATTGTTATAAGTTGTTCTCTAGTTTTTTATTATGGGTATTAAAGGTACAATTCAATATGCCAAAATTGAGATGCTCAATGGATTAATTTTAGAGCATGGAAATGTCATATCTCTTATCTTCTTACCCATGTGAAGACGTTGCATACTCTCACTTCTTCCAAAGTACTAGTATCCGTTACTGATAGTGCTGGTATTATTAAAGTAAGGAAAAAGTGGGAGGAAGATAACGCCTTAGCAAGGGCTTCCTTTCTTCATCATATGAATGATACTATCATTCCTCTTTTTGAGGAGTATGAAACAGTAAAGGAGCTAATGGAAGCATTGGAAGTCAAATATGGTCCTAGATTTGACACTCATATTTAGTTATTATTGGATAAATATAACAGCACTCGTATGAGAGAAAATGATGATATGGGCAACCATGTTAATCAAATAGAGCTTATTGGGAAGGAATTATCCAACTGAGGTTATGCGCTCTCAGATAAGATGCAAGTTACTACCATACTAAACAGTCTTTTGCTATCCTGGGATCATGTTATGACATCTCTCACTCATAGTGGAAGAGACATTACAATAGTCACATTATTGGTACTTCTAGTTTTGTAAGAAGAAAGAATGAGAAGGAGACAAAAAGATAAGGGTTCAAACAACTTGCTAATGGCTAAAACCATAGAGGCTTCATCTTTCAAAGAAGCTTCATCTTTCAAAGCATATCCAAAACATGAAAGCCAAATGGCGGAAGAATTTGCGTAGCAACAAAAAGTCATTTGATGGATGTTTCAAGTGTGGAAAGAAAGGGCATGTTAAAGCAAAATGTCCCAAGAACAAAAAGTCCCATGGGAAACAAATTGCGATGACAATTTTGGAAGCCATGGTCGTTGAACCTGAATCATAATCATGGTGGGTAGATTCAGCTGCTACAAGACATATTGCCAGAGATCAAGATTTGTTCGTAGATTTTAAAACAAAGGCGATTGGCGAACACCGAGTTTACATGGGTAATAACACCTATTGTGACGTTTTAGGAGAAAGAAATTGTAAGTTTTCAGTGCAAGGCTCTATAGTGATACTGCAGAATGTATTGTATATCCTTAGTATTCATAGGAATTTGATCTCGATTCCAGTTTTGGATCAATGAGGTTACACAGTTAATTTTAGGTTTGGTTGAATATTTATTAAAAAGGGTAATGCATCAGTGAAGGGAGTCAAGTCTGATAATATGTACTTGATCAAAGTTGATAATAATAAAGTTTCTCTTTCTGATTATCTGCATGTGTCTCATGATCGTAATGATTTATATTTACGGAATTTGCGATTAGGTTATATCAACAAAGATAAAATGATTAGAATGTGTCGAACTGGATTAATACCACAAGTAAATTCAGATGATTTTGATATATATGAACCATGTATCAAAGGCAAAATGACTCGAAATTTTTTTACCAAACATTGGAAATCATCGGAATTACTTGAAATAATCCACTTGGACATATGTGGCCCTTTACGTGTCAAAACCCATAGGGGCATGGAGTACTTTATTACCTTCATTGGTGACTATTCAAGATTTGGATACATCTACCTTCTTAGACATAAGTCCGAGGCCATTGAGAAATTTCAAGTTAGAAGAAAAACAATTAGGTAGATCTATAAAAATTTTGAATAATGACAGAGGTGGTGAATATGAAGCTTTTAATATTTTTTGCAAGGAACAAGGTATAAAGCATTTATATACAACGCCTTATACTCCACAATAAAATGGCATTGCAGAAAGGCAAAATAGGACTCTAATGGATATGTCAAGATCCATGTTAGCATATGCTGATCTTCCTATTCATTTTTGGAGAGAGGTTCTATCAACTACAACATATATTCTAAATAGAGTCACAATAAAAGGTAAACCGCTACCACCTTATGAATACTGGACTGGAACTAAACCTAATGTATTAAATCTCAAGGTTTGGGGATGCAAGGCGCATGTCTAAATTCCTAAAGTCTTAAGAGATAAATTGGGAAGTAAAACTTCAAAATGCAAGTTTATCGGATATGTGGAGAATGGGAGTGGATATAGATTTTATCATTCTAAACGGGGATTGATAAAAAGTAGGGATGCTGTTTTTCTGGAATCAACAAACATGGTTACTCCCATCGAGCAAATCAAATTGCTTGATACTAATTCTCAATACCAAATTCCCATAGATATTGTAAGCACAAAACAACATGATTTGTATGTGCGTTCTAATCAGAAAAAGAGAAAAGCTCCAATAGATGCTGATGTTGTGAAAAGTGGGAGTAAAAGGGTTAGACATCCATTCATCATTCTAAAAGATCATTATGTACTCAACATTGATGATGTTCACATAACAAATGATCCGATAAGTTTTATTGAGGCATTAAAATGCTTTGATTCTGAACAATGGCTGAAAACAATGAATGACGAGATTGACTCCATCAAGACAAATGATATTTGGGAACCTCAAGATCTCCCCCATGGAAGAAAAGCCATAGGTTGTAAATGGGTTCTCAAAATTTTTTTTAAAGTAGGTGGAACTCTAGATAGATATAAAGCTCGTTTGGTGGCAAAAGGTTTTACTTAATAACCTGGTATAGACTTTGTTGATACTTATTCTCTTGTGGCTAAGTTTGCTTCAGTTAGAATAATCATGTCCGTCATTATTAAATTAGATTTGGAATTGCACCAAATGGATGTTAAAATTGTTTTTCTTAATGGAGAGTTAGTAGAAGACATCCATACGACGCAACCAGAAGGATCCCAAGTACAAGGACATGAAGACAAAGTCTGTAAGTTAAAACGATCTTTGCATGGACTTAAATAGTTTTCAAGACAGTGGTATTTGAAATTTCACCAAGCCATTTTGGAAATTGGTTTTGAGGTTAATTCTTTAGATCAATGTGTTTATATTTATAATGCCATAATAAGTTAACCATATTGTCATTATATGTAGATGACATATTGTTAGTTGAAAACTATCCGGATATGATTAAAAAAACTAAGTTCTTAGGATTTAGATTTGAAATGAAGGACATGGGTCTAGCTAATTATGTTCTCGAAATTAGAATCACTAGAGATTGAGATTCTAAACTTTTATATCTAGATCAAGAAGCATATATGGAGAAAGTGCTTAAGAAATTTAGCATGAAGACTTGTTAATCGTTGAGCACACCTGTCTGCAAAGGAAAAAGTCTAAGTAAATCAATGTGTCTTCAAACTAAGGTAGACATTGAGGAGATGAGCAATGTTCCTTATGCTCAAGTTGTGGCCAACCCTATGTATACAACGACTAAGTACAAGGCTTGATATTTGTCATGCAGTAGGATTGGTAAGTAGATACCAGTCCAATCCTGGTAAATTACATTGGCAGGCAGTAAAACGTATATTTAGATACCTACAAAGCACTAAAAATATGAAATTATGTTTTGGTTTAAGTGATCTAGATATCATAGGATATACGGATGCAGATTTTGCAGGTGATATAGATGACATGAAATCCATAAGTGGATGTGTTCCTATTTGGTGGAACGATTGTCTCACGGTTAAGTAAGAAATAGAGTTGTGTTGCGAAGTGTACAATAGAAGTTGAGTACATAGCATGCAACACAGTGATAAGTAATGCAGTCTGGATTAAACGTTTTGTAGATAGTTTAAAATTAAATATTCTAGACAAACCAATAAATATGTTTTGTGATAATCAGTTTGCTATCTCATTAATAAAAAGTGGAGCTAACAATTCCAAAGGCAAACATATTGATGTTAGTTATCCCTATATTCAAGATATAGTGGAGAGGGAAGAATTAAAGTCGACTTTATACCCTCAACTGAGAAGGTAGCCGATCCTATGACCAAGGGATTGTCTCTGGATAAATCGAAAGAGCATATAGCTGTAATGGGATTAAGGACACCTAAATGACGCAACTATAAATGATAGATAATCTGAAGGATCCAGGGATGCCTAGATAAACAGTATTATCTAATTCTACCTAAAAGGGCATAATTGGTTAGTTCAAGATAGAAAGGTACTTACAAGATACGGAGGTTATAGTTTACATGAAATGTAAAGTCCACAAGTATGCATCATGCTGATATTGGGTAACATCTATGCTCAATTAGTGCCAAAAGACACTAATAAGGTGTATCAAAGAAAACCTTTAGGAATTAGGCCTGTGAGGAAGTACTTGATCGAAATATTGGTGTAGGTCAACACTAAATGTTGTGTGTGGCTGAAGTTGTCAATGGTGTTATAGGTGGTGGACCATATTCCTAACCACGGGAGTTTGATGCCTATCACTTGAAAGATAGTGATTTGTGAGTCACCTGGAATGTACTAGAAGAATAGTGCATGGCGAAAGGTGCGGTTAGATACATAATGACATAGGGTGCACACCTAAGGCCAGTCATACATCTAACGCCGATCTGTATATAATCACAGATGAGAGTTAGCATGGGGCAAGTATTTTGTACACATTTATCATGTTACACTATTATTATATTTTTCACCAGTATTATAATGTGCTTTAGTGGGAGATGAAGAAATAAGGTGATCACACCATAATACAGTGGACCATCTTGTATCTAATAATATCTCTTATTAGCCGGTGAGAATTCCCACGCATGAAGTCTGACAGTTAAACTTAATCGTTGTTAGATTCAAGCGTTTGTATTTGAATTGAACAGTCACAACCTTTTGTGAAAGGTTGTGTCTGTAACCAATGGGTATGAAGTTCTTTATAAATAGGATACCTAGTTTACTTTGTATCTTACATTGTTTTCTTTATCTTCATTGGTTAGACTTTCTGTGGGTGATAAATACCCTAACGGGATTCATCCACTTTATATATATCTCTGGGACTTTTAGAGTGCACATGGAAGAAAGTAAATCTGCATAGGGGTGCAAATTGAGGTCAGAGATGATTACTCACTAGTTAAGAGGTGGTTTCATGAATTAATTAAGTGGTGGTAACATTTAGTTAGAGGAGAAAGAAACCAAGAAGGTGTAGCAGTCGCATATGGTGGTTTGCGGATGATGATGTGGTGATGCAGTGGTGGTATTTTCTACAGAGAGAGAGAGAGAGAGAGAGAGAGAGAGAGAGAGAGAGAGAGAAGATGAGAGAGAAAATGAGTAAAAATGGTGATTTACAAAGAGTGGTGGTCAAATTGGTAGTTAATGGTGATAGTTACGGTTTTGGCGTTTGCAAGTGAGCAGATCGTGGCCATGTGTGGGTGGTGAAGGAACTTTGAAAAAGAAACTGAATAGAGTGAGAAAGACAAACATATTAAACCTTTGTTATTTGAAAAAGATTAAGTGGCAAAGGTTGCATCATGGCAATTGACATGGCTTTAAAAGTGTTAGTTTGGGAATTAATCTGGAGGGAATGCCAGATTGGGAATATTTTTTGAAAAAGATATTAATTTGTTCAAAAACTCCCATAAAACTCAGAATTCAAAGAAATAACCTTCTTAAAATGACCCAAACCAACATAGTAATATTCTAAGACCGATAGTTGATTAATAAAGATTAAAATATATTGAAAATATATAATGAAATTGCAATCTTCTGAAAAGGAAATGAAAAAGCTTGGGGCATAGATTAGCTTATAATTGATTAATTAACCTAAGTACCCAACTATGAGAATAGATCAATTATGTAGATACGTCAATCTTGTATGCCATTTTAAAGTAATAAAGTAAAGAGACATGACTCTTTTAGCATGGAAATCCTAAACCGGAAAAAAATCATGGGGTCACACAGCTTCTAACATGCTCATCACTATAACCAATGAACAGTTGCAAGAATAAGCTTAAAACCCAACCCGTTGATTCCTAACCATGATAAAAGTTTTAGACTTAATCGCTCGAACCCATGATTTACTGTTCTCCCATGCTTTCAACGTCAACCTTTGGAATTCACCAAAACCGTTATGTATGAAGTTGTTTGTTGAACAAAAGGAACACTCCAATAAAAGCTTGGAAGCACAATAAAGTTCTTTAAATAGTTATATGTTCTCACTAAATGTATATGTATATGATTTGATGCCTTCATAGCCTTTATACAATATATGGAGTGTTTGTAAAGTCTTGGACGAAATCTATCTCACACTAGGAAAGGTTTCCTATGAAGACATGGAGTTGAAGCTCGTATTTCCATAACTCAGTTTCGCGAGTTTGAACGGTCTGGCCTGCCGTTTGAATGTTCATGCCGTTCAATGCTACTCATAGCCGTTCAAATGGTCTAATGGCCTGTTCAAATGATCTACAGATTCTTCAATCTCTTTGTTTTCCCTTTGCTGCAGCACCTTTATTTATTTCCACATTTTGACACGTCTATCTAAATGATGTAATTAAATACAAAGTGCTTTTGCTCAAAATATAGCAATCTAAATACCTAACAGAAAAACATAATTTAAAATCATCTAAAAATTCTTTTGTTACATTGAACCAAAATTTTTTTTTCTTTTTCATTTTCTTGGGTGACTTGTGGAAGTGAATTCACGTGTCAACTCCAAAAAACCAGCCATAAATTGTAATGAAGGCTGAACATTTATATAAACAAAAATGTTATTCTTAAAAAAAATTTATACAAAATTTGCATATACAATGATGTGACAGTGACAATGGTAATTTTATAATTAAAAACTATTATGATAGGTGTTTGTATAGTATAACATTACCTTTATATAAATTCTGTTTGCCTGCCTAAAGTCGTTTGACAAAGGGAACAGTTACCCAAAATATTACTTTGCAGGTGGAATTCCACATGAGTTGGCGAATCTAGTTCATTTGGAGACCCCAAGGTTGGAGAATGTCGGCCTCATTGGTCTGATACCAACTGTTATCTTTAAAATCTCTGCTTTAAAAGAACTTTATCTTCGCACAAATAAATTGGTTGGAAGCATTCCAGGTGAGATCGGAAATTGCACTTCACTCAAAGCAATAGACCTTAGAGCATCTCCAACCCATCTTCAAATATTCAAATTTGAAGGTGGGTTGTAAATTTGGCCATTCAACCAACCTTCATTTTTTAAAAAATTTGAAGAAATGGAGGTGGCCTTCATATGAGGCCTTCAAATTTGAAGGTTCTCCAAAATATTTGAAGGTCCATTCATTTTACTATTTATATGGGGTCAAAGCACTAATTATGTGGGACCATTGTACTAATCATTATTTTAAGTCTAAATAATACATTATTAATGCATTATTTATTATTTAAATAATATTTTAATAAATATTTAATTTAAACTTTCAATTAATTCATTAATTTTTTTTACTTTGTTAAATATTTATTTAATTTGAGATTTTTTTATATGTGGAATAAATAAATTATTTATATTTTCCTTGCTTTTATTTATCTTGAAATTATTATTTACATATGAAATTAAAAAATTCTTTTTATTTTACTAATTATTTATTTATACTAAAATTAATTTAATCAATGGAATCAATGAATTCTTTTTTTTTTTTTTTTTTAATCTTACTACTCCACCTCGTCACTTTGTTTTATTTTTTTTGCAAATTTAAGAATTAATCAATCTTATTATTGTTTGTAATTTTAATTTTTCAAGTCTCATTTTATGTGTTTTAATTAGTTCCTTATTGTATTTTAATTTTTGTTAAATGTATTTCATTAGTTTGCAATGGGGGTCTTTGTTTTTTCAAATTTTTTAATGTAATTTAATTTGCAATTTCATGGATAGATCATTTAGTTTAAAAAATATTAAATAATTTAATTTTAATTAAATATTTGGTAAATAATTATAATTTAAATTAAAATATGATAATAAATAATTAGATTTTGAATAAAATGAGAGCACAATATGTAATTTTTGACTTTTTTTATATAAAAGAATAGTAATTTAAAGAATGAATAGTGAAATAAAAGTTGGATGGGTTGAAGTAACAATGTGAAAAACTGGGACCTATAAACTTTAAATTTGAAGAAGATACCAAAATAAAGATGAATTTGAAACTTTTGGGTTGGAGATGATCTTACTGAAAACAACTTAGCAAGTACCATTTTGTCTGTCGTTGTTTGTGTGTTTTGATCCAAACATAGCATTCGTATTTGTGTGTACCGTTATATATAAATATATATGTACACATATGTTTTATTTTGCAGGTGTAATACCAGAGGAGATAGGTAGTCTTTGGAGCTTGGAGGCTCTAGAACTCAACTTAAACAGTTTAGAAGGTCCTGTTCCAACTACAATCTTCAACATCTCGACGTTGAAAATTATTTCGCTTGCAAAGAATCACCTTTCAGGAAATCTATCACCAACCATTGGCCTTTGGCTACCCAATCTCGAAATGTTTCTTCTTGGAGAAAATGGGCTCACCGGAATTATTCCGGACTCTATCTCTAATGCTTCTAAACTCATTGGCCTAGATATTTCTAGGAACAATTTCACGGGTTCAATTCCCCATTCACTTGGAAATATAGGACTCCTTGAAATTCTGGGCCTGGCGGAAAACAATCTCATCAGTGAGCCAGAATTGAGCTTCCTCACTTGACAAATTGCAGAAATTCAGAGTATTGTGGATAAGTGAAAATCCTTTGCATGGCGTCCTTCCAACTTCCATTGGGAATCTCTCCACTTCTTTTGAAAGATTTATAGTAGACAATTGTGGAATCATGGGCAAAATTCCTGACGAAATCGGCAACCTAAGCAATTTGATTGTCTGAAGTATTGAAGAGAATTACTTGATTGGATCCCTGCCGATGGCAGTCAAGGGATTACAGAAGCTTCAAGCCTTATCTTTGATCTACAACAGCCTACATGGATCCATTCCTGATGATCTCTGTCATTTACAGAAATTGTGCTACTTATTTTTGAGCAGAAATGAGCTTTTTGGTCCATTGCCAGCCTGTTTGGGAAATATTACTTCTTTAAGACACCTTTTCCTAGATTCCAATAAAGTTACTTCCAACATACCTCCAACCTTCTGGAACCTTAAAGATCTCTTGAAATTTGATTTGTCCTCAAATGCATTTAGTGGCTATCTACCACCAGAAATTGGGAGTTTAAAGGTTGCCATCCACATAGATCTGTCAATGAATCAACTCTCAAGCGAAATACCTAGCACCATTGGAGGTTTGAAAAGCTTAATTAATCTTTTTCTGGCACACAATAGATTTCAGGGTCCTATTCCCGAGTCATTTGGCAACCTAATAAGCTTGGAGTTCTTGGATTTATCCCACAATCAACTTTCTGGTGTGATTCCCAAGTCATTAGAGGCACTGTCACAGCTTAACTATTTCAATGTCTCTTTTAATCGATTAAGTGGAGAAATTCCTAGCGGAGGGCCTTTCAAAAATTTCACAGATCTGTCTTTTATGTCAAACGAAGCATTGTGTGGTGCCTCTCAGTTGCAGGTCCTACCATGCCATGATGGTTCTCTTCAACATTCAAGGACAAAAAAAGTACTTCGGTCTGTATATGTTATCGTGGGGATTGCATTATTAATGCTTGTCATGACCTCTACATTTGTGTTGATCAGATGCAAAGGAAAAATCAAATTCCAAATCCAACTGATATGTTGGTCGCAATGACACATGAAAGAATTACATACCGAGAACTTTTACAAGCCACTAATGGGTTCGATGAAAGCAAATTGATTGGTGTAGGGAGTTTCAGTTCTGTTTACAAAGGGATAATCACAGATGGGACAATCTTAGCCATAAAGGTATTCAATTTGCAGCTAGAAGGTGCATTCAAAAGTTTTGATACAGAATGTGAAATGTTGCGCAACATTCGCCATCGAAACCTCACCAAGGTCATTAGCAGTTGCTCTAATCTTGATTTCAAAGCCTTAGTACTCGAGTACATGCCTAATGGGAGCCTTGACAAGTGGCTGTATGCTCATAACTATTTCTTAGATATCCAACAGAGACTAGGCATAATGATTGATGTGGCGTGTGCATTTGATTATCTCCATAATGGTTATTCAATACCAGTGGTTCACTGTGATTTAAAGCCAAGCAATGTCTTGCTAGATGAAGATATGGTTGCGCATGTGAGTGACTTCGGCATTGCAAAGTTCTTAAGAGAGGGGGAGAATATTGCTCAAACCAACACGCTAGCCACGATTGGGTACATTGCACCAGGTTATGTTTTTATCTTTCAATTTTTATTCACATCTATCCTTTCTTTTTTTTTTTTTTAACTTTTTGAGATCATTCTTGGCAAAAAAGTTAATTCATGTTTCTTATAAATCTCCCTTCCCCTCCCTATTCGCCCTCCAACATGCATATGCGAGGGTAGGCCAACAAGGTAATTTTTTTTTCGTAATGATTTGTATTGTTGGATGCAGAATATGGGTTGGAAGGATTAGTGTCTACAAGGTGTGATGTTTATAGTTTCGGTATTCTGTTGATGGAAATGTTTACAAGAAAAAGGCCCACTGATGAAATGTTTGCTGGGGATTTGAGCTTGAAGCGTTGGGTAAATGAGTCCCCACCAAATGGTATAATTGAGGTTATAGATGCAAGCTTGCTAAGGAAAGCAGAAGAGCAGTTTACTGTGAAAGTGCGTTGCGTCTCATCCATCTTAGAAGTGGCCTTGAGTTGCTCTGCAGAATCACCTGAAGAGAGGATCAACATGGAAGATGTTCTAGCATCACTCAAGAAGATCAGAATTCAATTCCTTGCAAGTCTGGTATGATTTGAAAAAGAAAACAGAAAAAAGAAAGCACCTTAGTTCATACTATCTTAATCTTTGTGATCCTTCAAATGATATTGGAACCTATATATGCTTCCTCAGTCACAGTACTGATAAGTGTCTGGCTATCTAATTTGCCATCTTCCTGAATCAAGGATGAAAATAATAATCTTTACTTCATTTTCTAATAGAAATATTAGTTGGTACAATGATTTAGTTTTCTGTAACCATAGGGTGATTCTTTTTAATGTGCAGGATTTTGGAGAGAAGCGGTGATGGGTTCTTTGCTCATGTTACTAGAACAAAGTTTCAGCAAATTTATTCTGCAGGAGGTAATCAAGGTGGATTGCTTGGCTATGGTGGAAGAACATAAAAATGTGCGTTTCTCAAGGAACAAACTATATAAATAAGTGCAGACCATCCCTTTTTTTTTGTCAGCCAGTTGTGTCCATAGGGTGTAGTGGCTATATAGTGCTTAGACTGTTCGTAAATCGTAATAGATGCAATCTTCCTTTCTGCTTCATATGTATTGTTATGGTATCTGTATAGATGAATTTCATTGAGTCAATAATTTCTCATTATCTACTAGGAAAAACTACGAGCTGAAACAAGCGAAACTAAACTTCATATCTATGCATCTTCTTGTTGAAACTTGAAAACTTTGTTATTTGTAATTCTCATTAATTTCCTCATTGTCTTAAGTAGAAAATAAAAAACATGTTGGTATTCAAACTCTTTCAAGTTACGAAATGGGCAGAAATCAAATATTCTGCCTTAAATTTCTTCATATTTTTCGTTAATAATTTGAAGAGTAAAAAATCATCGACTTTAAAAAATATATATATCTTTTTTCTCTGTTAGAATATTTGGCTGATTCATTAGGATACTGGAATATAAAGCAATCATTCTCAAAATTTTACGAATTTTAGGTTTAATGCAATTTTAGAGAATAATAGTTTCCAACCAGCATCTTACTGCAACTTAGTTTGGCATCAGTTATGAATCGAAGTTCAGCCGAGTCTGTTAATAACTGCTGACCCTTCAGATTATGCATCTCCTTTTGTTGAACTACAAAAACTCTGCATACTACCCAAGAATCACTATATAGGATTAGAGAATGAAAAGAAAGTATATAGATATGATGCATACAGTAAAGTGATGAGAAATCCTTTGAGATAAATGTGTTAGTGCAAAAATCTGTAAAAGGAAGAAGAAGATGAATGAAAACGTCCAAGGCACGATTAATATCGCTTTCCTTAAGACGATATTCGCCCCCACCAATTCTCAGAATCTGGTGTGCACCGGGTTAATGACGAATCGCCTCCAGGATACAATGGAGCCCAGAAAATCTGTAATTCTGACTGCGTGTTGCACACACGAAATCAGACCCGAATACCCTCTGATTATCAAGTCTGCCAAGAATCTGAATGTCTATTTCTGCAGAAACAGACTTCAGAGATGATGAACAATAAAAACTAGAAAGAATCAAGAATGTTAATGCCTTTTAATATAGAAAGAAGTTGCAGAAAAAAAAAATATATATTATTTTCTGCGAATTTGCCATATTTTTATAGACATTTTGGTGTCTTTTTGGACTAGACATGACTGTTAGAATTCAAATAATAACTGATTTCTAACAGTCACTTGCAGGTTTAAATACAGCCGTCGGATTGCCCATTTTCTAATCTAACGGTGTAGATCGCACATATTCATTGTTTGATCAGATCATTCATCACACCTTTATGATCAGGTGTGATTCTCACCATACGATCCTTTTTGCTTATGTATTAGCCATCCGATCGTTGATTATCATGATTGATAAAAATCAATGGTCTTGATCACACGCCACACGCGCACGTGCCACGTGTCCAAGCGCCAAGTGCGCCACTAAAGCGCCACATTGCGCCACGCGACTCGCACGCGAGACGTACGCGTGGCGCACATGTGGCTTGATGCACATGCTCACACTTGTGTACTACACCCAATCATTGCTCTAAAGCAATTCATAGAAAGTTGTTGGCATTTATAAATGCCTTACCAAACTTCTCACTTTCCAATGTGGGATTCATTTAATAAGGCAATAAAGACTTTCTTCAAAGCTAGTCAAAACCATTTTGGAAAACCCCAAAACTACTATATATATTATATAATTTGAAAATCATTTCAACAATCCCCCACCATTTTCAAAATAATTTAAAAACATATCTTGGCCAGACAGGGAAAACTAATGCATAAATGAAGGTGTCTTATGGACTTGAACCTTCACTTAGTGATAACACATCAAGGTTAACGAGGATGGCATAGTAGGCAAGCTTTGAACTAGCAATCCTATATAGCTAACCGGACATGTCTCACACATCAATATTCTCTTCTTTAGGTAAATTCATAAAAGCCGACACGTGGATTGGCCTTGTGTCTATATCCTGTTTCATGAGTGCTCTAGAGACTGCCCAAGTCATCATAGAAGGCGGCACCACCTTCGACACTCATATAGGTAGACTTATCTGAAGTGTTCCAGTAACTTAAACACTCCAACACAATATGTTATAAGTCTATTAAGAGCTTATTGCCCAACCTTCCCCATTTACATTACTGGTACCAAGCACTTTTTCCTTGGGATGAAAAATTTGTATAGTACTTGCAGTCACTACATCTGATGTACTTTGGCTCATTGAACTCAAGACTTGATGTTTCAAGCGTTGAGTCGAGTTTCCACCAGTGATGACTAATCATATGGGCCGAAAACCCATCCCTATTGATGTTTTCTTCACCAAGTCCCTTGCAAGTCCTTTAGTAAGCGGATCTGCCAAGTTTTGGCATGATCTCACAAAATCTATGGTGATAACTCCATCAGTGAGCATTTGTCTCACACTGCTATGTCTCAGGCCAATGTGCCTAGATTTGCCATTATAAATGTGGCTATATGCTCGTGACAGTGTAGCCTTACTATCACAATGCAAAGATATAGGTGACATTGGTTTAGACCAAAGAGGAATTTCCAACAACAAATTCCTAAGCCACTCAGCCTCTTTGCTACAAGAAGCCAAAGCTACAAACTCTGCAGCCATGGTAGAGTCTGTAATTAAAGTCTGCTTCTTAGAACCCCAGGAGATAGCTCCTCCACCAAGGAGAAATATCCACCCACTGGTTGATGTATGATCATCTCGGTCAGATATCCAACTAGCATCAGTGTATCCTTCCAAAACCGTAGGATACCCACTGTAACACAAACCATAATCCATGGTTCCTTTTAGATATTTTAAAACTCTTGTTACAGCATTCCAATGACTAGTGCTAGGATTACTAGTAAATCTACTAAGTTTACCAACTGCATAAGCAATGTCAGGTCGTGTGCATATCATAGCATACATTAAACAACCAATTACCCTAGCATACTTCAATTGATCAATAGCTCTACCAGTATTAGGATACAATTTTAGATTTGAATCAAACGGTGTACTCACAGGTTTGCAATCAAATAAATCAAATCTCCTGAGTATTTTTTCTATATAATGTGATTGAGAAAGGATAATCTCATTAGTATTCCTTTTAATTCGAATACCCAAAATGACATCAGCAATTCCCATGTCTTTCATTTCAAAATTAGATGACAAAAAATTCTTAACTTTCACAATGCTATCATAATCAGTACCAAAAATCAACATGTCATCTACATATAAACAGATAATCACACCTTTATCATTATTGAACTTACTATAAACACACTTATCAGATTCATGTATTTTGAAGCCATTAGTAACCACAACTTGATCAAATTTCTCATGCCACTGTTTAGGTGCTTGTTTAAGTCCGTAAAGAGACTTAACCAACTTACAAACTTTATGTTCTTGTCCAGGCATGATAAAACCCTCAGGTTGGTCCATGTAAACTTCTTCATCCAATTCACCATTTAGAAATGCAGTTTTAACATCCATTTGATGAATTTCGAAGTTATAGATAGAAGCTAAGGCAATAAGCAGCCGGATAGTACTAATTCTAGCAACAGGTGCATAAGTATCAAAATAGTCTATACCTTCTTGTTGCTTAAAACCTTTAGCAACTAATCTGGCCTTAAACTTGTCTATAGTTCCATCTACCTTCATTTTCTTTTTGAAAATCCATTTACATCCCACAGGAACAGAATCAGGTGGTAGATTAACTAATTTCCAAGTTTTATTATCCATAATAGAGTCCATTTCATCTTTAATAGCCTCTTTCCAAAAAGCTGAATCTTGAGACTTCATAGCCTCATCGAATGAAAGAGGGTCAGGTTCTATAGAAGGAGAAACCGAAGTTTGCTTAGAGATAGAATCTCTAGTACCTTCAACCAAATAAACTATGAAATCTGGCCCAAAAGACTTTTCAGTCCTTATCCTTTTACTCCTTCTAGGTTCAGAAGATACAATGACATCTTTCTGTGGTTCCAAAAGTGGTTCCACATGTTTTCTAATCTCATTTATATTGGGCATAGATGTGAATCTATTTTCATAAAAGACTGCATCTCTAGATTCAAAAACGGTATTGATCTCAATTGAATCATTAGTCTTAATAACAAGAAATCTATATCCTTTACTATGTTCTGCATATCCTAAGAAAATGCATTCAATAGCTTTTTGTCCTAACTTCTTGATCTTAGGTTCAGGTAATCTAACAATGGCTCTGCAGCCCCAAACTTTAAAATAAGACAAATTAGGCTTTCTTTTATTCCATAACTCATATGGAGACACTTTAGACATCTTGTGAGGAACACGAATTAAAATATAACATGCAGTTAACATAGCTTCACCCCAAAAACCATTAGAAAGACCAGAATTAAAAAGCATAGCATTAGTCATTTCTACTAATGTTCTGTTTTTCCTTTCAGCAACTCCATTTTGTTGTGGAGTGTAAGCCATAGAGGTTTCATGGACAATTCCAACAGATTCACAAAATGCAGGAAAATGATATTCACCTCCCCTATCTGATCTAAGGCATTTAATCTTAGCATTACATTGACATTCAACTTCTGTTTTATAAACTTTAAACTTATCTAAAACTTCATCTTTAGCATGTAGTAAATAAATATAACAGAATCTTGTATAATCATCAATGAAAGTCACAAAGTACTTTTTGCCTCCTCTAGTAGGGGTGCTATGCATATCACACACATCACTATGAATTAATTCCAACAAAGTAGAATTTCTATCAACCTTCGAGAATGGTTTTCTAGTGATTTTAGTATGCATACATATTCTGCATTTATCATTCATATCATTTGCACATTTAGGAATTAATTCTAACTTAACCATATCATGCATTCTTCTTGAATTAACATGTCCTAAACGAAAATGCCATAACGAAAGAGTATCAACCATATAAGCAGAAATATTCACTTTATTAATATTAAGCTTGAACATGCCCTCATACAAATATCCTTTTCCAACAAACATCCCTCCCTTAGTCAAGATAAATTTGTCCGACTCAAATACAAGTTTAAACCCAAACTTATTAAGAAGACTCCCAGACACCAGATTCTTTCTAACTTCTGGTACATGATACACATCAGTAAGAGTAAGGCTTTTTCCAGAAGTAAACTCTAGATTCACAGATCCTTTTCCCTTGACTGCTGCAGTGGACGAGTTGCCCATGTAAAGAACATTGTCGTCCTCCATGGGTTCATAGGTCTTGAAAGAACTTTTGTCTTTACAAACATGTCTCGTCGCACCAGAGTCAATCCACCATGCTTCATTATCTTCAAGGATATTAACCTCGGATATCATGGCCACAAATTTCTCCTTAGAGTCTTTAGCATCGTTCCCTTTTTGTTTCTTAAAGAGACGACACTCTTTCTTGTAGTGGCCTTCCTTTTTGCAGTAGAAACATGCCCCCTTCTTTTTCTTCTTATTGTGATTCTGGTTATTTCCAGAATTATTGCCATTGTTACCAGCATTTCTGCCTCTCTTACGATTATCTTGTCCAGATTGGGAGGGCTGTTTTGACCCTTGTCCATCCTCCATCATATGAACCTTGGAGGCATGAGAGCTATGCTCATCATTACTGTCTCTTTTCCGAAATTCCTCCTCAATCCGAGGATGACGGCCCAATTCTTCAAGAGACAGGTCCTCCTTTTTGTGTTTAAGACTCTTTTTGTAGTCTTTCCATGATGATGGAAGTTTGTCCAAAATGGCAGAAACCGTAATGGATTCATCCATTTTCATGTCATACTGATTGAATTGGTTTAGGATATGCATGATTTCATGAAACTGCTCAATAACAGGACGAGTATCAGACATCTTATAATTGAAAAATTTAGAAGCCAGAAATTTCTTACTGGTGGCGTCCTCCATTATGTACTTGGCTTCAAGTGCATCCCACAATTCTTTAGCAGTCCCCTTATTCTGGTACATATCGAACAGAGTGTCAGACATTGCATTGCAGATGTGTCCTTTGCAAATGTAGTCATCTTGCTCCCATTTCATCCTTGTCCTTGTTTCAGCCACAGTCTCATCTTCATTTGCAACAGGCTTAGGGGTGGTGAGAACATACACCACTTTGAGACTGGCAAGTAGGAAGTGCATCTTCTTCTGCCATCTTTTGAAGTTTGCTCCATTAAAACGATCCAGTTTCATAAAGTCTGCAGAAAACTCTCGTAATGATGCAGCCATGATCGATAATATCGTCTTAAGATTGTTAGTGCAAAAATCTGTAAAAGGAAGAAGAAGATGAATGAAAACGTCCAAGGCACGATTAATATCGCTTTCCTTAAGACGATATTCGCCCCCACCAATTCTCAGAATCTGGTGTGCACCGGGTTAATGACGAATCGCCTCCAGGATACAATGGAGCCCAGAAAATCTGTAATTCTGACTGCGTGTTGCACACACGAAATCAGACCCGAATACCCTCTGATTATCAAGTCTGCCAAGAATCTGAATGTCTATTTCTGCAGAAACAGACTTCAGAGATGATGAACAATAAAAACTAGAAAGAATCAAGAATGTTAATGCCTTTTAATATAGAAAGAAGTTGCAGAAAAAAAAAAAATATATTATTTTCTGCGAATTTGCCATATTTTTATAGACATTTTGGTGTCTTTTTGGACTAGACATGACTGTTAGAATTCAAATAATAACTGATTTCTAACAGTCACTTGCAGGTTTAAATACAGCCGTCGGATTGCCCATTTTCTAATCTAACGGTGTAGATCGCACATATTCATTGTTTGATCAGATCATTCATCACACCTTTATGATCAGGTGTGATTCTCACCATACGATCCTTTTTGCTTATGTATTAGCCATCCGATCGTTGATTATCATGATTGATAAAAATCAATGGTCTTGATCACACGCCACACGCGCACGTGCCACGTGTCCAAGCGCCAAGTGCGCCACTAAAGCGCCACATTGCGCCACGCGACTCGCACGCGAGACGTACGCGTGGCGCACATGTGGCTTGATGCACATGCTCACACTTGTGTGCTACACCCAATCATTGCTCTAAAGCAATTCATAGAAAGTTGTTGGCATTTATAAATGCCTTACCAAACTTCTCACTTTCCAATGTGGGATTCATTTAATAAGGCAATAAAGACTTTCTTCAAAGCTAGTCAAAACCATTTTGGAAAACCCCAAAACTACTATATATATTATATAATTTGAAAATCATTTCAACAAAATGAACCATGGAAGCAAGTTTGGCTCTATTTTTGTGTTTTTTTTTTATTGTTTCTAAAGCAGGCGCACAATTTCATTATAAACATTTTCAAGAAAGAAGCCTGTGCATGAGAAGTTTGTTAATATAGGAGAAATGCACTAAACAATAGGATGCAGTCTCTTACCTAATAATGCAATACAATAACTGAGACTCTCAAGATAAAAATTCGGTAAGCAGAGAGGAAGTACAATTTTCCAACGAGTATTTTAGTTCAATTTGATAGTGAACAATAAAGCAGCTACGGTGGGCAATGCTACATTCAAATCAAGTTTCTCCATTCACTGATTGGAAAATGAATTTGTGTATAGAATTCTACACTATAATAATGTACTAGTGACAGTTTTATAATTAAAATGCATCTTGATTTTTATTTTAAATTAATAGGTTCACAACTTAGCCACATCATTTTGTACATAAATTTTGATAAATTTTTTAGTTGTATAACATTATCTTTTCCTAGTTGTGGAGGATGATAAGGGTTGAACTTATTGGTTAGAAATTAAATTGGACAACTTTTAACATGTCAAACGGAAAATTAAACACATCAGATTAATGAAAATAAATAAGAAAATGTTACATATAATATCATTTCTCAATCATATTTTTCACTACAAGTGAGTGGGTGTCACTTGCATTTATTACCATTAACCCATTCCCTTATGTCTAGAGTGAGAAATAGGATTGGAAAATAGGTTTATATATTTGAATAGTCCTCCATAAACCCATTTACGGTTCCAAGCAAGGGACGGTTGAAGTCCATATGTAAACAAAACAAAATCAACCCCAATCTCGGAGCTATTCAATGCCAACACACCAATGTTCAAACCCAACAAAATATGGCCCAAACTCTTGTGGTGAATATGACTTGCTTGTGCAATCAAACTCTGAGTCCACCAAGAAGAAAGACCTGTACTTTTCAGGGTCAGCAAGTCCTTCAAAGCGTATATTAATTATGTATAGTACCTGAAAAACCTCAGTGCTTTAGTAATGTCTTCGTAAGTTAATGACCTAGAGGGGTGTATAGGTCAAAATTCAATTTTAACCCTGTGTTAGTGATATTATACCACATGCATGCCATGAACACAAAATAACCAATCACACAATAGTCACACAAGAATTTTTAGCATGAAAATCCTTGTGGAAAAGAAATCACAGAACCTAGTATAGCTCAAACTAAGGACTATATGATGAACCAACAATACAAGAGATCTTACAACCAGTTTGCAAATGTTGAATCCACAACTCTAAGTTTATATCTTCAGCTTGCACTCTATCTACATCCACGAAATAGTTCAAGAGCACTTGGTTCCTCAATGAATCTTCAATGAGTCTTCAATGGTTTCAACTCCTTCAAGTCATCTTCAACTCCTCAAGTGTGTTGAAGAAGATATGTTAGAGAGTCTTCCTCTTACTTGCAGTAATTTGATATGAATGGAAGAAAACTCAAAACTCTCTTGCACTTGTCGAACCTTTTCTTAGAAAGGCATAAGTACTTTGGAGTAAGATTGATTATAGACAATTGCTTGCTTCATGAGTGGGAAAGTGGCTGAAAAGACTTCCATAGAACTCTAAATCAGCCTTTGAGACGACTTGGCACATAGTTCAAGGTAGGAAAATGTCGATTCTCTGATTTAGCTTGTCACCACTTAAGATGCACATGATACAATACTATTCGTTTTGGGCCACAGCTTTAAAATAAATGGTAACAAGTAGATACAAGTGCCTACATATATAATATTTTCTTAGGCGATATGGGATCTCAGCATATAACCCTAGAGCCAGCTTGCCAAGATCTCGTTCTTACTTACATGCAGTCGCACGATGTGGGATCTCAACATATAATCTTGGACTTAGTCTGTCACGATCTCGTCCCTACCCACGTGCAGTTAACCGAGTCTCACAATCCACCCTTCTAATGGGCAATGCATCCTCGCATTGGGCTGGATGCACACACTTCTGGCTGTGATTGACTCTAATGCCATTTTGTCATGACCCAAGCTCTACAAGCAAAAGCAGACCCACGAGAGGGTGGGCTGGGCCATAGCCCCCCTTAAGTTTTGAAAAATAAGCTTAGACCCTATATATTTTTTAGTATTTATAACAAAAATAAGTATATCAAACCCCCCCCCCCCCCACCCCCAAAAAAAAAAACTTTTGAATATGTATAATAAAATATGTATATTGTCCCTCCGAAACTCAAATAATTTTACCTTCACCTCTCAAATTCAAGTAGTTTTGCCTTGCCCCTCTAGTCTAGAAAAAAATATATAGTCAAAAAGTAACACCTTTATTCTAAGTACTAGATTTACAATGGTATCGCTAATTTTTTTTTTCTACTTCGATCCCTTACATGAAGTTTTTGAGTCCGCCACTGTCCAAGTGGTACAATATTGTCCGCTTTGGATTTTAGCCCACACGACTTTAAAACGCGCTGTATCCAGTAAATACAAGTGCCTACATATATAACACTTCTCCAGGCAATGTGAAATCTTAGTATATAACCTTGGAGTCAACCTATCACTACCGTAGCATGTCAGGATCTTGTCCCAATTACATGCAGTTGTTCAGATCTCACATAGCTCACCATGGTGCCCTCTGAACCGCACTGTGATGGGCTCCATATAAGCTTTTAAGACCTAATTGGGTATGAAATAGGACAAGTTTCCTAGGATATGCATCATCCATAGGCTCTTCTTGCCAATCATTTAGGAAAAGAAATACTTACACTTTATTGGAAGTAGTATTATTCATCAAGATAGGTTCAGCAACATGAAGACTACTGAGCCAATCAAGAAATCTGATGGAAAAAAAATCATTAGAAATGGAAATTCTGAATTTGGAAAGATGAAGAAGAGGGTGAAAAAATTGAATTCCTGTTGTTAATTTAAGAGTAGCATAAGACTAAGAAACTATTTTCTGACAAGCCATGAATTTTTTTTTTCTATATTCATGAAAGTGAATCTCATTTGTTATAGGTTAAAAGCAAGATCTTTTTTTTTAACCTTTTTTTTTTATAGTTTTTTTAGCTAAACTTTAATTTACTTTTTAAATGGACTATATCCATTAAAACATTGAATTTTGATTGAAAAATGTTAAAAAATACAAGAAAGCTAGTTTAAAATTTGATAATAAAAAAAAGCTATACCACGCTGAAGAGACATGATTAGCATGAGTATTATTTGGTCTCTCTCTCTCTCTGATTGATTCTTTCAAAGTTAAATCAATAGCCTTTGTTGAATGCTATATAACTAGAAAATTCATACAAAATTTATTTTCAAAATGACATTGCAGAATAAGAGCCTTTTAAGTTTAAAACAAAATAACATTCAAGAGCATGACTACAACAAATTTGGTTTTTAGGGACAAAAATGTTTGTCCCTAAAAGTTAGAAAGTCGTAACAAAATACATTGGGAGACAAAATTAACTCGTCACAGGGTTTGTTAACAAAAGCCCATCTAGAAAAGTTCTGCACGACGAAATTTTCAAAATCGTACCTAATAACTTGTTCTTAGCGACAGATCCAATTTCATGCCAAAAGGAGTAGTTTTTTTGACCAAAAATTCCGTCACTAAATGTAATATATTTTCATTGGAAAATATCCAATTCGTCCCTGAAAAGTAGAACAATGGCCTCTAGTGACCAAAATAGGTGGTCGCCAAATCTCAAACATTTTAGACCTCACATTTTCGTCCCTAAAAGTCAATTTTGGTAATTTTTCTGACCACTAAATTTCATTCCAAAAAGTAGGAGCAGGAAATTGTTGCCAATTTTTTTTGTTGCTAAAACTCCAGGTTTTGCTAGATTAATCCATGTTTTTAGAATATTGGTTGCAAGAGTTTCTTGCTGCCAAAGCTAATCTTGCTAGTTTTGTGACAACAAACCTTTTATTTGGATCAATGCTTAAAACCTTCCAAAGAACACATAAGTCCATTGCTAAATTTTTTGAATACTAATCTCGGTAGTTTTGTGACAATAAAACTTTTAAATGGATTAATGCTTAAAACCTACTAAAGAACACCAAAGCATAGTTACCAAAAATGAAAAGCGGAAGCGGGAAGCGTTAGGGGAAACTGTTACGGACCTATTTAGATCGGACTCTCTCAGTATTACTTAAATAAATAAGATTGGATAGTTCTTAGGGATAATAGTTGTTTTTAGGATTTATCTTTAGTTATTTGAGATTATAAATCATTGTAGATGCCGTATGGCTAAAGAATGAAAAATATGAATGTTTGGAAAAAAGGGCTTTTGCTTTGAGCTCTGGTTCTCCTCTAATGGAACCCTATCTTTTTGAGTCCAAATAAAAAGGCTCGTAATAGTGGTATCAGAGCCACTGTGGATTAATAAAGGATGAAGGTTGTGAAGGTGACGTGGTTATCATTTTATTTAATAGCTTTTACTTTTGTTGTTCTTTAATATGAGGCTTTAAAGATCTTGAATTTTAGGAATAAGGTTATCAAATTTTACTTGTTTGGCATATCTGTGGATCAATGGAGGTTGAAAGTTGTGAACGTGAAAGGTTTGGAGGTGCACTTCCCTCAAAGTGGTTGTTAGGAGGTTGATCCCCTCGAAGTGGTCCCTTTCTATTTGACGACTTTTGTTTTTATTGTTCATGCAGACTTCCAGTATGGTATTTTTGAAGATCTTGAACCTTGAGGACAAGGTTCTTCGAAGGAGGAAAGAATGTTACAGGCCTATTTAGATAGGACTGCATCAGTATTATTTAAATAAATAAGATTGGATAGTTATTAAGGCAAGCTCATCAAAGGTATCAACTCCTCCTTCATCACTCTAATTCCTAAGGTTGATTGTTCAGAGTTGTTAAATCAGTTTCGACCCATCAGTCTGATTGGCTCAATGTACAAACTGCTAGCCAAATGCCTAGCAAATAGGCTAAAGTCAGTCATGGGTGAAGTAATTAGTGATTCTCAAAATGCTTTCATAAAGGGAAGAAATATCACATATGGAATTCTAATTCCTAGTGAAGTGCTTCAGGATTGGAAATTAAATAAATTCAAAGGTACTACCCTTAAATTAGATTTTGAAAAGGCTTTTGATTCCATAAATTGGAATTTTCTTCTTCACATGATGGAAAAAATGGGATTCTGGTCAAATTGGTGTAAATGGATCAAGGAGTGCATCTCCTCAACCAATATCTCCATCCTGATCAATGGTTCCCCCACCAAGGAATTGTAAATTAAAAGAGGCCAAAGGCAGGGTCATCCCCTATCCCCGTTTCTATTTATCATTGTTGCAGAAGGCCTCATTGTTCTTTTAAATAGAGTAGGTCAACTAAACTTGGCAAAAGGTATCAAAATTGGTAGAGCTGAAGAATTTGAAAAGGATTCTTACATGCTATGACCTATTGTCAGGACTTAAAATTAACTTTGATAAAAGTTGTATATATGGCATTGGAACTAGAAGTGCTTTTTTGGAAATGGCGGCCTCATTATTTGGATGCAAAACTAGTAATTTCCCTATGAACTACCTAGGTTTGCCAGTAGGTCCAAATCAACATCTTTCAAAGGAATGGTCAGGTATTATTCTCAAGATCAAGTCCAAACTATCTATATGGAGAAGAAATCACCTCTCAATAGGGGGCATGATCACTCTCCTCAAGTCCACTTCAGCCAACATTCCTATCTACTTTTTCTCTCTTTTCAAGATGCCTGCAAAAGTCAGAGTTGATATTGAAAAGCTCATGAGAAGCTTCCTTTAGGGGGATGGTGATCTCAAGAGAAAAGTTCACTTAGTAAACTAGAAATCTGTCTCAGTACCAAAAAGATCTGGAGGTTTAAGAATAAGACCTCTCCAAACAATGAATGCAACTCTCATTATTAAATGGTGGTGGAGATTTGGGTTGGAGAAAGAAGCTCTTTGGAGAAAAGTTATATGCAGCATTTACCAGTTGGACAGCTTTAGATGGCTTCTTTATACAAATGACCTCCCAAAAGCCTTAGGGATATGGAAGGGTGGGGTATAGTTTCCTTTGGTTCCAGCAATGATTGTTTCAACAAGACTCTAAAAGAAAACCTTTTAGTCAAGATTGGATATGGGGGTTGATGTATATATGTGTATATGTGCTAGGGGTAGTTTAGTCTTTCCAGTATTATGGGTAGTATAGTCTTTTTCTCTTTTTCTAGGGCAATACTCTAGCCTAGCCTATATATAATGTTATTTTTCTATTCATTGTAAAGATACAATCTTCATATATATAAGTGAACCTTTTTTCTTTCACTTTCTCTCTATTTCTCTTTCTTCACCTTCAACAGTATATATATATATATATCTTCATTATTCTGACATGGTATTAGAGCCATGGTTTAGTATCTTTTCCTGCATCTGATCCACTGATTTCTATCTACTTTCTATCCAATTTCGATCTGTTTTTTGCTACTGCCGAATACTAAAAGTTATCAAAATTAGATTTTAAAACCATCATCAGATTCCTCTCGGTATTTTATTTATAGATTCTCAAAAAT
The DNA here is from genome assembly GCA_033060915.1 of Euryodendron excelsum. NCBI lineage: Eukaryota > Viridiplantae > Streptophyta > Magnoliopsida > Ericales > Pentaphylacaceae > Euryodendron > Euryodendron excelsum. Next base: position 15,160,792 of record CM065398.1, read on the forward strand.
TGAACCCAGATGCCTTAGCACGAGCTCATATACGCCCAAGGTGCGTCGGTTAACCCCTCACGCGCCTCTATGCACGCAAAACCACGCGCAGCTTGTGTCGTCATCTAGCTGTGTCATTCTACTGACGTCAGCTGCCAAGACCCACACTGCCATGTCATCTACCACGTCCCCTGCCATGTCATCTGCCACCTCAGTTTCCACGTCACCACCAGGACCCATGTCTACCACGTCATCTCCACATTAGCTTCTGGTTTACCCGGGCTCATTTGAACCGATTCAGGTCTGTCTTTTTGGGTTATTTTGCACAGTTTATCTATTTTTTGGCCACTTTTGGTCTAGGTCAGATCGGATTCTAGCTAATTTGGGCCTTCTGGATCTATTTTTGGCCTCAGTTTTACCAAATTCTGTACTAAGTTTACTGTTTTTATCATATTAGTCATTTTTTTGGCCGATTTACTACTCTTCTTGTCAATTTTGGTTCGGTTCACTGTGGCCATTGGGTAATTTTGGCCTTCTGATTCTGCTTTTGCACTTAGTTTTGGCTATTTCTACTCTGTTACTACTGTAGCAGCTATTTTTTTGCACTTTTTTCTATTGTTTGGATTGTTTTTGCTTCTGGCTGTTCACTATGGATTGATCTGAGGTTTCTAGACCTATTGTTGTCACTCTGGAGGGTCCCAATTATATACCATGGTCTTAGGCGATGTCTAGTTTCCTCAAGGGAAGGAAACTTTGGCGTTATGTTATTGGAGATATTGAGTCATCGGTTAAGAGTGCTACTGAAACAGCTGTTGAGTACACTGAGCGTCTTCAGGAATGGGATAGCAAGAATCATCAGATTATCACGTGGTTTCACAATACTTCTATTCCCTATATTAGCCTACAGTTTGGGAGATTTGATACTGCTCATGCCATTTGTGATTTTCTGGCTACCAGATATACTACTGCTGATCTGGTATTAGTATCAGCTTTTGACTTCCCTATGTCAAGTGAGACAGAACCCTGGACAGTCTATCAGTGCCTTCTTGCCTCGGATTTATTCTATATGGGACCAATTGACTCCATCCGAGCCTAAGTGGGTTAGTGCTGTTGATACTGCTTTGTTTGCCACCTATCGCGATCAGCAGCGTTTGATTTTGTTTCTCATGAGCCTCTCTGATGTATATGAGCCGGTTCGAGCTTCTCTTCTTCATCGTATTCCTCTTCCTACACTAGAGTAGGCTATCTCTAAGCTCTTGTTTGAGGAGACCCGCCTTGGCCTTGTTCTAACTTCCCATGTAGACACTGTACTTGCTGCTCCTAGTTCCCGAGCTCGTGGCTCCTCTTGTGGTTCTCGAGGTTCTTCAACCTCTGGTGGTCAGTCCTTTGGTTCAGTTTCTAGACATGATGCATGTACTTTCTGTCATGCTACTGATCATTGCTTGCTTACCTGTCCTGTTCGGGTTTGCAAGCATTGTCACCAGCGAGGTCCTGGCCATTATCGGTCTGACTATCCCAAGAACCCTACCCGCCAAGATACTCTTCCTCATTTCACTACTGCTATTACTGAGGCTTCCTTTACTGCTCTGCCTCTCTTACGCTGATCGATGTCAGTGATTTTCCTGCCCTTATTCAACAAATTATATCCACTTCTGGTAATCCCTCTACTGCCTTGTCTGTCCCTTTAGGTATATCCTTATGGTACTTTGACTCTGGATGTAGTAATCACATGAATTTTGATTTATCTGTCTTCTCTTCTAAATCCTCTGAGTCTTCATTTTCTGTTATCTATACTACTAATGGCTCTTCTATGACCGTTGATCATATTGGGCATGTCTCCACCTCTATTCTATCCCTTCCTTGTACTTACTATATTCCTAAACTCGCTCTTAATCTTGCTTGTATTGGCCAACTATGTGATCTTTGTCTTACTATTCTTTTCTCCTTTGCTGGTTGTGTTGTGCAGGATCCGCAGATGGGTCAGACTCTTGGGATAGGCCTTAAACATGGTCGACTGTTCCAGCTCGTGCATCTTCATCTTCCTCTTTCCATTACTGCCACCACTTCTGCATCTTCTTTGTCACCGTCTTTTGGGATTTGGCACTCTCTTTATGTCATGTGTCGTTAGGTTGATTACGTTTTCTTGTGTCTAAAGGTGTCTTAGGTCCTGTTCTTAATGAATACCTTGATTGTCAGTCTTGTGAGATTGCCAAACAACCCGCTTTATCTTTTAATAAAAGTACTTCTGTCTCTTCTGCTCCTTTTGATTTAGTTCATTATGATATTTGGGGGCCTTCTCTCACTTCTACTATGGGAGGTTCCCAGTATTTTGTTATATTTGTGAATGATTTTTCTTGCTATACTTGGCTTTACCTTTTAAAGAATCGATCCCAATTATAACAAACCTACTATGATTTTGCTTGCATGATCAAAACCCAGTTTTCTCGTGATATCAAAGTCTTTCACTCAAACAATGCTCAAGAATACTAAGATACCTCCTTCCATGCCTTTCTACGATCCCAAGGCACTCTTCCCCACCGTTCTTGCCCTGGTACCGCTCAACATAATGGGCGACCAGAACGAAAATGCTGTCATTTACTTGATACTACTCATGCCCTACTTATTTCATCTAACTATCCTGAGAGGTTTTGGGGAGAAGCTGCACTCACCACTACTTACACTATTAACCGAGTACTATCAGCCCTTCTTGGTAACCTCACTCCATAAGAGCGTCAATATGGTACTCCTCCCGATTACCATTCCCTTCGTGTCTTTGGTTGTGCCTGTTTTGTCTTGTTACAGCCACATGAGCACACTAAACTGGAACCTAGATCTCGTCTATGTTGCTTCTTGGTGTGTGGGATTGAGCATAAAGGCTATCGTTGTTGGGATCCTCTATCTCGCTGCCTTCGAGTCTCTCGTCACGTTGTCTTTTGGGAATATAAGATGTTTTCCTCTTTGTCTTCTTTTTAGTTGTCCTCTTCTTCTACTCCTCCCTATCTTACTGATCCTTCTATTAAGCTTTTTTCTGAGGCTGTAGATGTTCCTGCTGTGGTTCCACCTCCTATTCCTGCGGCTGTTGATGTTCCTATTGTCCCTTTTGATGATGTTCCCCATGTTACGCCACCGGCTACTGTCTATCCCGTGGAGTCCCCGTCTACTAATCCTGCTCCTCCGATTGCACTTTCTATCCTTCTATCTAGTGATCTCCCTGTCCGTCATTCCACTCGGGTCAGGGAAGCTCCTTCTTATCTTTAAGATTATCACTGTTTTTTCTCTATTTTAGCTCAGTATGAGCCTTGTTCCTATCGTAACGCAAGTACTAACCCTCTTTGGCAGCAAGCTATGGCTGAGGAATTACAGGCACTTGATAAGACTCACATTTGGGACCTTGTTGATCTTCCTCTTTGCAAATCTGTTATTGGGTGTCGCTGGGTTTATAAGATCAAGACTCGATCTGATGGTAATGTGGAGCGATACAAAGCCCGTCTGGTTGCTAAGGGCTTTACTTAGGAGTATAGTATTAACTATGAGGAGACCTTCACTCTTGTCACCCGACTTACCTCTGTCAGGAGTTTTCTTGCTGTTGTTATTGTTCACAATTGGCCCTTGTATCAGATGGATGTTAAGAATGCATTTCTTAATGGTGATCTCACTGAGGAAGTCTATATACAGCCTCCTCCTGGTCTTTCACCCTCTTCCAGTCAGGTATGTAAGCTTCGTCGTGCTCTTTATGGTCTTAAACAAGCGCTACATGCCTGGTATGCCAAGTTTAGTTCTACCATCAGTGATCTTAGCTTCTCTGCTAGTGTCTATGACTCTGCTCTTTAAATTCGTCAGCTTGCCCATGGCATTGCTCTTCTTCTTCTCTATGTGGATGATATGATTCTTACAGGTGATGATGCTCATGGTATCTCTGCGCTCAAGGACTTTCTTCACCATCACTTTGAGATGAAAGACCTTGGTCCCTTGAGCTACTTCCTTGGTCTTGAGGTTTCATCTGGCCATACTAGATATTCACTTACTCAAGCTAAGTATGCTTTAGATCTTCTTACCTATGCTGGGCTTTCAGATAATAAGACTGCTTCTACTCCTCTGGAACCTAATGTTCGCCTTACTTCTCTTGATGGTGAACCACTTTCTGATGCTACACTATATAGACAGCTCGTCAACAGCCTTATTTATCTCACTATTACTCATCTTAACATTGCTTATGTTGTCCATCTTGTCAACCAGTTCATGTCTGCACCTCACTCCATTCACTATGCTGCTATTTTTCGCATCCTCCAGTATGTCAAGGGCACCCTTTTCCATGGTCTACATTTCTCCAGTCAGTCCTCTCTTAAGCTCTATGCTTACTCTAATGCCGATTGGGCTGAGGATCTTATGGATCGACGTTCTACCACCAACTTCTGCTTCTTTCTAGATGACTCTCTTATCTCTTGGCATAGTAAGAAGCAAACCCTTGTTGTCTGCTCTAGCACTGAGGCTGGGTACCGTGCTCTTGCTGACACCACACAGGAACTCCTCTAGCTTCGGTGGCTACTTTAGGGCATAGCCGTCCAACATTCTGGGGCTATTGTGCTTCATTGTGACAATCGCAGTGCCATACTAATTGCTCACAATGATGTCTTTCATGATCGTACTAAGCATATTAAGATTGACTGTCATTTCATTTGCCAGCATGTGGTTCGCGGTACGGTCCATCTTCTTCCTATTTCTTCTGCTGACCAGACAGCTGATATCTTCACCAAATCTCTTCTGCCTGGTCGGTTTGATGCTCTCATCACCGCTCTCAAGTTAGTCTCTGTTAAACCCCCTTGAGTTTGAGAGGGGGGGGGGGAGTGTTGATGTATATATGTGTATATGTGCTAGGGGTAGTTTAGTCTTTCCCGTATTATGGGTAGTATAGTTTTTTTCCCTTTTTTTAGGGCAATACTTTAACCTAGCCTATAAAATGTTAATTTTCTATTCATTGTAAAGAGACGGTCTTCATATATACAAGTGAACCTTTTCTCTTTCACTTTCTCTCTCTTTCTCTTTCTTCACCTTTAACAATATATATATATATATATATCTTCATTATTTTGACAATGGGAATGCTACTTCACTATGGTGTGATCCCTTGCACAGTCAAGGTACTTTATCTTACCCTTTTCCCAAACTATACCCACTCTCAGCAAATGAGGAGGTCACTATTAGAAATGCAATTATCAGCTAAGCCAATGGCTCCTATAGCTGGAATTTGCAATTTTATAGAAGTCTAATAACATGAGAATTTGAGGATTTAGAGAAATTAATCAGGTTACTATCTTCCATCTCTTTAGAATCTAATAACTTGGATTCATTGTTCTGGAAGGCTTACCCAAACAAGGTGTTCTCTATGAAATCTTTCTGCAATTCAGCTTAGGAATTTGATGGTTCATCTACATTCCAATTCCCTCTCATATGGAAGAATACAACCCCTTTAAAGGTTCAAGTGTTTGGTTGGTTGGCTCTACAAGGAAAAATCTGCCCAAAAGATTTACTAATCTATAGGAATATTCTGGCACAATCAACTAACCCATTGTGTGTTATGTGTAATGATTCTACTGAAAGCTCTTATCACCTTATGTTGAACTGCAGAATTTCTTGGTTGATTTGGACAGCAGTCCTCAGCTAGTGGGGATTTAATTAGGTGTCTCTAGGAAAATTGACTGATCATGCCTCTTGGTGGGTTAGTATCAAGTACCCTGGATGGAAATCAGCTATCTGGAAGGCTTTGTTTCTATCTACAATCTGGAGCATTTGGCTTCATAGAAATGATATAACCTTTAATAGAAAATCATTGGCTTGGGAAGACTCAGTGTATCTCATCAAGTTCCAGTTAGCATTCTGGTTAAAAGTTAGATCAAAAGTGGGTTGGTCAGATTTTAGTGCTATGGATTTCATTCACATCATTGATGCCATTAAAAAACTCTCTATCAGGAAATGATAGTTGGTTGCTTGCCAACTACTTATTGGGATATGTTTGAGTTTGTCCTGATCTTTTGTTTCTTCTCATCCCCCGTTTTTTCTCCTTGCTAGTCTGGTCTGATATGGAGTCCATGTCAGTGAAGGCCTCTATGTAATTCGTTATGTTTAATTTATTCTTATTTGGTAATAAAAAAAGAAGGTAATAGTTGTTTTTAGGAGTTATCTTTAGTTATATGAGATTATAAATAATTGTAAATGTCGTATGGTTGAGGAAGGAAAAATTTGTTTTGTCCAAATAAAAAGGTTCATAATAGACTCGGAGCAAAAGGATAGGGTTCCATTAGAGGAACCAAAATTAAGAGCAAAGTCATTTTTTTCAAACATTCATATTTTTTATTCTTCAGCCATATGACATCTACAAAATTTAATAGAAACTTACATGAATAATTCCAATAGACTAATCTAGTAAAAGTTACTCACGAAACATTTAAAAGTGGACAATGAAAAGTCAATGATGATAGAGTGTTGAAAAGTTGTTTCAATTGAAAACTCTGAATCTAGAGAGAGGTTTGGCAAGAAATGATAAATTGCCTAATTAAATCGATGAACTCTTCAAGGTATGTAAAACCCTGTACTTTTATAAATAAATAAATAAAATTTTATTATGGATTTAACTCTTTTGATTTGTTCAATTAGGGTTTATATAATTTTGCACAAATTAGTGTCTATGGGCATGTCAATAGTTTTGAGCTTGCTGTTGGATATTTTGTAATTTTGCAAGACCTAATATTTAATTAGGGTTTTAACTTAACTAAGTAAGTAAATTTATAAAAGGGAGTCTTTCTCTTGACTTTGGGGGATGAAACGTGTGGGAGGTGGAGGCGGCGGCAGCCGAGTGAGAGTGAAGGAGAAGAAGAAACTACTTCGACTAGTTTTTCCGGCAAATCCAAACTAGGTAGGGTAATGGAACCCATTACATGTTTCTTCTTCTTTTGTATATTATTCTGTATACATATACATAGATATGTATGTGCCGTAAAATATATATATATATATATATCTACCATGGGTATGATTTTGCTATATTTAATAAACTGTTGTTTCTTGCGATTCTATAGAACAACTTTGAAGGAAGAATGCTTTTGTGTGTGATGCAATATATTGGGCTGACCATGTGTGTATCCTATTGGGGGCATTTGAAGTTGAGACCGTGTCTTTGTGTGTGCATGATTGGTTGTATCTTGTGCAGTGTATATACATATCTGTGTATGTGTGTCAGTACGAGAGAAGCTCTAGAGTGCTTGAGACTGGGTTTCCATGTTAACCATGGCTGCTTGTGCATGGTGACTTTGTTTGATTTTGATAGGATGCCGCTATAAGATAAAAGAGAGTAACACGTGAAGAGGGAAAGAGGGCCATGGGTGTACAAATTTGTTATGGATTGTACGTGGCTGTTTATCGATGGAGAATTTGGATGGTGGGCGTATATATATACATATATGTTTGTACGTATGTGAAAATTTGTAGGAACATATTAGGAGGGAAAGTAATGGAGGGGCAGCCTGTGAGTTGGTGATTGGGTTGGGTTCGTTTTGATTATGGGGAGAAGAGAAGATTGTGAGAATAGCATTCTGTACAGGGTGTGTTCAACCATGGTGTTACTGTATATATGTAGATACGTGTGCATATATGTGTTTGTTGGTGTATAGTTGAAATAAGAATAAGAAACTAGAAGAGTGGGTTAAATGCCAAGTAAAAGAAAGAAAATAAAACAGGCGGAGGTAAGTTTTAGAGAGAGATAGTGGGCTGATTTTAGAGAGAGGGAACCTAAGTGGGTTAGACGGACATGGTTTTGGGTCATTTGGCCAAGGCAAGGAAGGCAGATTGTAGTTGGAGAGAGAGAGAGAGAGAGAGAGAGAGAGAGAGAGAGAGGGAATAGAAATTATCATGTGTAGTCAAGCTCACAGGTGCCATGGTGCACCCTCATGTAATGGTGTCCTTCGGGCATGTTCTAGGTTCAGAAAAAATGTCATACCCTAGGTTTTTCAATGTGTTGAATTCATTTTTAATGTTAATTTGATCAAACCCTTGGATAGTGATCATTATGGGGTAAAGAATGAAGGGTGCACAACTATTGTGTAATCGGTCAACGGCCAAATGTGTTCGGATTGTCATAAAACTTTAAGATGTTGATCTTGATAATAAATACTGATGATCCAACGGATTGAATTTGATAGAGTATTCTAGATTTCATGTGTATAAAATGATATGTTCGATATTGTTAGATAGGTGCAGTGTACTTGAAATATATACAATGATAAATTCTAGTTTATCACTCCTGTTTTTCATGACTGTCGGATATGATTATTTTTGTTTAAAATTGCCATGCCATGACTTGCATATGATTGCTATTTCGATAATGCAATGCTTTATTCAATATGCTTAATTTGATTGTTATCATTGTGGAGGCATATACCGCATTGAGTCGTGTAGAAGATCATATTGCATTGAAGTGAACATCAGGTTACCATAGCATTGCATTCATATTACATTGCAATTTATTCTTGTTATCATGCCGATATCTTTTTTTTGTATGTTATTTGTTATGTGCTTGATGTTCCAGACTACTGAGCAAAAGCTCATACCCCACCAGGTCTTGCAAGTGATACTGCAAATAGAAATAAGTTGATAGTTGCTTGGAAGAGTTAGAAATTAGCTAAAGTTTTCCTATTGTTGTTTTGTTAGTATTGTGAGTAGTCTGGTGTTGTACTTTGTATTTTAATTATACTTGAAATTTTGGGATTCAAATTATTACTTGAGTGGTGTATAGTTATTTTGTTGTACTCTGAACTGTTTATTAGATTGGACATTATTGTTTTAGAACAGTTAAAAATTTAGCTTTAATTTTTTCAAAATTACTTTATTTTAATTAAAATTACTCCCGGATTTTAGGATGTGACAAGGAATCTCCTATCTCAATGCCATCAATGGTGGCATTGAATCGGATAATTTAGCAATAAGATCAAGAAATTAGAATTTAACACAACTCAATTAGATTTAGAAAATGGTTTCTAAGTGCTCATATCATAGGTCTAAGTAATCTCTATCCCAAAATGCCATTGTGTACAGAAATTTAAAGACATTATTACCAGCACTTGAATTCTTGGGAATCTAACATCAATTGATATAAACTCACACAATGGAGGGCGAACACCTGAGTATTTTTGTATGGTCGTTCGTACAAGGAATAATGTTTGACAGAGCCAATGACCAGCCAAACGATGATCTTTTCTGGTGAAAGTTTCTAATCCTTGACCCTCCTGTTTTTTTAATTTTTTTACTTCCAATTTTCCCATAAGACATCGTGGACACACCAATATGAATTACCATCTTCAGGGTTTACTCTTTTATCTGTGGACCTATCGCATTAATATGAATTAATGACTGTTTTCTTCATAAATTTTTTTTTCTCTTTGACCTTAGTCTTTTCATAAAGGATGCTAAAAAAATAATGATCACACAAGAAACATAACCAATCTATCAAACAAATAAAGTTTTGAATCTTTAATTAAACTTTCTGTTTCCTGTTTCCTCAATTTCTCGTTCAGAAAATAGAGGCACAAGGAAAAACAAGAGAGAGACTTAATAGATACAGAGCAGATTTCTATAAAAGAAATAATTCCACATATACATACAAACTTTCTTTTGGTTAAAATTCTAAGAATGAGTTATCTGATCATCTATTAAAATTGCAAGTTAAAAAAATTAGAGAAATGGAAAACTGGTGGTGTACAAGAAACATAGATATATAGCATTACAATCACTGTCATGTAGCAAAATATGATTTACAAGGGACATAGGTATATAGCATTTGAATCACTGTAATGTAGCGAAATATGTAAATAGGTGGTGTAGAATAAAAATACGCAAACCATGAAATGCCACGAGGATGGTCGTTCCCGCAGATGGCGCCAGCTGATGATGTAGCAAACTCGTGATGCCTTAACCCCAGGTCCAAGACAAGTTCTCTGCCGGCTGGTCAGTGGTCTTCTGTACTAAGTTCACTGGTGCGGTGGCAGCCAAAGGCCCTCTAGTGTTCAAGTTAAATTCAAGGGGATGAAGTTGACAGAGAGAATGGTCTTAAGGTTTCCTGGTTTGCGTACCTGAAGAAAGGGTTGAGTTTTCCCTTTGTTATACCAGCATGGGAGTGGTTGGTGGCTCTTCCATGTGGTAGCCTTTCGTTGGAGGGTCAGAATTGTGGCAGGGCACTCGAGAGGATCTTTCCTACACTCCATAATGGCGTGTGTCAGAACCGTATCAGGGGTAAGGTGGTTGTCACTTGTACACTCCACGCTCATGCCCCACGTGCGGGCCAGGGTGTTAATTGTCAAGTGTGGGCCCTGTTGACGTGGTCGCTAGGCCAACCACAGTGGAGTAAATTTTGAACGGGTGGCCTGCTCAGGACAGACTAGGGTTAACTTAGAGGGACCTGATTGGGGGAAGCCCAGGTGATATGGTTGTTTGGTCGAGGACCAATCAGGAGTCTGTGTGGCCTCTGGTCGGGTCGGGAAAACATCATCACTAGATGCCCCCAATTCATCTGGCCATCTGCTTGGGGCCGAAGGAATTCCATAAGGCGGCCCGACCACAAAATGCAGAGCACATTTATGGCGAGGACGGCGCAATGATGACGGGTGCTGTCGCATCGCTTAATAAGCCGTCACGCGGCAACGGGGGGTTAGTCGTCAGTAGTCGAAAAGACGTGTTGAATCGCGGCCATTGGCAGCCCATCATCGTAGGCCATCTGGGCCGTCGATTTCAAAGACATGGGGGGGGGGGGGTTTGTGAGGCGGTTGCCCTTATTTTGCCCCCCATTTGTCTTTAGAGCTTCCTTCCTGTAAAATACACAGAGAGAGAGAGAGAGAGAGAGAGAGAGAGAGAGAGAGAGAGAGAGAGAGAGAGAGAGAAAAACGCGGTTGAAGGGACACCCGTTTACGCGACATGCCACTGGCTGTATACAGAACTCGTTGCCAACACTTCATCTCGCAGTAAGATTCGCTCCCTGGTTGCATGTACTGGTTGATTACCCATTGTGTGTCTGTATTTGAGGGAAGGAGTCAGATTTCGTTTGTAGATAGATGGGAACTCTTAGAATCCGTCTTTGGGAATTTGTGTGAACTGTTCAAACCGGTATTTGATAAGATTGAGGCTTGTAGGCCCTTGGGTACAATGTCGAACACGAAGGGTGTGAGCTCGGATTCTGAGGAGATCGATTTTGACGGGTTTAGAGTCGTGAGGCATCAGACTCAAGAGAAGACCTCTGTTGGGAACTCAGGGGCGTCCCTAGAAGTTCTAGAATCAGGGGAGGCCGGGGTTGCCCACTCCGGTGTCAGGGGAGAACGGGATTAGCCCACCGAGGTTGTTGCCTGACCTCAAGAGGTCAAGCCGAGAGGGGGGGAGGAAGAGGATGACGTCGAATACGAGGCTGCGGGGATTCCCTTCTCCCTCGATATGGAGAAAGTCGCTACCCTTCGGTGGGTGTACCAGATCCCAAAAGGGGTGAAGTGAAGGGTTCCTAACCCTAGGAATTGAGCGTGCTTGCCACGGGAGGGGGAGATAACCATCTTCAAGGGCGCACTGGCTGGCAGTCTTCGCGTGCCGTTTCCTCGGCCAGTTAGGGAAGTTCTACAAAGGTTGCCCTTCTCTCCCGGACAGCTTACGCCGAACGCTTGGCGGATTATAGCAGGCTACATGATCCTCTAGCAGATCGTCCACGGGAGGGATGTGATGCCAAAGGAGTTCTTGTATTGCTACAGGCTGGCCGAGCATGGGAGGGGCTACTAGTACTTCTCGGGTCGATCGAAGGGGCTTAATCTGATCAAGGAGCTCCCGTCGTTACACAAGAACTGGAAGGACCGGTTCTTCTTCATTAGCAGAGAGGGCTGGGAGTTATACCCCTGGGAGACAGACTTCTTTGCTCGGATCCCCAAGTAATGGGGTTACTTGAGTAAGAAGGGTATGTTCTTTTCTTCGAGTCTTCCACTTTTTGTTTGTTTCCATGTGTTGTCTGTTCTGATTTAGGTGTCCTACAGGTGTCAGGTCGGGTTAAGCCCCTTCTGTTCGCAGAGCATGAGGCAAATGTGGAGAAGGTCTAAGAGTACGAGTTTCGGACCGCCAAGGACCTGGTGACCGTCGAGGCACTTGCTCAGTATCTCTTGGGGCCCGAACCGACTAGAGAGGCCTTACTGTTGAACGTGAGAGGACTAAGTAGATTTTTATTCTCACTAGGCTGATCCTTGTTTGACTTCTGCGACTTCTCTTTGCAGATTGCCAGTCTCCTATCACCAGTCAAGCCAGTCCAATCTCCCAACAGTTTAGCCAGCTTCTGAGCCAGAGGCGATGAGTTTCGACATCAACTTCTTAGGCAAGAATAGGGCAGCAGTGGCGGGCGCTTCAGGAGCCAAGTGCCAGAAGACCGCCGAGGCTACGGATGCAGCAAAGGAACTTCCCCCCTTCTCCTAAGAAGGCGTCCGCCGAGAAGGGGAGGGGCCAAGTTTCAGTGGTCGTCAGGCCCCCTCCTAGGTATTCAGGAGAGCCCCAACTGAGGCATAGTACGGTCGCGCCGGTAGACTCCTAGGCCAGTGCTAGCCCAGTTGCTTCTACCTCGACCAACGTTATAGGCAGCTCGAACGTGGCCTGGGAGAGGGCGGCGGATGCTATAAAGCCCTCGGATGTCACGAGGTTGGGAAGGCATCCGAATTCGTGTCTGGTCAGGGACGCGAACCATGACCTCTTTAAGGTGAGCCCCTTTATGTAGTTGTCACTCTATTCTACCCCGACCTGCGTATAGTCAACTTCTAACTATTCAATTTTCAGTCTCTTACTAGGGTCATGACTCTAAGCCACCGTCTGGGGACTTCAGAGAAGGCCCTTTAGGAGGAAAAGGTGGCCAGCGCGGTGCTCATCCAGGAGGTCCAATCCCTAAAGGACGACATCTCCATTGCCTGTGTTGAGAGGGACTCTGCCCTGGTAAAGCTCAAGTCGGCTCGTGAAGACAACGAAAGGCTCACAAGGTAAGCTAATAAGTTGTTATTAGACTTCTCGGCCGAGCAAGCCAAAAGGCATGAGTTGGAGAGGACTGTAGTAGCCTTCGGCGAAGAGCTCAAGAGGGCAGGGGCTGAGGCCATACAACAGTTTAAGGATGGGGACAACTTCCAGGCCCTACTGGAGCCCACCTTTCTCCAGGGCTTCAAATTCTCGAGGAAGAAAGCGTCCAAGAAGTATCCTAACTTGGACTTCTCGGGTTTGGATCCCCTTGATGAAGACCCACCCACGGCCGATCAGGACGTTGCAAGTCAAGTGGCAGTTGAGGTCACAGAGAGGACCCATCAGGAGGTCCTGGGGAAGCCCAGATCGGTGAGACCCAGCAGGAGGCCACTACGGGGGCTCAGGCCGAAGAGGCTCGACAGAAGGTTGCTGAGGGGGAAGGAGGATAAACTGCTGAGCAGGCTCAGTCGTGAATGTAGTCTGAGCTCCCTTGATTGTTTTGCTTTGTTGTTTTTTTTTTTTTTTTTGTAAAGGGGTGTTTTACCCCTGTACTCTTCTTCATTTTAATGAAAACTTCTTCTTTCGTAGAATGCTCTGCTGAAAAAGCTTTTGTAGAATTCTTTGCGTCCATATGTGGGTGAATGTTGATGTTGGGTCCTGTTGTTGCATTATGTATTTGGCTCTGCCCGGTCTTGTGGATAGAATAGATTCAATGCCATCACCACAAAGATTGTCTGGCTCTGCTCGGTCACATGGATAGAGCGGGTTCTATGCTATTACTGTAAAGGCCGAGCAAATTCTGTGCCATTGCCATTAAGGTCGTCTGGCTCTGCTTGGCATGTGGACCTAGCAGATTCTGTGCCATTGCCATTAAGGCCGTCTGGCTCTGCTCGGCACGTGGGCCGAGCAGATTCTATGTCATTGCCATTAAGGCCGTCTGGTTCTGCTCGGCACGTGGACCGAGCAGATTTTGTGTCATTACCATTAAGGCCGTCTGGCTTTACTTGGCACGTGGACCGAGTAAATTCTAAGTTGACGCCATGTAAGTAGACAATTGTTGAATGGTCGTTTTCATTGATAGTCTATTGGATTACAACAAGGAGACTTTCAAAAGTAGTACTTTCTCAAGTGTTCCGCATGCCAAGGATGTGGAAGTTCTTTACCCACCTAGTTTTTCAATCTGTAGGTCCCCTTCCTGGTATAACCGATCACCTCGTAAGGTCCTTCCCAATTGGGTTCGAGTTTGCCCTCTCTCAGATCTTTGGTGGATTGGTTGACTCTTTTCAAAACAAGGTCACCTGTTATGAAGTCTTTTGGTCGAACTCTAGAGTTGTGGTACTGGTGCATCTTCTACCGGTAGGACGCCACCCTCGTAACCGACTATAGCCTCCTTTCCTCCAACAGATCTCGATCCACATTCATGGCCTCGTTATTGGCAACGAGGTCGAACTGCATCGTCCTCGGGCTCGGGAAGCCGATCTCTACTGGAATGATGGCTTCAGTGCCAAAGTTAAGTAAGAATGGCGTCTGCCCTGTGGACACTTTCTCTATCATTCTGTAGGCCTAAAGGATGTTAGAGAGCTCTTCCGCCCACAGGCTCTTGGCCTTCTCCAACTTTGTCTTGAGTATCTTCAAAAGGGATCTGTTGGTAACTTCGACTTAGCCGTTAGCTTGAGGATGCTCGGGGGACGAAGCGTGGTAGTTTATTCCCAGGTCAGTGCACAGTTGGTTGAACTGTCTGCCCTCAAATTGCTTCCCGTTGTCCGTGATGATGACCTTGGGGATTCCGAACCTACAAACAATATTCTGCCACAAGAACTTCTTCATCTTTTCCTCAGTGATCATCGGTAGGGCCTCTGCCTCCGCCCACTTTGTGAAGTAGTCAATCGCCATGACCGCGAACTTCCTCTGCCCTTTGCCAAGCGGCAATGGTCCCACGATGTCGATCCCCCATTGGGCAAAGGGTCATGGGGTCTGGACCGGGGTCATCTCTTGAGAGGGCAGCCTCGAGATGTTGGCGAACCGTTGACACTTGTCACATTTTTTTACGAACTCCTGGGCATCTTTTTCCATGGTGGGCCAATAGTAGGCCGTTCGTAGTATCTTCTTGGTGAGGGACCGACCACCAGAGTGGTTCCCACACACCCCTTCATGGACCTCCCGCATTATGTAGTCTGCCTCTTTCTTACTAGCACAGCAGAGTAGCGGCGTGGTGTGCCCCTTTTTGTAGAGAACCTCGTTCTGTATGAGGTACCTGCTCGAACGGTACTGAATTCACTTCGCTTCGTTCCTATCTTCAGGCAGGGCTCCGCTTTCTAAGAAATTCCTGATCTGGCTCATCCATGAAGCTTCAGGCTCGATCTGGTCGACTTCTAGGCTCTAGATGCTTGGTGAATCAAGAATCTCGATTGGAACGTTCGGGTCCGACTCGTTGGATGAGGCAATCCTGGCAAGTCGGTCCACCTCTTCGTTCATCAATCTTGGGATATGCTCTAGTAGGATCTTCACGAACCTCCTAGCCAGGCTCTTTGCCATTTGGCAATATTGCTTCATGTTGTCTTCTCTGGCCTCATACTCTCCCTAGACTTACTTCACCACTAATTGAGAGTCGCTACGCACCACTATCTGTTCGGCCCCCATTCGCCGAGCCATTCTGAGTCTGGCAATGAGTGCTTCGTATTCAGCAATGTTGTTGGTGGTAGTGAATTTGAAGCAAAGAGCATATTCCATCTTGTGACCATCTGGGGTGACGAGGACCCCTTCTGTACCATTGGAGTCGTGAGTGGAGGAACCATCAACGTTCAAGACCTAATGGCTGTCGGTTAGGTCGGCTTCAGGGGTGGTAGAGGGTGGGTTAGTGCATTTTGTGATGAAATCTGTAGCAGCCTGCCCTTTGATTGTCGTTTGGGGTTGGTAGTGGATGTCGAACTGGCTGAGATTAACTGACCATTTCACCAAGCGTCCCGACGTCTCTGGCTTGTGTAGAATGGTTAGCAAGGGCTGGTCGGTGAGTACCACGATGGTGTGGGCTTGGAAGTAGGGCCTCAAGCGCCGAGCAGTGGTCACCAGCGCGAGGGCTATGAGCTCCATCTTCGGGTACCATTCTTCTACTCCGTGCAAAGCGCGACTAGTGTAGTACACTAGTCTTTGGATTCCCCCTTCTTCTCGGGCAAGAGTTGAGCTCACTACTGTCACTAACACTGCCAAATAAAGAAACAGTTCTTCCCCCGGGACAGTTCGGTTAAGCAGCATGACTAAGCTTAGATATTGTTTGAGTTGACTGAAAGCCACTCCACATTCCTCGTTCCACTCGAATGCCTTGCGTAGAATTTTGAAGAACGGAAGACACTTATCGGTGGACCTGGAGATAAATCTGTTTAGAGCTACGACACGTCCTGCCAGTCGCTAAACATCCTTTGTTATCCGGGGTGCTTGCATGTCCATGATGGCATGAATTTTTTCTGGGTTTGCCTCAATCCCCCTTTGTGAGACCATGAAGCCAAGAAATTTCCCCGAGGCAACACCGAAGGCACATTTGGCGGGATTGAGCTTCATCCGGTACTTGTGGAGTGTTTGGGGCGTCACTTTGAGATCTTGCAAATGGTTGGTGGCTTCCTTGCTTTTCACCAACATGTCATCTACGTAGACCTACGCCCAATCTGTGATTTGAACATGAGGTTGACCAGTCGTTGGTATGTTGCCCCTATATTATTTAGTCCGAACGGCATGACGTTGTAGCAATAGAGCCCCCGGTCTGTGATGAAGGCTGTATGCTCCTAGTCGCATTCGGCCATCCGGATCTGATTATAGCCTGAAAAAGCATCCATAAAAGTTAGCATTTCATACCCTGTGGTAGAGTTGGCGAGGAGGTTGATGGTTGGTAGGGGAATACTGTCCTTTGGGCACGCTTTGTTCAGGTCGGTGAAGTCAACGCATATTCGCCATTTCCTATTGGACTTCTTTAGCATGACGACGTTGGAGAGCCAAGTGGGATAATGCACTTCTCTTATGAACTTCGCCTGCACCAACTTCTCTGCTTCCTCTGCAACTACAGCATTCCTGTCCGGCACAAAGTTCTTTCTCTTCTGCTTCACCGGCCTGGCTTCAGGGTCGATGTTCAAGTAATGAGCGTTTACTCGTGTGTCAATACCAGGCATGTCCTCGTGAGACCAAGCAAACACGTCAATGTTGTCCCTTAGGAACCTCTACAGCTGCTGCTTTAACTCCTCTGGTGCGGCAGCCCTGATCTTCACTGTTCTGTTATGCTCTTAGGCCCCGACTAGAACATCTTCTAGCTCTTCCGCGGCCTCGCCCCTCCTGACTTCCTCTTCATCCCTTGGCATGAGCTCTTTGATGACCAGGGTTTCTTTGTTAGGTTCCCTTTTGAGGGAGGCCATATAGCATTCCGGTGCTTCCTTCTGGTCCCCCCTGGCGCATCCAACCCCAGAGTCGGGCTGGAACTTGAATCGGAGATGATACGTGGAAATGACTGCTTTGAACTGGTTCAGAGCAGTTCGTCCAATGATGGCGTTGCATGCAGACGGGTAGTCCACGACCAAGAAGTGGACCATTTTCGTCGTCCGGTATGGTTTCTCCCCAAGGGTCACTGGTAAGGCAATGGACCCTAGAGGGACCACCTGGTCTCCTGTAAAGCTGACCAGGGGAGAGTTGACTAGCTTCAGCTTCTCTTGGCCGATCAGCATCTTCTCGAAGGCCCCCTAGAATAGGATGTCGGCTGAGCTTCCACTATCGACCAAGATTCTCCAAGTTTTGAAGTTGGAGATCACCGCGGAGATGACCAAAGGGTCGTCGTGTGGTTGGTGTAGCTCAGTAACTTCTTCTTTAATGAAGGTGATCACGGGGCCTTCGGTCTTTGTCTTCTTGCTGGCCTACCCCAACCAACATTGCTTCCACTTCGGTTCGGATGTCCCGAACGTGCTTCTTCCATACTGAAAAGGACTCCCCTCCCTCAGCGAACCCCCCTACAATGACCCTTATTTCTCCAATGGGCTGAGTGGTTATTTCAATCCGTGCAGGGCTACGTCGTTCCTCCCGTGCTCAGTCTCGGCCAGCCACATAGTGACTAAGCCTTCCCCGTTTGATCAGATCCTTGATTAGTTGCTTCAAGTCAATATAATCTTCCGTGTCATGGCCATGATCGCGGTGGAATCGACAGTATCTCCTTCTATACCTCATGCTCGAGGGTGTCTTAAGAGGCTCGGGCCATTTCAGGTCCGATTCGTCCCTTATTTCCATCAACACATCCTTCAACTTTGTTATGAGCGGGGTGAACGTTCGGTCCAGCCCGCGATAGTGCTCACGTCTCTCTTCTCCCCGGCTCTTTATCCAGTGGCTAGTTCTGCTCGCCTTCATCTCTTTCTCTTCGTTTGAGGTTCCACTAGACCTCTTCTTTTTTGTGTACAAGCTGCTCCCTTCGTCATTGTCTCATCTCGCGCTCATGGCATCTTCTACATTCATGTGCTTCTAAGCTCGAAGCATCAATTCGGCCATGTCTTGGGGTGGCCTCTTAAATAAGGAAAAGAGGAGTTTCCCACTTCTCAAGCTGCTCATGAACACCTTGACGGCCACCTTGTCGTCCATGTCGTCCACGGCCAGAGTTTCCTGATTGAACCTCCCTACATACTCCCGCAATGTCTCCTCCTTCTTCTGCCTCATAGTCAACAGGTATGCCGCATGCCTCCTTTGCCTCTGGGCCTCAATGTAGTGGCTCACAAAGAGATTGCTAAGTTCTTTGAAAGTGGAGACCGTTATCGGTTTGATTTTGTTGAACTAGGTCCGCGCCGAACCCTTCAACATGACTAAGAAAGGTCTGCACATAATCTGATCCGGCACTACCTGCAGGTGCATGAGCGCCCTAAATATCTCCAAGTGGTCCACCGGGTCTTTGGATCCATCGAACGCATCCATGGTCAGCATTTTGAACTTTAGGGGGGAGTGGGTAGTCCATCACCTTCTGGGTGAAGGGCGAAGCTATCCTTCCAATGAGCGCGTCCACAGTTTTTGGGGCTTTGGCTTCCACCGCGTCCAAAACTCCTTCCATCTGGGCCTGCATGGCCCTAAGTTGTTCGTCCCAAGCGTGAGAGCTCTTCGGTTTGTCGCCTACCATCTCCGTTCTCGATAGGACAGCATGGCTGGTTTGTGCTTCCTCGATGTGGGGCTCACGGCAGAGGAGAGGGTCCTCAACCCGTCCTCCATTATCATTTTCATTGCCATTGGGGGGAATGGAAGGGTCTTTGTCAACCTCCTGTTCCTCTTGTTCTGCCGCCGGCGGGTTGGGTGGCGGTGGAATCTCTACTGGAGGAACTGGAGCTCGTTGAAGCAACTCTGCGTTTCAACGGGCCAGTTGTTGCATGCTGGCCATCATGTTAGCCACTGTCTTCTCCAGTGCGACTATCTTCTTTGTGCTTGAATCTGCCATCGAGCTTCCTTCTGGGTGAGTGCTAATCCCAGACCTAGTCAAGACCATGAAATGCCGTGAGGATAGTTGCTCTCACAGACGGCACCAGCTGATAATGCAGCAAACTCGTGGTGCCTTGCCCCAGGTCCAAGACAAGCTCTCTGTCAGCTGGTTGGTGGTCTCCTACACTAAGCCCACCGGTGCGGTGGTAGCCACAGGCCCTCTAGTGTTCAAGTTAGATTCAAGGGGATGAGGTTGATAGAGAGAATTGTCTTAGGGTTTCCTGGTTTGCGTACCTCGAGAAAGGGTGGAGTTTTCCCTTTGTTATGCCTGCATGGGAGTGGTTGGTGGCACTTCCATGTGGCGGCCTTTCGTTGGAGGGTCAGAATTGTGGCAGGGCACTCGAGAGGATCTTTCCTACACTCTTTAGTGGCATGTGTCAGAATCGTGTTAGGGGTAAGGTGGTTATCACTTGTACACTCCACGCCCACTCCCAATGTGCGCGCCAGGGTGTCCGCTGTCAGGTGTGGGCCTTGTTGACAAGGTCGCCAGGCTAACTAGAGTGGAGTACACTTCCGAACGGGCAGCCTGCTCAGGACGTACTAGGGTTAACTTAGAGGGACCTGATCGGGGGAACACCAGGTGATATGGTTGTCTGGTCGGGGATCGATCAGGAGTTTGTGTGGCCTCTGGTTGGGTCAGGAAAACATCATCACCATTAGCTATATTTAAAACTCTTGTGCCATAGATTAGTGAATCTTTTATAGTTATCGAAGTTGGACATTGTTCAAACTCTAATTATAATTAACTACTTATGTTTTTATTGATATATTAGATGATATATACATATATGTATGTATGTATATGTGTGTGTTAGTAACTTAATATTAAATTGTCTTATGCTATATTGGTAGATTTTATCTATTATATTTATCCTAATGCGATGGAAGTTGGGTAGTGTTAGGGGTGTAAGTAGTCCATTATAATTAGACTTCAAACAGTGCTCAATTGCTATAATTACATTAGAATAAATGCCATAGGTAAAATCTACAGGTGTAATAAGTATAAGAAGTCAATTATAATCAGAATTTTTTTTCTTTCATTTTTACACCCTACACACCGTTGCATTCTTTGTATGCCATCATGCTACAATATTGTAGAAATAATCTACCATGAAACGAAGCTATATGCACAATCTACCATAAATCTTTGTTTGTATAGATAAGGATCAATCTTGAGTGCTGATTTAAAAAAGATAATCAAAGCATTAAAATTCTTCTAGATAAGGCGATGCCAAAGGAACCGTTTATAATTTCAGTCCTATATGATATATTTTTGCTTGTTATATGATTAACTGGATCGTAATGAAGAGATTTTGATGAATAATTGTGTCATTTATGTTAACCGTTTAATCATCCCGGGAGGTAGGCATGTCACTGCGGGTTGCTAGTGATCACAAGTAAATGTATAATTTAGTGAGGGGTATTTTTGGAAAAAAAAGTGTAAGAAACACTTATGGGGCTTCTGTCTTTTAAAATAGTAAAGATAGAGATGTGCATTATATATAGATACACATCAAAAAACATATTGTGCCAAATGAACCAAGAAACACACACATAGAGACAGCAAATATTATGTGGTTCAACAATTTGCCTACGTTCATAGTAGCGGAATCAAATCAAATATTTCAAAAGGAGGAGATTACAGCTCTTAACTCTCACAACACAGCAAAGCCTCTCTATCAAGCAAATATAACTCTATGTATATCTCACTGCCACTTCACTCCCTTACCTTCTCTAATCTACACAAGGGTATTTATAGCCCTTGCTCATCTATCAGATCGCATGCACCATTTGATTTTCGCCGTCTACGTTTAATGCCTTAGATTTGTTTCTCATATCGATCTCGGATTTTCTTCCCGTGTCTCACGTTGACACAAGCTCTAGCTGAAGAAAGTAGTGCTGAGGAGTAAATGCATTTAGTGGGAAGTCCATCTCCCACACATAGGGTGGACCACACTCTACAAATTACCCCCTCCACCCATGTGGGGGGCAATTGAGGTCTTCATGCTCTACTGTGTATTCACTCTTGTCACCGGACGACTGTACTCCTTCACCGGAGTGCCCATTGTGTCAACAATACTAGAGTAATCACCGCTACCACCAAATGCGCCCTTAGGCGCCAATACACCCGAAGGTGCTTAACATTGAGAGATATTGATCAAGTCTAAGCAGTATTAGAACTTGACCCCTATAACGACTTTCGTCAACATATCTGTCAGATTTTTTGCTGTGCCAATTTCCTAAAGCATTATCTCCCCTTCTTTCAGTATCTCTCGTATGAAGTGACAATGAACATCTACATGCTTTGTTCAAGAATGATGCTCTTGGTTCTTTGCTAGATGAATTGTACTTTGATTATCACAGTAAATGGTAACCTACTCCTGGTTAATACCAAAATTCGCCACATGTCCCTATAACCAGATGGCTTCTTTCGTGGCTTTTGTCATAGCAATGTATTTAGCCTCTGTAGTGGATAGTGCAATTGTTGACTGCAAAATAGACCTCTAACTAACTAGTCTTCTAGACATTGTGAACACATATCCAGTAGTTGTTCAACACTTGTCAAGATCACATGCATAGTCGGAGTCAACATAACCAATTACCAAATGATCAACATCATTGCTCTTCTCAAACTTCAAACCAAGATCTTCCATCCCTAGAATATATCGCAAAATCCATTTAGCCACTTACCAATATGTCTTCCCTGGGTTATGCATATATCTACTAATCATACTAATGACTTGGGAGATATCAGGTCGTGTACATACCATGGCATACAAAAGGCTACCAACAAGACTTGTATATGGAACTTAAGACATATAGTCCCGATCATCATCATAGTGGGGAGATTAAGATGCATTAAGCTTGAAATGTGGGGCCACTAGAGTACTTACCTACTTTGCCTTCTGGTCTATACCAAAACATTGAAGGACTCTTGTCAAATACTGGTTCTAAGTAAGATGAACTGTGCCTTTTAGCTTATCTCTAGCAATTTCCATCTCCAAAATTCTTCGTGCTTCTCCCAGGTCCTTCATCTCAAACTCTTGACTCAGCTGAGCTTTCAATCCATTTATCTCTGCCATGCTTTTACATACAATCAACATATTATCAACATATAAAAGCAAATATATGAAGGATCCATCTACAAGTCTCCTGAAATAGACACAATGATCGAATTAGCTACGAGTGTACTGTTGGTCCATCATGAAGCTGTCAAAATGTTTGTACCATTGTCGAGGTGACTGCTTCAAACCACATAGAGATTTCTTCAAACTGCAAACCCATTTGTCTTTTCCAGTTGCATTAAAACCTTCAAGTTAAGACATATAAATCTCTTTCTCTAGGTCACCATGTAAGAAAGCTGTCTTCACTTCAAGCTGAGCTAACTCGAGATCATACTGTTCAACCAAACCTAGCAATATTCGAATGGATGAATGTTTGATATCTGGAGAGAATACCTCATTATAGTCAATTCTTTCTATCTGAGAATAGCCCTTGGTTACCAATCTAGCTTTGAATCGCACTCCATCCTTAGCTGCTTGATCATCTTTTTTGTTAAACACCCATTTACATCTGATTGACTTCTTTCCTCTAGGAAGCTGCACAAGCTCTCAAGTCTGATTCTTGTAAAGAGACTGCATCTCCTCACCCATTAGCTTTGTCCATTCAGCCTGTTCACTAGATTCAATGGCTTCCTTGTAAGTGGTTGGAATGTGATCCCCCTCTCTGCTGGTAGTGTATATATCACATAGTCTGCTAACGTGTAGGTAATCGTACCTCTCTTTTCAACCTATCTGCTGCAACTGATTTAGGTTGATGTGAAGGCACTGTGACTGGACTATTAATCTTATTTTGTCCATCCTCTGCGTCAATGATCACTGAATCCTTTTGTAAAACTCTAACTTGCTTAGCATCATGTTTAGCTTAATTGAGTATGTTGTTGAGCATGATTACACTAATTGAGGAGCTTGATTAGCATGTTTTAATGAGAGTATTCCATGGGGGGATTATCATATTTTTTAGCATGTTTAGTGGGTTTAATTCTTGATTAATTATTTAATTAATATTCATACTTAGCTTAAGGCTAATGATGATTAACTAGACTAAACATATTTAATTATGTTAATCATGTAGATTAGTGGTGGATTAGTGAAGCAAGGAGGTGAGGTGTGCTTGTGTGTGAAAGCCACCTAGGTGTGTCCTTCACTTAAGTGAGGTGTGTGCATAAGGTATGTGTATGTGGTGTGTGCTTGTGCTAGCATGTGGGTGTGTGTCACATGAGTAGTTATAGATACACTTTCTATCTATTGTTGGCTTGAAGCCAAGGAGAGAGGAGCTTGTTAGTAACATTTGTATTTGGCAAGAAAGAAAAAGAGAGAAAGAGGAGGGAAAGAAGAGAAGAGAAGAGAAGAGAAGAGAAGAGAAGAAGAGGAAGAAGAGAGTGCAAAGGGAAGCTTGTGTGTTCATTTCTTGAGGTGAGAATCTCATGTTCATACTTATTGATTGTGAATTTATGACTTCTTGCATATTTATATGTCATCTCATACCATGGAAGTGTGGGTGAAATGAAGAGTGTGGGAAGGTGTTAGGATTTTCAAGAGGAAGCCTTGATTCTTGGATATTATGCATGTATAATGTGTTATGTGTTGTTAGTGGCCTTAGAGTTTCATTTTGGATCTTTGAAAAGCTTGTGGTTGTGTTAGGATGGCATGGGAAGCTTTGGAGTAAAGTTGGGAGATTGTATTTTTTAGCCACAAGGGGCTTTGGTCGTCAGGACGGTCCTTGGTGTCGTCCTGATGATGGGCTTTGTAAGGGAGAGTTGGGTATCTGGCCATCAAGATGGAAGTTGTGACCGTCTTGATGATGGGTTGTTAGTGTGGTTTTTGAACTTTGGTCGTCAGGACAGTGGGGTTGTCCTTCCTAATGATGGGACGTCAGTGGCTTTGGTCATCAAGATGCTGGGGAGTATCGTCCTGACGGTGGGTTTTGTGAAGGGTGGTTGGTTTCTAGTCATCCAGACAGTCTAAGTGTCATCCTGACGATGGACCTTTGTATGTTATTGTTCCTCTTTGGTCGTTAAGGCGGTGAGAGGGACCATTCTAATGGTAAGCCTGCTTGTATTATTATGTGTTTAAGCTTATTGCATTGCATTAGGAAAAGGTTTAACATATCCCATTGTATTTCTAATGCATCATTGATGTTTTATAAGCCATGAACATGTATTATTTATTAATAATGCATATATTTTAGAAGATTGACGTGGCTTTGGATGATGGGTTTGGACGTGAAGCAAAGCACTCCGATTTAACTAAAAGAGTGACTTGACTTTGGTTGTAAGTGGTAACAGGTGTGGATTTATGATAGTTTTATTTGTATTGAGTTGAATGTCTTGTTGTGAATGTTAGTGTTGATTATGGAGAGTTTAAGATATTCTTGCTCATATTGTATTGAATATCTTATTATCTATATTGATATTGATGATTGGATTATGAGATGATATTTGCATACAAGACATATTGTGTGCATAACTTGTATTGCATGGGAGAAGGTTTACCCAATGCGGGGTTAACCTAAGGATGTGGATGTGGAACATCCTTTGATAACAAGCCATCAATATATTTGGCTAATGTTATCAAAATAGCGCACACATATGTGGTGTATTATACATTGCATTACAAGAGGCATTCTTATTATTGATAATGGATTATCTATTGATGATTAACTCAATGGTTATTTATCATTCATTCTTTACGAATATTGATTATCTTAGTGTGCACGTTGATATATAGTTCATACCCACACAGGTTGTTTTGGTAGGTAAGTTAGAGATGGAGGTCAAGTTCACTACAGTCTTTGTTACTGTTATTGTGGCTATTATGGTTGTTGTTGATGTTAAGTTAGAGAGCTTCGAAAAGCTCTTGTTGTTGTGCTATTGGTCTTTGTATATGTTATATATGAGATAAGAGTTTTTGAGATTTGTTTACTTTATGATCTTGTAATGATGTATGAGATGGTTTTAATTACCTTCTTAGTGTATATTGATGGTTCTAAGGTGGTTTAATATATAATGATGTTAGTTATCCTTTTAAAATTTCTATCTTTGGGATTGTTGTGAGGTTTTTCTTAGAGGTTGATGACTTGTGCGATCACAATCTCCCTATGGTGGTGTTAATGACACCTGATTAGGGTTGGGATGACACCTTTGGAGTAGAAAACTCCACCGTCTACGAATCACTCGATGCTTCGCTACTTGTGCCACCTTTATTGGAGTCTTATGCCTATGTGACTTAAGCATCTCAGACTCGTTGAACGTGATATCTTTGCTGACATTGACCTTTAATGATTCCATGCAGTAGAGTTTGTACCCTTTTACTCCAAAACTAAAGCCCAAGAACTTTGCTTTCTTGGCTCTAGGATCAAGCTTACTCTCCCAAAATGATAGTAAGCAGGGCATCTAAAAATACGAAGTGTGTCATAATTAGTAGCGTGAGTACCTTTCCATACTTCCATGGGTGTTTTCCCGCCATTGGCAGCTGTGGGTAAATTCTTGATGAGGTGTCTAGTATATGTCACAGCTTCAGCTCAAAACTGGTTGCTGAATCCGGCATCCAATAACATGCACTGAACCTTCTTTAGCAAGGTATGGTTCATTCATTTTGCCACCTCGTTTTGCTGTGGGTTCTTCCTCACAATGAAGTGTCTGACTATTCCTTCTTTTCGACAAACTACCAAGAAAGGGTCATACATGTATTCCCCTCTATTATCGAATCTAAGTCGTTTGATTTTTCTGCCAGTCTGAGTCTCCATCATTAATGGCCTTCCAATTAAGAAAGACATTTAACACTTCATCATGTACACCCACACACGACGAGAATAATCATTAACAAAGGTAACAAGCCAATGCTTACCGCCCAAAGATACGGTTGTGGTTGGTCCCCAAACATCATAATGCACATAATCAAGAATCTTTTGTGTGCGATGGATTGCTGTACCAAACTTGATGTGGGTCTACTTCCCCATAACACAATGCTCGCAAAAAGGTAGTTTGCATATCTTGACACCTTTGAGTAAGCCTTGCCTTGTAAGAGACTACAAAGCTTTCTCTCCAACATGTCCCATATGCATATGTCATAGTCTGATAGTGTTTGAATCAATTTCGTCCATCTTCTCACTGACAGTAGAAGCTCTACCATCAACTATACTCCCCTGTAGGAAGTATAAATTTTCTTGCCTTTGACCCTTCATCACCACAAGAACTCCCATTACCATTTTGAGAACTCCACCAGCAATAATGATTCGAAATTCCTTAGAATCTAGAGATCTGAGTGAGATAAGACTCTTCCGTAAGTCGAACTCATACCAAACTTCTGACAAGACCCTAACTATTCTTTCATATAGCTTCAACTGGATGCTCCCTATCCCTTAAGTTTTATAAGCGTTGTCATTGCCCATAAGTACTACTCCACCATTAATCTTTGTGAAGTTAGTGAACCAGTCCCGATTAGGACACATATGATAGGTATACCCGGAATCCATAATCCACTCATCAGAATAGCAAATCAAAATTGAACTTGTGAAGGCAATGTCTGGATCTTCATCTCTATTGGCGACGTTGGTTGTGGAGCGTTGATTCTTCTGTTGTCCTTTCAACTTTGGACAATCCTTCTTCTAGTGCCCTTTATTACAGCAAAAGGCACACTAGTCTTTGGCAAGTTTCTTTTTGACTAATCTACCATGTGTTCTCAAACGAGAACCTCCTATTCTTGTGAGAGTCCTTGTGTTGGATCTTCCTTTAGCTATAAAGGCTTCATTGGAAGTATCATGATGGCCCTGTCTATCCTTCATGCGGTACTCATTGTTAACCAGAACACTAGATACATCGTTCAAACTAATATTTTATTTCCCATACAATAGTGTGATAATCAAATACTCATATGTACAGGCAAGGAATTTAACAAAAGCAAAGCCTTATCTTCATTTTGGATTTTGACATGCAAGTTTTACAAGTCATCAACTATCTTATTGTAATCATTAAGAAGTTTGGACATGGAGAT
This sequence comes from Euryodendron excelsum, assembly GCA_033060915.1. Lineage (NCBI taxonomy): Eukaryota > Viridiplantae > Streptophyta > Magnoliopsida > Ericales > Pentaphylacaceae > Euryodendron > Euryodendron excelsum. The sequence continues at coordinate 15,188,307 of CM065398.1, forward strand.
ACCTTCCCAAAACTGGAGTCGAAAGAGCTTCTTCTTTAGGTACGAGCGACTTTCAATGCTCTTGGTCATGTAGTTGTCCTCCAGTTTCTGCCAAAGCTCCTTTGCCTAGTTTTCTCTCATGACGAAGTACTTCTAATTTTTGGCCAAATAAAGGTGAATTTTTTCCAAAAGCTTATCGATTTAGCTTATCCCAATCCACATCTGACATGCCCTCAGGTTTGCTCTCCAAGGCAATATCCAACTCCTATTGCATCAAAACGTCCATCACCTTACATTGCCACATTCCAAAGTTGTTGGTTCCATTGTACTTTTCAACTTTGAACTTTGCATTGGATATAGTGGTTATATGTCTAGAACTACTTGCAGTCCGTGAACTCCTCTCTGTTGTAGCTTCTGCCATTAGAACACTTGACACAGCAAATTCCAGCTCTACGATTGGATTCAGAGCTGTTGAAAAACTTAAGATGGGCTCAATTGAAAAAACTAGATTATTTAGGGGCTAAATTAAAATTTCAAGAAGTTTAGAGTCTGATCTACAATTAAGTAAACTTCTCCTTCAGCGCTGACATGGTGCTGACGTGATGCTGACTAGATGATGGCATGGTGCTAACTGGTCAGAGGGCATGGTGACTGACTAGACGCTGGTGTGGCGTTGACTGTGCACTAACTGGGCAGCTGACAAGGCTGCTGATGTCATTATATGATGACGTCAGTCATCTTCTGCGGCAAATCTACAACAGATTTGCAAATATTTTGTAGAAACTTTGGGCAGCTCGTATCGGAGTGTTTGGACTCCGTTTTCAATACTGTTTGTGGCAATTTGTTCATCTCGGCAAGATGAACCTTCTGGTGTGATCAAAAGTTGGATTCAACCAACTTAAAATCTAAGCAATACCTTACAGTGGCAAATCAATAGCTCTTATACCAATTTTTTATGCCAAATGAACCCAACAACACACACACACACATACAAAGAGAGACAAAATATAATGTGGTTCGGCAATTTGCCTACGTCCACAATAGTGATTATCCTCTAAAAAATAAAAATGAGAGTCCCTAATTGTAAACTATTATTAGAAATTATTTACATATTAGTATCATTTTAATATAATATTTGTTTTCTTTTATGTTTTTGTGTTTTGTACAGATTTAAAGCTAAAATAAGCAAAATGAAGCCGGCAGGCACACAGACATTTTTTTAGGTTTTACTTGGATGTATATATATATATATATATATATATGTATAATGTAAAGTGAGTGGAAAAATAAAATAATAAGAGTGGGAAAATAAAATAATGAGGTTGGAAAAATTAAATAATGTAAAATAAAATAAAATAATGTGAGTGGAAAAATTAAATAATGTTAGTGAAAAAATAATTTAAAAAAAATACTTTCTCAATGCCTATAAATTGGCTGGCCAAGGGAGGAAGAAAGAGAGCTTTAGAGCCCAAGAGCTTGGCGAAGGCCACGAAGCTCCATTCAATTTATTTCATTCTTTAGGAGTATATTTTTATTTAGTTTGTTAGTAGTTTTTATAGTTTGTTATTTTAATTTCAGTCTTTTAGTTTACTGTTGTTGAAGTTATTTTTCTGTATAAACATTTCTATTTATGAAGTTATTTTTCAAGTCAAGTCTTTTCAATATTATGAGTTGCTAGTTTTATTCTTGGAGCCAATTGGGAAGATCACTTGACTGAATTGGGATGATTAATTAAGATTTGTCTTTTTATTTCGGATTCATTTGAAAATTTAATGTTTTTGCACACGTTCAGTATATTGCATGCTTGGGCACGTACACGTATACTTTATGCACATAATGATTTTGTGTAAGTTTAGACTAGATTAAGTTTAGAAGTAATGTCATTAATATAGGAGTAGTGTAAAAGTAAAGTAGATGCTAATTTACTCTACACTTTTCAAAAACTTGTATATTTTATGCGGGTCATATGTCTGGTATGTTTTTATGTCCTAATCTCTGGTAGGAACCTAAGGCTCTTAACCCTAATCTGGAATGGGTCGAGTTATATTCATGATAATTGACGTTTAGTTCATTTAAAAAACTTAGACTTTTAATTATGTTTGTAATACTCTTTGTCCTGACAAAGCATAACTTGGTATATGCAAATCGATGATGAGGGTCTTCAATTTTAATTAAATAAGTTCCTAAGTTAGAACCTTTGAAAACTTGTACCTTTAATTATGGTTGTTATACTTATGCTCTTACAAAGCATTGCCAAGTGTTTACAAGTCGATGGTGAAGGTTTCATGATTTTAACGTCATATTATAGTGATTGATTAATTTGAATATACCCATTTGCCAATTTATGAGGTCTAAGTAGGCTACACGATTGGCAGTTGGTAAATCTAAATTAATCATTCCTAAGTAAGTCAAGTGATTGAATCAATTGAATCCAAGACTGTTTTATTTTATTATGTTTGCCAAACATATTTTGCACTGTTGGCTAGTGTAGCAACCTCCATCTCAAAACTACAAAAAGATTTTATTTTATTTTTCTTTTGGTTATGTTTGTCATCCAATTTTAACTATTATATCTTTTCTCTGTGGTTCGAGCCCAGTTTTACTAGGCTATTTTTATTATGTACTAATTCGGCGCACCTACTCTTGGGTGTGTTAAGTATCTCGAGCATTTTTGGCACCGTTGTCGATGAATGGTGGTAAGGAGTTAAAATTGGTAAAAAAAAAAAAAACAAAAACAAACAAAATGAAATTATAAATAAAATAAATAAAGAAAAAAAATACAAGACATTTGCAGTTGACTTAAGGAGGACAATTGAACTTCAAATCTTATACCTTTGCTCTGGAGTAAGGACATGGACATTTATTGTTTCCCTACTTCGATGAAGGAGTTGGATTGTATATATATCTAGCTATCTAACATTTTTCTTTTCTTTAAGTGGATAACCCTGAGCGGATAAGTCCTAGGGTTAGCATTGCTAACATTTTACTTTCCGCACTTTAATTTTAGTTTTGTACATTTAGTTATTTTTCTTTCTGTGGTTTACCTCTCAGGTTGATCCACCTATTGGCCTGAAATAGCTAACTAAGAGGGGGAGTGAATTGAATTTTTAGAACTTTAATCAATAATCATAGATTAATAAAATACACCAATGGAACAATTAACACAATACAAGATATATATGCAGGCAATTTATCAATATGCAGTGAATGAAAACACAGCAAAAAATAAAGAGTGGGAGACACAGATTTTTCAAAGGTTCGGCCAACCTTGCCTACGTCCTCTCTTCCTCGATCCTCTCGAAGGTATTCTACTATGTAAAGCCCCTTACACAGTTGCTGATTTTGCTCCATGTGCACAGCTCGCTCTTACACAAGAGTTTACACCAAACTCTCAATTCCAAGTGATGTTGTCCAAGATCACACAATCTTACAAGTGTATTACCCAAGCTACACTCAAGCTTGCAAGTGTTTTTCTCAAGAACACTTAAACTCTCAGGTTTACAAACCCACTCAAGTAAAATAGATAAAAGTTATACAATGGGTATCACTCTTAGAAGTGAAATAATGCAGATTCAAGCTCACTGTTTCTTCTCAAACTATAGCAGTTGGAGATTAGTGAGAAATATTTAGGGCTTTTGAATTTTGGCACTTTTATATCCTTTCCTCTAACCTATAAATGAGTTTGAACCCTCATATATAACATTCCTCAGAAATTAGCCCTTAAAGTTCTTGCAAGCGTATTGACAGCACGGGCGGCGAAAAATGATTCAAAAATCTGACCGTTGGAGCAAATGCCCATCGTCACTTAAGATTATCAGCAATCTTTGCTAGTGTCGCCAATCTGGCTTCCTCCTTTCTTTCACTGTGGCTTTTCAATGAGACTGTTAGCAATTGTTTTTCTAGTATCGCCAATCTTGGCTTGCCACTTCTTTTGACGTTGCTCTTCAACAAGATTTTTAGCAATTTTTTTCTCGTGTTGCCAATCTGGCTTTCTGCTCCTTTTTCTGTTTACTCTTCAACAAGATTGTTAGCAATCTTTACTAGTGCCGCCAGTCTGACTTTCTGTTTCTTTTGCTGCTGCTCTCCATTAGACATCTTTCATTCATTCTGTAAATTAGTCTTTGATGATTAAAATAAATCTAAGCCTTTTCTGACTTCCTTAATAGATTTTTGAATCTCACATTTAGCCCTTGGTATTTCTTTGTCAACCAATCTATTTAGAAGTGAATGAATTGCTTGTGTTAGTGAAGTCTTTCACTTTGTCAGATTTTCAGGTGTAACCAATCTTCTGCATTGTCCTCAATCTCGATAGACTTTTCTTTCTTCATAATTGCTTTGAAGACAGCATGTTCACTAATAAAGTCTTTCAGTTAGTCAGACCATCACATGTCACCAATTTGCTGTAGTGTCATCAATCTCGATGGGCTTCTCTTTTGAGCTTCCTTCACAATACTTCAAAAACAAAATAGCATGTTCAAGCTACATGCTTCTTTAGTGGAATAATATAAACATGAGGATCGAGGGTCTTCATTGTGAAATAAGTTGGCTATGGATGTTGCTAAACATATACACATCCAAACATTAGTTATTCTTCTCCAGGTGTCATCAATCTGATTGAGGTTGTAGTACTAACAAATTTGACTTGCTCTTCCTGAAACTTCACATGTGCCCTTTATGATGTCGGCATTCTTGTTTACACTTTAGTCTTCAAGAATTGATTTCATATCAACTTGAAACTTCTTCAAATGATCATGCTTGAGTGTATTCTTCTTTGAATAAGTTCTTGAATCTTCGTAAGATCTTCAGTCTATTGGAATCGAAATTATGTTTCTCCATCAATCTTTAAGTTATTCTGTCAATCTTTGTGTTTCCAATGAGTCAACAAATCACCATGATAAAATTCCATTGCTTGCATCCTTCATTTCAATGCTTGTTGAACTTCTTGAGTATTTTCATATCTTGGAGAATATGATTACCTAAGTAATCTTTTTGTTGGATATTGATCAACTCAATCATTTCCTTGTTATTAAATGATTATAATTTCATCTACACACTCAATTGAAATCATTAGATATCAACCACATGGTTTTGTTATCATCAAAATCAATATGGGAATCAACCTTAAGTCAACAATCTCCCACTTTTTGATGATGACAAAATCTTTAAAATATATGCAATTAAGCTCAATATAACTGAAGCATAAGAATTAAAAAATTTGAAGCAATATGATTAATGTAAGACTTTCACTTACTATTTCAAAATAAGGATACTCTTTACACATAATATTTCTTTCTCGTATTCATATACCCTTTTTTGTCAATCAATCAAAAAGGACCAAAAAATAGAATGCAAATTTAGAATAGAAAACATTCATGCATATTCCATATTTTCTTCAAAAAAATATTTCTCCCCATATGGAAGATATAATATCATGTACCCAATTATTTCTCTGTTATTTTCATAAAGATTATCACTCTCCCCCCCCCCCCCCCCCCCTAGTTAATAGATGATTTCTCCTTATTCAGCATATAATCATTTTTCTCTTTTCTGTCAAGTAATCAAAAAGAATTTATGAGAAACTTATGACAGGTATAATAGCAAAAATATTAAAAGAGAATTAAAACTATTTAAAGTGCAGCAAGCAATCAAGTAAAACTGTGTTACAACAAGCAAGCAATCAACAATTAACCAAGCAGTGAGCAACCACTCAGCAAGCAACCAGATAGTAACTAAGTAGTATGGACAAAAACATAGAAAGTGCATTCAAACACTTACGACATTAATCCATCAAAATCAAGAAGAATGATAAACATCCAAACATAAATAAAAATGTCTTATAGGCTGGTCTAGTGCCAGCAATATTAATAGTACAACACAGATAATATAATAGATAAACTAGAGTTTTAAATACTGAACATAAAAATTGAAATGCAGAGTAAAGTCACACAACAACAGGTTATTAGGGGTGTTACATGAGAAATATTTGCTTAAGAGTATAACCCATGCAATCAGCAAATTTAAACGTATAAATTCAATGCTAATGCAAATCATGCAAATGAAAATTTGGTCATCTTAGTTGGATCTTTGGAGAGTTGGAAGTAATGGTTCTTGGTCTAAGATAGTATGGCATTGTTTGGGAATAGAGGATGGACAGATTTGAGTAGGAATGGATTGCTAAAATTCAACAAGTGGTTCATTATCAATTGCTTATTATCAAATGTAACCTTCTCACAATTTGAGGATGAAGGGCTGTCTTCTTCTTTTTGATAAATTTCTGCTTGAGTCCCTCTTTGCTGAAGTGTAGTTCATAGTATAAGCTCTTTCAAGCTTCTCATTCATCTTATTACTGGCATCCACAATTTTTGTTCATTCTCATTATCTTATTCTCCACAATCATAAGTTTTGTAAATCCATTATCCACTTTGGTGTTCAATTGAGCGAACATATACTCTTGATATTCCTTCATCTCCATCATCATGCCCATTAGCACATCTATTTATCAATTTCTAGAAATTTTCATCATGAAAAGAATGTTCTTTGTAGCTCTTAAAATTTCTTCTTCTTGCTTCAGATTTTTTCTCTTGATGGGAGCATCCTTCCCCTCAAAATGATATTCAGTTCTTGTTCTTTTTGTGCTTCAAGAACCAAACTCTTCTTGCTTCATTCAACTAATATCTCATTTGCTTCAAGGATCAAAACTACTTTCATCTTCCTTTGCTTCCTCTTTTAAATCCACTTTAAAGATCTTCTTAGTTTTAGCCAACAATATATATTGCCAAAATGACCTTGGTCGCAACTAGATAAGCGCGCATGAAGAATAGTTCGATATTAGAAATACTTTTCTAAAGAAGTATTTTAAGTTCATACATTTCCTTTGTAAATTTCTTCTCAAAATATGGATAAATTTCCAGCTAATCATTCTCTTCTTTTTCAATAACTTTTCTTTGGCGGGATTCAATCTTCTCTTGCTTTTTCTTGCTTCTCATTTCTAATGTACTAGATTTCATTGTTTCCGTCTTCAAAGTTTTCTCCTTAGCCACCTTCTTCTTTCTAAGAGGTTTGGGTAGACAACGAATAATATGATAGATTTGAATAGGTAGAATTAAGAAGAAAAAGTCATTATAGGTGTTTGGGAATGCAACAGATTAGTTGACAACAAGGATTGAAATTTATGTATGCACATGTGAATGGTGGACACTACTTGTTAAATGTGCTGACACTATTTTTCTGTTCTCAAACAGTTTTGAATCTATTTCAAAATTGTCGACACTATTATGCAAAATAAAGATTTTCTGAGATGATATTGCTGATACTAGATAAAATTATTATCACTTATTTGTCAGAAAACAGCTTTTATAAAACAGGTGCTTGCACATCTTTTTGATATAGTGTTGACACTCAGTTTGCCAAACATGAAATGTATACACATGATCAATGCAAATAAGATTCAAGCACATATACAAACATGCTAATATGAAAGACATAACATATATATCACCAAAATCAATCAAATTAAAGGATTGCACATGCTCAACTCTCTTAACAGTCATAATGTGTGATCTTTTAGACATGACTTGAAATCTTGCATGCATACACACACTAAGCATGTTATCTAGCATTAAGATATAATAGCAAAGATCCTATCATGCTTATATAAAGTTTAGTATGAAAAGGAGTACCTCGATCATTAACATCCATTTTTGTTGAGGTACACATACGGGTTCCAATTGGCTTTAAGTTTTTAGCGTCAAACCTTTTGAGCAAGTCCATGACATATTTGGCCTGGTTGATGAATATGCCATCCTTGATTTGAAGACTAAGAAAGAATGTCAATTCTACCATCATGCTTATCTCAATTTCTACTTGGCAAAACTCTTGACAAAATTCTTTCTCTTAACTGTAGCCTTGAGCAGCTAATCCTTACTTTATTTCTGGTTGCAGTACATTGCTTCATCCATCTTGTTTTTTAATACCCATTTGGTGCTTGTAACTAGATGTCCATCAGATTTGGCACAAGGTTTTGTACCTTGCTTCTCTAAAGCTAATTTAGTTCTTCTTGCCTTACCTTAATCCAATATTCATCTTTCTCAGCTTCTTGAAAAGTCTTTGGCTCCATTTGTGATAAGAATGTAGAGTGAAGTCGTAAGTTTATGACTGAAGCTATGGTTCTGACTCCTTTTAATGTATCTCCAAGGATATGATCTTGAGGATGATTCTATACAAATTTTCATTCTTTTGGTAGCCCCTCATTTATATTAATCTACTGTTGAGATATAATTGGAGTTGGCTCTTTTCTTCATAATATACTTCTCTGAATTTTCTTGGCACTACTTCTTTAGGTGCTGACACTTTATCGATATTGCTACCACTTTGTTATGCTTCGACTGTGTCATGATTTTCAACTTTGCTTGCAAGAGAGATGGACTTGACATGGATAGATTCTTTAACCACTAAGGTTCTTTTGTTAAAACTCTAAAAGTTTCATTATGTAGAGGCTAACAAAGAAAAACACCAATGCATCCAATGCCAATGATCTTTCCTTTATTATTATCATCAAATGTCATCCATCTTTTCATGAGAGGGATGAAAACTAATTTTCATCTCCAGTTATATGCCTTGAAAACCTATTGTCCAGATGCCAACAATCTTTCTTGACTTTAGATTGGATTGTAGGCAAACCTACAATGAAACCAATTCATGTTTTGTTCTTTGGTACCCACATCATGTTGGGTCCTTGGGGGTTAGTATCAATGGTTCCTCTACGAATCCACGTTTTCTGGATATTTTTACTAACTGGTTTTCTTAACCAACATTGATTAGCGTAATGTCCGTCCTTATAACAATAAAAACATCTAATTTGAGTTTTCCTAAAAGAGGCATTAAACTGATTTTTGGAAACCTTTTTATTTTTGAAAGGGTTATACCCAATACCAGCTTTGTCAAATGTATATTTCTGTTTTTCAATAATGGTATTCAGGGTTTTTCTTCCTACAACAAATTTGACCAGTGATTTATCCAAATCTTTAATTTTTTCTTTCAAAATCTCATTCTCCTTTTTCAAAGTCTCATTTTCAAATTTCAAAACTTCATTTTCTTTGGCTAAAGATGAAACCATTTTCTTTAAAAGACTATTCTTGATTGCAGATTTTTTAAATTCAGATAATAAATCATTAAAAGCATCATATAATTCTTCAAAATAAAATTCAGTTGTTACCTCGTTTTCTTCTTCATTTTCATGAGCCATTAAGCAAAGATTAGCTCTCTCTTTAATGTCAGATTTATCATCTGAACTTGATTCTTCACTGCCACTGCTACAGTTTCTTTGCTCCTTTTTCTTCTCTTTTTGAGTTGAGAACATTCAGGTTTGAAATGTCCAGGCTTGTTACATTTGAAGCAGATAATAGTGCTATTAATTTTGCTTGATTCTTTATATGGTTCTGGTTTTCTTCTTTTTTTCCATTTCTTCCTTTTACATTTTCTAGTTATCCAGTCAGGTTCTTCATCCTTCTCTTCATCACTGCCTTGATCATTTTTTGAAGTTGTAGATTTGAAAGCAATGACCCTCTTCTTCTGATCATCTTCTTCTTAAGCATTCTGGCTTTATGTTAGCTCATTCGTCATGAGTGAACCAAGTAGTTCTTCCAAGGGCAAGCTGTCCAGATTTGTTAGAATAAACTTTTTCAAGATATTTTAATTCATTTATAATATTAGTAAATCAGCTAAACATTTTGATAATGGATTCCTCAGGTTTCATTTTAAACATTTCATAGTTATGCACAAGAAGATTTATCTTCGACTCCTTAACCTAGTTTGTACCTTTATGGGTTAGCTCTAATCTGTCCCAAATTTCTTTTACTGATTCACATGTAAAAATTCTATTAAATTCAGTTGCATCTAATACACAATATAATAAATTCATAACTTTAGTATTCAACTGCATAAGTTTGAAATCAGATTTATCCCATTCATTTTTTGATTTGATAATCAACACTTTCTCAATTGTTTTCGTAGGGACCTTGGGTCGACTCACAATAATTTTTCAGATTTCATAGTTTACTGGTTGTATATAAATTTTCATTCCATTTCTCTAATAGCTATAATTTGTTCCATTGAACAAATGTGGTCTACTTGTAAACTAACCTTCCGAAAGGGAAGTTCCAAAACTAATTGCCATTGACCTTTTACTCTAGAATGTAAAGCCTAATAATGAGCACCTGCTCTAATACTAATTTTTGGCCTGAAATAGCTAACCAAGAGGGGGGTGAATTGGGTTTTTAGAACTTTAATCAATAATCACAGATTAACAAAATACACCAATGGAATAATTAACACAATACATGATATATATGCAGGCAGCTTATGAATATGCAGTGAATGAAAACAGAGAAGAAAATAAAGAGTCGGAGACACACAAATTTTATAGAGGTTCGGCCAACCTTGTCTACATCCTCTTTTCTTCAATTCTCTTGAAGTATTCCACTATGTAAAGCCCTTTACATAACTGCTGGTTTTGCTCTAAGTGCCCAGCTCACTTTTATACAAGAGTTTACACCAAACTCTCAATTCCAAGTGATGTTGTCCAAGATCACTCAATCTTATAAGTGTATTACCTAAGCTACACTCAAGCTCAAAAGTGTTTTTCTCAAGAAAACTCAAACTCTCAGCTTTACAAACCCACCCAAGTGAAATAAATAAAGGTTATAAAATGGGTATAACTCTTAGAAGTGAAACAATGTAAATTCAAGCTCATTGTTTCCTCTCGAATTATAGTAGTTGTAGATTAGTGAGGAATATTTAGGGCTTTTGGATCTTGGCATTTTTAGATCCTTTCCTCTAACCCATATATGTGTTTAAACCCTCATATATATAGTATTCCACAGATACTAGTTGTTCGAGCCGTTGGAAGCGCGTTGACTGCGCGGGCGGCTAAGACAGATTGAAAATCTGATCGTTGGAGCGAATTCCCGTCGTCACCCGAGATTGTCAACAATCTCTGTTAGTGTCGCCAATCTGGCTTCCACCTTTCTTTTGTTATGGCTTTTCAACGAGACTGGCAGCAATCATTTTTCTAGTGTCGCAAATCCTGCCTTGCCATTTCTTTTGACATTGCTCTTTAAAAAGATTGTCAACAATCTTTTTCTCGTGTTGCCAATTTGGTTTCCTGCTTCTTTTGCCATTTATGCTTTAACAAGATTGTCAGGAATCGTTGCTAGTGTCGCCAATTTGACTTTCTATTTCTTTTGCTACTGCTCTCCATTAGACATCTTTCATTCAATCTGTAAATCAGTCTTGGATGATTAAAATAAATCTAAGCCTTTTCTGACTTCCTTGACAGATTTCTGAATCTCACATTTAGCCCTTGGTATTTCTTTGTCAACCAATCTATTTAGAAGTTAATGAATTGCTTGTGCTAGTGAAGTCTTTCACTTTGTTAGATTATCAGATGTAATTAATCTTCTGCATTGTCATCAATCTCGATAGATTTTTCTTTCTTCATAATTGCTTTGAAGATAACATGTTCACCAATGAAGTCTTTTAGTTAGTCAGACCATCACGTGTCACCAATTTGTTGTAGTGTCATCAATCTCGATAGGCTTCTCTTTTGAGCTTCCTTCACAATACTTCAAAAACAAAATAGCATGTTCAACCTATATGCTTCTTTAGTGGAATAATATAAACATGAGGATCGAGGGTCTTCATTGTGAAATAAGTTGGCTATGGATGTTGCTAAACATATGCACATCCAAACATTATTTATTCTTCTCCAGGTGTCATCAATCTGATTGAGGTTGTAGTACTAACAAATTTGACTTGTTCTCCTTGAAACTTCACATGTGCCCTTCATCACTCTTATGAGGTGCTGACAAGATCTTCACAGTTTATGATGTTGGCATTCTTGTTTACACTTTAGTTTTCAAGAATTGATTCCATATCAACTTGAAACTTCTTCAAATGATCATGCTTGAGTGCATTCATTCTTTGAATAAGTTCTTGAATCTTCATAAGATCTTCAATCTATTTGAATCGGAATTATGTTCCTCCATCAATCTTCAAGTTCTTTTGTCAATATTTGTGTTTCCAAAGAGTCAACAAATCACCATGATAAAATTCCATTGCTTGCATCCTTCATTTCAATGCTTGTTGAACTTCTTGAGCATTTTCACATCTTCGAGAATATGATTACCTAAGCAATCTTTTTGTTGGATACTGATCAGCTCAATCATTTCCTTGTTATTAAATGATTATAATTTCATCTACACACTTAATTGAAATCATTAGATAACAATCAGATGGTTTTGTTGTCATCAAAATCAACATGAGGATCAACCTTAAGTCAACACTACTGCTTTCTAGGCTGGTGCCCTCGACAAGATGACCATTGCTAACGTATTTCCTAACTCTAATGTTTGTTGTTGTTTGTGTTTAGAGTGCATGTTTTGTTTCTTTTTATTTCTGATGTAATTTTCATTTCTTTTTTTTAGTGTTTTATTGTTTTCTTTTGTCCAGACATGTTAATATTGTTATATCCTCTAGTCTATCTAAAGGCCAAGAGGAAAGTCTTGTGGGATTTCTAAAGTTCCAAAAAAAAAGCCTTAGGTTGAACCATAATTGACTTACACGGTATTAGTCCTTTTGTTAAATGTTTATATTTTGAAAAGAGTATAAACCGGTGCATCCAATGCAAAGACACTTTAACCCACTTATGTGAAAGAGGTTTTAAGAGGAGAAGTAGTGAAGCTTCTCGATGGGGTATCACATACCCCATCTCTAATTCAAAGTGGGTTAGTAAAATCTAAGTGGTTCCTAAAGAGTAAAAAGTCACGATAAGCCACAATGATGAGACTGAATGAGTAGACGTCTGATTCGTTCCAACAATTAGGTTCTTAGTTTGTCTTTAGTTAGGGGTACCCACCCCCTTTTGTTTGTTTTTATTTTTCATTATTTTTTATTTTGTGTGTTTATTTTATTTTGTGAGTTTTTACGCCTAGCAAACATCAAAGGGAGTCATCAATTAATGTCAATGAATATAATGGTTTACCTAGGTATTATTAAATGATGAGTAAATGTTGAGGCATTGAGACGACTTGGAATTACCAGAATGGTAGACTATCTTGATTTTGATGTCAAACATCTGACTCGACTTTGTAATGATTATTCTTCTTAGGGTGTGTTAGGTTTTGCGTGTTTATCTTTATTTATAAATATGACTAACATTTACATTGTAAATGTTTTGTATTTTTCTTCAAAAAAAAAAAAGAAAACATGCACAAGGCTGAGAAGTGTACAATTTGAATCTCTTAATCCACTTAAGATTTACAAAAGAGGTTTATGTATCTTTCATAATTTTATACAGTTTTATGTGAAATGCAAATAAAGATTTTGAAAATTTATTGAAATATGTTTTTATTCACTTTAGCACAATTTTTTGTTTTATTTTTTTTAATACAATTGCAAGATTTTATCTTAACACATAGAAAAAGACTATTCTACATCACTTATTATCATGTATTGATAAGTTTAGTAATTTTACATATTGTAGAGTTTCATCTTTACAAAAGTAGAGATTATTCACCAACTGAGCTTTAAAGCCAATCACTTCTTTCGGAGTGTTTACATTTACTCTTGATGAATTTCTGTTTCATCACTCTTTCAATAGCTCCATTATACTTGTGTTTGACTCAATTGTTTGAATTGTTATGGTAATTGAATATGTTGAATACTTATAACCTTGAACTGTTGTGCACTTTTAAAAATGAATCAAGGCTATCTTTGATCTTTTGAGTAACATATTTTTGTGTTGACATAATTCTCTTGGAACCATCTTTAAGCTTATTTCTTTATCTCTTGCTACATATATCATTACTAAAATTTCATCCCTAAATACGAAAACATAAGTATTTTTACTTGTGCAAGTTGAATTGAGAAAAAGGATCTATTTACAATATGAAAAAACAAATTAACAACAAAGGAGAGGAAAAAAAAAAAAAAAAACAAAGGAAACAGGGAAGTAAAAAAAAAAAGAAAACAAAGAAGAATAGGTTGGTTGTTGACAAAAATATCAAATCAAATCAAATGAAATAGGAAAATTGAAGGTATATATTTATTGATCAATTCATGTATTGATCACACATGTTTTGAGCCCTTATTTTTTTTTTCCTTACCTTAAATCTCATGGCTAAGTTACAACCTGAACAAAGTTCTCGAGGATTTGATGTGTACATTACTTGTTCATTCACTTTGTAGAGAATTTACTTGTCAGTTGCTTGTGTGATTTTAATATTAAGTATTTTTTCGTGTAGCTATATCAATTCAATTTCTTTATTTCTCACTTTATATATTCACGTCATTGTCTTTATGATTGTCTCTTTTGATTTTTCATCACATTTACTCTTTTACAAAGACAACCATTGTGAGATGCCTATGCTCTTTCTTTCTGAGAGAATATTTAGTGAGATTGAATCAAAGCATAAAGAATGTATCTGTGTTTCTATATTGTAATACTTTTCTTATCATGTAATGATCACACACACACACACACACAAAAGCCTCTCATATGTTGTTCTAAAACATTATCTTACTTGTGTTAATGAGTAGGATAGACAAAATATGCTTGCGTCTTGATACATGTAATATTTTTTCTCATTATCCTCACTAGCAGGACACATTTTGATGTTTGTGGATACTATCACTAAAAACCCTCACGGGATACCACTCATTTACTAGGAGAAACCTAGGGATTGGTGCATATGCTAAATGTACTCGTGATCCCTACGAAAGTGAAACATATCTTTATAATATATTTATTCTTTTGCTATGGACTAGTAAAAGCTTAGTTGGGAGGTGTGATTATTCTCTAAAAAGTACAAATCGGAGTCCCTAATTGTAAGCTATTGTTAGTAATTGTTACATATTAGTATGATTTTAATATAATATTTATTTTCTTTTATGTTTTTGTTTCTATTACAGATTTAAAACTAAAATCAAGCAAAATGAAGTCAGCGAGCACACAAACATTTTTTTCGGTATTAATTTAATGTATTATGTGTGTGTGTATATATATATGTGAGTATAAAATAATGTGAGTGAAAAAATAAAATAATGAGACTGGGAAAATAAAATAATGTGAGAGGAAAAATAAAATAAATAATGTGAGTGAAAAAATTAAATAATGTAAAATAATATAAAATAAAATAATGTGAGCGAGAAAATTAAATAATGTGAGTGAAAAAATTAAATAATGTTAGTAGGAATAATAATATAAAAAGAAAAAAAATATTTTCTCAACGTCTGTACATCGGCTGGCCAATGGAGGAAGGAAGAGAGTTTCAGAGCCCAAGAGCCTGGCGAAAGCTAGGGAGCTCCATGTAGTTTGTTTCATTCCTCAGGAGTAGATTTTTAGTTAGTTTGTTAGTAGTTTTTATAATATGTTATTTTAATTTCAGTCTTTTATTTTACTGTTGTGTGAGTTATTTTTCTGTATAAACATTTCTATTTATGAAATTATTTTTCAAGTCAAATCTTTTAAATATTATGAGTAGCTAGTTTTATTCTTGAAGCCAATTAGAAAGATCGCTTGACTGAATTGTGATGATTAATTAATATTTGTCTTTTCATTCTGGATTCATTTAAAAACTTAATGTTTTTATACATGTTTGGTATATTGCATGCTTGGACACGTACACGTATACTTTATACACGCAATGATTTCGTGTGAGTTTAGACTAGATTAAGTTTAGGAGTAGTGTAAAAATAAAGCAGATGCTGATTTACTCTATACTTTCAGGAAACTTGTATATTTTATGTGGGTCCTTTATCTGGTATATTTTTATGTGTAAACCTCTGGTAGAAACCTAAGGCTCTTAAGCCTAATTCGGAATAGATTAAGTTATATTCATAATAATTGATATTTAGTTCATTTCGAAAACTTAGACTTTTAATTATATTTGTAATACTTTATGCTCTGACAAAACATAACTTGGTATATGTAAATCGATGATGAGAGTTTTCGATTTTAATTGAATAAGTTCCTAAGCGAGAACCTTGAAAATTTATGCATTTAATTATGCTTATTACACTTATACTCTAACAAAGCATTGCCAAGTGTTTATGAGTTGATAGTGAGGGTTTCATGATTTTAACGTCATATTATAGTGACTAATTATTTTGAATATATTCATCTGCTAATTTATGAGGTCCGAGTAGATTAAACAATTGACAGTTGAAAAATCTATATTGATCGTTCCCAAGTAAGGGAGTGTTTGGATATAGCTTTTTTAGTAGCTTATAACTTATACTTATGGTTTTTTTGAAATATGTTTGGGTGAATGGATTAAAAAAGCAACTTATATCTAATCACGTCGCGTGGCAAGAGTGGAATATAAAAGGTTTTAGATTTATAAGACCCAAATTTTGGGACAACCAAATTCCGTTGCAAAAAATATCACCCTCTAATCTCGCAACAAAAACACGCCATCTCGAATGTTATTCACTATAACTAGAGATGGATTTTTTTAAGTCGTATTTAATTGTGCCTCCTTTCAAACCTGATGATAGAAACTATAAGCGATGGAGTTTGCAACGGACTTTTAGCAACGAAATTTCATTTTGCGTCCCTATGTCATTCCGTATTCATTTAACCACGTGCATTGTTTTTTGTCCATAAATGTCGGTTTTTAGGGACAAAATTGATCTTGTCCCTAAATTTTCGTCTCTAAAACCCTTTTTTATTTTATTTTATTGAAAGTGCTCTTAATTACAAAAAAGCCATTATCATATAATTCTAGTAAAAATTTGCATACAAATAACATTTTCCTAAGCTTTTAGCACTTGACACCTACTAATCCTAAAACTCCTCCCTTAGAATTTTCTACCCAACTCGCGTAATTTAAAGTCAAATATTGAGTAACGTGTTTCAACTCTTCACTGGGGGAAGGAAAGAAGAATATGAGTTGTTTTCTTAGCTGACTGAGTGTCCAGGCTATAGTTACTAAAATGAAAAGTGAAAGTAAAAAACGTTAGAAAAAACAGAAACAGAAAACGTGATTAAAAAAATATAGACGAAAATGAAAAATGAGAAACGATTGAAAAACTTTATAGAAATCTTATTAGGAAATGTAAAACTCCAACTTTTCTAATTATTTTTTCATAAATCTTTTCATTCATCGTATATTGAACTCCATGCTTGATTTGACTCGTTAATTATTTGGTTAACATTTACACAATTTCTCTCCTATTATGACTTGGGTCATCTTAGTAAATTTGGGCATACAATTGGATATTAATGTAATTTGCTAGACCTAATTGAATATTAGTGTTTTGGTTTAACATATACATACATTCGTATAGAGAATATGACGTGGAGTTCTTTATTTTATTGGAGAGTGTGTTTGCGGGAGAGCAGCCGCAACAGAGAGGAGACCCGCGAGAGAAGGGTCGGCAGTCTCCGACGAGATTTCTGGCAAGCTCTCCGGCGACCAACTAGGTAGGGTGATGGAGTATCCCTTGCTTGTATTCTTTGTTGTTTATACATATTATAATTGTGCTCATACACAACTGCGTAGGGTCACTAAGGTGATAAATTACTCGATCTTGGTTTCTCTGATTTTCTGCAAAAACTGTGTATTTTGCTTGCATATTATTATATGTACAATGTTTCGATGCACTACGGAATTGCCATAGGTGTGGTGTGCAAAAGGTAGGTATGAATGGAGGATTCTATTTGATTTGTATTATCAGACAATCATAGGTGACGTTGGTGGGAAGGTTTCGGTTCTAGGGTTTGATGTGAGAAGGTTTTGATTGGCTATGTGAAATGGGTGTGATAAGTTTGAGTGTATTATTCTGTGAATGTATGTGGTAATGTACATGTGTATATATATATGTGTGTTATATAGGTGCACGATTTTGCTTATGTTTGGGTTTGGTTATTGGCTTCTTAATATTGGGTTTGATTGCTAACCTGTATCCTCATGGCTTTGCATGCATATTTATATATATATACACATTTTATCCTAATGTTGTTGCATATAAACGACTTAGGATTGAAGGAAGAAGAGGTTGAGGATTGGTTAGCTGGTGGCCTCTTGTTTGGCCTCCATGAAGTGGAGTGGCCTGTTATGGCTGGGTTGTAATGTTGACTGCCTGCCACGGCAGCCATGATTGCCATGCAATAGTGGATCGTTCATACAGGTTTTGGTTAGGTCTTTCTCATGGGTTTGGGCCATGGGAGAAAAGAATGACAGAAAGAAGGAAGAAAGAAATAGGGAAAGAAGAAAAAAGAAAAAAAAAGAGGGGCTGGAGTGGTCTGCGAAAGTGAGTTACAGGCTGTGCAGCAATGGTGAAAAGGCCAGTTCTGGCCATAGAAAAAGAAAGGAAAAAGGGCAGGGAAAGAAAGAGAAGAAAGATAAGAAGAAAAGAATAAAAGAACAGAGAGAAAGAGGGAAAAGAGAGGATAAATAAGAAGGAAAGGAGCAAAAGAGTGAGAGTCTGCTAGGGAGAGAATATACATTTTCTTTAGAGAGTGAGGAAATGCAGGCTCGGTTGGTGGTGGAAGATGGTAAAAGGTTTTATCCAATATGAGTAAGCCCATAGGTGATGCAGTGCACCGTCGCGTGCTTGTGACCCTCCAAGCAAATTCTAAGTTTACGACATACCCTACCTTAGGTTTTTGGACCCAATGAATCTCTTTTTGATGTTAGTTGGATCAAATTCAGAACATAAGATGGTGATTTGGAACGGTAGCTAATGAATTAGCTAGATGTTAAGTAATCTTGTATTGTTCTGGACTACTGGGGGAAGCTCACACCCCATTAGGTTTTGTAGGTTCAGATTTGACCCCGAAGACAATTGGTCTGGACTAGTTATAAATTAGCTAGATGTTAATTAGTAAATATTCTATTAGCATTTTAAGTAATCTTGTATTGTATCTTGGATTTAGATTGTACTTGAGACATTGTATTGGGATTTGAATTATTCTTTTTGAGAGATTTGTAGAGCTCTGTTGTATCCGAAACTATTTTAAATTGGACAGTATTATTACTTTGGGAACAAATTGAAAGCTTTGTTCTATTTTTCTTAAAATTACTTTATTTATATCATAAATCACCCTCGAATTTTGGAAAAAAACTTTTGCGAAACTTAAAGGAGATCTTTAACAAACTTAGTGGAACCTTTGAGAAACTTAGTAGAAACCTACATGAATAATTTCATAAATACTCAGTTAAAACTTAAGAAAAAAAATATTTTAAAATTAATATTTCAAGTTTCCAAAACATTTCCCTTAAGTTTCCGTTAAGTATCCCAAGAGTTTTTCGAACGTTTTCCAAGAGTTTCTAAAACGTTTCCCCTGCGTTTCATAAACGTTTTCTTAAAATTTTCAAACATATTTTGTACTAGTATCTGAAATGCATTTGCGATGCGTTTTCCTCTTCAAAATGAGTTTTTCGCTAATTATGGTCTCGGTCAACTTACGCGCAGTTCGACTAATTTCGGAACTTGTGTAGTCCCCCAAATCACACAAATCGGGTAATTATTGGACAAAAGACTTTGGGAATGACTCAAAAAAGTTGATAGCACATAAAAAATTTTGAACCTGAGACATTTGATAGAGCAAATCCTCAAACTCCAAACTTTAACCAACGAGCCAACCCTCGGGGTTGAAGAATATGAGTTGTTAATTACGTAGTTTCCATCCTAACATTGCAACTGTTCATAGCTACTTTGAACACTTGTTGACTTCAAGTTCAAAGCTCTGTCCAACTGTTCATATCTAGCTTTAATTGATCCACTCCTAAAATCTCGACCTATATATATTCTCTGCAAAAGATCCCACACCTCCCCCCCAATTTGTTGAAGAGCATCCACCCAAAAAAAAAAAAAAATGTAAAAAGGAAGAAATATAAGTCTTTTTTGTAATAACTATATGTGTATGTATTTATTATATGCATTGCACCAGTTGCAATACTTCATAATTTGTTTAGACTTTAAGTTCGTAACCTAAAATTTAGGATTAAAAACCCATTCCTTGTGCTCGATTTATGAGAAATCAGGCATGTCAAGGAAGTGCAGATCTATTATTTAATATATATGTTTTTTTATAATTCAGGCACATGTGCCTTTGGACTTATAGGATAATTTTCCCTCAAGCTATTACTTCAACATAAATGGTGACCAATTAAGAGGGAAAGAAGGTATGGGTTAATTGGCCTTGTGGGTTTTAAGGGTTAAATTTACAATAGAACTTTGGTTTGCCGGGTGAAAATTTAATTATTTTTATTTTTATTTTTTATTTTTTAGTAATGCTGTACAAACATAAAATTTATAGAGAATTTTCATAAAAAATAATGTGTCAGAATAACAGTTTTTCACTTTCTATGAAAAAACAAAAAAGAAGAAGAAGAAGAAGTGCATTTCATTTAAAACTAAAACACCAACTATAATGATTTCTAATTATAAAAACTGTCACTGTCACGTCATTCTAGTGCAAGATTTTATATAAAATTGTAAAAGAATAGCATTTTCTTTTGTTTTCTAGTTCACGGTTTTTTAAGCTATTGATTCAATCAATCTTTGATATAACACCTTATTCAAGATTTTTTTAACAATTAATTAGTGGTCAAAAACTGGGATCTATCTTTCCCAATCAATTTTTTTCTAGCTGTCAAAGCTAAGAATATTCATGAGAAATCTTTTTCTTTTTTTCTCTAGCGGTCCAAGCTAAGAATATTCTCATAATTTGTAACTAGTAGTGAACCCATGCACAGCATAGGACGTGAAAAATAAATTTCAAAAATAATTTTTTTATAAAAATAAAGAATTAATTTTATATCCTTAAACTTTACAAAACTCATATGAGTTCTATTAAATAGGAAATTACCATTATCACTTAAAGCTATATTTATCATAATCGAACCAAACATCAAATTGGTGAAGGCATTGGTTTATGGTTCTTTAGTTTAACTGATGGTTAATTGGTTCAACCGTTATTATAAAATTATAAATATTTTATTTATTTATATATGTTTTACCTTAAATATAATTTATATGGCAAGCAAAACACAAGGAATCAATTAGAGCAGAGGTTAGTGTAGCCTAATTTCATAGCCAATACCTAGGTTCAAGCCTTGACAGCCTCAAATATATACTTTGGAATTTTGAAAGCTGACAGCCTCAAATATATACTTTGGAATTTTGAAAGCTTATCGGTGGTAGGGTTGGAATTTTGGTATGCCGATCCAATACCTTGTATCGAACCACGTTGGAAGGGTTGGAATTTTGGTATGCCGATCCAATACCTTGTAATGGCTTGTATCGAAACACCGGACCCTCCAATTTCCAATTGTACAGGTTGAACCGGCTGCTCTGACATGATTTTAATAACTAGGCTTAAAGCTCAAAATTTATCGAGAAATGGTTTAAATTTGAAGTTAGAGAGATATGACTTATTATTAATTGTCTAATGTACTTATAATACTTATAAATTTGACTAAACTAATGGGGCTAAACATCTATATCAATATTAATTTTATTTTGTGTTAAAAACAAAATACATAATGTATACTTTAAATAACGACAAAAGAAAATATTAATTAAGCTTCATACGGGCAAAAAATAGTTCAGTGGTTAGGTAGTACTAAGTGTTCAGTAATAATCCTTATTAAATGGTGGCATGTGGTGTGTTAATATATCAGTAACCTGAATTTGTGGTGTAGTGAAAAGATATTTAAGAAAAAATATCATGTGGCAAAATTTGATAGGGTGTTTCTTTAAAAGTTTCTCCACTATGCCACAAATTTAGGTTGTTGTATTAACACACCATGTATCACTATTTAATACTAATTACTATCGAACACTCAGTACTACGAAACACCTAGACTTTCTTGCCATACGGTCTTATCAGGGTTGTTATTGATAAATATTTATTGATGAAATTGACTCGATCTAAAAATAGTAATCTAGCTCAAATATGTGCAGCTGTGTCATAAAAGTTTCTTCTCAAAATGGTTGTATTGTTAATCACTATGCTTGCCAAAAATATCAAATTATATTAGACTAACAGAATTAAATATTTGATATACTTATTGTTCCTTTATTAATTTGAATTTTTTTTAGAATATTCATATGGCATTAAAAATGTAATAAAGAAAAAGTTAAAATGACTTCATATTAACCTGGGTAGAATTAGAAAGTTTTCCTATTGATTCATTCGGTTACAAAGGTTAAACAACTCAACCACTGTAAATACTTAAAAATATATGAATTATTCTTTAATTAATGAAAAAATAAATATAATAACTTAAGTTTTATTGGAACTTGCCAAAAGTTTAATTTAATTTTGTTATAGTTTTTAAACATATTTAAAGATGTGATTGAACAGAATGACAAATTGACCAATGATAAGTGTTTTCTTAAATAACAAAATAATAAATGATACATGATTAATAAATTTGCAACACGTGTACTTCCTACTATAGGAATTTAAAATTATTTTTATTTTCATTTAATATTTTGTGAATGAGCATATTTGAAGGAATTTTGTTAAACTTGTCATATTGACTTGTTAAAATAAATATAAATTTAAAGTAAAGCCAATAAGTTAGAAAGAACCAATAATATCAAGACACATATATTTAATTTTAAAAGTTGGATTGTGACTTTTAGGTTCAAATACATCATAGCCAATTATTATAATATATAATACAAATAGATGGCTACAATATAGATAATTATAATAGATGTAAAATTGGAGAGAGAAACTTTAGGATTGTTTTTATTCTTGCTTTATATTTATGACTTCTTTTGGAGTTTTTGATCAACCAAAGTTGGAAGCCATATAGTTAAGCATATGAAATCTAAGTATATAAGATATTAAGATTGAAGAATTCAACTTTCCGGATTGTTTTTATTTTATTTTAAATAGTTTTTTTGAAAGTTTTTTACGAATTATAATTTGAAGCCACAAATTTGAACATTTTGGAAAAGGGACAATTATGGTAGCTTAATAAATTTTTAGCAACAATTCTAATATGATATGTAAACGTTAAAAAATTTAAAAAGTTGAATGTGTTAACCTTAATTGACTCATAACCAATTGCTATAATATATGCTTTACATATAATATTTTTCCTTCTAAAAAAGAAAAATTAAAAGAATTTGAATTTAAGAAGAACTTTCTAAAATTGTAAAAGTGAAATTTAAGGAAATTTAAAATAATAAATCTAATTTATTTGAATTTTAATTAAAACTTTTCAAAGTAAAATAAATATTATCTTAATTTTAGCAAAGATTTACTAATCTTTGATAGAAAGTTAAGGTTTTTATATTATATGCTTAGATCAATGCTATTATGACACATGTAATATTAGTAATTTAGAAATTTAAAAAATTAAGAAAATTGGATTGAGTTTTTCAATATCAAAGACCCAATAATGCATTGCTATAATATAGTATAGATATAGATAGATTAGATTTTCCTACAAAAAATTTATGTGTCCTGTTTGACACTCTATATTAAATAAAGCAAAACCTTTATGAATTAGCATTAAAAGATATTGACGTCATGATTTTTGCTTGACAGCTCAGCCAAGATTTATTACTAATTTTGAAGGAATATAGTATGTATAAATAGGCTTTAATTATCCTTGTCTTCACTCTAAGCAAAGGCCTTAAACACAGGGCATCCCTTTCATCCTCTTACGAAGAAGAGTGCTAGAAAGGTTCAAAGGTCTCTGTGGTTGCTCCTAAGGTATTTGTATTACATATATCTCTTATAATTATAAGCAGGATTTTTATTTTCTTCACATGAATTGCAGGCTAGGACTAATGTTGTTTACATTTTCACAAGCATGGTTTCTAACTTTCATTATTTGCATTAAATCAACAAGTATTGTAGGACTTATCTTGTTATTAATTCTTCTAATTTGTTTTTTTATAAATAATATAACAAGTGTTCATGTTTTGAAAATGGGTTTAAAATCTGTAGTTATAACTGAGATTTTGGAGTAACACGAGTCTTGTTGAAAAAAAAAAAAGAACGTTAATCTTTTTTTTTTTTTTTTTTTTTTTCAGAATGATTTTGAATCGGTAATTTCTTCATCTTTTCTTTTTCTTCTTCTTCTTCTTTTTTTTTTTTTTTTTTTTTCCTTTCTAACAAGTAATTCTTCATCATTCTCTTAGATTATGTTAGGTTGATTTTGGTATCTTAAATTGGAATAGCAGTTTTAGGCAAAAGATAAATCTGCTATCAAATAAGCTTTACCGGAAAACGCATATAGTCAGCTGATCTCTCGCCATGGTCCTCATAATATCATAACACTACTTGCTATATCAGTTCGCACACATATACATATATATATATATATATATATATATTTTTTTCTCTTAAACTTTGCGGTTATTCTTTGTTTTTTTTTTTTTTTTTTTTCCAACTCTTGCTGAGGAACTGTTGTATCTTTAATCATCTGTGGTTCAATCTCTCTCTCTCTCTCTCTCTCTCTCTCTCTCTCTCTCTCTCTCTCTCTCTCTCTCTCTCTCTCTCTCTCTCTCTCTCTCTCTCTCTCTCTCTCTCTCTCTCTGGATTTATCATTGTTGGAGATATTATGAAGTTTCAAAACTTCTCCCCAAGAGTCACAACCTTCGAAGAAAGTCTCTTTCACCAATAGGTGTGACTTTTAAGAATAGCCACTTGAGTAGTTATATAAACCCACAAATATTACAGTTTTAGTGGTCAATCTAAATGTCTGAGACTTCCAGTTCTTTACAATTTTATTTTCTTCTTTCGTTTTTCCTATAGGCATGATTTCACCATGCCGAAAGTGTGCGCGAACATGAAGAGAGTGGCTGTGATTAGAGTTATATCTTGAAGTTGTTCATTGTTCATTAATACCTTCACGTAGGGAAGCAATAACATATTTAGGACAGCAATCCCGCATTTCTCTCAATCTGTAGTGACCCGGTCAAATGGGCAAAAAAGGTGAGTTGGTTTTTTGTTAATTATGAAAACCTTTGGAGCGCATTTGGGTAAATGCACCTAAAATGTTAAAAAAAAAAAACAAATATCTTCTCTCTCTCTCTCTCTCTCTCTCTCTCCCCCTTTCTCTCTCTCTCACACTCTCGGCAGCTCTCCCTCTCTGTTTTTCTCTTTTCCTTTTCTTCTTCTTCTCTTCATTCTCAATTTTCTTTTCCTTAGGGCAAGATTTTAGTACTTCTCTTTAAGAGTTTTGTGTTTCTTTTTGCATGGGCTTCGCGGCTGTGGTTTCAGTTTGTGGTTTCGACGAAATCAAATTCTTGTTCTAGATTCAATCTTCAAGAGGTAGGGGATTGCACGTGGGTTTTGCTATTAGGTTAATATTTTTGAGTTATAAATATTATTTGGGGTAGAAATCATGCTTATAGAATTATTAGATAAATTTTCAGGTTTTACATAAATTTAAAAGTTGATTATTATTTACTTGCTTAACTTTCTTGGTTGATTCTTGTTATGTTTAGCATAATGTGGTAGTTAATTGGTGCCTTATATGTTGTTGGATATTTTGAGATAAAATATAGGATTTTACCATATTTGCACATTTACTAAAATTGGGAGGTTTTGCTGCACAATAATCTATTCGTGAAATTGACCCGATATTTGTATGATTCATGTGTATGTGAGTTATGTTTAAGGTGTTGGTTAGTTTGAATAAATTAATTGGATAATTTTGACTCTTGACATAATACAAAATGAGCATAAAATTAATAATTAAAAATGTTTGAATGTCTTGAATATTTATGAGTGATTATGTTATGAGTTTGGTGATTTGAAGATTATTGATTTTGGTTTTGTGTGGTATTTATCTTGGTTGAGACTTGGGTTAAAGTCTGTGTGTAGTTGGGCATGGTTGAGCATGGGCTAAAAGCCGTGACCCTAAGATTTTGCATTATAATAAAGGTTTGGTGTCTCGTTTGGAGGGATTCATGCGTCCTTTGGGTGCGGCCCATAATGTACGAAATTACTGGGAAGCACGCATTCCTTGGTTGATATCCCATAAAGAGCGGAAGAGGTTGTAGGTGTAATTGTACCTACTTCTCAATACGGCCGGTGGCATGCGTACACTTGTATTGAGTTGGACATAAGTGAGTCCAAATATTTTTATTTATTTATTTATTTATGCATTTATTATTGTAGTTTTACTCTTATAGAGTCAATTTGATTTTATTGTTATTGGTGACATGATTGTCTGTGGATTGATGTTATACGTGTTTGATATTCATTTAGTTGATTCGTGTGTGTGTTTGTATCATATCACTAGGCATTGGGTTGGAAGTTAGGATAAAGAAATTGCATTACTTTACTCTTTTACATCCTTATCTGTACACTTACATATATCACTTCATTTTTATTAGCTCGATGGCATAACCTCTTACTTGAGCCGTGAAAATGCTCACCCTACAACAATTACAAGTGAGCCTTTGGATAAGCAAACTTGAGGATGAGAATTAGAACATCATAGGTCTATTTATATTTTAACCTCATTC
Organism: Euryodendron excelsum; assembly: GCA_033060915.1. NCBI lineage: Eukaryota > Viridiplantae > Streptophyta > Magnoliopsida > Ericales > Pentaphylacaceae > Euryodendron > Euryodendron excelsum. The sequence continues at coordinate 15,214,797 of CM065398.1, forward strand.
TATTGTATTAGTTTAGTCATTTTACTTTGAAGTTAAATAATATCTCTATCTTTATTTTGAATTTCAGTTAGATAATTGTATTAATGTTTTATTGCATTCGGAGCGATTACTAGTATTTAGTTCTTCGTGTGGTTTGGATTGGAGTTTGAATATTTTAGTAATTGATATTTTTCTTTAAAACGTGTTTTCATTAAATTGAAATTGTTCAAAATACGAATGGTTGCACGTAGTTTTGTTCCAGAAATTTTAAAAAAAAAAACTAACTTAAAAATGAATTTCAAAACCTATTTTGACAAAAATCTGATGTGGATCCAAATTTTGACTTGAAGTTTTCAACGTTATACTTTTATTCTTTAAATCTTGGCTTTTGAAAAATTAGGGCATGACAGAATCATAGGCCAATTTGTTCTTATTATACTTTGCTTGTGTTTAATTTCTTATGCAGATTTTCTATAACAATCTAAAGATGTTATTCTATATGGAATATGTATGCTGTTTGGGTTTATCTGCATATATACCCTGTTAAATCTATAAGGACATATTATTTTAATGTATGTAGGTATAGAATTCTACAACATGCATATCTCTTTATGGTCTTTCTCTTTGCCCTAATTTCACAGCGTTTCAAAGACATAGATACCTATTATATTTCTTTTAGTATAGGACTTGACATACAAACACTATGTTCTATGTCTTTGAAATTCCTTTGCAATTTATATGTTTACCGGTATATATCTTTTGCTATATATATACATAATCTGTTCACATACGTATATGTTGATCTGTTTTAGAATTCTACTACATGTGATACATAATCAGACATCCATTGTCCTAATGACGGTTTATAATGAATTAGATACCCATTGGTTTTCTATTGGAATGAGACCTGCCTGAGTGATCTTATCTCATTTTCTCTTGGAATTCTATCAGCGAAAATAGATCTATTGTTTTTGTTTTTCCTGTAAATCTGCAAGACTAACACGGGAAAAAAAAATTCATTCATCTTAATATGATTCCTTTTCTAACATGTACATACATTATTACATATATATATATACTATTTTGATACGTACATCTATCTACTATATATGTAATTTTGAATTTGTTTTTGCCAAATGTATGTTTAATCTGAAATACAGATCTGCATAGAATTTGGATTTACAGTTAAATAATCTATATTACTTCTATTCTAGGAATTTATAGTTTTCTATATACACAGACTATAACTGCATATATGTTCACAGATTTGAATATAATGTTGACTGTTCTGCATTTATAAAGATTGTGTTGACCGTTCTGTATTTATAGGAAAGACATTGTTGACTTTTGAGAATTTAAATAAAGATGTGTTAACCGTTATGTATTTAAGGGAAAGAAGTTGTTGATTGTTTTGTATTTACGGGAAGTAAGTTCTGTTAACTGATTTGTAGTTTCCGAAAATATTTGTTTAGTGTACTTCTGCAAAAAATTCAGCCATGATTAAATAACAGAATTGCACATAAATTGAAAATTGAGGACTTTTAAAATATGAATGGATTCGTACATTTAGTGATTGATTTTATTAGAAGAACAAATTTGATTGACTATATTTAAAATTCGAACGATAAAAAAGTTGTTGTTCGCACGTCAGTACACTACTACAAAAAAAGCTTTTCTCAGCGCTTCAAAAAACACTAGGAAAAGTCTTAAAAATGCCGGTAAAAGTTTTGTCAGCGCTTTTCACAGTGCTTTTACAAAATGCCGACGATATCAGTGTCGGGAAAAATTCCCTGCGTTTTATGGACTTTTCTAGGCGTTTTTTTATCTTGGCGTGTTTATCCCAGCATTTTGAAGGCGCTTGAAATAACCTATTGCCGGCCCCAAATTTTCAGCCGGCGAGTTGTAGCAGCACTTTAAAAACACCAGTAAAAGTGTGCAAATTGCTGGTAAAACTCCTAAATTAGTGGCGCTTCTCGAAAACGCTAGCGAAAGTCTAATTAATTTTTAAAAAATATAAATACATTTTGTCCTCATGTTACTTTGCTAATATGTCCAATAATTATTAAAAATGCAAATTATCTCGTAATATTAAAAAAGCAAATTAAGGAGAATCAACAGATCTAAATTTTAAGGCCAAAGGGGAAAAAAAAAATAAAAAAAACAAGTCTTGCAGCCTTGAAAGCATAAATCACAATTATACAATCAAGAACTTCAAATTGAAATGAAATTTCAAAGAGTTGAGCCTTGATGAATCTGCCAGCACTCTGACCATCTCAAGTAAGCACTTTGATGTCACATGGAATGGTTTCCTCACTGGATGCAACTCGATCTCATAAAACTTTGGCCACAGTTTAATAGTGACTGAAGAAGGAAAGAGAAAATGATGAATCTAGATGCTTCAAGGAGGACTTGTCAAAAAAAAATACCTTACACTTCTCGCTGCTATCAATCATTTCCTATAAAATCATAGAGAAACCAAGTCTTCCTATAAATTTTACAAGATACAAAGTATTTATGCAAGATTTGTAACACAAGTCTTCCTAACCATTAAAGAATATGTTTTGTAGTAAGACAAACAATGCAACATAAGCAGATGAGTTCTTCTAAATTGACCTCTGAGATAAGACCGTAGAAATTTGTTTCCCTCTCTTTGCGTCCTATGGTTAACAAATACCAAGGAGGTTTCACATTATAATTTGTGAAACTAAGACATAAGGCAACAGTGCTTCACATGCGTCCAGTGAGTACTTTAAAACATTAGCTTTTTCACAATTTACAAATGCAGTTGCAATGGGAGCATTACCTTCACAGACAATTTCTCATCAACATATTTGCATGCTTCCCTCATAGCAAGCTGCCAAAATAAACAATATTTTTTAGGTGTTTATAGGTTGATGAAAGTACAAGATGAGATTTCAGCAAATTCGAAGTCTATTTAATGAAATCCTAGTGAAAAGCTGTAATCAAAACTCATACTCACCAATCAAAGCATTTCAAATAAACAGAGGGAAAAATTAATGATAACTAAATACTCACTCTATAACCACTGAGTATAGATGTTGGGTGAAACTTATTTCTCACCAAATCATTTGCTCTTTGCAGCAATTAAAGATCAAATCATATATTACTAAGCCTTTATCAGAATACCAATTATATTTCAAACACTTGATAGGATCACAAAAGTTACTTCTAGAATGAATACAAGATCAATGTACTAGCTGGTTTTTACCTTAAGCAGCTCTGCAGCTATAATGACTGCTGAAGTTGTCCCATCTCCAACTTCTCAATCATGAAGCTTAGCCAACTTAACAAGTACCTATAAACATCGGAGAAAATTTAAATATGAGAACTGCAAAGAAGTTTAAGTTTCATGCTAAGCAAAACTTTAACAAGGAGCAAAATGGATGCTTTATTCTTCCACCTTGATAGCTGGATGCTCAACGTCTAACATCTTCAGTATTGTAGCACCATCGTTAGAAATTGTTACATCACCAATATCATCAACTAGCATCTGAAATAAAAAAAAAAAAATTTAATAAAGGAGGTGTCAAGGCATGTGAAAAGTGAAAACCGTTACCTATTTTTAATTTTTATATTAGCAGCGCATGTGGAAACCGTCTCTATTATTTTTCATATTTCACAGTTTATGTCATCAATGGCTATTGGCTAATAGCTTTATCTAAATTCACTGATAGAATTTTTTTCCAATCAATTCCATCTCAATTAGCAAACTAAGCATATCCAAAAGTTTGATGGGTAAATGTATATATAGTTATAACAAGAGTTGGTTCTAACAAAGTGCCAGGCAAACAATACGGTAAATAGATAAAAAAAAAAAAAAAAATTGAGGGGGGGGGGTGTTGTCAAGCTTTGTATTTCATTATTTCTTTGTAGCCATAAAAATTGATAAGCCAAAAAAGTTACCTTAATAATAAATTAATGCTCCTATCACACCTAACATTTCCATCATTACGGGAGGATATCTCTTTTTCCCCGGAACAGCAAGTACCTCACCAGCTGGTGAGATTAAAAATGATAAGTGATGTATACTGAATGAATATATGTCCTTTCACCATTATGTTGTAATCATAGAAGACTGAATAATTTTTTACCTATAAAATTTCCTTCAGGATTGAAATTTCAGGCCAATATTAGAATGAAATCTGCAAACTATTGTTCTATTTTCAAGAGGGTTTTGGACAAACTAATTTTTTACCAATAATTTTTTACCTACATCTGTTTTGGGAACTCGTTGGCGATAAACATGAAACTTCTCTAAATTTGACTCAACCGACTCTCAAAATAAACATACAGTCCCCAGGGGCTTCATTAATCATTGGTTAGTTGCACAATATCTTTCATTTACTGAGTTGGAATTCTTTACAGATACAAAAACCATTCCAGGTTTATAGTTGCATGCTCACCACACACTTAAACACAAAAATCCGTGCACTGCACTATCATATACGATGTTTGAAATTGCAATTATGCTATAAAAGCTTAAATTGTTTTCAATTTTAAGGCTCCACCAATGGAACAACACAAAATTAAAATAAACAAAAGCATACATTAGAGTAACACGAATTACTCTCGTTTCATAGAAGCTTGTAATAACAACAACAATGGTGTTTCAAAGGACCCTAAATTGAGAAGAAGCAAAGGAGAAAACCTTGTCAAGTCCAACGGGGGCCAAGTGAAGACTTCACAATGTTTGCGATTGCTTGACATGCCATCCCTGCCCATTCCCACACATCCACAATAACATTCAGGAAATATAAATACAAACATATATGTATATACTTGCGTAAGTGTAAACAATATAGAGTACATATATACAGAGAATCAAGAGAGAGTACCATTTTGGGCGTGAACATCCTGTCCGGACTGGCAGTCCCTCATAATATCAGGGGTTTGTGATGCAATCGCCATTTCTTGCCAATTCACTTAAGAGTGAAGGTGGATGTGAAATTTGAAGAAATGTCGAGCGAAAAAACTGGAGGAGAAGAAGAAGAGAAACCCTAGATCGGCTCTAAACGAGGACGATGGTGGAGATTGGGGGTGGGAGACAATGAATCGAAGACTAGTGCTTTCTCTGGAACTTTCAGATAGAAGCTTGGAACCGAAAGGAACTTTTAAAAACCGATGATGATATAATCTTTCTCGTCACAAACGAGAGCAAAAGGTTTGGGGCTGGGGGTGGCAAGAGTGACGCAGACGGTGTAAGGTCCGATCTTCCTGATGGAGGGTGAAGGCGGCGGCGGTGGCCTGATGGAGGCGAACCCTCGTTCGGGAGCGAGAGAAACCAGCAACCTAGGGTTTTGATTGAGCGAGAGAAAAGAGTGGGAGGAAGTTCAGAGTTCCGCCTTGGGGCTTTTCAGCCTGAGATAAACAAAAAGGGTTAAGGGGAAAATTTTTCCCAAAGCGGGAAACGACATCGTTTTAAAAGAGACAGAGCTTTTTTTATACCCTTTCCCGGCACTTTGACAACATCGTCGGTATTTGTCATGCAAAATTCAGTAGAACTTTGCCTATTTGCATATAAAACGGCGTTATTTATAAAAGCATCGGCATACATGGACATATAACGGCATTTCTATAAAACGCCAGAAAAAGTGTGCCGCCTTAGCCCTCTTTTGTAGTAGTGCACAATATCATTGGTTAGTTGCACAATATCTTTCTATATTTATAGGAAGGACATTGTTGACTTTTGAGAATTTAAATAAAGATGTGTTAACCGTTATGTATTTAAGGGAAAGAAGTTGTTGATTGTTTTGTATTTACGGGAAGTAAGTTCTGTTAACTGATTTGTAGTTTCTGAAAATATTTGTTTAGTGTACTTCTGCAAGAAATACAGCCATGATTAAATAACATAATTGCACATAAATTGAAAATTGAGGACTTTTAAAATATGAATGGACTAGTACATTTAGTGGTTGATTTTATTAGAAGAACAAATTTGATTGACTATATTTAAAATTCTAATGATAAAAAAGTTGTTGGTACTTCAGTACATGAATTAAACGATTTTTATTTTATAACCATTTGAGTATATACTTTGCTTGGGTAATTTAAGTGTCATAATTATTTTGTGTAATCCTCAGTGCTTATTGTTATTTTCCAAGACTCCAACCATTTCATGGAAAGAATGAAAAACGTAAGGCAAACGTTGTATATTAGATATGTTGCTTAAATAAATTCTTGATACTTTACTGCTTGTGGTATGTTAGAGGAAGGTGTCTTCTCCTTGATCTTATATTAACCGATGTGTACAAAGTACTCATGGTAGTACCTGTGTCACCTTATACTTAATATATATGTTTTGGGAATTTTTACATTATAGTTTTAGCACTCTTAATGGACTTATAAAATGTGGCGGTTATATATGATGCAAGATAAATACTTAAATGTGTTTACTTTCTTTCATAATATGATTGGTTTTCCATCATAATATTTTAGAATTATATTTGCCATGAGATTAATTTATTGGTGGAGTTTTGTTTTTGTTCAAAGTTTCTATAGGTGCATGTGGCGCAACAATGAAGTTTTGGTGATAAATAAAAAAAGGTTTGAAAAACCAAAAGGTATATTAAGGCAAATGAAAATGAGAGATGGAAAGTTGAGATATATTAATGATTTAATTGCCTCCAGATTAGCATTGAGACTAGATACTTATTTGTCAATGGGAATGGGTGTAAGCCCATAAGGAAGTCACCTAGGGAAATAACCCAACCTCTATGATTAGGGACCCTATAAAGGAGGTTCAATAGGCAAGAACCATTCATATTGCGTGACTTATAATTCCAGCACTTTGTATGAGGAGATACTTTACTCCTGCTCATTCGTAAGGCAATCGTGCTAAAAAAAAATGCGATGTTTAGGAAGGATTTTATCTTAAATGAGACCTAGGCAAGAAATTCTTATGGGATACTGGTCACATGTATCCTTAGAGGCTCACCTAAGTGAGAGCACCGTCGTGAGGCTGTGACACTGATAATTGGGTTGTTATCTTAGAGCTCTCATGAGAATCAAGATCTAGCGCATGGCCATTAATAGCGCTAACCCGCGAACTAAGCCTGATATTAGTACTGTGTGTGTGACAAGTTGAATTCTGGCTAAAAGGGTCTAGTTCAAGACATAGTTCATTATGATCCTTCAGAGCACGACTGTTAACACTAAGTGAGGTTCAAGTTCAAAAGACACATACACTTATTATACAGTATAAATGTTGTCTAAATTTTGTAATATATATTTTTAAGTTTTGAAACTTGTAGTGGATTGTTGGAGATATTGCGAAGTTTCAAAACTTCTCTCCAAGAGTCAGAACCTTCGAAGAAAGTCTCTTCCACTAATACTTCTGACTTTTAGGAATAGCCACTTTAGTGGTTATATAAACCCACAAGTATTATAAATTTAGTAGACAATCTAAATGTATCATGTCTGAATGTTTGAGACTTCAAGTTTTTACAGTTTTATTTTCTTCTTTCTTCTTTTCCTATTTTATATTATTTGAGGGCAACTATGATTATAGACGGGTTCATTAGACTCTTTGATTGCACTCAAAAAGTGTAATTATAACATCTTAATTTGTGTTTTGTTAGTCTTAGTTTAGGAATTTATATGCCTCTTTAGTTAGATTTTAGTATTAACTTACTTTATTTTGTTTTGTACAGGTTTTGAGCTTAATTTAGAGTAATTTGGGCACAATTTAGGCAGGAGTGAAAAATATTGTAAATAATGCCATTCGAACAAATGAATAGTGGCATTCGAACGGGTGAATAGTAGTGTCAGTAGTGAATAGTGACCATTCGAATGGGTGAATAGTGACATTAGCAGTGAATAGTGACCGTTTGAATGGATGAATAGTGACGTTAGTAGTGAATAGTGTGTTCGAACAGGTGAATAGTGCTATTCGAACACCTGACGGCGCCCTTGTTTTGTATTAGCTACATAAGGCAATTTTAGCTGATTTTGAGAGGGGATCGAGTTCTTAGGGTTTATATATTTCATTTTTTTGGGTGTAGGAGTAGTTTTAGAGGTAGATAATCTATATTTCATTGTATTTCTTCATTTTCCTTGTAATCAAACATTGAGATTTATATTTCAATGCAAAAATCTTTCCATTTTCATGCTCTTTTCCATGGAATTTAGTAGTTAAGTTTTCTCTTGAATGCAAATATGAAGATTGGCCAAGGTTTCCAAGCTCTCATGGAGGTATAATGTTTTTCATTGATTTCATCTCTTATTACTTAAGTTTATTGCAATAGAACCCTAGATTGGTTAGAAAACTTAGTTTCAAGATCATATTTGGTATCTCTTATGCACAATCTTAGGACTGGTAAAACGTTTGCACAAATCAATGGTTGAACCTATAGAATATTGATTTGTGGTATATCTAGCCTCTATTGCTAATCAGCCTCAATTTCTATAGTTGAAATCTTCCAAATCCAAGGTTATACACCTCTATTGAAGTCTTAGAGATTATATTGGCCAATTGAAGCATTTGTGTCCAAACCCCCTTTCCCTTGGTTCTCAAATTTAGTTTAATTGTTGTTAATTGCTTTAATTAGTGTAATCAAACCAATTTCTCAAAACCCAAAAGATTTTTGGTTCATTTTAAGTTCAATTTGTCAAGTGCTAGTCAAACTCTGGTAAGTTTAGTGTAAGCTTAGTGCTATTCTTATATTGAGATCGATCCTTGAGAAATTCCACTCCAGTCTTGCCAGATTAAACTACATCACAACAACCATTCTCTTGCGGTATTATTTGGAGCGAATCGCTCTTCAGTGTATGTGAATATTGAAGAGAGTGGCTGTGATCAAGGTTATATCATGGAATTGCTCATTGTCCGTTAACACCTTCGCGTAGAAAGGCAATAACATATTTAGGACAACAATCCAGCGTCTCTCTAAATCACAGGCTAGTTCGTTCTTCTTTTACTTTGATTGTGTTTAATTCCTTATGTAGATTTTCCAAAACAATCTTTTAGATTGACAGTAATGTTAAATTATACATATATATATTCTCGGTGAGGAACTTTTGTATCTTAAATTCTTAATTAATTGTCTCTCTAGTTCGAAAACATGCTCTTTTCCTACCCTTACCGATCTCTTTAATTTTCTCTCTCTCTCTCTCTCTCTCTAGATTTATATATGAAAAATGTTATTTTTATCATAGTTATCAATCTTGCATCGATCACTACACCTTTTTTGTCATTGGGACGGTATGTATCGGTATAGGACTATACCAGCACACCATATTGGGCTTGCTGCTATAAATATTATATATTTATGTAAATATATATATGCATATACTATAAATGTATAAAATAAAATCTCATTATAGCAAAGCATACACAACTATCTATTCTGTAAGCAGCATAAACATGGTGTCCACGTTTAACACCAAATGATGTTATGGTTAACGGGCTTTTGAATTTTCTTCGACCACCACCGCTAGTAACAGTAAAAGTCTGTGGGTAAAAATTTTTTGAAAGCTCCTCCATTTCCCTTTCCCTTTGCCTTATTCTCCTCCACAACCTCTGTTTCTACTCTCTTTGTCTCATTCTAACACCTTTTTCTTTAATCAATCATTCTAAATCTGTCTCTAACTCCAGAGCAAGAAAGTTTCTACCTAGAAAGGCTCTATCAGGAAAGGATGGATATTATAAGGGGACTTAAAAAAGGTATCCAAACCTAAAGCTCCGGCAACGATTTTTGTGGAAAACTTCCCTCAAAATATGAATCTAGTTTGGCTATCAAGGATATTCAACAAGGTCATAAATGTCATTGATGCTTACATCCCAAACAAGGTCCGAAAGATAAGCCAAAAAAAGGTATGTGTTTGTGAGATTTGCATCACGATAGGAAGCTATAGAGGCAGTTGAAATCTACAATGGTGTATCGTTACTTGAATTCAAACTGAATTAAAGGAACAACCACTTCCCTCCAACTTTGCCTTTTACTATAATGGATAGAAATAGCCCATACAACAAAGTTAAGAGGAAAATACAGAAGATTGATATCAACAATAAAGGCAAAGCAAATAGAACAGTGATAGACTCAAAGAAGAAGGAACCTTCCCTATCCTCCAACACATCCACAACCTTATCCCTACCATCATCCAACATCAGGGATCGCAATTCCATACTTCTAAAGAAACTTAAAAATAAAATTCATAAAGTAGAAGACACCATTACAATTGGAAAGTTGTTGTTGGGAATTGATTTCAAGAATAATCAGAAGACCATATGCAACATAATCCAAACAAAGGAATGAAAAGAGAAGAAAGATTCAAAAGGAGTGGGCACTAGGCTCTAAATAAGCCAACCCCTGCTCTTGAGGTGCTCACATCTTTTCCCCAATGAAGCTTCTCACCTGGAATGTTAGAGGCCTCATAAGAGAGGAAAAAAGAAGAATGGTTAAAAAAGGTTAGCGGAAGCAAAGCAGTGGACTTCTTGCTGATTCAAGAAAACCAAATGGACCTTATGTAATGACAGAAAAGTGAGGTCAGTGTGGGGAAACATGAATTTTAATTTGTTGGTCGTGGATTCAATGGGAGCTTCAACTTTCCTTTGCATCTGGAATCCTAATTCATTCATAGTTGAGGACAAAGTTCTCCACCAGAATTTCATCCTCATAAAAGGTACTTTTGTGAACATAGTAAATGTCTACGACCCCAATGATGATGACGAAAGAAATGGGGTGTGGAATGACCTATTATGTATCAAAAGGTACTACACTTTGCCTTGGTGCATAGAGGGAAACTTTAACAAAATTTTAAGCATTGGAGAAATAACAAGTTGTATCGGAATGAGCTATGGGATGACAAAATTCAAACATTTTATGGAAGCAGCTAAAGTTCTAAACCTACCCCTAATTGACAGAAGGTTCACTTAGTCCAACTTACAAAAAAAGGAAATCTGGAGCAGGCTGGACAGATTTCTGGTGTGCAATAACTGGATATAAAGATTCAAGTGCTCTCAGTCCCAAGGCTGTTTTCTAACCATTGCCCTATTATTCTATCAGACGAAAAAGTATATTGGCGACCAAAACCTTTTCGATTCTTTGACACTTGGCTTTGCAAGAAATCTTTCAAGGAAATGATTCACAAATAATGGAAGGAATTATCCTTCAGTGGTTAGGATGGCTTTATCTAAATGAAAAAGCTTCAAGCCATCAAGGCAAGAATCAAACATTGGAACTCTGAGTCTTATAGAACCATCTTGAAAAAAGTTAACAATCTAGAGGCTGAGGTTGCTATGCTGGACAAACTAATTAAGGAGGATGCTGATAACTTAGAACTAGAAAAGGACAAGAGAAAGTTACTAAGTAAACTCTGGAAAGCTTATAGGGAATCTAAGAGCCTTCAAAGACAGAAATCCATACTACTTTGGCTTAAGAAGGGAGATGCCAACACCAACTTTTTCCATTCCTCACAAATAGAAGGTTTAGGAAAAACTACATTGGGACAGTGATTAAGAATGGCTCTTTAATTCATGATCCAAACAGCATCAACAAGGAATCTCATCATTTTTTCAAATCTATGTACATAGAGGACCCCCTGACTAGCTTTATACTTAAAGGTGACACCTTAAAGAACCTCAACTCATAAAGTTAGGGTAGGCTGATTGAAAAATTCAGTGAGGAAGAGGTACTCCTGGCCTTAAGTAGCTATGAAGGAGGGAAAGCCCTAGGACCTGAGGGTCTCAACTTCAACTTTATCAAGAAATTCTAGAACATACTGAAATCAGAGGTAACGGCCTTCCTTTTGAAGTTTCAATCAAATGGCAAACTAACAAAAGGTATAAACTCCTTTTTCATTGCATTGGTCCTTAAAGGAGATAGCCCAGACACCTTAAACCACTATAGGCCTATCAGTTTGACATGTTCAACGTACACATTATTGGCCAAATGTCTAGCTAATAGGATCAAAGTAGTAATGAATGAGGTAATTAGAGATTCTCAAAATTCATTCGTCAGAGGCAAAAATATCTCAGATAGGATTCTTATAGCTACTGAAATCTTGTATGATTGGAAGATAAAAAATTTTAAAGGAGTAGCACTGAAACTTGACTTTGAGAAGGCCTTTGATACAATAAGTTGGGATTTTTTTTATTAATGTTAATGAAAAAAATGGGCTTCTGCAGCACATGGTGCTCTTGGATCAATGAATGTATTTCCTCAACAAGAGTTTCAATTCTTGTCAATGGCTCCCCAACCAATGAATTCAAAGTGGAAAGAAGTCTAAGGCAAGATGATCCCTTATCTCCCTTCCTATTTCTACTTGCTGCAAAAGGCATTAATACACTATTAAACAGGGCTATCACTGTAAACTTAGTAAATGGAGTGAAAATTGTCAGAGATAAAATACACATTCTTTAGTTGCAATATGCTGATGATACAGTTTGCTTCAGTGCTGCCAACTTGAATGAACTAAAGAACCTAAAACGGATCCTTAGATGCTATGAGCTACTTTCTAGCCTCAAAATCAACTTTTTTAAGAGTAACGTGTATGGATTGGGGATTGAATGAAACTTCTTGAAGAGTGTAGCAAGTCTTTTCAATTGCAATACTGGTAATCTCCTTCTATATCTTGGTATGCCAATGGGAACTTTCAGTGCCATATGAAAGATTGGATTGGAGTTATAGACAGGTTTAGACATAAACTCTTAACTTGGAAAAGATCTTAGCTCTTATTCGGAGGACGAATCACCCTGCTAAAGTAAACTCTAGCTAGTCTTCCTCTGTATTTTCTTTCATTTTCAAGATCCCTGCTAATGTGAGAAAGTCAATTGGGAAGCTCTTAAGGGGATTCTTATGGGGTGGCCATCTTATAAAGAAGAAGATTCACCTAATCAAGTGGGAAAAGGTCACTCTAAATAAAGCTCATGGTGCTTTAGGAATAAAGCCCTTGTAGTTAATGAATGCAACTTTACCCTCCAAATGGTGGTGGAGATTTGGCCTAGAAAGATATGCTCTTTGGAGAAGGCTCATTTGCAACAAGAACAACCTAAATTGCCCAAGATGGCTCCCTTTTGTAGTTAGCAACTCAAAACCCTCTGCTATTTGGAAAGGTATTATTGAAATAGGATCTATCAATAATGAGTTTAGCAAGGTTCTTAAGAAAAAGCTGCACATTGGTTTGAGCTCTAGCAATGCCACTTAATTTTTGCATGAGCCTTGGATTCCTCAAAGACAACTTCGCTCCTTCAGTCAGGATCACAGACTGCTCTTCGAATTATTTCCTAAACTATACTCTCTCTCACTTAACCAACATGATCTCATCAAGGATGTGGGTGTGGCTCAGATGAATGGCTCCATATGCTGGAATCTTAGTTTTAAAAGAGATCTCAGAGCTTAGGAAAATAAAGATCTTAAAAGGATGTCTCATCTCCTAAATTCCATTTCTCTGATCCCTGAAACAGTTGACTACCTTTCTTGGAAAGTAGAATCCTCAAACAAGTTCTCAATTAGATCTTTCTACAATTCATTCCAAGACAAGATGAGTGCCCCAATCTACAATTATCAATTTATCTGGGAAAATGTAGCTCTTCTCAAAATTCAAGTTTTTGGGTCGTTGGCTCTCCAAGGTAAGATCCGCACAAAAGTGTTATTGAAGCAAAGGAATATAGTGCCCCCAAACTCTAACATTAGGTGTGCCCTCTGTGATGAGGAAGATGAAAGCTCATATCAATCTAACAGATCTTGCCACTAGGTGGTATGACTACAAGTTATCTAGTCTGGAAAAGTCCATTTGGAGAGCCCTCTTCCTTACTACTATTTAGAATATCTGGTTGTTAAGAAATGGTTCATCTTCAATGGCTTCTCTTTTGATTGGCAGGAATATGTACACATAATCAAGCTACACACTGGTTTTCGGATGAAACTTTGCTAGGATGTTGTAGTTCGCTCCTTGCCAACTCCTTTCCCTTTCTCTTTCTCTGTACTTCGTCCTGGTCTGGCCTAATTTGGTTTCCTCCATCTCAGTGAAGCTTGGTTTTGTACTGCTCTCATTTTCTTCAATAAATTACTCTTTCCTTTTGCTAATAGAAAAAAGTCTTTAAAACAGTAAATCATAAGTTTCAAGTATTTTAAAAAGATTTAAAAGTTAAAACACATACTCATTGTCTATTACATTCCAACAAAAAGTCTAAGCATTTTGATATAACAAATCACTACCAAAAGGTTCTAGTCATTGTTGTGTGTATATTTATATATATTGAAATCACTCATATTAAAAATTTTGAAGTCACTAAAATGAAATAACTGATATAAAATACAATGATAAATTAGAAATGGGGTAAAAACCCAAATTGTTTGGTATAGTCCGATACGGGTTGGTATGTCCGGTACTAGCTGACATAAATTGGTACAAGCCGATAAGTTAATCGATGTGGTGTTTAAACCTCTTTGCATCATATTAGCACTAGTGCAGTGCGTACCGGGCCGTACTGACCTATGTAGTGCAAGATTAACAACTATGATTTTCATAAAAAAATTCCACCAGTATGATGTGGTAATGTCATTTTTTGTAATTAAGAGCCACCATGATGGGTGTTGGTTTTTAAGTGAATGAATATCATTTGATCACATTATTCTGATGATAAATTTTGTATGAATTTTTTATTTGTATAGCATTACCCTTTGTATATTGAATTGGAATTAATTTTAAATGAGAGAGTTTCAAAGTCCAAACTAAAGGTTCTCATTCCTCATTATTACTAGTTTTACTACTAGCCATAATTGTTAACACCGTACCAGCTAGCATACCGCTTTTGTCATCAAAATGTTACGTATTGGTACCCATGTACCCATGTGCCCCGGTGTACTGTCTCAGATTTATCATTATACATATTATATAAATATACATAATATTTATGTTTATATAACCTGGTCATGAATCTAGGTAAATAAATTACATAATTAATCTTTACAATGAGACCTTTCTTTAATCAACTTGGTTCAAACCTTTTACCATGTGAAAAAAGACCCTATTGCTTCCAAAAAAATTCGTTAAGAATATTTTTGATAAATTATATAAAGGCAAATTTCAACCATTGTGATGCAGAGAAAAAAATTTATCACTTTGTTAAACTACTTTTATTGTAAAAGCATCAGATTTTTCTTTTACCTTATTCTTAGAAGCTAGAAAAAAGAATTAATGGAATATAGTTTACTAATTAACATTTTTCTTTAACATTTTTAATCTCTTTAAAATTCAAAGGGGAGACACATGATATTATGCAAAAGAAGGGGACCAATATGACTTTACAAAAATGCCTAAAAAGTCCTTTTTGATATCTCCACGCTTGAACCAAAGCAATTGATTTACTTCAAAACTAAGGCGGAGCCATGTAATGATGCTCACAGGAGGCACTTGCCCCCCTCAACTTTTTAAAAATTTTATTTTTTTCTCTATTTTTAAGAGTCTCTTTTAATTTGTCCTTCCTAAAAATTTGTAAGTGCCCCCTTCATTTTTAAAAATTTTGCTTTGACCTATAATTTTAGAATATTTGTCAATTTGCCCTCTCAAAAAATTTATTGATGCCACCTTAAAATGTTAATTTGCTTTAAAAGTCATTTTATATAAGCTTATATACAAATATATGAAAGTCCAGTGGCCTACTATTGATTGTGAATAAAAAAAAACTATAATACCCTATTTGGTTATAACTTTTGAATTTTTCCGTGTTCTCAGAAACAAAATGGGACCATAAAAAATATCATCACTTTCATTTTTGCATGAAAACGATTCTCGAAATTTAGAAAATAAATTTTTTTGTTCCTAAAACTAGGATGTATTCAAAAAATTTATTGACAATAAGTTTTGAAACTGGTTTACCAAGTTTTCTACAAAAGTTTTGATTGTATAGCATTATGATGAAAAAAAAGTTTTAGGTTGTCAATAAATGTTGCCCCCTGAGTATACTTTCTGGTTCCGCCAGTGCTTCCAAAGGCTCTCTTTGGACTTCTCAATAAAAGAGCGACTCCTCGAATCCCTTTACTCCTTCCGAAAAACATTAAATTTGTATACATATATTGATATGTGTATATACACTTGTCATTTGTAAAAGAAGAGGAAACTCTTTGCTACTACTCATACAAGGTGTTAGAGATATCTCTGGCAGCAATGCCGTCGTCATCTTCTTTTCTATGGTTTTGTTGCGGTTCGTACTCTGGAAGTATTAGATTTTAGATTAATTGATTCGTACATATATATGGGTGTTGGAATATACGCAAATTTATGGCATTGTCTTTGTAACATGACCCTCTCTCTCCCTCATCTTTTTCTTATTATCAAATTTATATCTGCGCCCAGGAATCTTGTAGAGAGGGGGGCCAATCTATTTTTTTATTATTTTTTGAATTCTTATAGGTTAAGATAGAATTTTTTGAGTTTTGTGGAGACTAAAGTAAAATTTTTTTAATCATAAATACTCAAAATTCATAGGATCTATACATAATTTTGTCAAAATAAAAGGGGCCATGACCCCCATTGTCTTCAGGTAGTTTTGTCCTTGTATTTGCGAATTAGGGGGTCCTGGGTGTGTATTGAAAGAAAACTGGTATAAAGTCGGTGTGGCCGAAACACGCTGGTACAGTGAAAAAATGACGGTATTGTCCGATAACTTAGTTGGAACGGAACTCAATGTTGATTGTTCCGTTTCTCTATTGGAATTGTACATGTTGGTCTGTACCAGCCGGTTTAGAACGGGATTAAAAAAAATTACTAAAATACTTGTGATAAATAATCCTTGTGAAGCCTCAAAAGAGGCCAGAAAACCAAGCTGCATCAGCAAGCCTTGGCCTACTCAAGCAGCACCGCCAAGCCAACGATCTACTCAAGTTGCACCGCCAATCCATGGTGATCTTCAACCTAGATATCACGACCCATATATGGGAGACGCTATATCCTATATTGATTATGTTTTGCTAGTTAGGTGGGTGAGAAATACCAAACTAATCCATTCGAGAACCCTTAGGATGAACTTTGGAGATGACCCTTATTAGTGTTGCTACCACCATGGTAATGGAGCACTGCCTCCAGCTTGTAGAAGTACTCCTCCAAGTCTGCCACCAATAGCGGCAGATGGAATGGGCCGCCGCCGGGGGGGATGGCCCCCCAAAATTTTCAAATTCCCCTTTAACCCCTATAGTTTTTTATATATTTCAAAAAAATATAATGTAATGGCCTCCCTCATACTCTTTTTTGAACATATTTTCTTTTACCTTGGCCCTCCTCATATGAAATCTTGGACCACCACCATTCTAGTACATGTTGCCTCCTCCACTGCCCAGTTGCATGCATGCAGCACCACCTCCACCTACATCATCAGGCCCACCGCCGTCATCAAAACGACCATCAGCATTAGGACCACCACCGACATCCAGTCAGTGTCCAGCAGAACCTTTGGTAGGTGGACAGCCACCCATGGGCTTTCCACCCTGTGGCAGCTTTTTCGGTGATGAGAACCCTAATGGCTGCATAGTGATGTCAAGGCCGATAAATATTATCTATTTGCTTTAGTTCGATGAATTTTTTCTTTAATTTCTAGGAATTAAGGAAGTGCTTTGTGACTCACTTCAAAGATATGCAATATTATAACCGCAAGCTTACAGTTGGTAATGAAGTTTAAATCCAGTGAGTCCAGATATCGATTCTGTTGAAGATCAAGGTCAATATAAACTATAGACTTCAATTCACATCCATTTCTCTCAAGATTTGCAACAGCCCAAGTGAAATTACTTCTTAAAGAGATAAAACCAAAATTTGATTGATTTTGAGAGAGGTTGAGTTAATTAAACTAAAGCAATAACAAGATAATTAAACTACTAAAATAAAAGCCTTGGACTCAATTGATTCAACCACTCAATTCGCCCAAGGTTCCAATAAGGGTTTTATAACTCAAATTAAGAATCTCACCATGAATCATTAATTCAGAAGATTCAGATAATAGAAATAGGAATTCATTAGCAATAGAGTTTAGATTAACAACCAATTTGAGAATCAAAGGATTATACCATTGATTTGTGCAATCCCTATACCAATTCTAAGATTGTGCATAAGAATTACCATATTTAGTCATGAACCTAGGTTTTTTAATAGTTTTAAACTACAATTGCTAAGAATTAGAGAAACTAGAAGATTAATCAATGAAAAACCCATTACCTCCATTGAAAACCTTGAAACCTATGGATGATCTTCACAATTGGACCTAAGAGAAGGATTAGCTACTTGATTTCATAAGAAATTGATTTGAATTCATAAGAAATTGCATTCAAAGGGTGAAAATAGTGCTTGATTACAATTAAAATGAAAAAATATAAGTAAATTTAAAGTTTTTCTCTCTGAAACTACTCTTACAACTCTCTCAAAATGCAAAAATAAAAGCTAAATCCCCAATTTTTGGCCAAAGTTGCCTTAAATAGTTGAAAATAAAATAAGGCTTCATCAGGCATTCGAACGCGCTAAGCCTATCAAACCTGATCCAAACGCTAAAAACCGATATCACTTCTAGTTTGAGAGATATGGCCTTCCAAAGTTTTAGTTTTGAGTTCTGCAGCAACTTATACCACAGCTTCAGCAGTTTGTATTCTGACAGTAAACTCATTTTCTCTTCATTTGAAATGCACCTGAAATCATCCGATTTAAGCTCGCTCAAAACCTATATAAAGTAAAATAAACTTAGTTAATACTAAAATCTAACTAAAGAGGCATATAAACTCATAAACTAAAGCTAACAAATCACAAATTAAGGTATTGTAATTATACTTTTTGAGTGCAATCACAGCCTCAACTTGCTTTTTGCTAGCCCTAGCAAAATACTAAAACTAAAAAATAGATAATCTCCACTTTCGTAAGAATCCTAGATGCATTTAGCCTATGCACCAGGCCTTTAAACCCTTAGGTTACCCTTAGTGGACAAGTGGTGTCTCATGAGGGCTTTCAATGATGATACCCACAAACATCTATACATGGCTTGCAATCAAAGATCATGAAGACAAATCGAGCATGCATAGACTTGTTCAAGCTAATCCTTAATTCATCCTATCTCCTAATACAAGAAAGATTAAATCATAAAGCAACATAAGAGAGGTTCAAGTGAGTGTGTGATGAAACAATGCATATAACACAAGTGTAATACACTCACACAATCACATCCTTTAAGCCTCAATTCAAATCCTCACTGGTCATACACTCATAAGCAAATAAGCCCAAGGTACTCACAATGGAAAGCTCATAATAAGAGTAAATGTATGGAAACACAAAAGAGCAATCTAATTACAAAATGGAAAGAATGAAAGTTTATCGACTTAAAATAGCTTCATGAAAGAATATCCATAGTCAAGCATTAATCAAAGTAATTGACAAAAGAATGACTTATACTCCAATGAATTCTCAAATAACATATACACTTTAGATCAATATAAGCACCCCATTTTTTCCCGCTCGACAATCTCCCCCCCGACCAGACTCACATTCAAACTGGCACAAACACATTCAAGCCCAAACCAGTTTTTTAGAGTCAATCCAGTCAATCAATCGCTTTGTAGGCTTGCTGAGCCCAGTAGAGGCAAAATGACCAAAATGACCAAAATGCCCTTACAGCATTGCTCGGTCCAATTCCAGTTGGCACGTTTTTCTAAAGATGGTAGGTTCCTATTTCAACCTCAATTCCAATTTCAATTCCAATCTAGAATAACAAACTCAAACGAGCACATCTTTTGAGAAAGTTAATCCCTCTAATGGTAAGGCTGTCCAATCCAGCATGCCTTTCAAGAAAACTCTTCAAAACGATAAGTTCCTTCAAACCTGTCGACCGGGACGGAACCCAAGTCTTCGAGATGGTAGAACAATTCACTTTTGGCTCTTGCTAGCCCGCCAATGTAGAATGTCCGTTATTCGACACATCTTTCAAGAAACTTGATCCCTCAAACAATAAGACCATCCAGTAGCTTTTCGAAATTAGGTAGTTTCTAGAGTGAACGCACTCCGTCAGAGTGACGAAAACAGTCACAAACATCGTAACCGTTAGAATGGTGGAAACACTTGCAAACAGGTTGACATTAGGAATTGCCAACAAACCCCTAATGTCACGGGACTGAACATGCCTCTTGGCTGTGACACATTTACCGAAGCATGGGATACCTTTAGAAACTAACTCATCACACACCTTCAAAGTGACAGAAACACTCAAAACCCAAGTCATCACCAGTGCCTACTAGCCCACACCGGTGAAAAATGACCAAACTGCCCTTTGGGCCCTTTCGGCACGCTTCTCAAGAAAATATCTAAGTCCTTAAAGTAGTAAGTCCACCTTTCCAAGATTGTCCTAGAAATAATCTAGCATGTTTGAGTGCCTTCCAGCTGGTTCCGAATCAATTTCGAGACTATCTAGTCAAAATGACCATTTTGCCCTTAGGCATCCGATTGCCTCCGAGAACCATACTAGCTCTGGGTATCAAATTGATTACCTTCCAAGAATGCTTCTAATAGTATTCTCAACCTTCCAACACTTTTCTAAATCATTTTAAGTCTGTTCCGATAAGCCCGATGCAAAATGACTATTATGTCCCTAGTGGGCATGTTGCCTTTTCTAACTACACCGGCTCTGGGTATTAAATTGGTAACCCCTTGAAAAATTCTCGATAATGTTTCTAACCTTACAGTCTCCTCACAAGTCATTATGGGTCAATTTCAATGTTTTCCCGATCCAAATGACTGTTTTGGCCTTGATGGGCCAGTCTCAAATATTCCGGCATTGTTTCTTAAGTCTGTTACCCCCGAGACACTCTTTTAAGGGTTTTTGTCTATCCCCGGCCTTCCGGATCATTCTTGCACCTTCCAGAGTCACTTCTAGCAGAGCCAAGCTAAACATTGCATGGTAGTCACTAGGACAGACGCCCAAATCTTTTGCCTTGCATCCCAAGGGTCAAAAGATACATTTCTTGCCGCCTTAAAACTTTTCTAAGTGGCTGGCACCACTACTAAACCAATAGATGGCCTAGCGCCAGTTCTAGTGGTGCCAAGGTTAAAGTTGCACTAGCGCCACTGCAACAGTTGCCATTTTCTGTTTCAATTGCCTATAAATACATACCCTCCCCCTGCATAAAAAGGGTCTACAAACTCAGTCGAGAAACTTTATCTCTTTGAAAACAGAGCTTGAAGTCCCCCAAAACTCTAATTCTCTCAAGCCTCTTCAAGCCCTAGCCTCTATACACTCAAACCCTGGCCTCCATACGCCTCATACACTCAAACACAAGCCTTCAAGCACCCATTGAAGATCAAGTGTTGCATCTGCAAAGCTCTTAAAGTTCAAGTCAAGTAAAGCAAATAAAGCAATCAAAGCAACAACAACACGAGGTTGGTTTTCTAGTTACTTTTATGTAATCCCCCTCTCTCTTCTCTCTCCTAACCCACTTGGGTTTTCTTCTATTTTAATCCCTATCTTCTATCTCCTCTTCTTGCATGCTTGAAACAAGGAACTCCCGGATTCATGCCTAGGGAGGACTGTTAAAGGTCATCGTGCTGGGGGTTTTCTTCTAATTCAACCCTAGATGGTGTGGGTCTGGCCCCCTTAATTATGTGGTGAAGCCTAACCTTGTATATTCACAACTCCATTGCATTGTAATTATCATATTCATATATTGTCTTCAAAGTTGCATTCAAAGTTGTTTTTAAACTTGAATCAAAGTTCTCTTTCAAAACTTTCATTCAAAACTTCTTTATTTCAAACTTGTTTTTAAAATCACACTCATAGGATGATTATAGCCATTCCATGGTTAGGATTGTTTTAGAAAAGTGTCATATTCAATGTGACCATTGTAAGCAACCCATTTTTGCCCGCTCGGCAATCTCCGGCCCTACCGGGATCGGTTTCTGACATCACAACTCATGTAGGTTCAAGATGAGCCTTACAATCTCCAATCCAACCAACTGGTCGCTTCTGGAGTCCACAAGGATCCGCTGGAGCCTTAAGCACCATTACTCCAGGCAGTTTTCTGGATTGGGCGGTCCTGGAAACCAATGCCATCCGGGTAGCTTCCCGGGATTAGGCGATCTTAGGGTCCAACACCTCATCAAAATTCTAGATGGTTCACTTCTGGTGCCTGCTAGCCCGCCAATATAGAATGTCCGTCATTCGGTAGTTCTCCGGGACCAAGTGCTCTCGGAGACCAACACCACCCTTCCAGATAGCTTTCTTGGACCAGGCGTTCCTAGGAACCAACACCACCCTTACAGGTAGTTCTCTAAGACCGGGCGTTCTTGGAGACCAACGCCGCAAAGGTAGTTTTCTGAGACCAGGCGGTCTCGAAAACTAACACTTAGGTCAACACCGGTGCCTGCTAGCCCGACTCGGTGAAAAATGACCAAACTTGCCGCTTGACCCTCCAGGCACATTTTGGGAAAGTTCAAAATCCCTCAAAATGATAAGTCCATCCTTCCACAATGTTGTCAAACCATCAGGCGTCCCCCCCACGCCATTTGGTCCAAATCCGGTCCTACTCCGGCTCACTCTGGTCAAAATGACCATTTTACCCCTGAATGCCTCAGCACGGCACAAACCCCGCTGAACGGTAAAAGACTCTCTTGAAACCATCCCTGAACAGCCCTGTATGCTTAACACAATATACCAGACCATTCCTGACCATTTCCAGCCAACTCCGGTCAAAATGATCGTTTTGCCCCTAGAAGCCCAAAAATGCCCCGAAACAGCAACCGGCCTTGGGATTTTGAGCAAAGGGTTTCACCACACGCCTTTTTTTGACCTAAGGAACACCCTACGACACTAAACTCACATGATTCGATAAAATTTCCTTGGAGCGTCTCGTAGACGCTCCGCCTGAATTGTTTTTTCCCCCGATTCCCTAGTTATAACGCACCGTCAACCGACTTGAAAAATACGTAAATTAGGGAATTCTTGAAAGATCGTCCATAGATCTTCTCATTGATACGACTCGATGGGATAGATTGCTTCCCGAAGCCCTTCATCGCATGGCTCAAACATTGCTACTTTTAATAACCCCTGGAGCGTCTCGCAGATGCTCCACCAAGGTTAACTTTTTCTCCAATTCCCCGATCAAAACACACCGTCAAACGACTTGAGAAATGCGTAAGTTTGGGAATTCTAGAAAGTATTTCCAGAGTACTTTCCATCGGAACGGTTCAATCGAATAAATCGCTTCTCGACGGCCTCGATCACATCAAACAAAAACAGCCACTTTCGAACACCCACGGAGCGTATCACAGACGCTCCACAAAAGTGTCATTTTTGGCATGCTTCCCAAGACGATATCCCACGCTTCCAAACATAATTTAAACTCTTCGAAAACATGAAAGTTCATCGGATGCACTAGGAGAACATCCCGAGTGCGACCGATTCCCCTGGAACCTTCCCGGTTGGCCCAATTATCGAGGCAAAGTTTGGGCGATTCTTCCCGGTAATGGAGCGTATGCTACATGCGCTCAAATTTTGTTCAGATCGACTGACTTTCAATCAACGGTCGAGATTTAACCAGTACACAGGGTGCCACGTGTCATTCTGGCAATGGAACAGTACCTGCACATGTCCTACATGCGCAAGGCCAAAGTTTGGCCGTGCGCATGTAGCACATGCGCACAGTCTGTTCTAGATTGCCTATAAATAGAGGCCTCCCCCCTTGCATATTCCAGGTCCGAAATTGATACGAAACTCTGCTGAAATCACTCCAGAAACTTGAATCTCTACATATATTTCTCCCCTCCAACACTTAGGCTAGATTCTACCCCTCCTAAGCCTATACACTCCACATACAAAGCCTCATACACACTTATACACTCCACTCTAGCCTCTCAAGCCTTCTTGCAGTCACTCAAGCTCCAATCAAGATATCCATTGAAGACTACAAGAGTGTTGAAGGCAAAAGGTGGTATCCCTTTTACATTTATGCTCTCCCCCGCTCTTCTCTTCTCCCTCCTAGCCTACTTAGGCTATTCTCTATTTTACTCCCCATCTTCAACCCCCCTTTCTTGCATGTTTGAGCCAAGAGGGCTCCTAGATCATGCCTAGAGAAAAGCAAGTGAGAGCCATCGTATAGGGGGACCTCTCACTAGCCTACTTGAAGATGGTATGGCCTAAGAGCCCCTTGTTTATGTGGTGAAACCTAAAAGCCTTGTATGTGAATCATGACCCCTTGCATATTATTATTTTGATTATGTCTTGTATGCTTGGCTTCATTTTATGTTTACTGCCATATCCCACAATGCATGCATTGCTCTTAATTTCATGACATTTCCAAGTTCTATATGTCCTTCGAAAATTGTTCCAAGAGTTGGCCCCTTGAAGTTTAGGATGAGACTTTAGGAGTCATGCCTTAGAAAATCCCTCACAAACCCTAATTCATACTTGTGCATCATTGTATTTCAACTTGCATGAAAGTTGCTTTCAAACTCTCTAATATTTAAGGTTTCTATTCTCTCAAATTTAGTGGTTAAAATGGCTCCATGGAACCCTCTCTTGAATGGTCTCCCTTTATATTGGCCATAGGAGCCCTAAATTGTTAGAATGGTTCCCTTTTCTCTTTATGATCGCCTAAGAATGATGTTTAAAATCTTTGATTTCTATGGTTCCTATTCTCTCAAGTTTAATAGTTGGAATGGCCCCATGGAACCCTCTCTTGAGTGGTCTCCCTTTTGTTGGCCATATGAACCCTCTCTTGATGGAATGGTTCCCTTGAAAAAATGGTTTTCAAAATCCTTCTCCAAAGATGATTTCAAAAATGCACTCTCTCCATCTTGGCATCAAAAATGATTCTCCAAAAATTACCATCATTATGTTGAATTTTGAACACTTAAACTCTTGTCAAGATATTGGTTATAATGGTCATAAGGAAACCTTCCTTGGAATGGTCTCCAATCACCAACCATATAAACCATACTCTTGGCTAGAGTCAAAATTTTCATGGAAATGATCTTTATAAAGATTGCCAACCAAAGTCCATTGCATATCATGTTTTGTTTTCAAAACTCTTTCCAAGAATGCATCAAAACAACTTTCAAGACCATTCTTCAATCTAACCCTAGGTTAACTTGACCCTAGTTACCACACCCTAGGTTAACTTGACCCTAGTTACCAAACCCTAGGTTAACTTGACCCTAGTTACCTAACCCTAAGTTAACTTGACCCTAGTTGCCAAACCCTAGGCTAACTTGACCCTAGTTACCAAATCCTAGGCTAACTTGACCCTAGTTACCAAACTTAACTTGACCCTAGTTACCAAACCCTAGGTTAACTTGACCCTAGTTACCTAACCCTTGGTTAACTTGACCCTAGTTACCAAACCCTAGGTTAACTTGACCCTAGTTACCAAACCCTATGTTAACTTGAACCTAAGTTAATTAACCTTAGGTTCCCCCTAACCCTAGGCTAACCCAACCTAGGTTAGTGAACTTCAAGGTCCCAACTCTTGGACCCTTTTCTAAATGATCATTCAAATTTTCAAACTATTCTCATAGCTTATTTTCCAAAACCCCCTATTCTCTTAATTTCAAAAACCCAATTCCATACACTCTTCAAATATCCCTACACTCCATCTTCAAAACATTTTCAAAAAAAGATGCTTTCAAAAGGTCACAAACCTAAGGTATTCCTAGCCCTCTCATGGCTAGGGATTCCAAGGAGAAGTGATAAATCAAGAACAACCTTCAAGGTTGTCCATATTATGATTCCAAACCCTTAGCCCTTTTCCAAAATCTACTTTCAAAAATTAATTCATCAAAACATGCCTCCTAGGATTTCAAAACAAGACTTCAAAAATACTTTCAAGTTCTCTTGAGTCATCCCAACGCATTTTTCCAAAACTCCCTTGGAGTCAATCCAAAAGCGTTTCAAAACACTTCATTTCCAATTTCGATTCAAAATTTTCAAAGACCTCAAAGTGTCTTAAACTTCTCCAATGACCTCAAAGTGTCTTAAACTTTTCCAAAGACCTCAAAGTGTCTTAAACTTTTTCAAAGACCCCAAAGCGTCTTTAAATCTTCCAAAGGCCCTAATGCTCCTATTTTCCATCGGGCTCTTGCCCGAACTACGAATGACCTGATTCTCGCCAAATGAGATACGTAAGCAACCTAAAATGGTGCGGTCATAACTTTTATTTCAACCCCAATCCCTTTTTCAAAAATTCCAATCAATTCAAAGTTTCTATTCCAAACTCTTTCAAAACCTCCATTATTTTCAAACTTTTTCCAAAAACTTGCATCATGCATCATTCATCCAAAAAGTGATGACTAAATCTCTTTTTCAAAGTTCTAAAGTGGATATTAAGTGGACAATGATAACCGGTTATTCTAATGAGTGAACCAAGGGTGATTAGACATGTAGGTACCGAAAGGGCGGGGTAGGGTGATGATTTTATGATATCTTTCCTACACATAACCAATCCCCGAACCTTAGATTTCTATTTTCGAAGGACCAAAATGGAGTTATTTCAAAAAAGGGGCTTAAACATTTCCAAAGGTTGCCAAATAACCTATTTTCCTAACAACCCTCTCTTGAGGGAGTTTTCAAAAACCTTTTTCAAAAACGCTAAGTTTAATCTTTGGATTAACGCTTAGTTTTAGGTGCCCTAACTCACCTTTATCAAGTTAGGTGGCGACTCCTATTTTTCTAAAAAGCCCTTAGTCAAATCAATTCTCAAACCCAGTCGCACTTGTCCTTTTAGGAGGACGAGTTCTAGTGACAGAGTTCCGTGCTTTAGGGTCTCCAAGCCAAAAGGACCTTGGACACCCCAAAAAATCGGGGCGCGACAACCATCAATGTCCAAATTTTGACAGTAAACCCTAAATTGTTTTTATCAAAACCACAATCTTAAGATGATTATAGCCATTCCATGGTTAGGGTTATTTTAGAAAAGTGTTATATTCAATGTGATCATTATGGTCCATATTTCAAATCCTAGTTGTTGTTAAAATCACAACCCTAGAATGGTTCTAATCTCTTTGATGGTTAGAATCGTTTTAGGAAAGTGAGATATTCAAGAGACTTGTAAAAGTCCATATTCAAACCTCTTTCCAAATAGTTTGCAAATCTAGCTCCTAAAAACTCTTTGTCTTGAAGTCCAAACCAAGCCCTAGAATCCATGGTTAGCAAACCCTATTTCCTTTCATAAAATCATGACTTTTTGTTTTGCCTCAAATCATAGGTTTCCAAAATTATTTTCTACATCAAACTAATAGATTTCTAAAACCTATTTTTCTACCAAATCGTAGATCTCCAAATCCAAGATTTTCAAAACTCAACCTTTCCAATTCTATGTTAAATCAAACATTCCAATTAAAAAATCAAATCAAATCCTCCAATTTTGAAAACAAAATTAGATCATCTATTTTTGAAAATAGAATTCAATCTTCAATTTTAGGAAATAGAAATCCAATCTTTCCTAATTTTAAATCTTTCCAAATCTTGACTTTCTAAATTTCAAACCATCAAATCTTTCGTAATTTTAGTCTTTTCGAATTTCAATATTTCTTAAATTCAAACTTTCAAACCTTTCCTAATTTCAAACTTTCAAATCTTATTTCTAAACTTCCAAATCTTTCAAAATTTCAAATCTTTCTAAGTTCACATCTTTTTAAATTCAAAACTTTCCAAATTCAAATCTTTCCAAAATCAATTCTTTTCTAAAAAGAGAACTTTCCTAAAATAGAACTTTCCTAATTTGGAACTTTTCTAATTCAAAACTTTCCTAAAATGAAACTTTCCTAATTCAAAACTTTTCTAATTTGGAACTTTCCTAAAATTTAGCTTTCTAAAATCAAAATTTTCTATGCTCAATTTCATGCTTCAATCCTAGGTTACTTAAGTCCTAAAATAGCCAAACCCTACTTCAACACTAACCCTAAAGTTAGGAGGCCTCAACTTTTTTCTAAACCAAGATGGTTTTCAAACTCTAATTGAAGTCAAGATGACTTCAAAGTTCAACTCAATCTTTCCAAATCAAGTCTAAATTCTACTTCCAAGTTCAACTTCAGATCCAAATCAATTTCAAATTATCAAGTTCAATTTCAAATCAAGGCAAATTCCAAGTTCAATTTCAATTTTCAAATCAAGGTTCAATTTCAAAATTTGCTATTCAAAATCCAAATCAAACTCTTTTCAAGTCAAACTTTTCAAAGACCTTAAAGTGTCTATTTTCAATCGGACCCTGAGCTCGAACTACGACTGACCTAATTCCGAACAAATAGATACGTAGGCAACCCTTACGAGTGCAGTTATAACCCTTTTTAAATTTTCAACCCACAACCTTTTTCAAATTTTCAAATCTACAACCTTTTTCAAGTTTTCAATTTTCACAACCTTTTTTCAAGTTTCAAATCTTTCCTTCAAATCTATTTTCAAAATCAATTTTTTTTTTCTTGCACTTGTATATCATGCATCATCTCAAATCTCTCTTCTGAAATTCTTTTCAAAGTGAATAGTATTGGATATTAAATAATCGAATATTCTAATTGAGTAAACCTAGGGTGAATAGACATGTAGGTACCGCAAGGGTGGGATAGGGTGATAGCCTAGTGCATCTTCCATATACGTAACCAACCTCCAAACCTAGAAGCACTATTTTCAAAGACCAAAAATAAAGTTGTTTTTCAAAAAGGGCTTAAATCTTTTCAAAGGTTGCCAAATAACCTATTTTCTTAAAAACCCTCTCTTGAGGAATTTTTTCTAAAATCTTTTCAAAAACCCTAAGTTTAGTCTTCAGATTGCACTTAGTTTTAGGTGACCTAACTTATCTTAACAAAGTTAGGCCGCGATTCCAAACTTTTTCCAAAAGCCCTTATCCAAATCAATTTTTTAATTCAAACCTAGTTGCATTTGTCCTTCTAGGAGGATAAGTTCTAATGAGAGAGCACCTTGTTTTTCTCACTTGTTTTCTCGAGTGCGAAAAATCGGGACGCGACAATCAAATATGACTTTCTATGGTTATAGCTTGGTTGTAAGCACCCCATTTTTGACCACTCGGCAGTTTACACTCCGTCCAGACTTGTTTTCAAGTCATTATGGACATATTCCAATCGAAACCAATCCTCTAGGTCCAAATTTTGTCTTTCCATCGCTTCGGGGGCCTGTCAGGCCCAAATAGAAGCAAAATGACCAAAATGCCCTTAGGGGCATTGTCCTTTCTTATTCCAATTGCAATCCCTGTGTTGAGACAATTTATTCGTCGAGACGGTCCGAGTAGCAAAACTACTCACAAAACCGTTAGAGTGGCGGAAACACTCACAAAACCGTTAGAGTGGCGGAAACACTCAAAACCCAGGCACGTCTCTTTGGAGACGGTAAGACCCCTTTCCAATCCCATTCTCGAGACAATTTATTCCTCGAGACGGCTCCAATCTAGGCACGTCTCTTCGGAGACGGTAAGACCCCTTCCAGTCCCACTCTCGAGACAGTTTATTCCTCGAGACGGTCCGAGTAGCAAAACTACTCACAGAACTATTAGAGTAGCGGAAATACTCACAGAACCGTTAGAGTAGCGGAAATACTCACACACCCGTTAGAGTAGCGGTACCCCGTCCGAGTAGCGGAAATACTCCCAAATCATCAACCCCGTCCGAGTAGCGGAAATACTCCCAAATCATCAACCCCGTCCAAGTAGCGGAAATACTCACAAATCATTAACCCCGTCCGAGTAGCGGAAATACTCACACCGTTAGAGTGGCGGAGACACTCAAAACCTAGGTCAACACCCGTGTCTGTTAGTTCACTTCGGTGAAAAATGACCAGACTACCCTTAGGACCTTTTCCGAGACTTTCTGGTCAAGATGACCATTTTGCCCCTAAGCATCCGAATGCCCCGAGAACCACACCGACCCTGGGTATCAAACCGGTAATGTCCCAAGAATACTTTTTATAATGTTCTCGACCTTCCATTACCTTTTCGGATCATTCTGAGTCAGTTCCGGCCAACCCGGTACAAAATGACCGTTTTGCCCCTAGAGGGCTGGTCTCCTTCTTCGACCACACCGGCTCTGGGTATCAAACCGGTAATGTCCCGAGAATACTTTTTATAGTGTTCTCGACCTTCCTTTACCTTTCCGGATCATTCCAAGTCAGTTCCAGCCAACCCGGTGCAAAATGACCGTTTTGCCCCTAGAGGGCCGGTCTCTTTCTTCGACCACACCGGCTCTGGGTATCAAACCGGTAATGTCCCGAGAATACTTTTTATGGTGTTATCAACATTCCTTTGCCTTTCCGGATCATACCGAGTTAGTTCCGGCCAACCCGGTGCAAAATGACCGTTTTGCCCCTGGTGGGCCGGTCTCCATTTCTGACCACGCCAGCTCTGGGAATCAAAACGGCAACCTCCGGGAACATTCTGAATAATGTTTTCAGATCCCAAGTCTTCTTCCAGGACAATCCGAGTCTGTCCCGGTAGTTTTCCGGTCCGATTGACCGTTTTGCCCCTAAAGGCCCGGTCAACCTTTCTGACCCACCTTATCCTCACTTTCCAAGTCAAATACCTCCAGGACACTATTTTAAGTGTTCCTGCTCCTTTCCGGCCTTCCGGGTCATTCCCGACTCCTTTAAATCATTCCCGGACTTTCCAGAGTCACTCCTAGTGAAGCCAGGCTAAAAATTGCATGGTAGCCACTAGTACAGGCGCCCAAATCTAGTCAAAGATACGTTGCTTGCCGACCTTAAATCTTTTCTAATTGGCTGGCGCCACTCCTAGTGGCGCCAGTGTAGAATTTGGCCTGGCGCCACTGCAACAAGCGCCAGTTTTGTCCAACCTCTATAAATACATAGCCTCATTCAATGTGAAAGGGGTCTGCAAACTTAACCTAAGAATCATATGTTTCGATATACAGAGCTCGAGCACCTCCAAAAACCCTAGTTTCCTTAGGTTCTCCAAACCCTAGCCACCCTACACTAAACCCTAGCCATCATACACAAACCCTAGCCTCCTATACACTTACACACTCCCCCATATACTCATACAGTAGCCTTCAACCATCTTTTGAGGATTGGAGGAGCTGCAACCCGAAGCTTGAAGACAACTCTTGAAGACGAAAGACGAAGATCAAGACTGAAGACCGAAGACAACACGGCGCGCAAAATAAATAAGATACAAGGTAGGCTCCCTATTTAAATTTCCGCACTTCCCCCCTCTCTCTTCTCTCTCCAACCCACTTGGGTTTTCTCTATTTTAATCCCCCATCTCTTTTCCCCCCTTCCTTTGCATGCTTGAAACAAGGGGACTCCCGGTTCATGTGTAGGATTGGGCTATTGGAGAGTCACCGTGTCGGGGGCTTTCTTCTAGCCTAACCAAAGACCACGTGGGTCCAGCCCCCTTGATTATGTGGTGAAACCTTAACCTTGTATGTTCACGACCCCAAATTGCATTGTGCATATCATAGTCTTGCATCTTCCAAAAACCGTTTTCAAAGTTGTTTTTCAAAACGTTTTCAAACTTGTTTTCAAAATTGCATCAAAATCTCTTTTTCAAAAACTTGTTTTCAAAACCACAATTCTAGAGTGATTCTAGCCTTTCCATGGTTAGGGTTGCTTTAGGAAGGTGTTATATTAAAAGTGACCATTTGGTCTATATTTTCAAACTTTGTTTTCAAAACCACTTTCTTAAAGTGGTTCTAGCTCTCTTATGGCTAGAATCACTTTAGGAAAGTGAGATGTTTTTATACCTTCTAAAAACTCTTTTTCTAAATCTCTCTTCCTAAAAATCTCTTTTTCAACATAATTTCCTAAAACTCTCCTCTCCAAAATTGTTTTCAAAAACTCCCTTCCAAAATCTATTTTTCAAAATTCCCTTTTTCAACTCCTTTCCAAAACTCATTCTCTTTAAAATCTCTTTCTAAAAACACTCCCTAGATTCACCTTCCTAAAAACTCTTTCCAAAAACCTTTCTAAAAAACTCTCTTTCCAAAATCTTCCTTCTAGAAATTTCCTCTCTAGGATTTCCTTCCAAAATCTATGTTTCCAAAAACACACTTTCCAAAAACTCCTCCCTAGGATTCCCTTCTAGAAAACCTTCGTTTCCAAAAACGCGTTTTCCAAAAAGCTCTTTCCTAAGAGCCCAAGCCAAGCCCTAAAACCCACAATTAGGAAACCCTAAATTTTCTTTCCAAAAACATGATTTTCAAACTTTGCCCCAAACCTAGGTTTCCAAAATCTCTTGTTTTCACATCCAAACGATAAACGTTTCCAAAACCTTTTTTCTACGTCAAAACTATAATTTTTCAAAACTAGGGTTTCTAGAATCTCCTTTTCCAAATCCTTGCCAAATCCTATCTTCCCTTTAGGAAACCAAATCAAATCTCCCCGTTTAGGAAACTAGATCCCGTCCTCCATTTTTGGAAACAAAATCAAATCTTTTCTTTTAGAAACCAAATCCAATCCCTTCCAAATCCAAATCTTTCCTAATTCAAATCCTTCCTAAACTTCCACTTTCCTAAACCTTAAGTTTCCAAAACTTGAACATAAAAATCTTTCCTAAATTTTAAAACTCAACTTTCAAATCTTTCCTAATTCAACCCTTTCCTAATTCTACCATCTTTTCAAATCTTAACTTTTCAAACCAAAGTTTTCAAACCCAAACCTTTCCTAATTTCAAGATTTTCTAAAATTCAAAATCTAAAACTTTCTAAATCTTAAACTTTCTAAATGTCAAATCTTTCTAAAATTCTAAGTTTTCTAAATTCAAAACTTTCTTAAGTTAAATCTTTCTAAACCTAAATCCTTCCAAATTCTAAACTTTCCAAAACTTCAAATCTTTTCAAATCTAAGGCTTTTCTAAACTCAAAACTTTCTTAATTCAAACATTTCCTAAACTGAAGACTTTCTTTTTTCAAACCTTTCCTAAAACAAAACTTTCTTATTTTCAAAACTTCCTTGTTTTCAAAGCTTTCCAAATTCAAAACTTCCCTTTTTCAAAACATTTCTAAATTCAAAACTTTCCAATTTTCAAATTTTCTTAAATTCAAAACTTTCCTAGTTTTAAAGCTTTCCTAAACCTAAAACTTTCCTAATTTTAAACTTTCCAAAAATGACACTTTCCTAATTCGAAACTTTCCTAATCTAAATTTTTCCTAAATTCCAAGTTTCCAAATCTTTCAAGATCTTTCTAAATCCAACATTCCAATCTAATCTTTCTTAATCTCAAGTCTTTCCTAGGTCTCATCTTTCTTAAGTCTAGGTTTCCTAAACCTCCATCTTTCCAAAACCAAGTCTTTCCAAAATCAATCTTTCCAAAGCAAGTCCAATCTTCTCAATTTCAATTTCCAATCTCCTCTTCTAATTTCAAGTCAAATTCAATTTTCAATTGAATCTCTTTTCAAATCAAACCTTCTATTTTCAATCGGACTCCAGTCCGAACTACGACTGACCTGATTCTCCTAAAGGGATACGTAGGCAACCTTCATAGGTGCGGTCACGATACTTTTCAAACTTTCAATTCCACCCTCATGGGTGCGGTTTCCAAAATCTTTCCAAATCTCAAATTCCAATCTATTTTCAAAATTTCAATTTTTCTATTTTCAAATTTCTATTTCCAAATTTTCAAACTTTCCAATTTCAATTCCATCTTTTCAAATCTATTTTCAAATCAAATTCTTTTCAAATTTATTTCCAAATCTATTTTTTAATTCTCTCTTATTTTGCACTTGCATATCATGCATCATGCTAAATTAGTTTTCAAACATTATTTTTCAAAGTGAATAGGGTTGAACTATAGTTAGTTAAAGACTCTCATAGGTAAATCTATGGTAGATTGACATGTAGGTACCGAAAGGGGCGGGGTAGGGTGATAGCTTAGTGCGTCTTCCCCACACGTAACCAACCTCCGAGCCTAGGATCACTGTTTTCAAAGACCAAAAGAAGTTATTTTTCTAAAAAGGGCTAAATGTTTTCCAAAGGTTGCCAAACAACCTATTTTCCTAAAAAAACCCTCTCTAGAGGAGATATTTTCAAATCGTTTTTCAAAAACCCTAAGTGTAGTCTTCGGATTATGCTTAGTTTTTAGGTGACCTAACTCACCTTAATCAAGTTAGGTGGTGACTCCGAACCTTTTTCAAAAGCCCTTTATTCAACCTTATTTTTCAATTCAAACCTAGTCGCACTCATTCTTCTAGGAGGGCGAGTTCTAACGAGAGAGTACAGCATTTTTCCCGCTTGGGTGAGTATTCCTCGAGTGCGAAAAATCTGGGCGCGACATTGGTCAAGAGGCATAAGGTAAAGAAAGAGAAAGGATAAAAGGCTTAAAACATAAGTGATCAAGATATGTAATGATCAATGAGTACATACTTCCAATTTCTCCTTTTCATTTGATGTTACTCTTTTCTTTTCAAACATCTAACCTCTTTATTCTCTTTTTTTTTTTCTTCTTCTTCTTCTTGTTGTACTTCCCTTACTTTTAGTTCCTTTGCTAAATTTTCTCTTTTTTTTTTTGTCATATTGCAAACATATCACCATTTTCTTTTCACTTTACAAATGAACTTCTCACAACTGCAAATATTTATGTTTCTCAATCATGGAAAATTTTCCAACAATGATTCACTTTAGCAAAGATCACATAAAAATATGATCAGAATGGGTACAAAGGGAATGAAAACTATAGAAAATTGGTAGCTCAAAGAGTAAGATGATGGCCTAGAATCATTTCCAAATACATAAAATAATAGCTCAAAAGAGTATAAGTGTCATTATCTAACATATAAATAAACAACAACTGTAATGAAGCTATTGAAAGAATGGAAGATGAACAACTCAACCTTGAGTAAAAATATACACTCCGAAAAGCGAAAATAACTTTAAAGTTGATGAGGTAAAACCTACACTCACGTAAGGATGAGAATGGACAAGGTAGCAACACATGATGCTATATGGCATGTTGTGCATAATAGTGTAATCCCCTCTACTTATGTGTTTATGATGCAATCTCACGTTGCATTAAAATTAAAGGGTAAATCATCAATTAAGCTCAAGTTACAATAAATGCACAACACTAAACATCCTTTAATCTAATGTTGCATTTCACAAATTTAGCTATTGTTCCCAAATAATAGTACTCAACACATCCATCAAGAATAATAAAAGGTCAATCATAAGGAACATGGGAGAATGTACTAAAGACATAAATTAAGTAACCAGAACCATAAGATACTCAAGCTTCTACCAAAAATCTTAAGTGATCAAAAGATAGCCATGAATGTAACACCTGAGATTAATCAATTAGCCATATAGAGATTTGAAGTAAAGCACAAAATATATAGACAATAAGCTCAAAAAAAAAAAAATTTCTTTTTCTAGGAAAACGCCAAAACAAAACAAAACTACTACCACTATTTCTCCCCTAAACTAAAATAATACAATGTCCTCAATGCATGAAGACAAAATAAAGAAACTAAGGAACACGGGAAAGAGGAAAGAATCGGGTGTCGAAACACCCCCCCCCCCCCCCAAAAAACCCCTAACTATAGCTACAAACTACCTAAACACTCAATTAGCTACTTACAAAATAAGAGCAAAAACTATCTAAACTAATCCTACACAAACACACGAGAGATGATCACCTTATACTACTAAGGGGAAATTTGCCATCATTCCAAACATCCACTAGGGCAACTTGTAAAATGGGCAACCAAATCTAGGTATGACCATGGTCAATACCCTTGGTGAACTCAAGGATGTATCAGTTAGGCACCCAAGGATCAAACGGATCATAGAATGAAAAGAAAGTCAATTGATCGTACACAAAGGTGCCCATCAAATTCATTCCATGAACCTTTTTATCCTACCCTTTCTCTAGTTGTTTGCCAATATAAAGGATATTGGGTTCTAATGCTGGGCTATGAAGCTCTAAAGGTTCGAGCATATTGGGACTAGGTGCTAGAGGTTAAAATGTATGGATCTTATGACCCATAGACATGATTGAAATGACCTCTAGACCATCAACATCCTCTTTCACTTGTGCATCCCCAACATCTAAAAGACCAAAACCCTTACCAAAGACAATGGCTTTCTTTAGAGGACCATCTATATAGTCTTTCTTACTCTCAACCTTTGTTGGCTCCTCTTTTCTCTCACTAGTTCCATCATTTCCCTTTTCCTCACTCTTTTTATTCTCCCCGATCCTCAATCTCTTATTGCTTAGAATCCTCAATCTTGGGCTCCTCTCCCTCGAGTTTCTCATCCCTATTCTCGTCTTCAATAATATCCTCACGCACCTTAAAAGCTTTTTCCCTAGACTCGCACTCTTGGGAAATGATGGTTTGATCTATGATATCTTCATTTCTAAGGTTAGTAATGGGATGGACTTGCTCTTGGTTGGAGCTAGGATTAGGATAGGCTTCACTAAAGCTCTCTTGATTGGTGGTTGTCTCTTAGACATTCAAGGCTTCCAAAAATAAATTCATTTGACCCTTTAAGTCGGCTAACCCTCTTTTAGTCCATTCTAAAGATGCTAACACTCTTTCATCCCATTCTAGAGAGGCTAGTTAGGGGTCATCCCCAAGAGACTCATTGGGTGGAGATAAATATAAAATAGGCTCTTGGTAATGATAAATCGGTGGTGATACTTGACAGTGTTCAAGTGGTTCTTGATAGGATTGTGGTGATGGTAGATAGTGAGGTGAAAAAGTTCCCTCATGCCCCTTAACAAGGTTGAGTCCATCATACCACACTGGATTGTAAATTGGTGGAAAAGGATCCCATTGGCCATTAGCTTGAAGACAATCTCTAAGAGACCGAGAAGGTGGTGTTTGCATTTTAATCTCATGAGCTCGAATGTGGTCTCTAAGAGACTGACAAGGAGGTGCTTCCACACCACCATAACCATGGACGCTCTCACTACCATCATTCTCAACCCATAGAGAAAAGTGTTCCATTGTGCCTATGTCAAGGTGTAGAGATGATGACGTGTAAGAGATTATGCAATGCACACATAAATTGGCAATCCACGCCTCAACAAGTCAATTCACAATTTACTTCCACCAATTTTCCTTCTGAACCCTCCAATCTCCACATAAATGTACCACCAATTCACAATTCACAATTTCAATTTCAATCCAACCGAGCCTCCAATCTTCTTATGCAATGCCAATGCCACTAATAAGCATATAACACACAAGCCTATCTAACAATTGCTATCCACCAACTGAATTCTCAATGCAATTCAAATTCTATACTAGTCAAGCAAAACAATCCTAAAATAAAAGGGAAAAATCAAGAAGAAAAATCTATCATGCTAACACATAAAGGGTGGAACAAAGTTACCCATGGTCTTAATCGAAGATCACTCCATTGTAGTAGATGATGGTCGAGAAGCAATTCAATAGTTGTTGCGCTTCCTAAAGTGCTTGAATGCTCGCTAATGCCTTTGATCCCCGGCAACGGGGCCAAAACTTGACTCGCTCCAAAGATATGTAATATTATAACTGCAAGCTTACGGTTAGTGATGTAGTTTAAATCCGGTGAGTCTGACTATTGATTCTCTCGAAGATCAAGTTAATATAAGCTATAGGCTTCAACTCACATCCATTTCTCTCAAGATTTGTAATAACCCAAGCGAAATTACTTCTTAAAGAGATAAAACCAAAATTGATTGATTTTGAGAGAGGTTGAGTTAATTAAACTAAAGCAACAACAATACAATTAAACTACTACAATAAAAGCCTTTGACCTAATTGATCCAACCACCCAATTCGCCCAAGGTTCCAATGAGGGTTTTATAACTCAAATCAAGGATCACTTCATATATCCTAAATTCGAAAGATTTAGACCATAAAAATAGGAATTCATATACCAATTTGAGAATCAAAGGTTCATACCATTGATTTATACAATTCCTATACCAATTCTAAGAATTACAAAATTCAGTCATGAACCTAGTTTTCTAATAGATATAAACTACAATTGCTAAGAATTAGAGAAACTAGAAGATTAATCAATGAAAAACCCATTGCCTCCATTGAAAACCTTGAAACCTATGAATGTTCTTCACCATTGGACCTAGTTACTTGATTTCGTAAGAAATTGACTTGAATTCATAAGAAATCGCATTCAAATGGTGAAAATAGTGG
The DNA here is from genome assembly GCA_033060915.1 of Euryodendron excelsum. Lineage (NCBI taxonomy): Eukaryota > Viridiplantae > Streptophyta > Magnoliopsida > Ericales > Pentaphylacaceae > Euryodendron > Euryodendron excelsum. The sequence continues at coordinate 15,252,846 of CM065398.1, forward strand.
TTGATTTAAAAAAAAATGAAGAAATATAAGTAAATTTAAAGTTTCTCTCTAAAAAAATACTCCTACAACTCTCTAAAAATGCAAAAATAAAAGCTAAATCCTCAATTTTTGGCCAAAGCTGCCTTAAATAGCTAAAAATAAAATAGGGCTTTGTCCGGTGTTCAAACACCATAAGGAGTCGTTCGAATGCTTATCAAACCTGATTCAGATGCTAAAAACCAGCCTATGAAGTTTGTCCAGCGTTCAAACGCCTTCATAGACCATTCGAACGGTCGTTCGAACACCCTAATTGAGAGTTTGAACAATCTATCGGCCATTCAAATGGTTATTTTAATGGTCAATTTGGAAAGAACTCGGAAAGTTACAAGAAAATCATATATTATGAACCTTGGTAGCACTTCTAATTTGAGAGATATGGCCTTCTAACTTTTTAGCTCTGTGTGCTTCAACAACTTGTACCATAGCTTCAGTAGCTTGTACTCTGATAGCAAACTCATTCTCCCTCCATCCGAAATGCCCCTAAAATCATCGGATTTAAGCTCAAAACCTATATAAAGCAAAATAAACTTAGTTAATACTAAAATTTAACTAAAGAGGCATATAAACTCCTAAACGAAGGCTACGAAAGCACAAATTAAGGTGTTGTAATTGCACTTTTAGAGTGCACTTTGCTTTATGATCAATTTGAATGTTTATTAGTTTTTAACTTTTCTCTAGTTTGGTTTTGAATAAATTCTAATTTCTTAGCAAATCTACTAATAGTGCACACAAAATATACGTGCTCGATATGCAAAGATAGTACAATTTAAGGGCATTGAAAAAGGAAAATTCTATTTGTAAGTGGGATTTCTAGGAAGGCTTGGCCTATCACTCGAACCAATCTCAATAAGTACAACCTGCTGCAAGGAGACGAAGGAGTTAAAATGGGTTGATCCTGTTTGGGCTGATCACACTCCGACAATTAAGTTAGCAATCTTAAACGATGATCGAATGAATAAAGACAGTGAATGCTTAAAAATCAATTGTTCATACCTTGTTTCTTAAAGTTTTAGCGTTTATAGTGTAGTGTTCTCTATTGAGCCTACTTCGGTAATTATGACCTAGTTTGTAGGTTCAAGTCGGCTGGAGTTGGTTGATTGGACAGAAATTCACTTTTATTGCCATGCTCGAGTTTGACTGATCGGACATGAGCTATGCGTTTACTTGGTACGTCTCCTCCGCATTAAATGCTAAGACCTGAGCACTAAATGCTTTGATATCAATCATGATTTTCCCAATACTTTAGGCTATATTAGTCTTATGAGTTGGCTGCTCTTGGCTACATGGGCCTGATGTAAGCACCCCATTTTTGACCGCTCGGTAGTCTACACTCCGTCCAGACTTGTTTTCAAGTCATTTTAGGCATATTCCAATCGAAACCAATCCTCTAGTCCAAATTTCGTCTTTCCATCGCTTCGCGGGCCTGTCAGGCCCAAATAGAGGCAAAATGACCAAAACGCCCTTAGGGGCATTGTCCTTTCTTATTTCAATTCCAGTCCCTCTCTCGAGACAGTTTATTCCTCGAGACGGTCTGTGTAGCAAAACTACTCACAAAACCGTCAGAGTGGCGGAAACATTCACAAAACCGTCGGAGTGGCGAAAACACTCACAAAACCGTCAGAGTGGCGGAAACACCCACCAAACCGTCAGAGTGGCGGAAACACTCACAACACCGTTAGAGTGGCGGAAACACTCAAAACCCAGGCACGTCTCTTCGGAGTCGGTAAGACCCCTTTCCAATCCCTCTCTCGAGACAGTTTATTCCTCAAGACGGTTCCAATCCAGGCACGTCTCTTCAGAGACGATAAGACCCCTTTTCAATCCCTCTCTCGAGACAGTTTATTCCTCGAGACGGTCCGAGTAGCAAAACTACTCACACAACCGTTAGAGTAGCGGAAATACTCCACCGTTAGAGTAGCGGAAATACTCATAGACCCGTTAGAGTAGCGGAAATACTCACAGAGCCGTCCGAGTAGCGGAAATACTCAATCGTTAGAGTAGCGGAAGTACTCACGGAGCCGTCCGAGTAGCGGAAATACTCACAGAACCGTTAGAGTAGCGGAAATACTCACAGAACCTTTAGAGTAGCGGAAGTACTCACAGAACCGTTAGAGTAGCGGAAGTACTCGCGGAGCCGTCTGAGTAGCGAAAATACTCACAGAACTGTTAGAGTAGCGGAAATACTCATAGAACCGTTAGAGTAGCGGAAATACTCATAGAACCGTTAGAGTAGCGGAAGTACTCATAGAACCGTTAGAGTAGCGGAAATACTCACAGAACCGTTAGAGTAGCGGAAGTACTCTCAAATCGTCAACCCCGTCCGAGTAGCGGAAATACTCAACCCCGTCCGAGTGGCGGAAACACTCAAAACCTAGATCAATACCCATGTCTGTTAGCTCACTTCGGTGAAAAATGACCAAATTATCCTTTGGACCTTTTCCGGTCAAGATGACCATTTTGCCCCTAGGCATCCAAACGCCCCGGGAACCACACCGGCTCTGGGTATCAAACCGGTAACCTTCTGAGAATACTTTTTATAGTATTCTCAACCTTCCCTTCTCTTTTCAGATCATTTCGAGCCAGTTCCGGCCAACCCGATACAAAATGACCGTTTTGCCCCTGGAGGGCCGGTCTCCTTCTTCGACCACACCGGCTCTGGGTAACAAACCGGTAATGTCCCAAGAATACTTTTTATAGTGTTCTCGACCTTCCTTTACCTTTCCGGACCATTCCGAGTCAGTTTCGGCAAACCCGGTACAAAATGACCGTTTTGCCCCTGGTGGGCCGGTCTCCATTTCCGACCACGCTGGCCCTGGGAATCAAACCGGCAACCTATGGGAACATTCTAAATAATGTTTCCAAATCCCAAGTCTTCTTCCGGGACAGTTTGAGTCTATCCCGACAGTTTTCCGGTCCGATTGACCGTTTTGCCCCTAAAGGCTCGGTCAACCTTTCTGACACATCCAATCCTCACTTTTCAAGTCAAATACCTCCAGGACACTATTTTAAGTGTTCCTGCTCCTTTCCGGCCTTCCGGGTCACTCCGGCTCCTTCAAATCATTCCCGGACTTTCCGGAGTCACTCCTAGTGAAGCTAGGCTAAAGTTTACATGGTAGTCACTAGTACAGGCGCCCAAATCTAGTCAAAGATACGTTGCTTGCCGACCTTAATTGTTTCCTAAATGGCTGGCGCCACTGCTAGTGGCGCCAAGCCAAAAAATGGCCTGGCGCCACTACTAGTGGCGCCAGTGTAAAATTTGCCCTGGCGCCACTGCAATAGGCGCCAGGCTTGTCCAACTTCTATAAATACAGAGCCTCGTTCAACGTGAAAAAGGTCTACAAACTTAACCTAAGGATCTCATATTTCGATATACAGAGCTCGAGCACCTCCAAAACCCTAGCCTCCCTAGGTTTTTCCAAACCCTAGCCACTATACACAAACCCTAGCCTCCTATACACTTATACATTCCCCTATACACTCATACCCTAACCTTCAACCATCCTTCGAAGACTTGAAGAGTTGCCATCTAAAGCTTGAAGACAACCCTGGAAGGTTGAAGAAGAAGATCAAGACCAAGACCGAAGACCGAAGACTGCACGGCGCGCAAAATAAACAAGAAACAAGGTAGGCTTTCTCTTTAATTTTCTGCACTTCCCCCCTCTCTCTTCTCTCTCCAACCCACTTGGGTTTTCTCTATTTTAATTTCCCATCTCTTTCCCCCCCTTTCTTTGCATGCTTGAAACAAGGGGATTCCCGGTCCATGTGTAGGATTGGACTATGGGAGAGTCACCGTGTCGGGGGCTTTCTTCTAGTCTAACCAAAGACCACGTGGCTCCGGCCCCCTTGATTATGTGGTGAAGCCTTAACCTTGTATGTTCACGACCCCAAATTGCATTGTGCATATCATAGTCTTGCATCTTCCAAAATTCGTTTTCAAACTCGTTTTCAAAACCGTTTTCAAACTTGTTTTCGAAATTTGCATCAAATTCTCTTTTTCAAAAACTTGTTTTCAAAACCACAATTCTAGGGTGATTCTAGCCTTTCCATGGCTAGGGTTGCTTTAGGAAAGTGTTATATTAAAAGTGGCATTTTGGCCTATATTTTCAAACTTTGTTTTCAAAACCACTTTCTTAAAGTGGTTCTAGCCCTCTTATGGCTAGAATCGCTTTAGAAAAGTGAGATGTTTTTGTACTTTCCAAAAACTCTCTCTCTCTCCAAGAATTTCCTCCTAAAAATTCCTTTTTCAATATACTTTCCTAAAACTCTCCTCTTCAAAATTGTTTTCAAAAACTCCCTTCCAAAATCTATTTTTCAAAACTCTCTTTTTCCACTCCTCTCCAAAATCTTTTCCTCAAAATCCACTTTCTAAAAACTCTCTCCAAAAATCTTTTCAAAAACTCTCTTTCTAAAATCTTCTTTCTAGAAATTCCCCTCTAGGATTTCCCTTCCAAAATCTACGTTTCTAAAAACACACTTTCCAAAAACTCTTTCCTTAGAGCCCAAAGTCAAGCCCTAGAAACCACAATTAGGAAACCCTAGTTTTCTTTCCAAAAACATGATTTTCAAACTTTGCCCTAAACCTAGGTTTCCAAAATCTTTTGTTTTCTACATCAAAACTATCCTTGTTTTCAAAACCTATTTTCTATGCCAAAACTATAATCTTCCAAAACTAGGGTTTCTAGAATCTCCCTTTTCGAACCCTTCCCAAATCCAATCTCCCCGTTTAGGAAACTAGATCCCGTCCTCCGTTTTTGGAAATAAAATCCAACCTTTCTCTTTTAGAAACCAAATCCAATCCCTTCTTAATCCAAACCTTTCCTAATTCAATATCTTCCTAAACCATAAGTTTCCTAAACCTAAACTTCAAATCTTTCCTTAAGTTTCAAAATCCAAATCTTTCCTAAATTCGAATCCTTCCCAAACTTCTACTTTCCTAAATCTTAAGTTTCCAAAACTTGAACATAAAAATCTTTCTTAATTCAACCATTTCCTAATTCTACCCCTTTCCAAAATCTTTTTCAAATCCGAGCTTTCAAATCTTTCCTAAACTCAAACCTTTCCTAATCTCAAGATTTTCTAAAATTCTAAAACTTTCTAAATCTTAAACTTTCTAAATTTCAAATCTTTCCAAATTCAAAACTTTCTAATTTTGAAACTCTCCTAAGTTAAATCTTTCTAAACCTAAATCTTTCCAAATTCAAAACTTTCTAATTTTGAAACTCTCCTAAGTTAAATCTTTCTAAACCTAAATCTTTCTAAATTCTAAACTTTCCAAAACTTCAAAATCTTTTCAAATCTAAAACTTTTCTAAATTCAAAACTTTCTTAATTCAAGACTTTCTTAAGTTGAAAACTTTCTTAATTCAAACATTTCCTAAACTGAAAACTTTTCTTTTTCAAACCTTTCCCAAAACGAAACTTTCGTATTTTCAAAACTTCCTTGTTTTTAAAACTTTCCAAAATCAAAACTTCCCTTTTTCAAACATTTCTAAATTCAAAATTTTCTTAATTCAAAACTTTCCTAATTTCAAAACTTTCTTAATTTCGAAACTCTCCTAATTTGAAAACTTACCTAATTCAAAGCTTTCCTAAGTTGAAACTTTCCTAAATTCAAAACTTTCCTAACTCGAAAACTTTCCAAAAATGAAACTTTCCTAATTCGAAAACTTTCCAAAAATGAAACTTTCCTAATTCGAAATTTTCCTAAATCTAACATTTCCTAATTCAAACATTTCTTAAATCCAACCTTTCCTAATCTCCTAAACCTTCCAAGTCAAGTCAAACCTTTCCTAAGTCTAGGTTTCTTAAAACCTTCATCTCTCTAAAAACAAGTCTAAATCTTTCTTCCAAAATCAATCTTCTCAAATCCAAGTCCAATTTCTCAATTCCAATTTCCAATCTCCTTTTCTAATCTCAATTCAATCTCTTTCTTCCAATCCAATCTCTCTCTTCAAATCAATCTATTTTCAATCGGACTCTTGTCCGAACTACGACTGACCTGATTCCCCCAAAGGGATACGTAGGCAACCTTCATAGGTGCGGTCACAACACTTTTCAAACTTTCAATTCCACCCTCATGGGTGCGGTTTCCAAAATCTTTTCAAATCTCACATTCCAATTTATTTTCAAAATTCCAAAATTTCTATTTTCAAACTTCTACTTTCAATTTTCAAACTTTCCAATTTCAATTACATCTTTTCAAATCTATTTCCAAATCAAATCAATTTCTATTTTCCAATTCTTTCATCTTGCACTTGCATGTCATTCATCATGCTAAATTAGTTTTCAAACATTGTTTTTCAAAGTGAATAGGGTTGAACCATTAGTTAGTTGAAGACTCCCATAGGTAAATTTAGGGTAGATTGGCATGTAGGTACCGAAAGGGCGGGGTAGGGTGATAGCTTAGTGCGTCTTCCCTACACGTAACCAACCTCCGAACCTAGATCACTGATTTCAAAGACCAAAAAGGAGTCATTTTTCTAAAAAGGGCTAAATGTTTTTCAAAGGTTGCCAAACAACCTGTTTTCTTAAAAACCCTCTCTTGAGGAGATGTTTTCAAAATTGTTTTTCAAAAACCCTAAGTGTAGTCTTCGGATTATTCTTAGTTTTTAGGTGACCTAACTCACCTTAATCAAGTTAGGTGGCGACTCCGAATCTTTTTCAAAAAGCCCTTTATTCAAACCTGTTTTCAATTCAAACCTAGTCGCACTCATTCTTTTAGGAGGGTGAGTTCTAACGAGAGAGTACAATATTTTTCCCGCTTGGGTGAGTATTCCTCGAGTGCGAAAAATCTGGGCGCGACACCTGACTTATAATGTTGTCTGGACTGCTTAATCGAAGTTGAGCTTGCCCTGGTGAACTAGGTTGTCCTTGGCCCAAGTAAGCTATTTGATTTAAGTTGGGCTTGCCCTGGTGGATTGAGTTGGGATTTATTTGACCCACAAGTGCCTCTCAGCCCTAGTGCCCTTTGTTAGGGAACAGGGGCTGGTATATCATTGCCATGATGTCAACCGTCAGAGGTAGTTTAATACGACATGACCATTTATTAATCCAAACCTATTACCGCTGCTTCGAAATTCTTTGCAGACAAAAGGGATTTTGGCCAACCGTTTAACGCAAAACCATCCCTCATTTTGCATCTGTTTCTTTCGTGAAGATTACTGTTCTGTAAGTTCTTCTTTTTTCCCTTTCTGACTAAAGTCCTCAACCACTACGAAATCGCTCCAATCTAGCTTGCACCAAATAGGTATAGGATAGTGATGGGGGTGATTGAGTTGAACAAAAGGTTAGGTCTAAACTTGGGGCTGCACAAGTTCGATTACTACTACTCGACAATAGAGGTGAAGAGTGCCCGGTCAGATCACCATAGATACTATTTTAGGGCTAGGACCGACCTCAGAGAGTTGGTTCAGTTTCTTCCAAGCTCAGGGAAGGGGATTGATGACATTATAGTGAGGGTGAGTAGCCCTTGGGAGTTCGGGGATGTCCCAGTGGAGTTAGCCCCACCAGCTCGATGCCCCAGGGTCGCACACAAAATATGTCGATCACCTCTTCCCCAATCTGATACAAACTTTTTCTCTTTATCTGCTTGAAATTTCATCTATTTCTAACTCGTCACCCTTTTATTTCCTCTTTGCAGCCAATTTCGGTGTCAGGGACAAGGATACTGAGCTTCTAGGGGTTGACCTAGATGCTTTAAGCATCCCCTGGGCGTATAAGGGTGAAGAGACGTTAGCCGGAATAGGGCGAGCTGCTCACATCTTGCTAGGATACCCAGTTTGGTATTAGTCCTTCACATCGATACACAGGGTTGCTGGCCTAGTTCTCACCACACAAAAGGTAGAAGGAAGTCTACACGAGCTCAATGAGTAACTGGCGTTGCTGCCCCTGCTCCCTACTGCTTTTGTTGTTGTCCCCATAACTGCCGTTGCTGAAAGAGACATGGCTCCCAAAGTGCGAGACTTGTCATTAGCATTGGGAGGAAGGATCTTTAAGAAGAGGAGAGGGGTGGCCTCATCCTCTGTCACTACCACAACCTCTGTTGGTGATGCCAATATTCCTTCTCCTCTTGCCATCCCCGAGCTAGTTGAACTGGATAAAGCTCCAGAACCCCAAGAAGAAGCAAAAAAAAAAAAAAGGAGGCTGGTGAAGATAATTGAGAAGGAGGCCACTCAGGTGAAGAAGGTGGAGTTTGCTGCTCCCCCTTCTGTATCAGTGAAGGCTGATCCAAAGGGCAAAGGCAAGACGGATGAGCCAATACCCCAAAGAGTTCGTGGCTCGGCCGAAGATTGCTAGTCGGGCCATAACTGTCCAGGATTCAGTCCTCAACTGTGCTGGCGTGGTTGTTGGGGCTCTTCAGGCTATAGTGCCGCTTGAGGATGTCAAGGAGTTGAGCAAAATTAACAACAAGGATCTGTTGGCGGGTGCTATCTAATTATCGATGATGGTAAGAAATCTTCCCTGACCTTTCTTTCTGATTCAATTCTTTTGTCGAATTTTCCATTTAAGTTTTGTTATTCTTTGTCCTATGCAGGGAGAGATCCAAAGTCTGGAGATCATGCACTAATTCTACACTCTCCAAGATCGACACAACAACCTATTGCGGAACCATAAGCAGTTGAAGCGTAATTTCCATACGAGAGATAGCAAGGCTAGGGGTTTCCACATGGCTTTTCAGGATCAGCAGGTCTTGCTTGCAGAGACACAGGCCTGCTACAAATAGAAAGAAAAAGACTTCGATGAGACCAAGGCTAAAGCTGCCGATCTGAAAGCTAGGCTGGCCGAGGTTGAGAAGTCGGCATCCGAAATGAAGACTGGTCTGGCTGAGTCCCTACTAGAGGTGGAAAAGCTAAAGAAGGATGGCGAGGCTCAGTACACCAAGGGCTTTGACAACGCTGGGGATAATTATGAGATCCAGGTGAAGAACATCACTGAGGGTGCCTTTCAGGACAGCTGGACATCGGCTTTGAGGAAGTCAAAGCTGGACAAATCTTCCTCCCTTTGGATGGAAATACCTGCTTAGGTTGATGTCGAGCTTGAGTTTGAGGATGAAGAGGACGTCGACACTCGAGGTGGAGGGGTGAACGTTGACTTTAAAACTGAGGTAGTTAAAAAAATCAATCCTGCCGAGCTACCTCGAGCCGATCTGCCCCTTGTCAAGCCATCATCCATCGATTTACCTCTGGCTGATCTGCCCCTTGCCGAGCTTCCATCTGCTAAGTTGCCTTTATCTACTTCGCCCCATGCTGAGCCTCCAGCTACTGAGTTACCTTAAGGCCTTTTTCTTTGCTTTTTTTTTTCTTTTCTTTTTTAAACAAAATTTGTAATTTTGACTTTTCATAAATGAACATTTTTTCCTACTTGTTGTTTTCTCTGTGCATTTCTTTTTTTTTTTTTTTTGTGCTATGAATATTTCTTTCACAGACAGTCAATTTATAATGCAAACAAGGTCACCACTCCTGGGCTAACTTGCCAAAACATTCTAGATAAGTAGGGAAAATAAAAGCTTTTCATTCGCTTGCCGAGCTACCTACTTAGGCAAAAAATTGGTTTTAGCGAAGAAAATGAATGCCTTAATTCGTAAATTGTGGCCGCTTACTAGGCCAACCTTACCAAACTTGGGTCAATTTGAGTTAAGATACTTATCTTTTGATTTGGATAGCCTGTTTCTGCCAACCTTATTAACTTAGGTAGGACCAAGACGGGTCTTGATTATAAGCTTTGTTTATAAAAATTATGGCTTTCGTTTAGCTGACCTGTCATGAATGGTCTAGGATCAAGCTTTTACACTTGGCTTTTTTATGACGTTTATTGGCCAACCTACCCAACTTGGACATAACCAAGTTTTTACACTTGGTTTTTTATGACCTTCATTGGTTGACCTAACTATAAATGGTCCAAGACTAAGCTTTTACACTTGATTTTTGTGACTTTCATTACCTAACCTACCCAATTTGGACAGGACCAAGTTTTTATACTTGGTTTTTATCACCTTCGTTGGTCGACTTGGCCATAAATGGTCCAGGACCAAGTTTTTACACTTGGTGTTTTGTAACCTTCATTGGCCAACCTACCCAACTTGGACATGACCAAGTTTTTATACTTGGTTTTTATGACATTTGTTGGTCAACCCAGCCATTAATGGTCCAAGATCAAGTTTTTACACTTGGTTTTTTCTTCCTTCAGTGCTTTGTGTTTTGGAGTGGCATTAGACAAATGAATTTGCTCAAATGACTTCAAATTGTTATTGATCACATGAAGCATCAGAAGGACTAGATATTGCTGAGTTGCTACATTATACAAGAGTCAATGCTACTGGTAGAATTTCTTCAAGTTGTTAGTGTTCCAAGGCTGGGGTAGCTATCTCCCATCTTTGACAGTTTCCAGTCGGTATGCCCCCATGCCAACTTGGGACGCCACTCAGTAAGAACCCTCCCAGTTGGGGCCGAGCTTTCTGCCTACTGGATTCTTCATTGCCCCCAATACTTTCCGCAATACTAAGTCTCCCAATACAAAGGCTCTTGGATGAACCCGTTTGTTGTAGGAGCGACTTAATTGTTGATGATATCCAGTGAGTCTAATCAAGGCATCTTCCCTATTTTCTTTGGCAAGATCCAGATCTCTGGCCAACATTTGGTCGTTGAGTCCATTATTAAATGTTGCCGATCTGATCATTGGTAGCCCCACCTCCAAGGGTATAACTGCTTCCATCCCGTAGGCAAAGAGAAGGGGGTTTCGTCAGTTGATCTCCTCGGGGTGGTTCTATAAGACCATAAGACACTGGGCAGTTCCTCCACCCATTTTCCTTTAGCCCTTTCTAGCCACTTTTTTATTCCAATTAGCAGTCTTATTAGCAATTTCAGCTTACCCTTTGCACTGTGGGTAGGCCGGTGTAGAATAGTAATTTCTAATCCCGAGCTCCTCATAGAATGACCTAAACATGTTGCCATCGAATTGGGTGCCGTTGTTGGAGACAAGCGCCTGAGGTACGTTAAACCTTATTACTATGTTTCTCCAAACGAATCGCTTGGCGTTAATCTCTCTAATAGTTGACAAGGGTTCTGACTCCACCCACTTAGTAAAGTAATCTATCGCCACAATAAGAAACCTTTTGTTTCCTGGTGCTCTGGGCAGAGGCCTGACTATGTCCAGTCCCCATTGGGCAAAAAGCTGGTTATAGTTGCGAGGTCCTCGGCAGGCTGATATATAACTGGGGAGAACCTTTGACACTTTTCATATTTTAGCACATACTAGGCTGCATCTTTTTGCATATAGGGCCACCAGTATCCTTATGAGATAGCTCGGTGAGGGACAAACCTCCCACCCACATGACTTCCATAGATCCCTTCATAGATTTCGAACAGGATGTCATGTACTTTTTCTAGGTGAACATAGTACAAATAGGGGCCTGTGAGAGATCTTCGATAGAGTTCCTTGATTGGTGACAGCCAGTATCTGAGGGTTTTATGTTCGACCCGTCTGGCTTCATTCTTGTCTTCAGGGAATCCATCTTTGTCCAGATAGGCAATGATTGGGTCCATCTAAGATAGTCCCAATTGTTCAATTGCCATGGTTTGATCTTTTTCTTGAAATATGCTAGGACTGGCTAGCCTCTCCACATAGATTGTTCTTTTTGAGCCTAACTTTAGGGCCATCGCAAGCGTTGGTAAGACATCGGCATGAGCGTTGCTGTCATGGCCAATTTGGTGGAGCCTGTGCTTGCTAAATTTGGACAACAACTCTTTTGCTTTGACTAGGTACTGTGTCATTCTGTTATTTTTTGCTGTATACTCTCCTATGATCAGATTCACCACTAACTGGGAGTCTGAGTAGATCACAATTTTAGCAATTTTGAAATTAATAGCTTGGCGCAGCCCGATGAGCAGAACCTTGTATTCTGACTCATTGTTTTAAGTAGTGAACTCTAGTTTGATGGCTTGCTCCAATGCCATACCATCTGGCGTGATAAGGACTATCCCTGATCTTACCCCCTAATCATCAGATGCTCCGTCAATGAATAGTTTCCAATGATCATCATTTTTCCAAAAATCCAACGAGAGGTGATTGTTTTGGAAGTTGGCAGGTGGTGTCGGATTGTTTTCCTGCGGTAATTCAATAGAGAATTCGGCAATAAAGTCGGTCAGTACCTGCCCTTTGACTGCTGATTGTGGGGGGAACTTGATGTCGAATTCTCCCAACTCAACGGCCCACTTAGTTATTCTGCCAGAGAAGTCGGCCATTCTCAAGAGTGGTTTTAGCTGGTGGTCTGTGAGAACGTTGATGGTGCATGCCCTGAAGTAGTGCACCAGTTTGTGCGATGCCACTACTAGTGCAAGGGCCAGTTTCTCTAATAGTAGATACCTGCTTTCTACCCCTAAAAGAGTTTTGCTGACGTAGTAGACTGCTTCTGTTGCTAATCTTACTATCAAAGTAATACTGCACTGACCGCATGCTTTGACACTGCCAGGTAGAGGAAGAGTTCTTCATGCTTCAATGCGGTGGAAAGTAGAGGAAGCTAGGTTAGGTACTTCTTCAAATCTACCAAGGCTTGATCACATTCCTAAGTCCAACTGAATTGCTCCTATTTTTTGAGAAGCTGAAAGAATGGTCCGCACTTGTCTGAAGATTGGTTGATGAATCTATTAAGTCCCATGCCAATCAATTTATGTACTTCTTTGGTGTTCCTTGGAGCTTAGACATTCTGAATAGCACAGACCTGCTGTGGGTCTACCTCAATGCCCAGGTATGTAACCAAGAATCCCAAGAACGCCCAAGAACTTCCCCATACTAACCCCGAACACACACTTGGAGCCATTAAGCCTCATTTTTTGCTGCTTCAGAATGTTGATACCGCCGTAAGGTTCTCCAAATGATGACCGCCGAGCTTACTTTTGACCACCATGTCATAAATATAAACTTCCACAATGCTGCCGATGTGGTCTTTAAATATTTCAGTGACCAAACGCTGATAGGTTGCACTAGCATGCTTGAGTCCTAAGGGCATTTACCTTGTTGCAAAAGATGCCCCTTGGAGATGTAAGCACCCCATTTTTACCTGCTCGGCAATCTCCGGTCCAACCGAACCCAATTTTCAAACATCACGACACATGCAAGCCCAAAACGGGTCTTTCAAACTTCAATCCAATCAAATGGTCACTTCCCGGGCCAAAATTCCCCACTAAAGCCATAAACACCATCATGCCCCTAGGCATTCCAGGTAGCTTTTCAGGACCGGGCGGTCTCAGAGACCAATGCCTTTGAGGTAGCTTCCCGAGATTGGGCGATCTCGGGGACCAACACCTTATCAAATTCCAGACGGTTCACTTCTAGTGCCTGCTAGCCCGCCAATGTAGAATGTCCGTCATTCGATAGTTCTCCGAGACCAGGCGTTCTCAGAGACCAACGCCACCCTCATAGGTAGCTTTCTAAGACCAAGCATTCTAAGGAACCAACATCACCTTATAGGTAGCTCTCTGAGATCGGGCGGTCTCAGGGACCAACACTACACAAGTATTTTTCTAAGGCCGGGACGCCTCAGGAACGAACACTTAGGTCAACACTGGCCCTGCTAGCCCGACTCGATAAAAAATGACCAAACTTGACCCTTAGGCCTCCAGGCACGTTTGAGAAAGTTTAAAATTCCTCAAAATGGTAAGTCCACCCTTCCAAAATGGTGCTAATCCCTTAGGCATACTCCGCATGCCATTTGGTCCAATTTCGGTCCCATTCCGGCTAACTTCGGTCAAAATGACTGTTTTGCCCCTGAACACCCCAGCACCGCACAAACCCCACCGAACAACGAAAGACTCTATAGGGATCACCCTAGAATGACCTGACACGCTTAACATAACTCTTCGATCCATTCCTGACCATTTTCAATCAAACCTAATGAAAATGACCGTTTTGCCCATGACAACCCGAACACGCCCCAAAACAGCACGGGTCCTAGAGTTTTGAATGGTGGGTCTTGTTATACACCCCTGTTTAACCTGAAAAGGACCTTATGACACTAACACCCCCGACTTAATAAAATTTCCCTGAAGCGTCTCACAGATGCACTGCCAAAATTGCCTTTTTTCCCGATTCCCTAGTTGTAACGCACCATTAAATAACTTGAGAAATGCGTAAACCAAGAAATTCCTAAAAACTCATTCATAGGTCTTTCTATCGATACGACACGATAGGATAGGCTGCCTCCCGAAGCTCCTCATCACGTGCTTGAAAACTACTACTTTCAGCAACTCCTGGAGCGTCTCACAGACGCTCTGCCAAGGATGGCTTTTTCTCCAATTCCCTGATTAAAACACACCGTCAAACAATTTGAGAAATGCATAAATTAGGAAATTCCCGAAATTATTTTCAGAGTACTTTCCATCGGTATGGTCCGATCCGAAAGGTTGCTTCCCGAAGGCCCCGATCATACGACACAAAAATAGCTACTTTCGAACCCCTGCAGAGCATATCACAGATGCTCTGCAGAGATGCCATTTTATGCACACTTCCCGATATGATATCTCACACTTCCAAACACCATTTGAACCTTTCAAAAACATGAAAGTTTATGAGAAACCCTAGGAGAACATCGTGGGTGCAATCGATTCCTTCGAAACCTTCCTGGTTGGCTCAATTATCGAGGCAAAGTTTAAATGAACACTCCTGGTGGCGGAGTGTATGCTACATGGGCCCAGATTTTGATCAAATAGACCGAAGTTCGATCAACCGTTCGTATTTTAGCTAGTACAATGGGTGCTATGTGGCATTCTGCCAATGGAATAGTACCGGTTTATGTAGCACAAGCGCTAATGTCCAAAATTTTGCCTATAAATATAGGCCTCCCCCGTTGCATATTTCAAAATCAAAAATTGATGCGAAGCTCTACTGAAACTGCTCTAGAAACTTGGATTTCTATATACGTTTTACTCTTTCAACACTTAGGCTAGATTCCACCTCCCCCTAACCTATACACTTCACTTACATAGCCCTATACACCATTAAACTCCTCCTTCCAACCCCTCAAGCCTTCTTGAAGTCATCCAAGTTCAAGTCAAGGCATCTATAGAGGATTACATGTGTATCGAAGGCAAAATATGGTATTTCTTTTACATTTTTGTATTCCCCAACTCTTCACTTCTCCCTCCTAGCCTACTTAGGCTATTCTCTATTTTAATCCCTATCTTCAACCCCCCTTTCTTGCATGCTTGAAACCAAAAGGGCTCTTAGTTCATGCCTAGAGAAAAGCTAGTGGGAGCTACCGTGTAGGGGGATCACTCACTAGCCTACTTTAAGATGGTATGGCCTAGGAGTCCCTTGATTCTGTGCTGTAGCCTAAAGCCTCGTACGTATTCATGACCCCCTTGCATTTTGCTATCTTGATCATGACTTGTGTGCAAGGCTTCATTTTCATGTTTATAACTATATTCTAAAAAGCTTGCATTATTCTTATTTTCATGCCACTTTCAAGCTCCATATTCCTTTCAAAAGGGTTCTAAGAGTTGGTCCCTTGACGTTTAGGATGAGACTTTAGAAATCATGCTTTAAAAAATTTTCCATTAACTCCTATCTCTCACTTTTGCATCATTACATTCCAACTTGCATGAAAATGGTTTTCAAACTCTTTAATTCCTAAGGTTTCTATTCTTTCAAGTTTAATGGTTGAAATGGCCCATGGAACCCTTTCTTGAGTGGTCTCCTTTTTATATTGGCCATAGGAGCCCTAAATTGTTAGAATGATTCCCTTCTCTTTTTATTCTTGCACACAAGTGGTTTTCAAACTCCTTGATTTCTAAGGTTTCCATTCTCTCAATTTTAATGGTTGGAATGGCCCTATGGAACCCTCTGTTGAGTGGTCTCCCTTTACATTGGCCATAAGAACCCAAATTTGTTGGAATGGTTTCCTTTAAAAATGGTTTTCAAAACTTTTTTCTTAAAAATGGTTTTCAAAGATTCATTCTCTCCATCTTTGCATTAAAAATGGTTTTTCTAAAGTTGTTATCATTATGTTGACTCTTGAAATCCCCACTCTTGCCAAGATAAAGGTTATAATGGCCCTAAGAAAACCTTCTTTGGAATGGTTTTCAAGCACTAACCATATAAACCATATTCTTGGTTAGAGTCAAATTTTTATGAAAATGATCTTCAAAAGGGTTGTCTACCAAAGTCCTTTACATAACATGATTTGTTTTCTAAAACTCTTTTCAAAAAGGCATAAAACCACCTTCCAAAACCATCTTCCAATCCAACCCTAGGTTAACTTAACCCTAGTTATCAAACCCTAGGTTAACTTGACCCTAGTTATCAAACTCTAGGTTAACTTGGCCCTAGTTATCCAATCCTAGGTTAACTTGACCCTAGTTATCCAATCCTAGGTTAACATGACCCTAGTTATCCAACCCTAGGTTAGCTTGACCTTAGTTATCCAACCTTAGGTTAGCTTGACCCTAGTTATCCAACCCTAGGTTAGCTTGACCCTAGTTATCCAACCCTAGGTTAACTTGACCCTAGTTGTCCAACCCTAGGTTAACCTAACCAAAGTTAATTAACCATAGGTCACCTTAACCTTAGGTTAACCCAACCTTAGTTAGTTAACCTTAGACCACCTTAACCCTAGGTTAACCTAACCCGAGTTAGTCAACCTTAGACCACCTTAACCCTAGGTTAACCTAACCCGAGTTAGTCAACCTTAGGTCACCCATAGCCTTAGGCCAACCCAACCTAGGTTAGTATATTTCAAGGTTCCAACTCATGAACTCCTTTTAAAGGTTCTTCCTATTTAAAACTACTCCCATAATTCATTTTTTCAAAACCTCCCACTCTCTTGAGATTTCAAAAACCGACTTCTTAACCTTTTCAAACACTCATACACTCTACCTTTAAAAACGTTTTCAAGAACTCACAATCCTAAGGTGTCCCTACCCCTTCTACGGTTAGGGATTCCAAAGGAAGGTGATATATCAAGAACAACCTCCAAGGTTGTCTATATTAGAGTTCCAAAGTCCTAGGCATTTTCAAAAATCACTTTTGAAAACTTTTCAAAGACCTATTTACTGCAACATTTCAAAACCATACCCCTAAGGTTTTCAAAACAACACTTGAAAACATTTTCAAAACTCTCTTGAGTTGTTCTAAAAACATTTCAAAACACTTCAAAACCCTCTTTCAAGAGTTTCAAAGTTCTATTTCAAAACACTCTAATATTCGATTTCAAATCAAAACTCTCAAGTTCTCTTTTTTCGAAGACCACAAAGTGTCTTCAAAATTTCTAAAGATCTCAAAGTGTCTTCAAAACTTTCGAAAGCCCCTAATGCGCTTATTTTCCATCGGGCACTTGCCCGAACTACGAATGACCTGATTCTCACCAAATGAGATACGTAGGCAACCTAAAATGGTGCGGTCATAACTTCCATTTCAACTCCAGTCCCTTTTTCAAAATTTTCTATCAATTCAAAGTTTTCTATCTTAAACCCTTTCAAAACTCTCATGTTTTCAAGCTTCTTCCAAGACTTGCATCATACATTATTCATCCGACAAGTGATGACTAAACCCCATTTTTAAAATTCTAAAAGTGGATATTTAGTGGATAATGGTAGTCGGTTATTCTAGTGAGTGAACAAAGGGTGATTAGACATATAGGTACCGAAAGGGCGGGGTAGGGTGATGATCTTAGGATATCTTACCTATACATGACCAACCCCCGGACCATAGATTTCCGTTACCGAATGACCAAAATGGAGTTACTTTCAAAAAGGGTTTAAACTTTTTAAAGGTTGCCAAACAATCTATTTGCTCAAAAACCCTCTCTCGAGGGAGTTTTTCTAAACCTTTTTTGAAAACCCTAACTTTAATCTCCAGATTAACACTTAGTTTTAGGTGAGCTAACTCACCTTAATCAAGTTAGGTGGCAACTTCTATTTTTCTAAAAAGCCCTTAATCAAACCAATTTTAAGTTCAAACCTAGTCGCACTTATCCTTCTAGGAGGATGAGTTCTAGTGACAGAATTCCATGTTTTGTCTCCGAGCCGAAAGGACTCGGTCCCAAAAATCGAGGCGCGACAGTTGGCGACTACATTAGGGACTACTTAGAGGGTTAGACCATTGACATGTCCCTTCACCCTTCTCCCTTCACTCACCCAAAATATCTGGTTACTTTGTCTAGTTTTATCCACTTTTCAAATTTCTCTAAGTTTCCAAAACAAATCTTATTTTCCAAAATGGCTTTCAAATAAGTGTCATCACTTGCATCCATTGCTTACATTCATGCTCTTGCATTAACCATCCATTTTATCTTGCATCGAGTTTTGCGAAAAGTCACTAACTCTTTGCATTTTTCTTTTGTAGGTGGACCTTTGTTCATATTTTATTTCATGTCTTATTTATTTCCATGCATGTGATGAATAAACATGATGCGATGTGTGTTGTTGGGTCCTTTCCTCCATTTTCGAAAACCCCACACATTTGGTGCGCTCACTTGCATTTGCATTTTGCATATATTACCTGGTTACTACCCTTCTAAATAGAAAAGGGAACAGTATATTGACTGTGGCTGGATGCTGTGTCAGTTTCTTAGCCTACGGTCTCTTAATAGTTCCCCCGCTCGAACTACCAACCAAAGATTGAGTTCACCCTTTCGGGGGTGGACGCCGGAGGTTTGAAGGTTTGGGAACTGAGCTTTTTAGGAAACATTACTAAACCCCCAACCTCATTGTCGCACCCCGATTTTTGGGGTGTCCAAGGTCCTTTCAGCTTGGAGACCCTAAAGCACGAAACTCTGTCACTAGAACTCATCCTCCTAGAAGGACAAGTGCGACTAGGTTTGAAAATTGGTTCGACTAAGGGCTTTTCAGAAAAATAAGAGTCGCCACCTAACTTGATTAAGGTGAGTTAGGACACCTAAAACTAAGTGTTAATCCAAAGATTTTTGGAAAAGGTTTTGAATACTCCCTCAAGAGAGGGTTTTTAAGAAAATAGGTTGTTTGCAACCTTTGGAAAGATTTAAGCCCTTTTGAAAAATAACTCTATTTTGGTCACTTGAAAATAGAAATTTATGGTTTGGGGGTTGGTTACGTGTGGGGAAGATATCCTAAGATCATCACCCTATCCTGCCCTTTGGGCACCTACATGTTTAATCACCCTTTGTTCACTCACTAGAATAACCGGTTACCATTGTCCACTTAATATCCATTTTAGAATTTTGAAAACGGGGTTTGGCCATCACTTTTTGAATGACTGATGCATGATGTAAGTTTTTTAAAGAAGTTTGAAAATAATTGGGGTTTTCAAAGAGTTTCAAATAGAAACTTTGAATTGATTGGAATTTTTGAAAAAAGGATTGGAGTTGAAATAAAATTTATGACTGCACCATTTTAGGTTGCCTACGTATCTCATTTGGCGAGAATTAGGTCATTCGTAGTTTGGGCAACAGCCCAATGGAAAATAGGTGCGTTAGGGGCTTTGGAAAGTTTAAAGACACTTTGAGATCTTTGAAAAAGTTTAAGACACTTTGAGGTCTTTGGAAAAGTTGAAGAAGCTTTGTGGTCTTGAAAGCTTTGACATAGAATGGGACAACGGAGTGTTTTGAAAATGTTTTTGATCAAATCAAGAGATTTTTGGTAAATGCTTTGGAGTAACTCAAGAGAGTTTGAGAGTGTTTTTGAAATCTTGTTTTGAAAACCTTGAAGGTATGACTTTGGAATGTTTTGATGAATTAATTTTTGAAAGTGGTTTTTGGAAATGCTAAGAGTTTGGAATCCTAATATCGACAACCTTAGAGGTTGTTCTTGATTTATCACTTGTCCTTGGAATCCCTAACCATGAGAGGGCTAGTGACACCTTAGGTTTTTGACCTTTTGAAAAAAATTTTGGAAATGCCTTGAAGATGGAGTGTAAGAACAATAGAAGAGTTTATGGAGTTGGTTTTTTGAAATCAAGAGAGTAAGAAGTTTTGGAAAAATGGGTTATGATGATGGTTTAAAATTGAGTGATTATTTGGAAAAGAGTTCAAGAGTTGGAGCCTTAAAGTATACTAACCTATGTTGGGTTAGCTTAGGGTTAGAGGTGACCTAAGGTTATCTAACTTGGGTTAGGTTAACCTAGGATTAAGATGACCCATGGTTAACTAACTAAGGTTATGTTAACCTAAGGTGAGTTAACTAGGGTCAAGTTAACCTAGGGTCAACTAGGGTTGGTCAACTAGGGTCAAGTTAACCTAGGGTTGGACAACTAGGGTCAAGTTAGCCTAGGGTTGAATTGAAAGATGATTTTGAAATGTTGTTCGATACACTTTTGGGAAGAGTTTTGAAAAACAAAACATGTTATGCAATGGACTTTGGTGGACAGCCTTTTTAAAGACCATTTCTATGAAAATTTTGACTCTAGCCAAGAGTATGGTTTATATGGTTGGTGTTTGGAGACCATTCCAAGAAAGGTTTCCTCATGGCCATTATAACCATAATTTTGACAAGAGTGTAAAGGGTCCAAAAATCAACATGGTGATGACAACCTTTTAAGGCACCGTTTTTAATGCAAAGACAGAGAGAATGCATTTTTGAAAATCATCTTTGGAGAAGGATTTTGAAAATCATTTTTCAAGGGAACCATTCCATCAAGAGAGGGTTCATATGGCCAAACAAAAGGGAGACCACTCAAGAGAGAGTTTCGTGGGACCATTCCAACCACTACACTTAAAACAATGGAAATCTTGAAAATTAGAGAATTAGAAAGCAATCCTTATGCAAATTAAAATGTCATGATGCCAAAATGAGAGTTAAGGGGTTAGTAAGAGCTCTTCTAAGGCATGATTTCTAAAATCCCATCCTAAACTTCAAGAGGCTAACTCTTAGAACAATTTTTGAAAGAAATATAGAGCATGGAAATGGCATAAAAATAAAAGCAATGTAAGCATTGTAAAACATGACAATAAGCATAAAATGAAGCCAAGCATACAAAACATTATCAAAATAGTAATATGCAAGGGGTCATGATCACATACAAGGCTTTTAGGCTACACCACATCAACAAGGGGCTCCTAGGCCATACCATCTCAAAGTAGGCTAGTGAGAGGTCCCCCTACATGGTGGCTCTCACTTGCTTTCCCCTATGCATGATCTAAGAGCCCTCTTGGCTCAAGCATGCAAGAATAGAGGGTTATAGATGGGGATTAAAATAGATAATAGCCTAAGTAGTCTAGGAAGGAGAAGAAAAGAGTGGGGAAAGACACAAATGTAAAAGGGATACCACCTTTTGCCTTCAACACACTTGTAGTCTTTAATAGATGTCTTGATTGGAGCTTGAATAACTTCAAGAGGGCTTGAAGGGCTGGAATGGTTCTTCGATAATTGAGACATCCGGGAGGTTCCGGGGGAATTAGTTGCACCACGGTGCTCTCTTATCGTGAACTTTCATCATGTGTGTAAGGCCTTGTAGGTGAAGTGTATAGGCTTGAGGGAGGTGGAATCTAACCTAAGTGTTGCAGGGTTCGAATATATGTAAGGATTCGAGGTTCTGGAGCATATGCAAAGGGGTGGTCTGGTATTTATAGACAATCTAGAACAAGCCTGGCGCATGTGCTACATGCGCCTGGCCAAAATTTGACCTAGCGCATGTAGGACATGCGCATATACTGTTCCATTGCCAAAATGACACGTGGCACCTTGTGTACTAGTTAAATCTCGACTGTTGATCGAAAGTTTGTTGATCTGATCAAAATTTGAGCGCATGTAGTATACGCTCCATCACCAGGAAGGTTCGTCCAAACTTTGTCTCGATAATTGAGTCAACCGGGAACATTACGGTGCTCTCTTAGGGTTTCTCGTGAACTTTATGTTTCTGGAAAGGTTGAATTGTGTTTGGAAGCATGGGATATCGTCTCAGGGTGTAAAAGGACACTTTTGCAGAGCATCTGTGATACAAGGCTTTTAGGACCTCTTCGATACGTACCACATCAACAAGGGGCTCCTAGGCCATACCATCTCAAAGTAGGCTAGTGAGAGGTCCCCCTACATACGGTGTCCTCCTCGGGCTGCTCTCACTTGCTTTCCCCTATGCATGATCTAGGTGCTGGTTCCCGAGAGCCCTCTTGGCTCAAGCATGCAAGAATAGAGGGTTATAGATGGGAATTAAAATAGATAATACGTTGGCGGGCTAGCGGAAGCAAAGTGGACCCATTTGACGGATATAGAGTCTCGGAGAACTACTAGGTCTTGGCTCATGAGACATTCATGCAGAAGTGACCCATCTGGAATTCGATGAGGTGTTGGGATCGCCCCGATCCCGGGAAGCTTCCTAGATGGCGTTGGTTTCCAAGACCGATTCCAGAAAACTGCCTAGAAGATAAGCAGGTCCTTGTAAGTAGTTTGCTAGATTATAGGAAAGGCTCATCTTGAAGCAAAATTGGAGTCGGGCCGAAAGACACAAATGTAAAAGGGATACCACCTTGTGGGTCGCTGATCTGGAAGGTTTTGAAAAAAAGCTTTACACTCCGGTTGAGAATCGGGTTGCCGATTTGACATGGTTCGATTAAGGACATTCAATTCTTTCAAGTGAATGTTAAAAGCTCGACTTTCGACTTTCAAAAAGGCCTTGGGAACAAATTTGGACTTTTGGTAGCTTGAAACTGATTTTGGCAGGAAGCGGAAGGGTTGGGCCCATGTATTACGTGCGTCTGGGGTATTTTAACCCTAGCGCATCTAGTACATGTGCATGTTTAGATTATGTGCCGGCGCATCTGCTACATGCGCTAGCCCGTGGCCGTTTAAACAGAGCAGGTCACATTTTTCGGTGCATATTTTCTGAGTTTGAAAGCGGTTTGAGGATTGGCCCGAAGAATTTTCGAGCGGTTTTGATCAAGTATCACTAGAGGGATGTCGTGGGACGTCGAGTGATTGTCGGAAGTCGTCATTGTCGCCGGATTCTCGCCGGAAAACTTGGTTTTCGCCGGAGAATTTGAAAGGTTAGCCTTTGAAAATTTCTCCGATTTTGATGCATATATCTCCGTTTCTTGCAAATGATCTGCATAATCCTATGTTTTAGGATGTTTAGAACACAATGATTGAACTATTTTTGTGATTTGGTGGAGATTTGAATGCGTTTTAAATGATTTTTCATGTTTGTGAAAGTGGGTTTCCTGCAGGACTTGAAAAATTGCCTCTACAGGCTTGGGCATTGACTGTTTGTGTGTGATTTTTATACCAAGAACCTTAGGAAAATATGTAGAACAACTGTATGAAATTTCATAATTTTCTAAAAAATTTTGAATTTTTGAATTTTTAAAAATTATGAAAAATAGTGAAAATTGAAGAAAATTAGAAAATGGATCCTGTTAAAGGTTGAAAAATCGTAGAACATTTTTAGAAAATTATGGTGACACGCTCAAATGTTTCGGGAATTTTTGTGAAATTTTTTTGGAAATAAAATTGAGACCGAAAAATTTTGGAAGCTGAAGGAATTGTCCTAAATATTGTGTTTGAGGACAGCCGCGTGCCGTTGGGGGCGAGATTGTTTTGATTGATGTGGTGGAAGGTCTGAGAATGTTCTGGGCTGTGTTTGTGACTTGTGAAATTTTGGAGTAGTGACTTTTTAATGCAAAATTCTGCCGAAATTTTTTAAAAATTTAACACTTAGCTTTACAGCCTTTCAGTAAAGAAAATCATTTTGAGAAAAGGGCTTTTGAGGGAGAAACCGTAACTTTAGAGAAATTTTTGGGAGTGGCATTTTTTAAGGAGACAAACCCCAAGAAATCGATTTTTAGAAAACTTGTGGAACAGGGCTTTTGAAGGTGAAAGCCCGGGCAACTGTTAAACCCTTGAAATGAGAATTTTTTTTGGGAAAAGCTCGAAAAACCATTAAAAATGTTGAACCATGGCTTTCGAAGGACAAAGCCCGAGAAACCGTTTTGAAATTTTAAAACGGGATTTTTAAGGGGAAAACACGGGAAATCGGATTGAAATTTTGAGATTAGACTTTTGAAACCAAATTTTTTAAGGAAAAAGCTTGAAAACCCTTAGAAAATTTTTGAACTAGGGTTTTTGAAGGAGAAAAACCCAAGAAACCGGTCTAGACTTTTGAAATTAAACTTTTTGAGGAAAAAGCTTGAAAACCCTTAGAAAATTTTTGAACCAGGGTTTTTGAAAGAGAAAACCCGAGAAACCGGTCTAGACTTTTGAAACCAAACTTCTTGAGGAAAAAGCTTGAAAACCTTTAGAAAATTTTTGAACCAGGGTTTTTGAAGGAGAAAACCGAAGAAACTGGTCTGCACTTTCGAAACCAAACTTTTTGAGGAAAAAGCTTGAAAACCCTTAGAAAATTTTTGAACTAGGGTTTTTGAAGGAGAAAACCCGAGAAACCAGTCTGGACTTTTGAAACCAAACTTTTTGAGGAAAAAGCTTGAAAACCCTTAGAAAATTTTTGAACCAGGGTTTTTGAAGGAGAAAACCCGAGAAACCGGTCTGGACTTTTGAAACCAAACTTTTTGAGGAAAAAGCTTGAAAACCCTTAGAAAATTTTTGAACCAAGGTTTTTGAATGAGAAAACCCGAGAAACCGGTCTGGACTTTCGAAACCAAACTTTTTGAGGAAGAAGCTTGAAAACCCTTAGAAAATTTTTGAATCAGGGCTTTTGAAGGAGAAAACCTGAGAAAGCGATCTGGACTTTCGAAACCAAACTTTTTGAGGAAAAAGCTTGAAAACCCTTAGATAATTTTTGAACCAGGGTTTTTGAAGGAGAAAACCCGAGAAACCGGTCCGGACTTTCGAAACCAAACTTTTTGAGGAAGAAGCTTGAAAACCCTTAGAAAATTTTTGAATCAGGGCTTTTGAAGGAGAAAACTTGAGAAACCGGTCTGGACTTTCGAAACCAAACTTTTTGAGGAAAAAGCTTGAAAACCCTTAGATAATTTTTGAACCAGGGTTTTTGAAGGAGAAAACCCGAGAAACCGGTCCGGACTTTCGAAACCAAACTTTTTGAGGAAAAAGCTTGAAAACCCTTAGAAAATTTTTGAACCGGGGTTTTTGAAGGAGAAAACCCAAGAAACCAGTCTGGACTTTTGAAACCAAACTTTTTGAGGAAAAAGCTTGAAAACCCTTAGAAAATTTTTGAACCGGGGTTTTTGAAGGAGAAAACCCTAGAAACCGGTCTGGACTTTTGAAACCAAACTTTTTGAGGAAAAAGCTTGAAAAGCCTTAGAAAATTTTTGAACCAGGGTTTTTGAAGGAGAAAACCCGAGAAACAGGTCTCGACTTTCGAAACCAAACTTTTTAAGGAAAAAACTTGAAAACCCTTAGAAAATTTTTGAACCAGGGTTTTTGAAGGAGAAAACCCTAGAAACCGGTCTGGAGAAAAAACCCGACATTTTGTCTGGACGGTTGGACGAAACCAAACTTTTTGAGGGAAAAGCTTGAAAACCCTTAGAAAATTTTTGAACCAGGGTTTTTGAAGGAGAAAACCTAAGAAACCGATCTGAAAAACTGAAGGCAAACTTTTTGAGGAAAAAGCTTGAAAACCCTCAAAAAACTTTTTGAGCCAAGGCTTTTGAAGGAGAAAGCTTGAGAAACCGTTGAAATTTTGAAACGAGATTTTTGAGGAAAAAGTTCTGAAAATCATTAGAAAAAGTTTTTGAAGCGGTGCTTTTGAAGGGAAAAGCCTGAGAAATCAGTTTGAAGTTTCTGAAATGAGACCTTTTGAGGAAACAGTTTCGAAAACCGTTAGAAAATTTTGAAATAGCGTTTTTGAATGAGAAAGCCCGAGAAACCAAAATCTTAGAAAATTTGTTGAAAATTTTGCAGTGAAACTTTTTGCAGGAAAAGCTTTCAAAAATCGTTGACAACCCTGAACAGTGATGGATGGGGCCCTAACTCTTCCACTCTTTCTTTTCTCTTTTTTTTTTCTTCCTTTTCTTTTTTTCTTCTTCTTGTTTTTTTTCTTTTTCCTTTCTCTTTCCTTTTTTGGCTCTCCTCTCTCTTTCTCCTTTTTTTTTTTATTTTATGTTCTCTCTTTTTTCTTTTATGTATATACATTGATGCATTTATCTTTGTGCTTTTCACATATGGTGACTAATTGATTCTTTTGAATGTTGTCATTCTTTAAGGATGTCGGAGGCCGGGGGTGACAGTCCAGACAAGAGGCGCCACGGAAAGGTGCCGTAGATAAAGCTCGAGGAGGGCGGCAGTAGTCAGGGTAGCTCGGCCAGGGGTGGTAGTAGTAGCGGTCCCCTTACTTCAGGAGTGGGAGCGAAGGAGGGCGATGTAGTCATGTCTCGACTCCGGGTTTGGTATGCCAACTACACTGAGGAGGAGCGGCAGATCTTTTGTAGGGCTTTTGGGTATCTAGGATCGTTTCTTTCCATGAGACTGGTAGCGGGCTTGGTTGAGGCCTCGGCTGCCTTCTAGTGCCCGAAGCTGTGTTTATTCCGTTTTAGCAATTTTGAGATGACGCTGACACCTCACGAGTACGGGCGTTTGCAGGGCTTGAGGAGCAACTAGGAGGGTATTGTAGGCCCAGACTTCCCCTGGGGCTTTATGTCCATCATTTCCGGTTAGTTGGGGCTTAAACGCCAGGCTCTAGATTCAGCCTCTCACCCTGCTTTTTCGGCGCTAGAGGTGGGTTTTTTGTTGGATCACTTTTAGTTTTGTACTGGTCAGACTACTCATCCTGGTGTTTGGCATACTTCCACGGAGTGGCCCATTGCCTAGATGAATGCGCTTGCCCTTATCTTGTTGAGTCTTCTGGTGTTCCCTCGAGGGGATGGTCGGGTGGATGGCAGACTCTGTTCCTTGTTGTTGTCGATCCGTCGAGGGTATTCTTACGCTCCGTTAGCTATGGGTGAGACATATGTGAGTTTTTCCAAGTTTTAAAGCGGGGAGGACACCTTTTTTAGGGGGTCTCGGCCCTTTTTCAGCTGTGGGCTCTTGAGCATTTGTTCATTCATCACATTACCTGTCACATATGGTATCCGGAGGTTGATCCCATCTGTGCTTTGGTGAGGTCTCAGCAGGAGATTACTGACGATGTTGACTACCCCGATTGCCAGATGGCATGGATGGCATTCCTTCAAACGATGAGGTCTGATTTGGTTCAGTGGTATGTGGGTTTACGTACTGTTGATTTGCTACGAGTACGAACTTTGGGTCAGGTTTTTATCATTTTGATTAGCTTGGGGGGTGTTGCGCCCTTCTTTGGCATTCGGGTCCTCCGCCAGTTGGGTCAGATGCAGGACGTCCCGTATACTACCATGGTGGCAGGGTATCTAGCTTATTTTGGCGACGAGGTTCCGAGAGGCATAGTGATTGAGTTGACAGAGTTATGGCTGACTTTTGGGGCGCATGATACTTCGGACGGTCCATTCTCTTTTATCCCAACAGCCACTATTGATTACATTAGATGGTTTCGAGAGTATGTTTTGGGGGGTGCCGCAGTCAGGGATCCTCTTCCAGAGTCGCCCTTGCATTCGGTAGGGTATGCTGATCTTTTGGCTATTGCTACCATTAGGGCGAGGCGCTTACGGAGACTTTATCGCGCCCGTATAAGCGAGTTGGAGACTCAGCTAGAGACGAGCAGAGGCCGAGTGAGTGATTTAGAGAGACAGCTGGAAGAGGTTTCCAATGCGAGAGACTCTCCTTTGGTTGATGTTTCCTGGGGACTTAGACGCCCTCAGGGATCCCGAGACACTACTTCTTCAGTAGAGGGCGACCCGCGGGACGCGTTCATAGTCCAATTGAGGGATATGGTACACACCCTTTTGCAGAAAAGGGATCGCCTCCTTGATCGATGTCAGTGCCATAGGTTGAGCCAGTTGTCAACTTCTTCTTTCGGGGCTTCTACCAATGCCGGCCCTTCTGGGGGAGGGTTGGTGGTGCCGCCATTTAGCGAGCCCGGTCCCTTGCCCGCTATCTTTGGTCTCGTGAGTCTTGCCGCTAGGGGCTCGGATGAGGATTCTTCGGATGGAGACGTGGATCGCTACATCGTAGTCCCTCGCCCCTGATGTGATTGTCCCCCTTTTTCTTTTCTCTTCCCTTTGTGTTGTGGTTTAGGGTGTTTGGCTTTCTTCCAGGATTCCCTACATTTGTAGACATGCTTACATTAGCTAAATTATTATGGTTTTAGTTGTAACAGATCCTACCTTTTCTTTGGGACATGTCACCATCTGCTTGTTCCTGCATTAGTTTGTTAGTTTAAAATGTATTATAGTAAATGTTGTATCTATTGATGAGAACTACTTCTCTAGAATGGGATTTTCCTCAGGGTGTCTTTGGCGGGAGCCTGCGTGGTTCCTTCTTCTTGGCCTATTAATTTTGAGAGAATGCATTTTTGACGACCACAGTCTCTTCCTGTCTTTTCCTATCATGGCCTGGGAATGATCTACTCGATGGTTGAGGCAAACCTAAGGAGAATGCAGAAAGCCATTTTGTTTTTTTTTTTTTTTTTTATCTTTCTTGCCATCAGCGCCTTTGTAGGTTTTCACTGACCCGGCTCTGTCATTTTTGGGTCTCGATGCCCTTGCCAGTTTTCACCGGACTGATAGATTTGTATCTTGCCATGCCTCCATCTTTTTTACTCACAACGCTCTTGCCGCGCCCTTGGGGTCATGCTTGCTTTTTTTTTTTTTTTTAAGAGAAACTTTCTCGAGGCTGAGGGAGGGCTTGCTTGTCAAGATGAAAGCTCAAGGATTTCAGGTATTTATTCCCATTAAAGAATCATCATTTTTTTACATTGAACTCAGCTTAGATTAGGCAATTTTCATTGATCAGAGAGGACTTTTTGGGTCAGACTGTGATGAGGCTAGGTTACTGGTTTTTGAAGGGATTGGTATCGAAGGCTCAAAATGTTATATGGTTTCTGGGGTTTACCTGTGATCACCTTTCTAGATCTTTGTGGGCTTATCTTCCCTTTTTCTTTCTTTCTTTTTGTATAAACTCGCACCCATACGGGGCTTGTTGTTTTCTTTTAGTTTTTGCCCCAGTACTACCGCTTGCATAATTTATTGACTTTCAAGAGGCATCAATTGTCATCTCTTTTTTTTTTTTTTTTGTTTTGTTTTGTTTTTTTTTTTTTTCGATGTACGAGAAAACTTTCTTTCTTCTCCTGTTCTACTTTTTCATTTGGCTTACCAAATTTACTTTTACCCGTTTTGGACGGTGATCACCGCGTTAAGTTTGTTGGGGAAATGTAATTGGCATGGAATGGGGCTATAGCAAAGGGTATAGTGTATGGAAAAATGAATTAATGGCCTCTCATCATATCAATTTAAACTGCCTAATCTTTATGAGTCCCTTTGCAAGAATTTTGATGATTTAGAAAGGGAACGCATTTATTTCCTTTAATCAGAGTTCACGGCCTTCTTTTCGTTGCAAATGGACTTCCCTATTGCTTAAAAGAAAAGGAGAGCTTTTGGTTTACAAAAAGTAGCATTTGACTACGTCTGAATTTAAGGGGTTGGGGAACTCCTGCCCATCCATCTCTGTTAGTATGAGTGCCCCCCCTGTCAGGACCTTCTTGACTATGAAGGGCCCTTCGTAATTGGGGGCGAACTTCCCCTGAGCTTCTTCTTGGTGGGAGATGATCTTTTTCAACACCAAATCCCCAACCTGGAAATTTTGAGGTCTCACCTTCTTATGAAACGCCTTAGCTACCCTCCTTTTATAGCACTGAGCGTGGTAAACGGCGGCCAGTCATTTTTCATCTAGTAGGCACAGTTGAGCATATTGATCCTTGATCCATTCTGCCTTTTCTAGCTGAGTCTCCATTAGCACCCTCATGGAAGGAACTTCTATCTCGACCGGGAGCACTACTTCACTTCTGTAGACCAACTCATACAGTGTTGCCCCGGTAGAGACCCTCATTGTGGTTCGGTAGGCCATGAGTGCGAAAGGAGCTTCTCATGCCAATCTTTGTAATGGTCGATCATTTTCCTGAGGATTCTCTTGATGTTTTTGTTGGCGGCTTCTACTGTCCCGTTTATTTGCGGCCGGTAGCCCACCGAGTTTCGATGAGTGATTTTGAAGGTTTGACACAATCGGGTCATCAAGTTATTATTTCGGTTGGTAGCATTATCAGTGATGAGCGATTCCAAAATCCCATATCGGCAGATAATGTGGCTTTTGAGGAATTTGCTCACTACTTTCTTGGTGACATGTGCATAGGATGCGGCTTCGACCCGCTTTGTGAAGTAATCGATGGCAACCAAGATGAATCGGTGTCCATTTGAGGCTTTTGGAGAGATTGGGCCGATCATATCCATTCCTCACATGGAAAAAGGCTAAGGGGCTACCATTGAATGAAGCTTAACTAGTGGGGCCTTGATCATGTCCCCGTGTATCTGACATCTGTGATATCGGAGGACGTATCAAATACAATCTGTTTCCATGGTGGTCCAATAATACCCTGTTCTGAGGATCTTTTTGGAGAGAGTATGGCCATTCATATGGGGCCCACAGGTTCCTTCATGGACTTCCCTTAAGATTTCTCCTGCCTCCGCTGCATCAACGCATTTTCGGGGCCTTAGGGGGGATCTCTTGAAAAGCTCATTTCCAACTAAAAAGTATTGGGCCGCCATCCTCCGGATCATCTTCTTATCATTTTGTACAGCTTGGGTAGGGAATTCTCCGGTCTGCATATAGCTTTTGATGTCATGGAACCAGGGTCGTCCGTCTAATTCGGTGGAGCTGTTGAGGCAGTGCGACAAAGTATCTTGAACAAAGATTTGGAGTGAAGGCATTTCGAAACCTTCATCCGCTTTGATAGCCGTAGCTAAAGTAGCCAAGGCATCAGCAAAACTGTTTTCAGTTCGGGGAATATGGTAGAAACCTATTTTCTGAAACCTTTGACAGGGGCCCTTGATCTACTCATGGTAAGGAGAAAGTTTGTCATCCCTAGTTTGGTACACCTCCTTGGTTTGTTAAATCACTAGATCAGAATTTCCGAAGACCATTAACTCCTCAATCTTCATCTCTATCGCCAATCGCAATCCCAAAATGCAGGCTTCATATTCGTCCATATTATTGGTGCAGAGGTCGAATTTTGTTTTGGATACAATGGGGTAGTGATTGCCCTTCTCGGATACTATGATTGCCCCAATTCCTGTGCCCTTCTTGTTTGAAGCTCTATCAAAGTACATTTTCCACCTCGAGTCTTCTTGTTTTTTGGCCTCGGACTCGGTGTATAAGATATCTTCGTCGGGGAAGCTAGGATCCATGGGTTGATACTCTTCGACAGGGTTCTCTGCTAGGTAATCTGCTATGATTTGCCCCTTAACTGCCTTGCGAGTTGTGAAGACTATGTCAAATTCAACCAGAATTATATGCCATTTGGCCACTCTGCTGGAAAGAGTGGGTTTTTTGAATAAGTACTTGGTTGGATCTATCTGGGATATGAGGTAAGTGGTGTGATGAAGCATATAGTGTCTAAGCTGATGGGATGCCTATGCCAAGGCGCAGCAAGTTTTTTCAAGCATAGTGTATTTGACCTCATAGGGTAAAAACTTTTTGCTGAGGTAATAGATGGCCTGTTCCCGTCTCCCAATTTCGTCGTGCTGTCCCATAACACATCCTATTGAGGTCTCGAGAACAGTTAAATACATTAAGAGGGGCCTTCTCGAAGTTGGTGGTACCAGTACTGGGGGCCTCAGGAGGTACTCCTTGATCGTCTCAAAAACTTGTTGGCATTCTTCATTCCACTCCTTAGGAGCGTTCTTTTTGAGTAATTTGAAAATTGGCTCACAGAGGTGAGTCATTTAGGAAATGAATCTGCTAATGAAATTCAACTTGCCCAAAAAGGATCTAATTTTGGTCTCTCCCCTCAGGGGCGGCATTTCAATGATTGACTTTATCTTGGCAGGGTCCACTTCTATCCTTCTCTTGTTGACAACAAACCCCAACAGCTTTCCAGACGAGACGCCAAAAGTACACTTGGCAGGGTTGAGCTTGAGTTAATAGTTGCGAAGCCGATCAAATACTTTTCGCAAATTGATCAAATGTTCCTCTTGGGCTCTCGATTTGACTATCATGTCATCCACATAAATCTCTACTACTTTGTGCATCATGTCATGAAAGAGAGTGACTATGGCCTTTTGATAGGTTGCCCTAGCGTTCTTCAGCCCGAAGGGCATCACCTTATAATAGTATACTCCTCATGGGGTGATGAAAGTAGTCTTCTCCTGATCTTCCTCGGCTATTTTGATATGGCTGTATCTCAAAAACCCATCCATAAAGGAGAACATCTCATGGTCGGTCGTGTAGTCCACCAGGATATCTATGTGAGGTAATGAGAAATCGTCTTTTGGGCTGGCTTTGTTGAGATCTCAAAAATCGATACACATTCGAACTTTCCCATCCTTTTTTGAAACTGGGATGATGTTGGCCAACCATTAGGGATATTCGACCACTTGCAGGAATCCAGCATGGAACTACTTGACTACTTCTTCCTTGACTTTCAAACTCTATTCGGGCTTGAGCCTTCGGAGCTTTTGTTTTACAAGCTTGATTTGCGGATCTAGGGGCAGCTAGTGCTCGACAATAAATTCATTCAACCCTGGCATGTCCTGGTAGGACCATGCGAAGACATCAATATAGGCAGCCAGTAGTTCCAGCACTTCCTGGCATTGCCAATGATCTAATCTTGTCCCTAGCTTGACTTCTTTTGGGGATTCCTAGCTTCCCAAATTAACTGTCTCTGTCTCCTCAATATTAGGAGTCTTGTGGTTGTCATGTTCTTCCAACTGCTCTAAAATCTCTTCTGGGACCTCATCAGTGCTGTTGATATCAAGTTCAATTCCCAAGTGTTGATAGTCGAATTCAGTTTCGAAATCGGGATTAGTCAAAATAGGCATTCTTTCGATTAATTGGCCAAGACGTTGGACGAGCGGGTTCCTGATTTAAAACAACAAGGAAGGTCATTCAATAAGAGGGAAGTAATCCTTCTCTTTTTCATATATAGATATTTCCTACTACAGCTCTTGATTTGAAAACAGAAATAACAATAGAAAGATAGACAGATGACAAAGTATTAGGGAGTTAGAAATACATGGAGTGCCCCGGCAAGCTTGTACCAAAACTTGCGTGCTTGAAGGAGATTCTTACTATCCCAGTTATCAAGATTCTCTCCCGGAAGGGGCGGCCTGATTGTACTATGCTCCGACACTTCCATGTCTGAGAGTGAAGGTACGTCGATCATCAAGGCTTCTTGAAAGTGATTGGCTTGGCTGCCTGCCTCCTTCTTTCCTCTCTTACGGTCGTTTTAGTCTTTTGTCAAGTAAAGCTCTGTGAATTGGAGTGTCACCTCTTCCTCTTCTCCCTTTCCTGGTGCAATCCTCTGTCGCTTCCTCTTTTGGCTTGTTCCTTGATTTCCTT
The DNA here is from genome assembly GCA_033060915.1 of Euryodendron excelsum. NCBI lineage: Eukaryota > Viridiplantae > Streptophyta > Magnoliopsida > Ericales > Pentaphylacaceae > Euryodendron > Euryodendron excelsum. The sequence continues at coordinate 15,286,213 of CM065398.1, forward strand.
CTTTGTCGGCTTGTACCCCAGGCCAAAAGTATGTTTTTGGGACGGAATGTCATGAATTTCGAGAATCCCTTGCAACTTCCTCCCTAGCCCTTTGCCTGGCTGATACCTGTTCTTCTGGAAGTAGCAAGCAATCATCTGTGCATTGTCTAAATACCTTGGCTCGACCATATCTCCCTCATGTATTACGGTAACATATTCCAAGGACTAGAAACAAGATTGGGCCGCTAACTCGGTGTAAGGAATGGCGTCGGCTTTGTAAATTGCAAACTCCTTTTCAGCGTAGATGGAAATCAGCTTAGCCTTGATGATGAATTTGATCTTTTGATGGAGACTAGACGGCACCGCTTCGGCCGAATGAATCCATGGTCGTCCGAGCAATATATGATAGGCTGAGGGTATCTGCAGAACTTGGAACTCGATAGCAAAGGTAACAGGCCCTATCTCGACAAGTATCTCAACTTCCCACATTGTCTCTCTTCTGGATCCGTCGAAGGCCCGTATGAAAATGTTGTTGTGGTTTAAGTGAGATTGGTCGATCCCAAGTCTCTCCAAGGTCGAGTACGGGCAAACATTCAGAGCTGATCCATTATCAACCAGTACCCTTCATACGATCATCCCTTTGGTTTTGGCAGTTATATGTGGGGCTTGCGTATGTCCCGTCCCGTCTGCGGGGATCCCGTCGTCAGTAAAGGTGATGACATTTGGTGCCATGATGAGTCCCACCATGTTTTGTAGATTTTCAAGGGTAAAGCTATCTGGCACGTGGGCTTCTTTAAGAACCTTAGGCAAGGCATTACGATGAGTTTCAGAGGTTAGAAGCAAGCCCAACATGGAGATGTGGGAAGGGGTTTTCTTAAGTTGCTCTATCACATTATAGTCATTTTTCTTTAAGGCTTTGGCGAATTTAGAGATTTCGTGTTCCGTCAGAGGATTAGAACATTCTCCCTCCTTATCTTTTCCTTTTCTTCTTCTTTCTATTTCCTCCGAAGTATAGCATCAGCTTGACCTAGCCATTCCCTTGATTTCTGCAATAGATTCTTCCGTGGTTTGGGTAGGAGTTGGGGGGGTAATTCCAGGGTAACTTATGCAGGTCAGTAACTGGCAGTTGAGACAGCAGAGGTAAAGTTGTTTTTTTCAGTACTGGTAGGAAAACAGGTGTTGGTTTTTCTATCTAGGGGAGAATGGGTAAGGTGACGAGAGACAGAGGGATGCTTTGAGGTGTGGGAGTATATACAGGAGGCAGGGGGCTCATGGCTCTTCGAGGGTCTATGTTGGGTATGAACCCGGCCATTTCGACCATAGGTTCTGGGACTTCTGGCTCTCGGTAGGGGATGAGAATGATACGAAAGTACGTAGGGTGAGGTAAGGCTTCAGTGGTTAGGATTAGACTGGTCTGCATAGGCTGGATGATTAGGAAAGGTTCTGGTGCGGTGGCCTTAGTGAGGTTAGTTGCTTGAACTCTGACTGGGAGAGCGGTACCCTTTGGGATGAGAATTTCCTGAAGGCCCTTAGGTGGCTGCTCCAAGGTCGGCCGAGCTTTATCTGGGTTCCATTCTTTTTTTGTCATCCTGAACAATTTTCAATAATTTATCGGTTACGGCCTTCAACGTAGTGGAAATGTCGCCCAATTTTCCCTCTATCTGCCTTGGATTGATGGCTCGATCATTTGGTGGGATGGCCATTTTTTCCACGGGATCCATGTCCTCTTGCATTGGTTGTTTTCCTCGTTTTATGGCAAGGATTCGGGCAGCATTTTCTGCACGGCTTTGTTAATCAGGAGTGTTGCTTCCTTTGGACATTTGTGTTGTTCTTTGTAGGGTACAGACTGGCGTTCGGAGGATGGGGGTCACTCGTGTTCCTCTTTTTCCTTTTCTTGGAGCAATGGTGACCTATAATGCCAACAATCTCACCAAAGCTATTGCTAGTCTTTTGATGAGATGAAGGAGGGAATAGAAAATATAGAAAAACAAAACAAAAGGATTATATGTTAGGTTCTTGATTTGGAAAGGTTTTATGTGATGCATGGCCTAAGGATGCCCCTGCCTCTTGAGGGGAACTAAACATGATGTTTTTGGCTCGTGTCTGGAGATAGGGGATTGCCCTTGCATGCAAATACTATACATGCCCCTGTTCATCCATTCATTCGTACATTCATTTGACAATAAGAACGATTTTATTAAGATGAATTCTTTTTGGTACATAAAATTTCTCAAAAATACATAGGAATGGGGAGGGGGAACATTTTCCTTGGGACTTCCACCTATTCTACATTTACACCATAGAATCCTAAACTACTCTTGAGCCTTCGGATTCGCCTTGTTGGTAGAAGCCCTTGATTTGAATTGCTCCCTTGTCTTCTTGGCAACCTTATCTCCATGAACGAATAGGGATTAGGGCCCCTCTTTATGAGATGACTATGATGCATGCCATGAATTTTTAAGGTCTCGTGGTACCCTTAGGAGTTTTGGATTGGCTTGAATTAGACGAGAAGGTCTTTGAGCCTTTCTCTAAGGGTTGATGAACATGCAATGACTTGAGTTACTTTAACAACTCTTGTCTTGAAGTGAGTTTCGATGCATGAGCAATTATAATGCATGTACATGGAAACAACAATAATTAAATAGCATAACAGCATGGATTAAACAAAATATATAAGGGAAAATAAAGCGGTTACCCTTTCCTCCTTGGTTTTGAAATTGACGCGTGTGTCCTAAATCCGGCAGAGGTTCAGCTATGCATGGGGTGCTACATAAGCATGAGGTTGGGGGTTTACTAATGCTTCCTAAAAAGCTCAGTCCTTGAACCTTCAAACCTCTGGCGTCCACCCTCAAAAAGGTGAACTCCATCTTTGGTTGGTGGTTTGAGCGGGGGAACTATCAAGAGACTGTAGGCTAAGAAACTGACACAGCATCTGCCCACAATCAATATACTGTTCCCCTTTCTATCTAGAAGGGTAGTAACTAGGTAATATATGCAAGATACAAATGCAAGTAAGCACACCGTGTGTGGAATTTTTTAAAAATGGAGGAAAGAACCCAACAACACACATCACATCCTGTACATTCATTCACATACATGGCAATAAATAAGACATGAAATAAAAATGTGAACAAAGGTTCACCTACAAAAGACAAAAATGCAAAGAGTTAGTAACTTTTCAAAAACCTCAATGCAAGGTAAAAATGGATGATTAATGTATGAGCATGCATGTAAGCAAGGGATGCAAGTGATGACACATATATGAAAATCGTTTTGGAGAATAAGGTTTGCTTTGGAAACTTGAAAATTTTTGAAGGGTGGATAAAACTGCACAAGGTAACTGGAGATTCTAGGTGAGTGAAGGGTGAAGAGACATGCTAATGGCCTAACCCTCTAAGTGTCCCCAGTGGAGTCGCCAGCTGTCGCGCCCCGTTTTTTGGGGTGTCCAAGGTCCTTTCGGCTCGGAGAACCTAAAGCACAGAACTCTGTCACTAGAACTCATCCTCCTAGAATGACAAGTGCGACTAGGTTTGAAAATTGGTTCGACTAAGCACTTTTCAAAAAAATAGGAGTCGCCACCTAACTTGATTAAGGTGAGTTAGGGCACCTAAACTAAGTGTTAATCCGAAAATTAAACTTAGGGCTTTTGGAAAAGGCTTTGAAAACTCCCTCAAGAGAGGGTTTTTAAGAAAATAGGTTGTTTGGCAACCTTTGGAAAGATTTAAGCCCTTTTGAAAAATAACTCCATTTTGGTCATTTGAAAATAGAAATCTATGGTACGGGGGTTGGTTACGTGTAGGGAAGATATCCTAAGATCATCACCCTACCCCGCCCTTTCGGTACCTACATGTCTAATCATCCTTTGTTCACTCACTAGAATAACCGGTTACCATTGTCCATTTAATATCCACTTTAGAATTTTGAAAACGAGGTCTGGCCATCACTTTTCGGATGGATGATGCATGATGCAAGTTTTTGAAAGAAGTTTGAAAATAATGAGAGTTTTGAAAGAGTTTGGAATAGAAATTTTGAATTGATTGAAATTTTCGAAAAAAGGATTGGAGTTGAAATAAAAGTTATGACCGCACCATTTTAGGTTGCCTACATATCTCATTTGGCGAGAATCAAGTCATTCGTAGTTCTGGCAAGAGCCCGATGAAAAATAGGAGCGTTAGGGCCTTTGGAAAGTTTGAAGACACTTTGAGGTCTTTGGAAAATTTTAAGGCACGTTGAGGTTTTTGAAAAAGTTTAAGACACTTTGAGGTCTTTGAAAAAGTTGAAGACGTTTTGTGGTCTTGAAAGCTTTGACTTGGAATGGGATAGCGGAGTGTTTTGAAAATGTTTTTGGGATCAAATCAAGGGATTTTTGTAAATGCTTTGGAGTAACTCAAAAGAGTTTGAGAGTGTTTTTGAAGTCGTGTTTTGAAAACCTTGGAAGTATGACTTTGGAATGTTTTGATAAATTAATTTTTGAAAGTGGTTTTTGGAAATAGATAAGGGTTTGGAATCTTAATATGGATGACCTTAGAGGTTGTTCTTAATTTTTCACTTGTCCTTGGAATCCCTAACCATGAAAGGGCTAGAGACACCTTAGGTTTGTGACCTTTTGAAAAAAAATTTGAAAATGCCTTGAACATGGGGTGTAAGAACATTAGAAGAGTTTATGAAGTTGGTTTTTTGAAATCAAGAAAGTAAGAACTTTTGGAAAAATGGGTTACGAGGATGGTTTAAAATTGAGTGATTATTTGGAAAAGAGTTCAAGAGTTGGAGCCTTGAAGTATACTAACCTAGGTTAGGTTAGCCTAGGGTTAGGGGTGACCTAAGGTTATCTAACATGGGTTAGGTTAACCTAGGGTTAAGATGACCCATGGTTAACTAACTAAGTTTAGGTTAACCTAAGGTGAGTGAACCAGGGTCAAGTTAACCTAAGGTTGGACAACTAGGGTCAAGTTAACCTAGGGTTGAATTAAAAGATGATTTTGAAATGTTGTTTGATGCACTTTTGGGAAGAGTTTTGAAAAACAAAACATGTTATGTAATGGACTTTGGTGGACAACCTTTTTGAAGATCATTTCCATGAAAATTTTGACTCTAGCCAAGAGTATGGTTTATATGATTGGTGTTTGGAGACCATTCCAAGGAAGGTTTCCTCGTGGCCATTATAACCATAATTTTGACAAGAGTGTAAAGGGTCAAAAAATCAACATGATGATGACAACCTTTTAAGGCACCATTTTTAATATAAAGATAGAGAGAATGTATTTTTGAAAATCATCTTTGGAGAAGGATTTTGAAAATCATTTTCAAGGGAACCATTCCATCAAGAGAGGGTTCATATGGCCAAACAAAAGGGAGACCACTCAAGAGAGGGTTCCATAGGACCATTCGAACCACTACACTTAAAAGAATGGAAATATTGAAAATTAGAGAATTAGAAAACAAACCTTATGCAAATTAAAATGTCATGATGCCGAAATGAGAGTTAGGGGGTTAGTAGAAGGTTTTCTAAGGCATGATTTCTAAAATCTCATCCTAAACTTCAAAAGGCTAGCTCTTGGAACAATTTTTGAAAGAAATATAGAGTTTGAAAATGGCATGAAAATATGACTCGCTCCGAAAACTACAAAATGGAGTTAGCACCCCGCAAGAGTACGGGGGTTGCGATGAAGTATAAACCGGTAATCCGGTATCGTTCTCTCCCAAGGGACCTAGCCAAATATAGGCTCTAGCACTCAACTCACACTAACCTAACCTAGGATTGATTTACAATTATGTGGAGAATTGGATCTAAAATAAAATGAAAAATAAAAGAACCGAATATCTTTTGGTTTTTTATGGAGGTTTTGGATTACTAAACTAGTGCAATAGAAATTAAAGTAATTAACTAGGCAATTAAAGTAAAGCAAATTGAAATTAAATTTAAAGCAATTAAAATGGAAAGCTTGGATATGATTGATTCAATCCACCAATTCACAACAAGGGTTTCAAATGAGAGTTTTATAACTCAAATCAAGAATCGCACCTTGGATTCTTGATCCGGAAGATTTTGACCATAAATACTTGGGTTTATGTTTGATTGAGTATAAAGATGAAATCTATGACTAGCACCCTAGAATCATACCTTAGACATGTACAATACCTATACCAAATATTGATTTGTGAATAAATATTGCCAAGAGAGGTTATGAATCTAAGTTTTCTAATGAATCTCATACTAAATCAAATGGAACCATAGAATTCTAAGGATATAGCTTTAAAGTTCATACATCTCATTTTCAACCCTTGAAGATCTAAGGATCTTCACAACCACATCCAAGTAATGTTTAGCTACTAAAATCTATGACAAAGGGCATAAATGAAATAAATCTAACATTACTATGTAGAACTAGTGTTTGGTTGCTAAGAAAGTTAGAGAAAATGGCAAGAAAATGAGAGAAAATACATTACAATGAAAGAAAGTTACAATTTCTACTCCTATATTACCATTACAAAGCTAAATCTAAGATAAAAATGAAGAAAAATGGAAAAACTAACCTTTTGGGAGCCTCCCCCGCCGCCCCCTTACTCAAACTAACCCTAAAAAACTTAACAAAAAAACCCTAAAAACGCCACTTTGGACACAAAAAACACAATCAAGATGAACAGTAACCGTCTGACTACTGTCCGGACGGTACGTTCGACACCCGTTTGAAGTCCATTTGGACGGTGAATAGTACGTCCGGACGGTTACTGTTCACCATCCGGACGGGTACTGTTCATGAACAGTAACCATCCGAATGGTGAACAGTACCCGTTCGGATGAGTACTGTTCATGACTATTCGACTGCAAAAATTTTGAAGCGTTATTTGACCACCTTAGAGCTCAATTCAGCCGATGCACATTGGACGCAAAGTTATAGAACTTGAAGTCTTCTTTTCAATGACGCAAAAATCAGCTCAATCGGACATCGTAGCAAAAAGTTATGGCCAGAAAACCAAGACAAGTCTAAATTTTCATGAACAAATTATTCGCCTTGAACCTGCTTTGATTGTTCTTGCTTTCTTTTTGCCTTTATTAGCTTATATAGCTTACAAAACACATACAAAACATACTTAAACAAATATCTAACTAAAATAAGACAATTAATTACAATATAAGTCTAACAAAGTACATATTAAGGGCTTATGATTACACTTTTAGAGTGTAATCAAAATAAGAGCAATGTAAGCATTGTAAAACATGACAATAAGCATAAAATGAAGCCAAACATACAAAACATGATCAAAATAGTAATAAGCAAGGGGTCATGATGATATACAAGGCTTTTAGGCTATACCACATCAACAAGGGGCTCCTAGACCATACCATCTTAAAGTAGGCTAGTGAGAGGTCCCCCTACACGGTGGCTCTCACTTGCTTTCCTCTAGGCATGATCTAAGAGCCCTCTTGGCTTAAGCATGCAAGAATAGGGGGTTGTAGATAGAGATTAAAATAGATAATAGCCTAAGTAGGCTAGGAAGGAAAAGAGAAGAGTGGGGAAAGACACAAATGTAAAAGGGATACCACCTTTTGCCTTCAATACACTTGTAGTCTTCAATGGATGTCTTGATTGGAGTTTGAATGACTTCAAAAGGGCTTGAAGGGCTGGAATGGAGTGTGTAAGTGTGTATAAGGCCTTGTAGGTGAAGTGTATAGGCTTGAGGGAGGTAAAATCTAGCCTAAGTGTTGGAGGGGTGGAATATATGTAAGGATTCGAGGTTCTGGAGCAGTTTCAGCAGAGTTTCGCATCAATTTCAAAGATGGAATATGCAAAGGGGTGGTCTGGTATTTATAGGCAATCTGGAACAGGCTTAGCGTATGTGCTACATGCGTCTGGCTAAAATTTGACCTGGCACATGTACGACATACGCAGGTACTGTTCCATTGCCAGAATGACATGTGGCACCCTGTGTACTGGTTAAATCTCAACTGTTGATCGAAAGTTGGTCGATCTGATCAAAATTTGAGCACATGTAGTATACGCTCCATCACCAGGAAGGTTCGTCCAAACTTCATCTCGATAATTGAGTCAACCGAGAAGGTTCCGGGGGAATTGGTTGCACCCACGGTGCTCTCTTAGGGTTTCTCATGAACTTTCATGTTTTTGAAAAGGTTGAATTGTGTTTGGAAGCATGGGATATTGTCTCAGGACGCGTGCATAAAAGGACACTTTTGCAAAGCGTCTGTGATACGCTCTGAGGGTGTTCGAAAGTGGCTGTTTTCGTGTCGTGTGATCAAGGCCTTCGGGAAGCGACCTCTTCGATCGAATCGTACCGATGGAAGGTACTTTGGAAATACTTTTAGGAATTTTCAGATTTACGCTTTTCTCAAGTCGTTTGATGGTACGTTTTAATAAGGGAATTGGCAAAAAAGTCAACCTTGGCAGAGCGTCTGTGAGACGCTCCAGGGGTTGTTAAGAGGAATAGGGTTTGAGCCATACTATGAAGGGCTTTGAGAAGCGATCTATCCGATGAAGCCGTATCGATGGAAAGATCTATGAACAAGCTTTCAAGAATTCCCTGATATACGCATTTCACAAGTCAATTGACAGTGCGTTATAACCAGGGAATTGGAAGAAAGGACAATTTAGGAGGAGCGTCTATGAGACCCTCTAGGGAACTTTTATCGAGTCGTGTGAGTTTAATGTCGTAGGGTCCTCCTTAGGTTAAACAAGGATGTATGATGAAACCCTTTGCTCGAAATCCCAGGACCGGTGCTATTTCGGGGCATGTTTGGATTGTCAAGGCCAAAATGGTCGTTTTGGCCAGGATTAGCTGGATGTGGTTAGGAATAGTTTAGTGTGTTGTGTCAAGCGTGTAAGGTTGTTCAAGGATGGTTTTAGGAGAGTCTTTTACCGCTCGGCGAGGTTTGTGCCATGCTGAGGTGTTCAAGGGCAAAACGGTCATTTTAACCGGAGTGAGCCGAAATAGGACCGGATTTAGACCAAATGGCGTGCAGGGGATGCCTAATGGTTTAACAACATTTTGGAAGGATAGACTTATCGTTTTGAGGGATTTTAAACTTTCTCAAAACGTGCCTGAAGGCCTAGGGGTAGGTTTGGTCATTTTTCACCGAGTCGGGCTAGCAGGCGCCGGTGTTAACCTAGGTACTGGTTCCCGAGACCGCCCAGTCTCGGAAAACTACCTATGCGGTATTGGTCTCTAAGAATGCCTGGTTTTAGAGAACTACCTATAAGGGTGGTGTTGGTTCTTGAAAACGCCTAGTCCTAGAAAGCTACCTGGAAGGGTGGTGTTGGTCTCTAAGAACGCCCGGTCTTAGAGAACTACCAAATGACGGACATTCTACGTTGGCGGGCTAGAGGGCGCCAGAAGTGAACCGTCTGAAATTTGATGAGGTGTTGGTCCCCAAGATATCCTGATCCTGGGAAGCTACTTAAATGGCGTTGGTTTTCAAGACTGCTTAGTCCAGAAAGCTGCCTGGAATGATGGTGCTTATGGCTTCAGCGGGTCCTTGTGGGGCCGAGAAGTGACCAGTTGCCTGGATTATAGATTGAAAGGCTCATCTTGAACATGCATGTGTTGTGACGTTCGAAAACTTAGCCCGGTCGGGCCAGAGATTGCCGAGCAGACAAAAATGGGGTGCTTACACTCATGCTCATATAGCACCCCATGCATAGCTAAACCTTCGCCAGATTTAGGACATGCGCATCGATTTCAAAACCAAGGAGAAAGGGCGACTGCTTTATTTTCCTTTATATTATGTTCAATTCATGTTGTTATGCTACTAAATTTTCGTCGTTATGTTATGTATATATCCTTTCGCATCATAACTGCTCATGCATCGGAATACATTTCAAGACAAGAGTTCCCAAGGTAACTCAAGTCACTGCATCTTCATGCATATAATTAATCCCTAGAGAAAGGCCCAAAGACCTTCTCACTCAAATCAAGCCAACCGAAACTCCTAAGGGTACCCAGAGACCTTAAGAATTCATGGCATGCATCAAAATCATCTCATAAAGAGGGGGCCCTAATCCCTCTTTGCTCACAGAGATAGGGCTGCCAAGAAGACAAGGGGCAATCCAAAATCAAGGTCTCTCACCAACCTCCATCCAAGAAGGCAAATCCGAAGACTCAAGAGTAGTTTAGGATTTCAAATGTAAAGATAGAATTGGCAAAAGTCCCAAGGAAAATGTTCCCCTTCCCCTTCAAATGTACTTTCAATTCCATGTACAAAAAAAAAAAAAAAAAAAAAGAATCAAACGCAATGAAACTATCCTTCCTACTTTCATCGAATGAATGCATGAATGCATGAATATATGAATGAATGAATGAACAAGTTCACACAGGTACTGTATTGCATACAGGGGCAACCCCTTGTCTCCAAAAAGTGAGCCAATGCATCATACTTAGTCCCCCTCAAAAGGCAGGGGCATCCTTAAGTCATGTATTACATAAAAACTTTTAAAAAATGAGCACTAACTTTTGCCTTGTTTCTTGTCTTTTTACTTTTCCCCTTTCTTCGCTCCCATTCGAAGATTAAATTCTAGACACAAAGAAAGAAGGAAGAAACCGGTCGAAACTTCACTCGATATTTGAAGATCAATCCTCACCAAATATCATATACTAATCATGGCAACAGCACAGAATGCTTCTACAACTAACAACCCTGTCACTCGTGAGGACATCAATGAGATCAAAAGCAAAATAGATGAAATATTCAAGCTAGTACAGGCAATGGTGTTCAAAGGGCCAGCTCCAACTGTGCCCTCAGCTTCAGTACCACCTAGTCGCCCACTTAGGTAGGGGCAAGCCCGGATATTAGGAGAATTGGCAGGACTCAAAGAGAAAATGATAGGGATGGAAACCACCATTTCATCGCTATAGCCCCACGCAAACATAGTTAACCTCGAGGGATAAAAGGAGTCATCCTCCCCTCTGGATGACGTTGGCCAGCCACAAATTATGCACCATCTCGCCACTTTACCTAATCCGCATGACTCTGCCAAATTCTTTGCCCAAGAACTCAATAAAAGTCAAACCTCGGCTAAAAATGAGCATACCACTTCCTCAAAGAAAAGAAGAGTAAAAGATCAGGACTCCACTCAGCTAGGATGCGCTCTAAGTGTAGCTTACCGCCAACTTTGCGAATCCAAGTGCCAGATTCCAAAGCCTGTCCTCGATGCAGTCTCTGATTTGGGTGCCCCAGACTTCTGTTTTGAAATTCATTTCCAAGGTCATAATATTGATGACAGTCGCAGACTAAAGCGCAAAATCCAAAGCCTCAATAACCCCCAAGCCAAGGACCCTGTAAAAATCAGTGCAACGGAATTTGGCCCACTATGCCCAAAACCGGTAACCCATGCAAGCGCTTGTATCACCCACTTTTGAGCTAGTTTGCCCTCGATTACATGCCAAATCCAAAAAAACAAAGGGTGGAGCCGGCCTTTTACCCCATTAGCTTGCACCCAAACAACTGCTTACTATGATCTTCTGAAAGTAGGATACTTGCGCCCATTACCAGCTCGACCATTGCCCAATTCCCTGCCACCCTTCTTTGACCCAACAATCAATTGTAAGTACCATTCGGGTGGGCAGGGGCATAGCACAGAAAACTGTCGTCATCTAAAGTACAAAATCTAAGACCTAATAGACACAGGAGTTCTTGAAATTCGAAAATTAGATCCAATCCCTGTTATCTTCACCAGCCCATCGTAAGATCACACCCTTAACCAGAACCTAAAAGGAGGCACAAACTCTGAGAAACTACCGACCCTAGGGCGTAGCCCAAGCATAGTGTCTAAAGTTAACAAGAACGAGAGGAAAGAAGAAACCCATAAGAACATGACAATCACCCACTCCTACAATGCCGTGGATGAAATTTTGCTCTGCCCTCCACAACCTAGTAAGGCAGCTAGCACACCGAGTGTGGAGGGAGCTGGCATGGTCCCTAAACCTGTTTGAAGGGGTTTGTTTTCCGAAAAAAAGGGATGTATTCTGGACCCTACCTTTTATTATTTATGTTTTAAATTCATAAATGAGCATGTAAACAAAAATCATATGGTGAAAAAGGATTAGAATTTTCATTTTTATATCAATTGTTTTATCACCTTCCATGAATGATGTTTTCCTTTAGGAATTCTCCTCGAAATATTTACCCTGACTTGGAGGATGGGATAGTATAAGCACCACCTTCAGCAAGAGATAATCTTTGACTCCAAAAAGAGGGAAGAGAGAAATAGGAAAAGAAAAGGGAAATACAGAGAGGTAAGAGATGAAGATCCATATCGTTGAAATCTAAGGAGTGACTCCCAAAGGATGTCTTGGCAAACCAACAAGTAGCTACACCTTTAAAAGGAATATTAGCCCGCATTGGCATGCCCGAGTTGATTTAATCCTTGAAAAAAAATTAGAAAAACCAAAAAGATTTTTGATAGTGTTTGTCCTACACGTGCACAATCACTGGAGCAAATATTCAATTATGAATAGATTGATGTGTATGCATGTTTGAGGTTGAATCTTGTGTGCATGATCACTTGCATAAATATGAGTCAATGGTTTTAATGATCTTTACCATATTGGTGATTAATGTTTAACTTAATGCACACTTCTCGAGACTTCTTAGAATATGGAATCAACTTTTATGATCTATTTTAAATAGGTTAAATGCTTGCGGATTGTCTCACACCTAGATTGACCTTTTGTCGATTCTCTCTCTCGTCACTTATGGAAAGGGCTACCGGTGAGTCTGAGTGCAGCTACCATTGTTATGTGACAAGAGGAGAAGGCTACCTGCTCATGTGTGAAAGCCGCCATACTTTACATTTCTGTATTTCCATCATTGGAGAGATAGGGTTGGATTTCTACCAAAAAAAAAAAAAAAAAGAGCATGGGATGAAACTGGTTTGACTTCTAGGTGTGATACCCCGTGAGCTATTGTACCGTCCTAGATCACGCCCAGGGTCTATATTCTCATTAGTCTCTGTGAAATTCACACCTACACCGATACATTATCACTGATATGGTCTTAATCATCTTACGACCAATTGTGCTTGTCTTGTGTGGTTTCGTGCATATTTGATGCTGATCTTTTCAAGCTAAACTGCATCTTGATATTCATAAATCTATATTTGCCCTACATTGATTGATCATGTCTTTATAAGGATCTCATAATCTGAAAAGTTTGATGGTTCTACAAAAAAAAAACAATTTTGGGATTTCCTACACTTTTAATAGCTTTCAAAGTCTTCCCGAACTAAGGACAGAAGTTGCCTGTTGCTTTGCCAAAAGGGTGATATCGGCCATCACTCAAGAGCTCCACTTAGAGGAGTTTTCCTTTTCATCAGAAGAGAGAGCGAGAATGAGTCAATAAGTTAAATCTCTGAAAATGATGCAAATGCTATCACATCTTGGCAAGAAAAGGGTAGAACTTAAAAGAGAAATCCTAAGAGAAGAACAGAAGTTCAAAAGACTGCCTGATCTTAAGATATAACGCACATAACTAAACATGAAACCTGGGGCAACCCCCAAGACATGCGTCAATTTCCATTTATATATGCATTCATCAAAAAGCATGACATGCATTTAATTTCATTCTTGTATAAATTTTTGCATTCATAAAAAAGTATGACATATATTCATTCCAATTCCCATATAAACCATACATGTTCGTGCATTTATCAAAAAGTATGATATGCATTAAATTCCATTCCATGTATTAAACATGTGCATTCATTTCCATACATGTATTAACTTGCATGACAAGCATTCATTTCAATTCCTGTGCAAACCATACATTTTCGTGCATTCATCAAAAAATATGACATACATTCAATTCAATTCATGCATAAGCATGTGCATTCATCAAAAAGTATGACATGCATTCATTTCGATCCCTATATAAACCTGTACATTCATTTATTCATATTCCTGTCCAATCTGTGCATCCATCTATGGGTATAGCATATATTGTTCTAACTCCTTATGAAAATTTTAAATAGCTTAATTTGACCTTTTTCAAACAATGATGACTGGGGCAATGTCCTACCCTCGACCTCCTAATCAATCCTGAAATAGCCTGATCCAACATCTTGCAAACCACGAAGAATGGGGCAACATTCCATCCCTTCAATCAACCTTGAAACCTTCTCAAATCATAAAGACTGGGCCAGTGTCCCATCCTTGACCTCTTGACCATTTTTTATCAACCTTTTTCAAACCATGAAAACTGAGACAATACTGCACCCTCTACCTCCCATTTGACTCAAACTGCTTGACCAAATTCAAGACAAACCCACCAAAGATGTTCAACCCTCCAAATCTCTCAAACTTTTCAAAAGAGACCTCACCCTCTCCAGAAACAAACTCAAGATGCTCAACTTCATAGAAGCACAACCCCTCAGAAGATATGTCAACAAGAATCCTATTATGCCCAGCAAAAGTAGAACTCGACAATCAAGCACACACTGAGTAATCTATTCTCAATCCAAGAGGCCACAAATATCTCCCCTTCAAGCTATGAGATAGAAGAATTATAAGCACGGAGCAATCTTTGATGATTTCACAAGCTCAACCATCCCCAAAGCTTCAAAATGAAGCCCAGGCATAATTCTAACCGAATTGTCTCAAAATCAACTTTAAAAACAAAAGCCCTTGCTTTCTTTCAAATCCAAAATTCAGTTTTTAAAAATCCAAAAACTTTCAAGGCTTCATCTACAAAAACTTCCAAATTTCAAAGTCAGTTTTAAAAGCTTTCAAAAGTATTTCTACAAAAGTCTCAAACTAAAAAATCAAAGCTCTTGCTTTCCTTCAAAATTCAAAATCAATTTTCATATCCAAAAAAATTCCAAAGCTTTTTCCATTAAAAGTTTAAAATTTCAACTCAATTTCAAAGAGGAAGAGTCCTGCTATTTTTCAAAATTACCATCAAGTTTAAAAACTTTCAAAGGTTCAAGCTTCAAGTCAAGATGAATTTTCTAAACATTTTTGTCTTTAAAAATTCAAGTTTCAAGTCAAAACGAATTTCCTATGCGTTTTGCTTTCAAAAAATCAAAAGTGTTAAGTTAAAATGAATTTTCTATACATTTTGTCTTCAAAAGTTCAAATTTCTAGTCAAAATGAATTCTCTATACATTTTGTTTTCAAAAGTTTAAGTTTCGAGTCAAAATAAATTTTCTATACATTTTTTCTTCAAGAAGTTTCCAAGTCCCGAGTCAAAACTAGTTTTCTAACCCTCATAAAAAAAATAAATAGTAGTTTTTGAATTTCGAGCTCAAATGAATCCCTTTCAAATGGTTTCCATCTTTCTAGGTTTTTAAATTTTTTTCTTCAAAAAGTTTGATGTCAAAAGTACCCTTTAGGTTTTCTAACTTATTCCTTTCAAAAAAAAAAAAAAATCAAGTTTTTCAAAAACTTTTTCCTTCAAAAAGCTTAATCCCAAAAACATTTCTCGGGTTTCTCAAGCTTTTCCTTCAAAAGCTTTATTTTCCAAAAGAATTTAAGGTTTTCAAGCTTTTGCCTCGAAAAGCCTAGCTTTTCAATATTTTTTGGTTTCCCGAGCTTTTTCTTTCAAAAGCTCCGTTTTCAAAATATTTCTCAGGCTACTCGAGCTTTTTCCTTCAAAAGCTCTATTTTCCAAAATAATTTCGGGTTTTCAAGCTTTCACCTCAAAAAGCTTAGCTTTCGAAAAATTTTGGGTTTCCCAAACTTTCTTCTTCAAAAGCTCCATTTTCAAAATATTTCTCGGATTTTTTGAGCTTTTTCCTTCAAAAGCTCTGTGTTTTCAAAAGAATTTTGGGTTTTCAAGCTTTCGCCTCAAAAAGCCTAACTTCCTAACTTTTCAGATTTCTCAAGCTTTCTCCTTCAAAAACTCCATTTTCAAAATATTTCTCGGGTTTTTCGAGCTTTTTCCTTCAAAAGCTCTGTTTGCCAAAAAAAATATCGGGTGTTTAAGCTTTCGCCTCAAAAAGCTAAATTTTAAAAGATCCGGGTTTCTAGCTTTCGCCTCCAAAAGCTTCACTTTCAAAATTCTAGGATTTCTAGCTTTTGCCTCAAAAAAGCCTAACTTTTCAAAATTTTTTAGGTTTCTCGAGCTTTCTCCTTCAAAAGCTCTGTTTTTCAAAAAAATTATGGGATTTCAAGCTTTTGCCTCAAAAAGCTTAGCTTTCCAAAATTTTTCAAATTTCTGGAGCTTTTTCCTTTAAAAGTGTCGCTTTCAAAAATTTGGGTTTTCAAGCTTTCGCCTCAAAAAGCCTAACTTTTCAAAATTTTTGAGTTTTCCGAGCTTTCTCCTTCAAAAGCTCTGTTTTCAAAGTACTACTTAGGTTTCTTGAGATTTTTCCTTCAAAACCTCTGCTTTCAAAAATTTATATTTTCTAGCTTTCACCTCAAAAAGGTTAACTTTTCAAAATTTTCAAGTTTTCTGAGCTTTCTCCATCAAAAGCTTCTTTTTCAAAACAACTTTTCGAGTTTCTCAAGCTTTTTCCTTCAAAGGCTTCATTTTCCAAAAATCTCGGGTTTTCAAGCTTTCTCCTCAAAAAGCCTCTCTTCAAAAATTTCGGGTTTTCTAACTTTCGCCTTAAAAAGCTTAGCTTTCCAAAATTCTTCGGGTTTCCCAAGCTTTCTTTTTCAAAAGCTCCGTTTTTAAAATATTTCTCAGGTTTCTCGAGCTTTTTCCTTCAAAAGCTCTGTTTTTCAAAAGAATTTCTGATTTTTAAGCTTTCGCGTTAAAAAGCCTAATTTAAAAAAAAAATGTGGGTTTTTAAGCTTTCGCCTAAAAAAGCTAGCTTTTTAAAATTTTTGGATTTCTCAAGCTTTTCCCTTCAAAAACTCCATTTTCAAAGCATCTTCTCAGGTTTCTCGACCTTTTTCGTTCAAAAGCTCCGTTTTTCAAAAATCTTGAGTTTTCAAGCTTTCGCCTCAAAAAGCATACTTTCAAAAAAGTTTTCAAGTTTTCAAGACTTTCTCCGCAAAAAAGTTTAATTCCCTAAATCAAATTCTAGGTTTCCAAACCTTTTTCCTCAAAAGTTTCTTTCCAAGTTTTAAAGGTTTTCCAAACCATTCCAATTCAAATCCAAATCCATCCATTACAGAAGGCGATTTCAAATAATCAACTTCAATTTCAAAATTATTTAAAACAAAAATCCTTTTCAAAATTGCGGGTGACGACGGTTCTGAAAGGAGTCGCCGCTCGGGGAAGGCGGCTTGGACAGATTCCACTGGCAGTTCCAGTCGATCTCGAGGTAGTCGACAATCTACTGGACGATCCTCCTCCAGTTAGAGTGGGCAGGGGAGTAGGCCACCTGTCGATCCTTTTCCTCCGGTTGAGCAGGCTTTCGTAGAGGAGTTTGGCATTGAGGATGAGGTACCGAGCCTTGGGGATCAGGTGACCGGTTATGGGAGAGCCTCCTCCAGGCATAGGCAGACGAATGCTGATTTGGGAGATCTGTAGATTCCAGATGTCCCACCACTCGGGGATCTTGCTTACCACCCCAACGTGTACTCTAGACAGCATTTGTCCCCTTTGCGGGTACATATAGCTTTCAGAGGGGCCGTTCATCAAGTTTTTGTGACCATGCAGCGAGCTGCCCCATCATATCGTGCCTTCTTGGCGGAGATCGGATTCGACGCCTTCATGGGATTACAGGCTAACCGCCTGAACCGGCATTTGGTACTGGCACTTGTTGAGAGTTGGTTCGGGGAGACCAGGACCTTCCATTTTGTCAACTTCGAGCTAGATCCCACTCCCTTGGATTGGGCGATCATTACAAGGCTTTCCTTTGTCGGCCGGCGGATCACCCTGCATCTAGTCAGTAGGGACGAGGCCTGTTTGCTGTTAGACTTGCCTCCTCCTGAGCGTTCTGCCTTCCTAGTCTCTTGGATCAGTCAGGATGACCGTACCTTTACCGTTGAGCCATCGCCTGCCAGGCGGGATATTATGAGACAGCGACTTGTTTTGTACATCATATTTAGCTGCTTCTGCAATAACAACAAGTCGCTCGTGCCATGTCGGTTTGAGCTGGACTGGGGGTCCTTTTCCTTTGGCTGCTTTCTTTGGTTGATGCGGGTTCAGACTTCTTCTCGTTGGGGCAGTATGACTAGTTTCTGGCCTTTCCTCATCTGGTGGAGCTACGAGTACCTTCCTGTTCGTCGCCCTGTAGTTGTTGAGGATGACCTCTATCATTGTGCTTTGAGGTGGGCTCGTGACCGGGTAGCCCAACCATCGGAGATTACCAATTTTGTGACGCTCCGGGCTAACCTGGAGCTGATTGAGGCGAGGGATGTGACCTGGCGGCCCTTCATTGGATCAGTCCATTATGAGACAGTCCGGTACTTGGTCCCGTTGTCCTTGTCGAGAGCTGCTTTTCTCAGTGACGACACTTGGGAGTCCTATCTTGGGGAGGGACACTGGTGGCAGTTTCATGAGGAGTTCCGATCAGCAGGAGCTCCGCCAGAGTATATGTTTGGAGCCTTGGTGGTGGGAGTGCCTATCCCCTATTAGGAGCGTCAGCCGGGTCCCGAGTTCCTACTTCCCCCAGATACAGACTATGCTGCACACTTTGGGGCTTGTTTGGTTGGTGCCTTCACTCGGTTTGAGGTAGTGGTTGGCAGGTACGCTGTTGGCCAGGACTTGTGGCGCCGTGCAGAAGGATATGTGCCCCAAGCCGAGTTTACTGTTGTGAGAGACCAAAGAGATCAATACCAGATGGAGCGGGATCAGTACCAAGCCCAGGTAGCTTCCCTGACAGCTCGGTTATCTCAGCTGGGTGGTGGGGGGGTATGTTATTCTTTTCTCTACTTCTTCTTGCTCTGCTGTTGCCTAGTTCTTCTTGTATGCAACTGATTTCAGTTCTATCTTCCCTGCAGGATGGCGGTGCTTCGAGTAGTTACTCGCCTTCTCCTATGCTGGGTTTCGGGGACTTTGATCCAGATGATATCGACTTTGACCTGTGATGTATGCCCCTTGTGGAGATTCCGATCTTCTTTTGCCCCTTGTCCCTGAGTTGTATTTATGTTAGACAATTTTATTTTGATATTTTGCACAAAAATGAATATTTCTGGTAAGATGCATGGATAGACAAAGACATTTACGATCCTTTCGGCTAAGTATATGATCAGATGCATGTGATGGATGATGATGTTGTGTATCTATTATATGAGTTGATATTGGTGACTTATGTTCCTACATGGAGTTATGCCCTATGTATGCAAAGCTCCTGCCAACTCTTTTTTTGTTTTTTTTTATTTTTATGTTTTTTTAGAAGTGTGTTACTAACAGAATGACAAGGGTGTTGTTGAACTCAAATATCTTTGGGATGGTAACTCCTTTCTTTTCGGGAGTCTGGCCTCTCTTCTGACTCAACCCTACCTTGGTTGGATGATAACACTTTGCACCTTTCTCGACCTCTTGATCGCCACCAACTCTCTATCTTAGGGTTAGTGTATATGGTTATTGGGCTGAGACTCTCGACTCTCGAGGTTTTAGGAACAGCTTACCTGACCTTTGGCAGAGCAATTAGTGGCCAGTCATTTCAATCCGAGGAGACTTTATTTTGGACCGTAATATAGGCTAGGTTATGGGGTCTTCGAAATGATGGGATATGTAGGCTCAAATTCGATATTGTTTTCAATAGGGTCTAGATCCATACCGTCCTTAACCATTTTTTTCAGTAAAGCTAGCATCCTTCTTGGCTTTGGCAACGTGTTTAGCTCATTTAGATCAAGCAATCCGTTTTCAATCAGAGTGGACTTTAGTAGGGTTATAATGTTGGCTATGGTTTCAGGGTTTTGCAAGAAAGGGTAAAGGCTCGAACCTATTGTTTCTACTGGACTTCTTTGTAACCTAGGATCACCTTTTGCATTTTCTCTTTGCTTTTTACATGACTTCTCAAGGTGAAAATGACCTTGTTCTTTCACCCTTTCTATATACTTTTTGAGATAAACATGACTTTATTTTCTTTCGATCCTCTTATTATGCCTTTGAAGATGACTCAATCATGATTTTCTTCAGGCCCTGAATCTCCTGAAAGGAGTGTCATTCCATTGGTCAAAATGCCCCACTAAAGCCATAAATACCATCATGACCCTAGGCATTCCAGGTAGCTTTTGGGGACCGGACGGTTTCGGAGACCAACGCCATCCAGGTAGCTTCTCAAGATCGGGCAATCTCAGGGACCAACACCTTATCAAATTTCAGACAGTTCACTTCTGGTGTCTACTAGCCCACCAATATAAAATGTCCGTCATTTGGTAGTTCTCTGAGACCAAGCGTTCTTGGAGACCAAGACCACCCTCACAAGTAGCTTTTCTGAGACTAGGCATTCTCAGGAACCAACACCACCCTACAGGTAGCTCTTTGAGACCGGGCGATCTCAGGGACCGACATCGCACAGGTAGTTTTTCGAGACCAGGCAGCCTCAGGAGCTAACACCTAGGTCAACACCAACGCCTACTAGCCCGACTAGGTGAAAAATGACCAAACCTGCTCCTTGGGCCCCCAGGCACATTTAAGAAAGTTCAAAATCCCTCAAAATGATAATCCACCCTTTCAAAATGGTGCTAAGCCCTTAGGTGTCCTCCGCACGCCATTTGGTCCAATTCCGGTCCCATTCCGGCTAACTCCGGTCAAAATGACCATTTTGCCCCTGAACGCCCCAACACTGCACAAATCCCACCGAACAATGAAAGACTCTCCCGGGACCACCCCAGAATGACCCATCACGCTTAACATAACACTCCGATCCATTCCTGACCATTTTCAACCAAATAGGGTCAAAATGATCGTTTTGCCCTTGACAACCCAAACACGCCCCAAAACAGCACCAGTCCTAGAGTTTTGAACGGCGTGTCTTGTTATACACCCTTGTTTAACCTAAAAAGGACCTTACGATACTAAACACCCCCGGCTCCATCAAAATTGCCTTTTCTCCTGATTCTCTAGTTGTAACACACCGTCAAATAACTTAAGAAATGCATAAACCAAGGAATTTCTAAAAGCTCCTTCATAGGTCTTTTCATTGATATGGCTCGATCGGATAGGCCGCCTCCTAAAACTCCTCATCGTGTGGCTTGAAAACTACTACTTTCGATAACCCCTAGAGCGTCTCACAAACACTCAGCTAAGGTTGGCTTTTTTTTTCAATTCTCTGATTAAAACGCACCATCAAATGACTTGAGAAATATGTAAATTAGAGATTTTCCGAAAGTATTTCCAAAGTACTTTCCATCGGTACAGTCCGATCGAAAAGGTTGCTTCCCGAAGGCCCCAGTCATGCAACACAAAAACAACTACTTTCGAACTCCCACAGAGTGTATCACAGACGCTCCGCAGAGATGCCATTTTATGCACACTTCCTGAGATGATATCTCACACTTCAGAACACCATTTGAACCTTTTGAAAACACAAAAGTTCATGAAAAACCCTAGGAGAACACCGTGGGTGCAACCGATTCCTCTGAAACTTTCTCGGTTGGCTCAATTATCAAGACAAGTTTAAACGAACACTCTCAGTGGCGGAACGTATGCTACATGCGCCCATATTTTAATCAAATTGACTGAAGTTCGATCAACCATCAGGATTTAGCTAGTACAATGGGTGCCACATGGCATTCTGTCAATGGAATAGTACCGGCGTATATAGCACATGCGCTTGTGTAAATTTTACACAAGTACATGTGCCAGTGTCCAAAATTTTGCCTATAAATACAGGCCACCCCCTTTGCATATTCTAGAATAAAAAATTGATGCAAAGCTTTGCTAAAATTGCTCTAGAACCTCGAATTTCTATATACTTCTCACTCCTCCAACACTTTGGCTAGATTCCACCTCCCCCTAACCCATACACTTCACCTACATAGCCCTATACACCATTAAACTCCTCCTTCCAGCCCCTCAAGCCTACTTGAATTCATCCAAGTTCAAGTCAAGACATCCATAGAGAATTACAAGTGTATTGAAGGCAAAAGTTGGTATTTCTTTTACATTTTTGTATTCCCCCACTCTTCTCATCTCCCTCCTAGCCTACTTAGACTATTCTCTATTTTAATCCCCATCTTTAACCCCCCTTTCTTGCATGCTTGTAGCCAAGAGGGCTCTTAGTTTATGTCTAGAGGAAAGCTAGAGGGAGCCATCATGTAAGAGAATCTCTTACTAGCCTACTTTAATATGGTATGGCCTATGAGCCCCTTGATTATGTGGTGTAGCCTAAAGTCATGTATATATTCATGACCCCCTCGTATTTTGCTATCTTGATCATGTCTTGTATGCTTGGCTTCATTTTTATGTTTATAACTATGTTCTACAAAGCTTGCATTATTTTTATTTCCATGCTACTTTCAAGCTCCATATTCATTTCAAAAGGGTTCTAAGAGTTGGTCACTTGAAGTTAAGGATGAGACTTTAGAAATCATGCCTTAAAAAAATCCCCCATTAACCCCTAACTCTCACTTTTGCATCATTACATTCCAACTTGCATGAAAATGGTTTTCAAACTCTCTAATTCCCAAGGTTTCTATTCTTTCAAGTTTAGTTGTTGAAATGGCCCATGGAACCCTCTCTTGAGTGGTCTCAGGAGCCCTAAATTGTTAGAATGATTACCTTATCTTTTTATTCTTGCACACAAGTGGTTTCCAAACACTTTGATTTCTAAGGTTTCCATTCTCTCAAGTTTAGTGGTTGGAATGGCCCCATGGAACCCTCTCTTAAGTGATCTCTCTTTACATTGGTCATAGGAACCCGAATTTGTTGGAATGGTTTCCTTTAAAAATGGTTTTCAAAATCTTTTTCTTAAAAATGGTTTTCAAAGATTCATTCTCTCCATATTTGCATTAACAATGGTTTTCCAAAAGTTGTTATCATTATGTTGACTCTTGAAATCCCCACTCTTGCCAAGATATGGCCCTAAGAAAATCTTCTTTGGAATGGTTTTCAAGCACTAACCATACAAACTATATTCTTGGCTAGAGTCAAATTTTCATGGAAATGATCTTCAAAAAGGTTGTCTACCAAAGTCCTTTACATAACATGATTTGTTTTCTAAAACTCTTTTCAAAAATGCATAAAACCACCTTCCAAAACCATCTTCCAATCCAACCCTAGGTAAACTTGACCCTAGTTATCAAACCCTAGGTTAACTTGACCCTAGTTATCTAACCCTTGGTTAGCTTAACCCTAGTTATCCAACCCTAGGTTAATTTGACCCTAGTTATCCAACCGAAGATTAACCTAACCTAAGTTAGTTAACCCTAGGTCACCTTAACCTTAGGTTAACCTAACCTTAGCTAGTTAACTTTAGACCACCTTGACCCTAGGGTAACCTAACCCAAGTTAGTCAACATTACGTCATCCATAACCTTAGGCCAACCCAACCTAGGTTAGTATATTTTAAGGTTCCAACTCATGAATCCCTTTTTAAAGGTTCTTCCTATTTAAAACTACTCCCATAACTCATTTTTCCAAAACCTCCTACTCCCTTGAGATTTCAGAAACTGACACCATAACCTTTTCAAACACTCCAACATTCTACCTTTAAAAACGTTTTCAAGAACTCACAACCCTAAAGTGTCCTCATCCCTTCTATGGTTAAGGATTCCAAAGGAAGGTGATTGTAAGCACCCCATTTTTGACCGCTCGGCAGTCTACACTCCGTCCAGACTTGTACTTTAGTCAATATGGACGTATTCCAATCGAAACCAACTCTCTAAGTCCAAACCCCATCTGTCCATCGCTTCGCGGGCCCACCAGGCCCAAATAGAGGCAAAATGACTAAAATGCCCTTAGGGGCATTGTCCTTTCCCATTCCAATTCCAATCCCTCTCTTGAGACAGTTGATTTCTCGAAATGGTAAATCTACTCCAATCAGGCATATCTTTCCGAAGACGGTAAGTCCCCTTTCCAATTCCAAATCATGCACGTCTTTCAGAAGACGATAAGACCCCTTTCCAATTCCAATTCCTCTCTCGAGACAGTTTATTCCTCGAGACAATAAATCTACTCCAATCAGGCACGTCTTTTCGAAGACGATAAGACTCCTTTCCAATTTCAACCCCTCTTTCAAGACAGTTTGTTCCTCGAGACGGTTTGGCGCATTTTTCGAAGAAAATCTCTTGGAAACGGTAAGTCCCTTTAAACCTGTCAACCGGGACGAGACCCTAAGTCCCCCTAGATGGTAGAACGGTCCACCTTTGGCGCCTACTAGCCCACCAATGTAGAAATGTCCGTTTAGGCACGCCTTCTGAGAAAGTTGACTTCTCAGGCGCTAAGTCCCTTTAGCAGCTTCCCAAGATCAGGCAGTCTCAGGAATGATCGCGAACCGTCAGAGTAGCAGAAATACTCGCAAACATCGCAACCGTCACAGTAGCGGAAATACTCATAAACAAGTCGATATAAGAAATTGCCAACAAACCCCCGTATCATGTGACGGCCGTCAGAGTGGCGGAAACACTCAAAACCCAGGTCATCACCAGTGCTTGCTAGCCCACTCCGATGAAAAATGACTAAACTGCCCCTTGGGCGTTCTCCGGCACGTTTCTCGAGAACACACCTGAGTCCTCAGAACGGTAAGTCCAACCTTCTAAGATTGTCTTAAAAGCATTCTAGCATGATTAGGTGCCTTCTAGTCAGTTTCGGGCCAATTTTGAGACTTTTCGGTCAAGATAACCATTTTGCCCCTAGGCATCCAAACGCCCCGAAAACCATACCAGCTCTGGGTATCAAACCGGTAACCTCCTGAGATTGCTTCTTATAGTATTTCTCAACTTTTCATTATCTTTTCGGATCATTCCGAGTCAGTTCCGGCAAACCCGGTGTGAAATGACCATTTTGCCCCTAGTGGGCCGGTTACCTTTTCCAACCACACCGACTCTGGGTATCAAACTGGCAACCTTTGGGAACATCTTGAATAATTTTTTCAAATCTCAAGTCTTCTTCCCAGACAGTCCAAGTCTGTCCCGGCAGCTTCTCGATCCAATTGACCGTTTTGCCCCTAAAGGCCCGGTCAACCCTTCCGACACGTCCTATCCTCACTTTTCAAGTCAAATACCTCCAAGACCCTATTATGAGGGTTCCTGCCCTTTTCTAGCCTCCCGGGCCATTCCTGGTCTCTTAAATCCTTTTCGGGCCTTTCAGAGTCACTCCTAGTAAAGCCAGGCTAAAAATTGCATGGTAGTCACTAGTACAGGCACCCAAATCTAGTCAAAGATACGTTGTTTGCCGACCTCAATAGTTTCCTAATTGGCTGGCACCACTAGTAGTGGCGCCAAGCCAATATTTAGCTTGGCACCATTAGGAGTGGCGCCAGAAGGAATTTTGGCCTAGTGCCACTACAACAGGCGCCAGGTCTATCTCATGTCTATAAATACAGAGCCTCTTCCAGCATGAAAGAGGTCTGCAAAATCAGTCTAAAAACCCTAATATTCGATATACAGAGCTTGAACACTCTCTAAACCTTAGCTTCTCTAGGTTTTCCAAACCCTAGCCACTATACACTAAACCCTAGCCTCCTATACACTCATACACACCCCCATACACTTATACACTAGCCTCTAACCCTCCTTTGAAGACTAGAAGGGCTGCAATATGAAGTTTTGAAGGTTAAAGACAACTCTTGAAGATTGAAGACGAAGATCAAGACGAAGACCGAAGAAAAGCAAGGCACACAAAATAAAGAAGACATACGGTAGGCTTTCTCTTTAAATTTTCGCACTTCCCCTTCTCTCTTCTCTCTCCTAACTCACTTGGGTTTTCTCTATTTTAATCCCCTATCTCTTTCCCCCCCCTTTCTTTGCATGCTTGAAACAAAGGGATTCTCAGTCCATGTATAGGATTGAACTATTGGAGAGTCATCGTGTCGAGGACTTTCCTTTAGGCTAACCGAAGACCACGTGGGTTCGGCCCCCTTGATTATTTGGTGAAGCCTTAGCCTTGTATGTTCACGACTCCAAATTTGCATTGTGCATATCATTATCTTACATCTTCCAAAAATCGTTTTCAAACTCGTTTTCAAAATTTGCATTAAACTTGTTTTCAAAATTGCATCAAAATCTCCTTTTCAAAAAAATGTTTTCAAAATCACAATCCTAGGGTGATTCTAGCTTTTCTATGGCTAGGATTGCTTTAGGAAAATGTTACATTTAAAGTGACTTTTATGGTCCATATTTTCAAATCTTATTGTTTTCAAAACCACTTTCTTAAAGTGGTTCTAACCTTCTTAGGGTTAGAATCGCTTTAGAAAAGTGTGACATTTTTATACCTTCCAAAAACTCTCTTTTCAAAAATCTCTTCCTAAAAACCTCCTTTTTCAATACACTTTTCTAAAACTCTCCTTTTCAAAATTGTTTTCTAAAAACTCCTCCCAAAAATCTATTTTTTTTAAAACTCTCCTTTCCAAAATTGTTTTCTAAAAACTCTTCCCAAAAATCTATTTTTTTTAAAACTCCCTTCCAAAATACTCTCCTCGAAATCTACTTTTTAAAAAACGTTTCCTAAATCTCCTTCCTAAAATTCTTTCCAACAATCTCCTTCCAAAAACATTTCCAAAACGCTCTCTTCAAAGTCTACTTTCCAAAAACGTTCCCTAGGTTTCCTTCCTAGGAAAACTCTCTCCAAATCTTTCCAAAAACTCTCTTTTCAAAACTCATATTCTAGAAACTTCTCTCTAGGTTTTCTTTCCAAAAATCCTCGTTTCCAAAAATGCACTTTCCAAAAATTCCTTTTCTTAGTGCCCAAGTCAAGCCCTAGAACCCACAATTAAGAAACCCTAATTTTCTTCCCAAAAACATGGTTTTCAAACTTGCCTTAAAACCTAGGTTTTCAAAACTTCTTGTTTTCTACATCAAAACTATACACATTTCCGAAACCTATTTTCTACGTCGAAACTTTAGTCTTTCAAATTTAGGGTTTCTAAAACTACCTTTTCCAAATTCTTGCCAAATCTAATCTTTCCTTTAGGAAACCAAATCCAATTTCCCGTTTAGGAAATTAGATCCAATCCTCAGTTTTTGGAAACAAAATCAAACATTCTCTTTTAGAAACAAAATTCAATCCCTTCCTAATCCAAGTCTTTCCTAATTCAAATCTTTCCTAATCCTCTACTTTCTTAAATCCTAAGCTTTCAAAACTTGAACATAAAAATCATTCCTAATTTCTAAAACTCAACTTCCACATCTTTCCTAATTCAATCATTTCCTAATTCTATCCTTTTCCAAATCTTAACTTTCCAAATCTAAGTTTTCAAATCTTTCTAGAATTCAAACATTTCCTAATCTCAAGATTTTCTAAAACTCAAATTCTAAAACTTTCTAAATTCGAAGCTTTCTATATCTAAAACTTTCTAAAACTTCAAATCTTACCAAATCTAAAATTTTCTAAACTCAAAATTTTCTTGTTTTCAAAACTTCCTTATTTCAAAACATTCCAAATTTAAAACTTTCTTAATTCAAAGCCTGCCTAAGTTGAAACTTTCTTCATTTCAAAACTTTCCTAATTCAAAACTTTTCTAATTTGAAAACTTTCCTAAAACGAAACTTTCCTAATTCGAACATTTCCTAATTTCAACTTTCCTAATCGTCCAAACCCTTCCAAGTCGAGTCAAATCTTTCCTAAGTCTAAGTTTCCTAAACCTTTATATTTCCAAAATAAGTCTAAATCTTTCTTCCAAGTTCTATTTTTCCAAATCAAAATCCAACCTTTTCAATTCCGAAATTCCAAATTCCAATCTTCAGTCTTCTATTCTAAATTCAAATCAAATCCTTTTTTTCAATCAAAATCTTTTCTTCCAATCCCACCTTCTATTCTCAATCGGACTCTTGTCCGAACTACAACTGACCTGATTCCTCTAAAAGGATACGTAGGCAACCTTCATAGGTGCGGTCACAACTTCTTTCAAATCTCTAATCTTCTTTAAGTTTCTATTTCCACAAAATCTTTTCAAATTTCCAATCTATTTTCAAACTTTCAATTCCAAATTTCTATTTTCAAATCTCTATTTTCAATTCCAAAACCCTTCTTTCCAAATTCAAACTTCTATCTCTTCCTTTTCAAATCAAATCAATTTCTTTCCAAATCTAATTTTCAATTCTCTTTTCTTGCACTTGCATACCATGCATCATGTTAGTTTCTTTTTAAAAATTCTTTTATAAAGTGGATAGGATTGAACAGTTGTTAGTTGAAGACTCTCATAGGTGAATCTAGGGTAGATTGACATGTAAGTACCGAAAGGGCGGGGTAGGGTGATGGCTTAGTGCGTCTTCCCTACACGTAACCAACCTCCGAACCTAGATCACTGTTTTCAAAGACCAAAAACGGAGTTATTTTTCAAAAAGGGCTAAATTTTTTCTAAAGGTTGCCAAACAACCTGTTTTCTTAAAAACCCTCTCTTGAAGCGGTATTTTCAAAAACCTTTTTCAAAAACCCTAAGTGTAGTCTTCAGATTATTCTTAGTTTTTAGGTGACCTAACTCACCTTAATCAAGTTAGGTGGCGACTCCAAATGTTTTTCAAAAGCCCTTTATTCAAATCTATTTTCAATTCAAACCTAGTCGCACTCATTCTTCTAGGAGGGTGAGTTCTAACGAGAGAGTACAGTGTTTTTTCCACTTGTGTGTGTATTCCTCGAGTGCAAAAAATCTGGGCGCGACACTGATATATCAAGAACAACCTCTAAGGTTGTCCATATTAGAGTTCCAAAGTCCTAGCCGTTTTCAAAAATCACTTTCGAAAACTTTTCAAATACCTATTTACTATAACATTCCAAAACCATACCTCCAAGGTTTTCAAAACAACACTTCAAAAAATTTTCAAAACTCTCTTAAATTGTTCCAAAAACATTTCAAAACCCTCTTTCGAGAGTTTCAAAGTTCTATTTCAAAACACTCCAATATTTGATTTCAAATCAAAACTCTCAAGTTCTCTTTTTCCAAAGACCACAAAGTGTCTTCAAACTTTTCAAATATCTCAAAGTGTCTTCAAAACTTTCCAAAGGCTCTAATGCGCCTATTTTTCATCGGGCTCCTGCTCGAACTACGAATGACCTAATTCTCACCAAATGAGATACGTAGGCAACCTAAAATGGTACGGTCATAACTTCCATTTCAACTCCAGTCCTTTTTCAAAAGTTTCTATCAATTCAAAGTTTTCTATCTCAAACCCTTTCAAAACTCCCATGTTTTCAAACTTCTTCCAAGATTTGCATCATGCATCATTCATTTGAGAAGTGACGACTAAACCCCGTTTTTAAAATTCTAAAAGTGGATATTAAGTGGATAATGGTAGCCGGTTATTCTAGTGAGTGAACAAATGGTGATTAGACATGTAAGTACCGAAAGCGCAGGGTAGGGTGATGATCTTAGGATAGCTTCCCTACACATAACCAACCCCCAGACCATAGATTTCTGTTTTTGAAGGACCAAAATAGAGTTACTTTAAAAAAGGGCTTAAACTCTAAGTGTCCCCAGTAGAGTCGCCAAGCTGTCACGGCCTCGATTTTCGCTGCAACATTCCCTGTGGGGGGCCCCCCAGGGGGAAAGAACTCGGTGCTCTCTTTTAGAACTCATCCTCCTAGAAAGGCAGGTGCAACGGTGTTTGAATTTTGAAATAGAATTAATTAAAGCTTTTTGAAAAGGTCTTTGGAGTTGTCACCTAACATATTTAAAGATGTGCTAGGTTATCTCCGCTAAGTAGAACCCAAGGGATAAGCTTAGGTTTTGAAAAGTGTTTTTTAAAAACGTCCTCATGAGAGGGTTTTAGAAGGTAGGGTTGTTTGATAACCCTAAAAATGTTGAAAAGCTCTTTTAAAAATTGACTCGGGTTTTGGTCTTTGAAACAGAAATTCTTAAGTCTGGGGGTTGGTTATGTGTAGGAAAGATGTTCTAAGACTATCACCCTATCCTACCCTTGCGGTACCTATATGTCTTATTCACCTTTTACTCACCTAATTACGACTCACTGATTACCTATGTTTAATGCTATCCACTTAGAAAACTGTTAAAAATAAAGTTTGAAAAAGAGTTTGAAAGATGGAATTGAGTTTGAAAATGGTTATGACCGCAAGTACCCCATGAAGGGTTGCCTACATAGCTCCTTAAAGAGGAACGGGTCAATCGTAGTTCGGACAAGAGTCCGATTGAAAGAGTTGAAATTTTGAAATAGGTTTCTATTTCTAGAAAGTTTCTATTTTTTAGAAAATTCTTATTTTTTAGAAAGTTTCCTTTTTAGAAAGATTGGACTTTGAAAATGTTTCTATTTTAGGAAGATTGGATTTGATTTTGAAATGTTTCTTTTTCAGGAAGATTGGATTTGAAAATGTTTCATTATCAGGAAGATTAGATTTGAAATTTTTCCTTTTGAAGAGATTTGATTTGATTTAAAAAGACTTGATTTGAAGAGATTTGATTTGATTTGATAAGATTCGATTTGAAAAATATTTGATTTGAGAATTTTGAAAATATTTTATTTCCTTTTAGGGAGAGATTTGTTTCCTTTTTAAAAAAGATTTGAAAAGATTTGAAAGATTTAAAAGGGTTTGAAAAGATTTTGAAAATCTCTGGAAGATTTGAAGAGGTTTTACTTCCTTTTTGAAAAAGATTTAGTTTGCTTAAAAAAGATAAGTTTGGATTATTTCCAAAATGGGGGAGTTGATTTAGGGTTTAAATTTGAAAAGTTTAAAAAATGAGTGATTTGAGATATTTGAAATGGAAGGTTTTGACTTGATTGATTCTAAAAAGGAAAGTTTGAAGATGAAAGGTTTGATTGATTTGGAAATTGATGGTTTTAAAAAAAGGTAGGAAGGTTTTTGGAGTTGGCAAAAATAGGATTTTCTAAGGATTGGACTTCTAGGGTTTAACAAATGCAAGTTTTGTTAATGGTTCAAAAATCGAGTATTTTAAAAACAAGTTTTAGGATCCGAAATCTAACTTGAATTTTAGACATCCAAATGAATACCGCACTTTGCCTAAAGTCATTCTAGCCATTAAAAGGTAAGAATCACTTTAGGCTCGTGACTTGAAAAACAACAAAGGCTCAAAGGCCAAAATGTAGACCTCTTCAGATAATTTTGAATGTCACACATTTTTCAAGACAACTCTAGTCATGAAATAACTAGGATAGTTTCAGGATTGTGTTTTTGAAAAGACACAAATATAGGCTAACGGAAGCCATTTTAATTGTTACACTTTTTTAGAAAAATCCTAACCATGAAAGGGTTAGGATCAACTTAGTATTGTGGTTTTTAGAAATTAACTTTGAAAATGATTTTTAAAGATAGAAATGGCAATAATGCAAATGCAATTTGACAATAGTAATAGTAAGAACCATACAAGGCTAGGTATCACTATATTGTAAAAGAGCCCCAAGGTCATGCCATGAAGCAAGTGAGAGTCAAGAAGAGAGTCTCGATCGGTAGTCTTCTCTCACTCACTCTCGATATGGACTTAACGTCCTCTTATTCCAAATATGCGAGAAAGGAGGTTTAGAGATTGGGGTTTAAAAAAAAGAAGAATAGTTATGTAAAAAAATTTTGTTGTTTTTTTTTTTATTTATTGGGAGCATCCAAAAGAAAGACAAACAAAAAGAAACTAAGGGAAGCCTAGCCTCGCAAAGGCCACTCTGGTCAGATCAGCTATCAGGCTCTGTACACTTGCTGAGCGGATCCTCCAGAATCACCAGTTGGTCTTCTTGATCATTGCCCATTTTGGCTAAAATATCCGCACTTTGGTTACCTTCTTTCTGGATGTGCGTGACCGAACAGTTGCATCTGTGGAGGAGGAATCTTGCATCCTCTACTAAAGACTTGAAAGCATAGGTTTGGGTCAACTCTTGCTGAATTGCTTTAACTGCATGGAGCGAATCGGATTCAATTCTACGTCACGCCTACCTTTTTGGAATGAGATGGTCAGGCCCTATCCCCCATAGTTCAGCTTCCAGACTTAAGCCAATCTCCCATAAAAACCAAAGACCGAATATCCCCTTTCGTCTCTGACCAGCCCTTCGAAGCCAGAAGGTTCAAGGTCCCTCTTGAGCTGCCATCTGTGTTCATTTTCAGTTTTCCTGCAGAAAGAAAATTCCATTTAATTAGTTTAAGAGATGGCAAACCAGTGTTATCAAGAGGAAAGAAGGCCTGATAAATTTCCATTTAGTGTGACATTATTCTCTTCATAGTGGCTTGCAAAACAAGGTCCTCATTATCAAAAACTTTTCTGTTCCTATCCTTCCAAATGTGCCAAGTCGTTATGATGAGCAAAATGTAACAAGCTATATCATTGACTTTAGTAGAATTATCTTTAAGGTTTCTTATAAGCCACTTAGAGATAGACCCCCTTTCCTCTAACAATAACCACTGGTTTTCTCTAACACTTCCCAAGTTTTGTAAAAATATGCTACCAGTAAGTATAGTTCTTTTTTCGCATGCATTGAAGTGTCTGAATCCAATCCAATTGATTTATTAAGTTATGTTTGGATCCTACATTTCTACTGAGGAGAGAAAGAAAGGGCTGAAAATAAAATTACTCTAATTATCAAGTTGCAAGGTACTGCGAGGGGTAAAATAAAATAAAATAAAAAATAATTGAGAAAAACATGCTATCTCATTTCACTTTATATTGAGTGGGAAAAAATGTAAGAAATATTGTCCATACTTATGTTTTGTTTTTCTTGGACAATGTCAGTATGTATTCGGTCTCATCACGTTGTTGATAAATACTTATTCATTTCTCTCATTTTCTGAATCTAACCAAACAAGAATATAAAATTGAAAATATCTCATTTTCTTCTTATCTTTGTTTTCCCTCAATATATTTGGATCCAAACGTGGTGTAAAGGATATGTTTGTACCCTTGCATTTATGTTGTATGTCTCACTCACACGATAGAATATATCAATCATACATAGGGTTGATTGAGTTGTCAGTTGTCACAACGCTGTAATTCATATCTCAAAACAAGTTTTCCCTCCCTCCCTCCCTCAAAAAATTTATTTTAGGGATGAGAAAAGTCCGTATCAATATCCTTAATTAGTTATATTTAATGAAAAGATTAATTTAATACTCTTTATTACAACGAACACATTAAAAGTCTCTGGGGATTCAAAATTTGTCTTGCGATTGTAGGACCTTGAACTTTACAAAATTCTGGAACTTTAACAATCACATTAGCAAATTCTTGAACTTTCGAATGGCCAGACTCTGTAGAATGAGTTTTAAAATTCCCCAAATATTTGTCAAATATACATCAGTAATAATAAGAACATGTAAATACCAATCTTTTCCAACACTTCTCATTTTAACCGGTTGTGTTGGTTTTGGTGTTATAAATAAAATATAATAATAATTATAAAAAAAAACCCAACAAACCACAACCATGCAAAGGATTAAATAAGAAATCACCACGAAGAGAGAGAGAGCATAAATCAAGACATCAAAGGTCATAGGGAGATAACCAACTAAGGCTAGTCTAATTGATCAAAGTTCCTAACCTCTATTAAAGAGGTCAAGAGTTCAAACCTCCTCCTCCATCATCTCCTTCTCAGCTTCAACCCTCTTTATAATTCTTTCCAATGAACCAACCAAAAAAACTCAACAGGGAGATTATATACATTTATGCTCAAGTGGGTCTTGAAAATTTAGACCTTAAAGAAAATTTTGCTGGTGAAATTTCTTTTTTTGTTGAATCGATTTTATTTCATCATTAGTGTTGTGAATTTTATCTCCTTTTCCCAAGGAGCTTTTTTTTTTTTTTCTTTTATCTGCACCAGAATTATTTTCTTCAAAAAAAAATATATACAAAAACTATGCAGGACTTGTACTAGCATGTGAGGTTTTCATAAATTTAGGGTCCTCAAAAATTAGGGGCTTCAGACAAGGGCTTTAGCCTTATGATTCAGCTGATGTAGGTAAACGTAGTATTTTGTAGATCAGGGGCTCAAACGGTGTGAAAAGATGGTAAATAGAACCAAGGAAACAACCTTAGCTGATCTACCAGCTGAGCTGAACTTCACTTTCATGCATCCTCGTACACCTAGAGTGGTCGGATAGTTGGCTACAGTTAGCAAGATGTCAGAACCAGGGAAGCGTTGCTAATTTCCTTAGCAATTAACTATATTTTTGTTATAAAAATAAAGAATATAAACTGAAAAAAATAAATTAACACAAAGTAGATATCGTGAATGGTTCTTCAGGAACTATCAAATATTTATTCTTTAGGAATATTTAGGGTTGATTTTCTGGACCACCCAAAACTTTATTGCCAGTATAAAATAATAATACAACATAATATTTACAACTCACCTAGACTGCTCTTTCTTCTCTTTTCTCTCTCTGTTCTTCCTCTCTTTGATTTCTTTCTTCTTTTTCTTTCTCTGCTGAGAGGCTCTCTAGACCTCTATAAAAAGGAGAAAGAGAGTAAGGGGGGAGGGGGCTGCGGAAGGGATGGCGGCTTATAGCCGCCGTCATCCCATACGTCACACTCCCCCTGGGATGATTTATTGGGTATGTTAAAACTGCCTCATTAAAATCTTGCTAGAAAAAACCCAGTGAGAAAAAAAAATCGTAGCGAAGGAAAAAGAGTACAGTACTTAACTCCCCCTAAAGAATAAGAACATTATTTACTTCATGAAAGATTTCTGAGACGGCGCATATCAATACCATACATAAGCTTTTCAAATGTTGCAGTTGGTAATGCCTTAGTAAATAAGTCGGCCAAATTATTACTAGACCGTATTCGCTGAACATTAAGATCACCACTTTTCTGGAGCTCATGTGTATGGAAGAACTTTGGAGAAATATGCTTCGTTCTGTCACCTTTAATGTAGCCTCCCTTAATCTGTGCAATACAAGCTGCATTATCCTCGTATAATATCGTCGATGTATCTTTGATTGTAGATAATCTGCAACTTTCTTGAATATGTTGAATCATGAATCTTAGCCAAATACACTCTCGACTTGCTTCATGAATTGCAATTATCTCGGAATGATTTGAAGAAGTTGCAGTTAATATCTGCTTCACCGATCGCCAGGATATAACAGTATTACCATAAGTAAACACATACCCAGTTTGAGACCTAACTTTATGCGGATCAGAAAGGTAGCCAGCGTCTGCATAGCCAATCAATTCAGGTTGTGATTCTTTGGCATAAAATAATCTCATATCAGTTGTCCCTCGTAAGTAACGCAGTATATGTTTAACTCCTTTCTAATGTCTTTGTGTTGATACAGAACTGTATCGTGCTAATAAGTTGACAAAGAATGCTATATCAGGTCTTGTACAATTGGCAAGATACATAAGAGTATCGATTGCACTAAGATATGGTACTTCAGGACCAAGAAATTTTTCACTGTCATCTTGAGGACGGAAAAGATCTTTATGTACATCTAGTGAACGGACAACCATTGGAGAACTTAATGGATGAGCTTTGTCCATGTAAAATTGCTTTAAAACCTTTTCAGTATATGCCGATTGATGGACAAGAATTCTATTGGATAAGTGCTCAATCTGTAATCCAAGACAATACTTGGTTTTTCCAAGATCTTTCATTTCAAACTCCTTCTTTAAATAACGAGCAAATGTTGTCAGTTCTTCAAAAGTTCCAATAAGATTCAGATCATCAACATAGACTGCAATAATAGCAAATTCAAATTCTGATTTCTTAATAAAAACGCATGAACAAATTGTATTATTCACATATCCATTTTTCAATAGATATTCACTAAGATGATTGTACCACATGCGTCCAGATTATTTTAACCCATACAGCGATCGTTGAAGCTTGATAGAATATAAGCTTCTAGATGAAATATGTGCTTCAGGCATTTTCATATATATATCATTATCTAATTCACCATATAAGTAGGCTGTCACGACATCCATCAGACGCATATCCAGTCCTTTTGAGACTGATAAACTAATTAAGAATCTGAACGTAATGACATTCATTACAGGAGAATAAGTCTCATCGTAGTCAATATCAGGTCTCTGCGAGAAACCTTGTGCAACGAGTCGGGCTTTATATCGTACTATTTCATTTTTCTCATTTCATTTTCGTACGAATACCCATTTATATTCAACAGGTTTCACATCTTCAGGTGCGTGGACTACAGGTCCAAATACTTTACGTTGTGCTAATGAGTGTAATTCTGCCTCAATAGCTTCTTTCCATTTTGGCCAATCAATTCTACGTCGACATTCGTCGACTGTCTGTGGTTCAGTCTCTTCATTACTTCTGGTAATACCAAGAGCTACTTTAAATGAAAATATGTTGTCGACAACCATCTTATTTCTCATCCAGCTTTCTCCTTTATTCATATAACTTATTGAGATCTCATTATTTTCAGGTACCATATCACTTACAAGAGATATCTCTTCAGGAGGTTTCTCTTCTGGGAATTCTTCTTCAAGATTTTCTTCTTCAGGAAGTTTAGATATTGTGTTCTCTTCAGAAACATCAACTTGCTTATGCATTTTTTCTTGTGTCTTCCTTTTTCTAAGAACTGTGTCTTTTGCACCGACAGGTCTCCCACGCTTCAAGCGTATTTTAGATTCATTTGCTGCTATACTAATAGATTGTCCTACAGGGACATCAATACGTGCTGGAGTATTAGCAACTGGTATATGTGATTTTGTCACATTCTTTGTGTCAGTGAACGCATTAGGCAATTGATTTATAATTGTCTGTAAATGAATAATTCTGTGTATTTCTGATTCACATTGACTCGTTCAAGGATCAAGATGAGACATTGTTGCAATATTCCAACTGATCTCTCGTTACTTTTCTAATTGCGTCATTTCTCCCCTTAATGGTGGGAAGACCGACTCATCAAAATGACAATTCACAAAACATGCCTTGAAGACATCACATGTTAACGGTTCCAAATATCTAATAATAGATGGAGAATCAAAACCAACATAAATTCCAAGTCTACGTTGGGGACCCATTTTAGTACGCTGTGGGGGTGAGATAGGTACATATACAGCACAACCAAAAACTCGTAAATGAGAAATATTTGGTTGCTGACCAATAACAAGTTGTAATGGTGAGTATTGATGATAAGCAGTTGGTCGGACTCTAACCAAAGATGCAACATGCAATATGGCATGTTCCTAAGCAAAAACAGGTAATTTTGTTTTCATAAGTAAAAGTCGAGCAATCAACTGAAGTCGTTTTATAAAAGTTTCAACAAGACCATTTTGTATATGTGTGTGGGCAATTGGGTGTTCAACATCAATCCCTATTGACATACAATAATCATCAAAGGTTTGGGATGTAAATTCTCCAACATTATCTAGTCGTATCGACTTGATTGGGTAATCTGAAAACTGTGCCCGTAAGCGAATAATTTGAGTAAGCAGTCTAGCAAAAATAATATTACGGGTAGAAAGTAAACAACCATGTGACCACCGTGTAGATGCATCTATTAAAACCATGAAATAACAAAATGGTCCACATGGACGATGTATTGGCCCACAGATATCCTTGTAAATTCTTTGTAAGAAGGACAGGGACTCAAGAATTACCTTGGAAGGAGATGGTCTGACAATTAATTTCCCTTGTGAATAGGCAGCACATGTATAATCATGTGACAACAGAATCTTCAGGTTCTTTAACGGATGTCCATGTGAATTGTCAATAATTCGACGCATCATTGTTGACCCTGGATGACCCAAACGATCATGCCATAATATAAAATTTTTTGGGTCAAGGCACTTCTGGTGCATCATTACAGGTGATTTTTTTGCTTTTATAGAAGTATAATATAATCTAGAAAACAATGCAGCAAGTTTTTCTGATATATATTTCTTTCCTGAAATATAGGCAATAATGTATAGCTGTTCTACATTATCTGCATTCGTCGTCTCAATATGATACCCATTACGACGTATATCTTTAAAACTAATCAGATTTCTTGTAAATTTCGTAGAATATAATACATCCTCAATGCATAACTTTGTCTCTCTTGGCAATATTATATTAGCCCTTCCGGAGCCTTCAATTAATTTTGTTGTGCCAGAGATTGTCTTGACATTAGCTTCAAGTAATGTCAAGTGTGAGAAATATTTTTTCTCGCGAAAAATTGTGTGTTGTTCCACTGTCTACTAGACATATAACTTCACCATTCATTTTAGATATACTCAACGTGTTGATACCATCCATGTATCTATATAACATATTAAAAGTGTTTAATTAAAACATGATAATTTATTGCAAAGATAAGCAGATGAAGGAAACATTACACAAGATGATAAAAAACTACATAGACTAGAACAAAGAAATAATAATATTAAGTAGTGTGGACATCTCCATCATCAATTAAATGGTCTATTCTTCCACTTGCATCTTCAAAGAAATCTGAAACATCAAGATGAGAAATATCAACTTGGCCATCAAAATCTGTAAAATGCATTTTTACATTTTTTTTCTTTATCTTTAATTGAGGCTTGGTAAAGCTCTCTCAAATGTTTGGGCGTACGACAGGTACGTAACCAATGGCCTCTCATCCCATACCTATAACAAGTATCTTCAGATTTCTTAGGAGGAGGTTGATTCTGCAACTCTTTTTCCCTTTTCATATTTATTCTACTGCTGGTGGTATGGTGTGGTATTTTTAAATCTCATATGATAACATCCATGATAATATCCACGATTGCGACCATTATTCCTGCCATTATCACAACCACGTCCGCGACCACGTTTGTTAAATGAGCTTGCATTCACTTTAGGGAATGGAACTGAACCAGTAGGTCAGAACTGATGATTTTTCAGTAACAACTCATTATTTTGCTTAGCCACAAAAAGACAGGATATTAATTCAGAATATTTTTTAAATCTATGCTCTCGATATTGCTGCTGCAAAAGCACATTCGAGGCATGGAATATAGAGAATGTTTTTTCTAACATGTCTTCATCAGTAATCTTGTCTTCACATAATTTTAATCGTGAGCTGATTTTAAATAAAGCAGAGTTGTACTCATTGACAGTTTTATAATCTTGCAACCTCAAGTGCATCCACTCAGATCTGGCTCTTGGTAGGATTACGGTCTTCTGGTGCTTGTATCTCTCCTTTAAATTTTGTCATAAAAGCAATGGATCTTTTATCGTGAGGTATTCCGATTTCAGTTCCTCATGAAGATGATAGCGAAGGAAAATCATAGTTTTTGCGCGATCCTGCTATGATGCGTCATTTTCCTCCACTATTGTTTGTTCAAGTATTTTTGTAATAAGATGGATCTCGGCATCAAGGATCCACGATAAATAATTATCGCTAGAAATATCAAGAGCGGCAAATTCCAATTTGGCAAGATTTGACATTTTTACAATACTAGACCATACAAAATAATAAGCTTAAATCAAGTATGGTGATAATATGATATATAAATAATTAAACGAAAATCAATGCACTATTTATTGCATTTTATATTATATTTTACTATTTAAATACTATTCATCACTATTCATGAATAGTAACATGCATCGATATATATATAATATTACTATTTCTGTCTTTATTCTAACTTTCAATCCATACATCAAAATATAGTCAAGTCACATGTCTATGGAAAGGTATTGAAATATGAATTCCAAATCTCTAACTATCATAGACAAATAATGCAAGATCTGAGATAAATAAAGCAACAAAATTTTCAAATAAACACTATTCATCGCAATAGTGAATTACTGTTCATATTATTCACATGAATTAAGTGCACAGTAAAGAATTCAAAATGAAAATAAATTACACAGAAAAAGTAGTATCATGATGTAAAGAAAATTACAAAGTACTTAGAGTCTCATACTAATAACGTGTTATAAAAGTAAAGAATATAAGCTGGAGAAAATAAATTAACACAAAGTAGATATCGTGAATAATTCTTCAAAAACTATCAAATATTTATTCTTCAAGAATATTTTAGGTTAATCTTCTGGACCATCCAAAACTTTATTGCCAATATAAAATAATAATACAACATGATACTTACAACTCACCTAAATTGCTCTTTCTTCTCTTTCCTCTCTCTGTTTTTCCTCTCTTTGATTTCTCTCTTCTTTTTCTTTCTCTGCTGAGAGGCTCTCTAGACCTCTATAAAGAGGAGAGAGAGAGTAAGAGGGAAGAGGGCTGTGAAAGGAATGATGGCTATAAGCCGCCATCATCCCATACGTCACACTTTCTGTTTGACTCCAAGATAGTATCATAGCGCAATAGGCGACCGTAGTCTGGTGTTACAATGTTCCCTGAGCATGGCAGAATGCAGAGTACGAGCACAGGGGCATCGAAGTCCCTTACCAACTGGGACACCTCGCAACACAATACGTTTTTAAGTGTTAATACAGAAGTTTGCAGACTTTCACATCCCATTTTGTTTCACCCACTATAGGGCTAACCACGCTCCTTTCACATCTCTGTATAGATGATACGGATATACTTTTTGTCTTTTTCTGCTTAAGTAAGAGTGAAATAGATCATCTCCACCTTCAAAATAACAGCTGCTTGAACTTCTTTTTTTTTTTTTTTTTTCAATAACCTCCTATAAAGATAAGATGACAATTGATAGCTTCAAAATAACAGCAGCCTCGGACAAACTCGGAGATAAAAACCTGAAAAAGGGAGAGTTTACATTGTAAAGCATCTCCAGTTATATTTCAAAAGTTAAAATCACTTCAGACTAGAAAGCCAAAAGAAATAAACAAATCAATCTTATCATTGGGATTCTGCAGTCAACAGAAACTGAAAATAAAGGAGAACCAAAGACGAATACACACGCGCGCATACAATTAGATACATAGTTATGTATATATATGATATTTCTATACGTATACAGTTGCAAAGAAAACTTCTTTGTTCAATCATAGAGCGAACAGATCAAATCCAATTGAACCTGTTTGATTGTGGAAGTCCAACTCCGCAATAACGTATCAAAACCAACTCAGAAGAAGGGGTATATATCTCCTCTTAGCAAATACTGATCCATCTCTACAATAATGCGTATCTTTCCCATTTTCCTTTTACACCCAAAAGCATCTCTTGCCAACACAAAAAAGCGGGGATTACTACCTACATAATGGTATTGAAGCATAACTAATGTATATTATGTTGCTCAATATTGCATACAAAATTTCATTTTATCTCTCATGACATGATAGAGAATCATTTCTTGATTATTCAATTTTACATTTTCAACTTACCCAGTCTTCATATAGAGCGTTAAACCCAAGCATGTAATGAAAGTAGATGGAAATTGTATGTTTCCGAACATTGGAAATTATGAGTTTCCATTTTTTTATTTTTTATAATGGATCACAAAAGAGCACCATCTAGGTTGCAATTTGCATGGAGATTATGACAAATGAGATCAAATAATTATCTAGTATACATTGTGTCTCTTTTCTTGTATTCAATACGATGTCAGATCCTAATAACAAAACTGCAAGTTTAATGGAAATACAATCCATGTTACCTGGATGGGGAAAAAATACTTTTGGTACATCAAATTCAACAATTAAACAGACGCACTTACACTTCACATTATGTTATGAACCAATAACTCCGCTAGAAAGCCTTCACTGCTAGAAGGAAGAACAGAAAAATACGTTAGAAATACCAATAACAACAATAAACTACAAGAGATACTTTGCATGGGATCGGAACTGAACTGAGGTCCAATGGTAATGATACATATAACTACCCACCATAAATGAAATTGACAAAAACAACCACTGAAACCACCAACAACTTGAATATTCAGCAAGGTTTGAGGTGAGCAAAGATGAATCATGCTGAGCTTTGAACGACCCCAAAAGAAGAAGTAAATGAACAAAATTTATTTGAGCTGACCGCTTTAAATGCAAACACTTTGATACTAGGAGGGTCTTTGTGTTGTTTTCTGTAATCTAATACAAGCATTAGATACAAGGTTGAGATTTGCAGCTCTAAATTTTCAAATCTAGATTCGTACTTTTCAGCAAGGAAGGGAACAAAATCCGTGATCTCCAATTGTTGAGCAATAAATAACTTGTTCAGCAAAATGATAACCTAGTCATATGTTCACCAAATCTTTCCTTCTTTCACTTTTTTCAGTGTATGTGGAGGACAAGCTATTAGAGGAATAATGTTATAGACCAATGGGGAAATAAAATATCACTGTTAAGTTTCACTATGCATGTTCATATGGACAATATCACAACAAACACCAAGAAGTAAGTTACTAGACCAAGAAAATACTACCTTAAAAAGCTACATTACAACTGAACTTGAAGATCAATTTCCAGTCGCCATACATCATAAGCAATAATTGCATATCAGAAAAAGAGTTCTATTTTTTTTCCCTGGAAATGAGTTTACCACCACAACTATGCACTATTGTAAGTACTCCCCATCTTCTTCCCTTTTCTCTATCCTCCTCTCTGGAGATACAATATTTGTAAGGAAAAATACCTGGAAAGGCAGAAAACCCATACCTGCCTCGACATCTGGGACAATAGTTTCTTCCCTTTGAACCATTTTACTTGCTACATCTTCTTGAGACAAATTTGACACTGTTAGATGTTGTAACTCTATGATTGAAGAGTCATCATTAACATAAGCTTACAAAATAATTTAACACATGATATACCCTAAGGTAATAACATCTCTTTTTTTATAAGTGATATCTTTATGTAACATCATATGCTTGGCACGGCCTCACGGATAATGAAATGAAATGAAATAACAGACATATAAAACCCATGGCCCCTCTTGTGTGTGTCTGTGCATCTGAAAAAAGTGGTATTTCCCACACCTGCTATGTCATGTGGACTGATATTAATTTCTCGGACTTGATCATCAAATCCTTTTCTTTTTCGAACCAATTTACCAGCTACATCATCGTGATAGGAATTTGATTTTCCGTCATGTTGAAATTCTGTGAGCGGAGGGCCAACAATAACATAAGCTAACAAGAAATATAACCATATAATACTTTATAGTTATAGTTAGAAAAAATAATTCTGCACTCACGGGGTCTCCGAAAATGGTTTTGCATCCCCATGTTTGGAACTTTGCACCTGTAGGAGAGTTGAAAGTTCAAAGTCATATAGAGTTGCAAAATTTCTCAAAATCACCTAAAAAGGAAAAGAAAAAGACACATCCATGATAGAGTTCATCCCAAGTTTTTTCTCCTTCCTATTATCCGTCTTCTTTTGTTTTTTTTTTTCCTTCTCTTTTTTTACAAATTCCCAGCCCTGAAAGGTAATCGTTAGACTGCTATTCTTCAATATGAACAATTTGCCTTCTTTTTTTTTCAAAAGATAGCTGAAACAAAGAATCAAATGTAGATATCTGCCACATTCAAATCAATTACTTGAAAATAACCAATTCTAGATTATCAAATCATCATATTATGTAACAATATACCTTCAAAACCATCATCGGAAAGTAAATTGCATTTCATTGAGTGCAAATTAAGTAGGATACAAGGTTTGAAGGCTTGTTTGGTGGTGTGGCGGCTTCTATGCAATGCTCTCGAGCATAAATCTTTTGAAAATAAATTTTTTAACCGTAGATGAATCATTTGAAGTTGATAAACATGAACCATAAATGATAAAAAGAATAAAACCATCTGTAAAAATTATTTGTCAAACTTTTGACATGTCTAATGTTAATGTTGATGTTATATCGAAGAGGTAATTATCAATGGTGAAGGTGGTCTGATGCTGTTAGCGTTAGTGGTGGTAGACTATCATAATATTATTGTATTAGTGGTGATGGTGGCAAATTAGCACTGCAGTGATGGTGGCAGATTAGCATTCCTTTCTATATCAATTCTTTTATTTTTTTAGTGAATTGACCATATATATATACATATATATATTTTGGTGGCACACTCATTCTTTTTATGTATTTATTGATATAATGTGGTTGGCACGTGGCAATATAAAAGTGACTATGTGTTAACTATAATCGTTCAGAAGGTATAACATACAATATTACACTTAATTTTCAAGGCATAGAACATTAAATATTAAAACGGAATCATGCTTGCATTACCAGTACAAAAGGGACCAAACCCAAACTTTTGGTAACTTTGGGGAGTTCTAACAATACCCATCCAAGTTGCATCCATGTGTTAAACATAAAAATGACAAATAAGTAATTCCCATTTGCTCCCTTAAAGAAAAACAAAAAAATAGGCGACCAGCATATGTTTCAGAGAAGCCACTAGACACACAAGACATGCAATTACATAGCTCAACAAGAAACAACAAAGTGTTTTATGTTAGGAAGCACGGACACTCCGTTAGAGGAGCAGTACCCATGTCAGACACGTGTCAAACACTTCCGAACATGTGTCGGACACTCCGTTTTATGTGTTCAATGTTTTATTTATTTATTTTTACATCGGACACAGCTTAGACACACATGTCCCATTTTGGACATTTTAGGGACACAACGGGGGCTTAACTATAAATTTTAAAACTAATTGTTGGATCGAAAAGAAGAAGAAGAAGAAGAACAAGTATGCTACTTATTTGG
Organism: Euryodendron excelsum; assembly: GCA_033060915.1. NCBI lineage: Eukaryota > Viridiplantae > Streptophyta > Magnoliopsida > Ericales > Pentaphylacaceae > Euryodendron > Euryodendron excelsum. Next base: position 15,330,653 of record CM065398.1, read on the forward strand.
TAGTTAATTTGTTTTAAGTGTAATGACATTTTAATGTTTTTGGTAGTTTATGACTTTTATAATATTATGTATTGATGGAACAACCTTTTTGTTGTTAATGTGTTTGTTTACTTTATCATTTTTAATGGAATGTAATAAACTAATTGTGAATGATTTCTTACTGATTAAATAGTGAAATATGTTGTTTTATTTATTTTACTTGGTGTTATCTCATATATTTTTTACTTTTTCTTTTGGTAAAATATTTATATATATGACACATAAAAAATATAAAAATATATTCTTTTGTTGTGTCTTTACCATGTCATGTCTTGCATTCTTTTAAAATTACCATGTTGGCATGTCTGACACTCGTGTTCGTATCTGTGCTTCTTAGGTTTTATGTAACTGAAGTTTGATTCAACAAGATACAAGGAAGTCTGCTTCAAACTGAAAATATAGGAAAATCTGTGCAAAACTGAATTGTATGACACAAGAAATAAATACTAGTAGAGCTTGTATTGCCTAGATTTTGGGGCTCCAAGCTCTGAATTTCCTAACAACACTGTTTATTAACTTTTCATCACTTAGTGTATAATGATTCGAGCAACCAGTAATTAAAGAAGTTCCTTCACAACTGCAGTCCACTAAGCACATCTACTAGCGTCTTCTCGATTATAGTAACATATGCAATAATTTTGAATGATAAGGAAGAACTTCAACGGCATGTACATGAGAGTGAAATGACAATAATTTGGCAAAGGCAACAATACTTATAACAGCCAGAATGGTGATAGTTATAAAAGAGGCAAGAACAAAAACAACCAAAATTAAACCTATACCATGTCGTAAACATTCCCAACTCCTTGTCAATGACCCAGTCGGCCTCTTTCACATGTTCTACCTCCAGGTAGCGTTTTATAAATTTGGAACCTTTTGACACTTCAACAGGGATAGCTTTAAATGTGCATGCCCGAACATGAAAGGTGCGGTCTCGGCCACCATTCTCAAATCGACTGCGGTTATAGTAGCAAATCAGACAAAACAAGTCATCCCTAAGATGAGCCACAAACCCCTTCATCCATGTTGAGGTGGAGATTGTATCAGTTACGTGATTCAAACCAACTACTGGAACCGTTACCAAATAATCATCATCTGGAAAGCAATAATTCTCAACCTCATAAGAACTCTCTAAGCAAATAGACGACTCATCATAATGGAAGGTTTCAACATCCTCCTCTTCATCTTGCTTGCTGGCAGCCAGATCATATGCATATACCTTAACGCCCTTGCCAGGAACATCAAGGGCAGTCTGATACAACAAATAGTCCACAACATCGGCCCCAAGGAACCATTCACCTAATCTTAAGTTATTAATTATCAGATCATCTGACCCAGCACTGGCAGTGGCACTACTGTCACCACCATTATGTACCTTCCATTCTTCTTTGATAACATTAAATGAATACAAGGTCTTACGACCAGAACGTCCAGCTAATTGCAAATAAATATTGGAGCCAATGACTGTGTGACCACAGAAATCCACGCGGAGATAGTCTTTGGGGTATAATAAAAGGAATGGGGGATTCGGGAGAGGGGTCCAAACATCCCCGAATTTTGGATCGAGGACCTCAAACACGGGGTCTATTTTCTCAGTTAACAAAGACCTCCCTATGGAATAGCCTGCAAGGGCATAAATTTCTGATGCACGGTCACAACCACCGGATGTGGCTTCCCTCCCTTCAGTGGAGGGCCCTTCCTCCATTCTTTCAGATTGCACTCGAAATCGTAAAAGTATACACCCTTGGGGTACGTTGCTCCATACAAGTCAATGTCACCCCCAATCACGTAAATTTTCGACCCCAGTGCGGCAAAACCAACACTGGTTAAACAAGGATGTTGCAGTTTGCTTAGCGGGTACATACGAATTCCTTCTTCACTTGTATCTATGGCCAACACATGGATCTTCTTTTCTGATTCAAACAGCAGGCATATACTCTCATTCTGCTTAGTGCTGCTCCCCTTTCCGTTTCCATTCCCCTTGTTGTTCCTCTTCCAATTCGACTTGCTGTTATGCTTCTTACCTTTCATTCTCACCTGCAATATCTTACAATAGGGTTCAAATAATATGAAGATTAAGCGGAAACAGATGAGGAAGACAACATGCACTCCCTTCTACAAAGGTATGCAAAAATATCTTTATGACACTAAATGTAATAACAGAGAGTAGCAGAACAGAAAATCAATTGAGAGAAACAGTCTGGATCAGCAAGATTAGCAGTCTAAACTAATGGTAAATTGAACAAATATCAGAACACCCACACTCCCAGACCCCCATAAACAAAAGAATTATATCGCTTCGCATTCCCACTTCTTTGTATTTGCAATCAGATAGAAAGGCATCTATACAAAATCCCTGTCGTAATAAGGAGAGGGGAAAAGCTGGTAGTTCTGAAATTCAGAACACATGTATTACCATTATTTGATAAATGATTACTGAACACAAATGGACATATGCAGAAAAATATCGCTACCTATTCATATATACATATATATATATATATATATACACACCCAAAGACAATATTCATATATATACATATATACACACATGTATATGGACGAAAATCGACTAACCTCCCGTTGCTTTCTAGGGTTTGGTCGTCCTTCAAATTTGGACCAAGTAAAATTTAAGCGTCGCAGCTGCGCGAATAGAAAATAGAGAGAAGAGAAGTTGGGAATAGCTGGACCTTTCACTGCCGTTTTGTAAGTCCCGACTACTTACGGGCTAACCTAATCTTGGGGGCGTTATTGTACACAAAATTATTTTATTTTTCAAATTAAAATGTTTTTGTTTTACATGAGAGGTGCAAAGTCCCACTTAAAAAAAAAATTCCCTACCTAATGTTGCGTAGACCAACTAACAAAAATTTGCATTACAGAAGGGTAGAGGAAAGAAAAACAAAGCCAGGAGAATGACCCACAACATCCTTTGCAAGGTGATTTGTGCACTGGTTGTATTCTCTCTTAGCCAAACAATAGTTGTCAGTCTCGTGTGGAACAATTTATTGCTTTTTTGTTCTGTACCAATATAGGTGCTTTCACTTCAAGTTTATTGTTATTAGTATTATATATTTATACAAATTATATTTTTATAAGAACAATTTAAATTACAATATGTAATTTACAATAATTATCTATAAATTATAGTGTATTATACTAGAAGACTTAAATCTATCTAGAGAAATCCTTGATCTATTTTCAAATTAACATTCAAAATGATATATATATTAAGACCATTTTCCAATAGGGGGAGTTGACCACCAAATGTCATGTGATGTTTCTCTTTTTCAAGGGAAAATATTTATTTTCACACCATTTTTACTTCCAAACGCCCTCAATTGTCCTTCACTTGAGATGATTGGGGGTATTTTATAACTCTAATTTTATTTTGTACCTAAATGACTAGACTTTTATAGGCTTTGAGGAAGATTGGAGAGGGATCAAGGCTTTTGAGCTCCAAAATAGTGTGAAAATACATGTGCTCTTAAAAAAGGACCACATGAAATGCACAGTACTTTTGATCATCAATTACACAAATAAAAGCTTACAAGCATAGTTATCATAATTGTACCGGACATCCGGTTCATTAGTTTAACCAGTTCAACTGTTGTTACCTTATATATTATGTTTGGTAAAAATAAACACAACAGCAGTGGCAATACTGTGGGTAAGAGTTTTGATTTCACTTATCACTTAATGGTCCTAGGTTCAAGTCTTCCAAGCTTCACTTTTTTAAAATTTTAATTTAGTCAACACATTGACTGTCCTCAATCAATGCTCGCAGGTGGGAAAGTGTAGAGGCCAGCTAGTTTATTGCCCTTTCGATCCAAAGGGCTAAACCGAACCATTAGACTAGCCAGTTCCCTGTTAAACGGGTTCAACTGGTTGGTCCAGTCTAGTTTTGATAACTATGTGTACAAGAGAGTGATATTGCAACAAATTAAAAGTATAGAGGCTTAATTGCTACAATTGAAAGCACATGGACTTAATTATTACAATTGAAAGTACATGTCCTGAAGTGAAACTTAGTGTAAAGTGCAAGAGTACAATATGTAAGTTAACCGTTTTATTTACTATTGTCTTGTCTGGGTAACTTAATAGTTTATTTAACCATCTTGCCTGGGTTTAAGGGGAAGAAGAAATCTGGGAGATGAGAACAATGTTACTGGTTATGCTCAGCTCTATTTGTCCAGCATTTTTTAGGTTGTGACTAAATTAAGAGACTTATAGAAATAAAGATAGAAAGAGGGTACAATTGACCAAGTGGCCTACTTGGGTGGGTGTTGACACCCAAGTTTTGACCTTCGGCCCACAACTAATCTTAAACCAGAGTCCAGTAGACCGGATGATAATTTAACTCCGACAACATCATTTGCAAAGATCGTATCTTTGATGATTCTAAACTGGAGTCTAGCAGACTGGGTGGGAGACCCGAGCTGCTGTACATCGAAAGGGATGAGATCTTAGTAGGCGACAATAGTGTCATGTTGGTTTCAAGGTTATGTGATGCGATCCCATATTACCTGGGAAAGCAGTGGGAAAGTGCTATATATGTAGGCACTTGTATCTTCTTAGTACAATGCATTTTAAAGCCATGCAAGCTGTAAACACTCCATTTTTGTCTGCTCGGCAATCTTCGGCCCAACCAGACTCACATGCAAACTTCATAGCACATTCCAACCCAGATCAACTTTCCAGATTCCAGTCTAGTCAATTGGTCGCTTCCCAGGCACATCGGGCCCAATCAAAGCCAAATGACCAAAATGTCCCTAGGTACCTCGGCATGCTCTTCAAGAAAGTACCTAAGTCCTTAGAGTGGTAAGTCCATCCCTTCCAAGATTGTCCTCAGATAGTTCGACATGCTCAAAATGCCATTCAAACCAACTTCAGACCAATTTTGGTGAATTGTTGTCAAAATGACTATTTTATCTCTAGCGAGGTAGTTATTCTTTTAAAGCACACAAGCTCTGGGTAGCAAATTGGTAGCTCTTAAGGCACTCCTATGAGTGTCATCCCAGTTCATTTTGGGACCATTCTGGTTAGTCCCGGTTCAAATGACCGTTTTGCCCCTAGCAAGTCGGTCATCCCTTTTAACCATACTGGCTCTAGGTATCAAATCGGCAACTCCCATAACACTCCCGAGTGTTCCTATCTTTTTTCTAGTTGGGCCTCGTAGCCCAGTAGCTTTCCAAATCGAATCGGAGCCACTTGCAGTGAAGCTAGGCCAAAAAATAGCTTAGAGCCACTCCAAGTAGTGCCCAAATCTTTGCCTTGCAACCCAAGGTTGAATCAAATCTTTGAGGTCATTTCCATACTAAGGGGGCGCCACTCCTAGTGGGGCCTCGCCAAATTTTGTCCACGAGTGGCGCCACCTCTTCTGGCTAGCACACCCACTAGGGTATTTTAAGTCCTAAAAATTGCAAAGAAACTCTATTAGACTCTCTGCAGCCCCTTGAAAATCCCCAAAATCTAAATTCTCTCAAAGGTAAGAGCCTCATTTGCCTTTTACACTCTAACCCTAGCCTATACACCTCTATCCCTAGCCTCCAAGGTCTATTAAAGGTCATTTTCAGCCACTTCAAAGCTCTTGAAGATCACTCAAGTCCAAGTCAAGACTCCATTGAAGGTTAAAGAAAGGTTGAAGACAAGGAGGATTTCTGTTTTACTTTTATACTCTCCTATTCCTTCTCTTCTCCCTCCTAGTCCACTTGGACTATTCTCTATTTTAATCCTTATCTTTTACCTCCTCTTCTTGCATACTTGAAACATGAGGACCTTGGGTCCATGCCTAAGGAAAGCCTTGGAGAGGTCACCGGTTGAGGGCCTTCCTATAGTCTGCCTTGTGATGGTGTGGTGTTAAGCCCTCTTGATTATATGATGAAACATTTAACCTTGTATGTTCACGACCCTTTGTATTATTATAACTGTCATGTTCATACATTGGCTACAATGGTTCTACTTTCAAACTCAAAATCCTAGAATGATTTTAACCTATTTGTGGTTAGGGCTTTCCTAGGGAAATGGCATATTCAAAGTGGCCACCAAGGTCCATATTAGGGTTTTAAAACCCTAATTTGATTTCAAACTCACAATCTTAGGGTAATCTTAACCTATTCCTGGTTAGGGTTTCCTCAAGAGAAAGTGGTACATTCAATGAGACTCTTAAAATCCATATTAAGATTTCAAGCCCTAAAACACCTATTTCAAAACATGATTTTTAAACTTCTTTAAATTTCATGTTCAAAGATTTTTCCAAAAATCAGTCCAAGAGTTTTTTTCTTGAAGTCCTAGGAAACCATGTCTTAGGAAGTCTTGTCTCGCCCCTTAAACTCCATTCTAGCATTCATTGCATTCAAGTTGCATCAAAATGGTGTTCAAAGTCCTTGTTGCATTATGTTTTCAAAACTTGCATAACTCTCTTGAGTTGTCTTCAAAAAGTGTCATATGAAATCATAACTTTTTCAAACCAAAAGTTTCACATAAAATTATAGAACTTGTCACATAAAATCATGAGTTTTCTATGTAAAAGCTTTCAAACAAAATCTTAGATTTTAAGCATCAAATAAGATATTTCCTTTTTCAATTCAAATGTTTCCTTTACCAATTTCAAATCAAATCTTCTATTTTTTTAAAACAAAATCAAATATTCTACTTTTGGAAACAAAATCAAATCTCCTATTTCTTAAAACAAAATTGAATATTCTATTTTTAGAAACAAAATCCAATTTTTCCTTTTTAATTTCAAATCATATTTTTCCTTTTTCAACATGAAATCACATCTTTTCCCAAATAAAATCATAAAGATTTTCACATAAAATCATAGATTTTCAAAGTGCATACATGTAACCATTAGGGTCAACCTTAACCCTAAACCATATTCCAAGACCACCTTTCCAAAACTCTAGGTTACTTAAACCCTAGTTGGCTGACCAAATCCTAGTTGGTCCAACTCTAGGTTAACCTAACCTTAGTAGTCCAACCCTAGGTCAACCAAACCTCAGTTGGTCCAACCCTAGGTTAACCTAACCCTAGTTTACCCAAACCCTAGTTTACCTAACCCTAGATCACCTTAACCATAATTTGCCCAGCCAAGGTTGGATAGCTTTAAGATTTTAACTCTAGGACCTTTTTCAAACCCCAACTCAAACCCAAAAAAAAAAGATTTCAAAGCTCTCTCGAACTTGTCTCAATCCAAAATAGCTAGACACTTACTATATTTCAAAAAACTACTTTAAAAAATGATTTCATAAACTTACAACTCTAAAGTGATCTTAACCCTTTCATGGTTAAGATTTCTTAAGAAAAGTGACACATCAAATGAAATGTGTAAGGTTCATATTAGGGTTCCACATCCTAAACATTTTCAAAAAGCTCTTTCCAAAATCTATTTTCAAACATCACATTCTTGAGACAACCCTCGGCCTTCTATGGTTAGGGTTGTCCAAGTTAAAGTGAGATATTCAATCAAGGGTTCTATAACCCTAAAGTCCAAAACCCTAAGGGAAGTGTCTACCCCCTTTTGAAAAAATGTTTTCCAAAAATCGTAACCTTAAAGGAGCTTAGTTCTCAATCAACTAATCTCGTAAAGACAATGAAACATCAACATACCTTTTTTAAGGTGTTCAAAAACTATTTCAAAAATCTTTCCAAGACAAGTTCACAAGAGCTTTTACAAGTCCAAATCCCACTTTCAAACCCTTAATCAAGTTTCCAAAACTCTCTTGAGTTATGTTTAAAAACATTTCAAAATACTTCGAATCTTATTTCAAAAGCTCTTCCAAAAACTTTCAAGTTCCATTTCAAAAATACTCCAACATCCAATTTCAAATCAAAACTTTCTTGAGTGTAAGTTTCAAAATATTCCAATACTCCCAAGAGTTTTTTTTCAATCGAACCCTTAACTTGATTCTCGGTAAATGAGATACGTAGGCAACCTTCATAGGTGCGGTCATAACTCCTTTTTAAACTCAAATACCCCTTTTCAAAATCAAACCCCAAGTTTCTTTCAAAATTTCTTCAAATTGCATCATGCATTCATACATAAAAAAAAAAGTCTTTATTTTTGGACTGCAATATGGGCTAGGTTATGGGGTATTTGAAAGGAAGGGCTAAAGGTTCAAAACATTTTGCTTTTATTTAGTTTTTCAAGACCTATGATCACCTTGGACAGCTAGACTCTCTCTTATTGTTGCTCACTCTCTATTCCCCCCCCCCCCCCCCCCCCACCCCTCTTTTGCTTTTGGATTTGAACATACCCCGACGTTGTGTTTTCTTTGCTAGATCTTCATATATTGTCTTTTTTTTTTTCACCGATCCCAGATCTGTTACTTTTGAACCATGGTTTTCTTATAGATCTTCACCAGGTCAATAGGTTTTGTATCTTTCCATGCCTCCATCTTTTTACCGACAACATTTTTTTTTTTTGGGCACTCCTTAAGCCTATATCTACTCTGCATTTACCTTTTCCTATTTAATCTGTCTCGACCCATTGTGGGCAATAATCACTAGGCTAGATTTTTCAAAGGAAAGTAATCAGTTCAACTGGGTTTTGCAAGGGGATGCTTTTAACTGTATGATAAAGGAATTGAGGGTCTCTCTTCATTTCAATCATTACTATCACTACTCTATCAAAGTTTCCGATTACACATAGTAGTGCTTTACAAAAATTGAGTTGATGGGTGATGCGAAGATTTCTCCACTTATCTCTTTGGCTTTCTACTGGATTTGAAATATCTTTTTGAGATATCCTTCCTCGAACTAGTAGGGCTTGACTTTGAAAGATCTGGTGATGCATCTTTGACAACATTAGGCATGGCAGATGGCTGCAATTCTCTTTTCATCTAGGAGGCAAAGTTGTTCATGCCGGTCTTTGATTTAGTCTACTTCAGTGAATTGAATTTCTATGAGGACCCTGTCATGCCTCGATTTTTCGCACTCAAGGAATACACGCACAAGTGGAAAAAATAAGTTACTCTCTCGTTAGAACTCATCCTCCTAGAAGGACGAGTGCGACTAGGTTTGAATTGAAAATTGATTTAAATAAGGGCTTTTGAAAACAAATTTGGAGTTATAAGCACCATATTTTTGCCTGCTCGGCAATCTCTAGCCCGACTGAACTCCCTTTTAAAAGTTCGTAAGCACATTCAAGCCCAAATCAACCTTCAAACCCCTATCCAATCAGTCAACTGCTTCTCGAGCCCGCTGGGCCCAATAGAGGCCTAATAACCAAACCTGCCCCTTGGGCCTCCAGGCACATTTTAGGAAAGTTCAAAATCCCAAGTCCACCCTTCCAAGGTGCTATTAAGCACTTATGCATACTCCACACGCCATCCGGTCCAATTCTGGTCTCATTCCGGCTAACTCCGATCAAAATGACCGTTTTGCCCTTAAACGCCCCAGCACTGCACAAACCCCACCAGACGGTAAACGACTCTTCCGAAACCATCCCTGAACGACTCGGCGCTCTTAACATAACGCTCCAATCCATTCCTAACCACTTCCAACCAAACCCGGTCAAAATGACCATTTTGCCCCTGATGACCCGAACGCACCCCAAAACAACATTGGTCCTAGGATATTAAGCAGCGGGTCTTGTCACACACCCCTGTTTAACCTAAGGAGGACCTTACGACGCTAAACACCCACCACTCGACAAAAGTTCCCTGGAGCATCTCGCAGACGCTCCACCCAAATGGCCTTTTCTCTTGATTCCCTGGTTATAACGCACCGTCAAATGACTTGAGAAATGCGTAAACCAGGGAATTCCTGAAAACTCTTCCACGGATCTTTCCATCGATATGGCTCGATCGGATAGATCTCTTCCCAAAGCTCCTCATCGTATGGCTCGAAAACTACAACTTTCGGCAACCCCTGAAGCGTCTCGCAGACGCTCCGCCAAGGTTGATTTTTCACCAATTCCCTGATTGAAACACACTGTCAAATGACTTGAGAAATGCATAAATTAGGGACTTCCCAAAAGTACTTTCAGAATAATTTACATCGGTACGGTTCGATCGAAGATATCGCTTCCCGAAGGCCTCAGTCACACGGCACAAAAACAACTACTTTCGAACACCCTCGGAGAGTATCACAGACGCTCCACAAAGATGTCCTTTTATGTATGCTTCCCGAGACAATATCCCACCCTTCCAAACATAATTCAAACTTTTTGAAAATGTGAAAGTTCACAAGAAACCCTAGGAGAACACCGTGGGTACAATTGATTCCCCTGAAACCTTCTCGATTGGCTCAATTTTTGAGACAAAGTTTGGATGAACCTTCCCGGTGATGGACTGTATGCCACATGCGCTCAAATTTTAATCAAATCGACCAAATTTCGATCAACCGTCGAGATTTAACCAGTACACTGGGTGCCACGTGGCATTCTCCCAATGGAATAGTACCCGCGCATGTAGGACATGCACCTATGTAAAATTTACACAGGCGCATGTACTACATGCGCTAGTGTCAAAAAAATTTGCCTATAAATACCAGACCCCCCTTGTATATTCAAGCACCGAAAATAGATGCGAAGCCCTCCTAAAATTGCTCCAGAACCTCAAATCTCTACATATATTTCACCCCTCCAACACTTAGGCTAGATTCTACCTCCCTCAAGCCTATACACTTCACCTACAAGGCCTTATACACCATTGCAAACTCCATTCCAGTGCCTCAAGCCTTTTTGAAGTCATTCAAGCTCCAATCAAGACATCCATTGAAGACTACAAGTGTGTTGAAGGCAAAAGGTGGTATTCCTTTTACATTTTTGTCTTCCCCCACTCTTCTCTTCTCCTTCCTAGCCTACTTAGGCTATTCTCTATTTTTATCCCCATCTTTAACCCCCCATTCTTGCATGCTTGAGCCAAGAGGGCTCTTAGATCATGCCTAGAGGAAAGCAAGTGAGAGCCACCATGTAGGGGGATCTCTCACTAGCCTACTTTAAGATGGTATGGCCTAGGAGCCCCTTGTTTATGTGGTGTAGCCTAAAAGCCTTGTATGTGATCATGACCCCTTACATAGTACTATTTTGATCATGTCTTGTGTGCTTGGCTTCATTTCCATGTTCTACAATGCTTACATTGCTCTTATTTCTATGCCATTTCTAAGCTCTATATTTCTTTCGAAAATGGTTCCAAGAGTTGTCCCCTTGAAGCTTAGGATAAGACCTTCGAAATCATGCCTTAGAGAGTTCCCCACTAACCCCCTAACTCTCATTTGGCATCATTGCATTTTCACTTGCATAAGAGTTGTTTTCTAACTCTCTAATTTTCAAGTCTTCCATTCTCTCAAGTTTAGTGGTTGGAATGGCCCCATGGAACCCTCTCTTGAGTGGTTTCCCTTTTTTTTGGCCATAGGAATCCTCTCTTGATAGAATGGCCTCCTACAAAAATAGTTTTCAAAACTCTTTTCAAAAAATGGTTATCAAAAACTCATTCTCTCTATCTTTGCATTAAAAATAGTGCCTTAAAAGGTTGTCATCACCATGTTGATTTTTAGACCCCTTATGTTCTTGTCAAGATTATGGTTATAATGGCCATGAAGAAACTTTCTCTGGAATGGTCTCCAAACACCAACCATATAAACCATACTCTTGGCTAGAGTCAAAATTTTTATAGAAATGATCTTCAAAAAGGTTATCCACTAAAGTCCATTGCATAACATGTTTTGTTTTTCAAAGCTCTTTCTAAAAGTGCATTAAACCAACTTTCAAAACCATTTTTCCAATCCAAGCCGTAGGTTAACTTGACCCTAGTTGACCAAACCCTAGGTTAACTTGACCCTCGTTGTCCAACCCTAGGTTATCTTGACCCTAGTTGACCAACCTTAGCTTAACTTGACCCTAGTTGTCTAACCCTAGGTTAACTTGACCCTAGTTATCCAACCCTAGGTTAACTTGATCCTAATTCTCCAACCCTAGGTTAACTTGACCCTAGTTCACTCACCTTAGGTTAAGTTAACCCTAGTTAGTTAACCCTAGGTCACATTAACCTTAGGTTAACCCAACCTTATATAGTTAACCATAGGTCATCTTAACCCTAGGTTGACCTAACCCAAGTTAGTTAACCTTAGGTCAACCTTAACCCTAGGCCAACCCAACCTACGTTAGTATACTTCAAGGTTCCAACTCTTTAACCCTTTTCTAAATGATCACTCAATTTCAAGCTATTCTCGTAACGCATTTTTCCAAAACCTCCTACTACTCTTGATTTCAAAAAACCAACTCCATAAACTCTTCAAATGTTCTTACACTTCATCTTTAAGGCACTTCCAAAAATATTTTCAAAATGTCACAAATCTAAGGTATCCCTAGCCCTCTCATAGTTAGGGATTCCAAGGAAAAGTGATAAATCAAAAACAATCTCCAAGGTTGTCCATATTAGGATTCCAAACCTTTGGCCATTTTCAAAAACCACTTTCAAAACTAATTCATCAAAACGTTCCAAAATCATACCTCTAAGGTTTTCAAAACAAGACTTCAAAAACACTTTCAAGTTCTCTTGAGTCATTCCAAAACATTTTTTCAAAGTTGATCCAAAAACATTTTCAAAGCACTCCACCATCCAATTTCGAGTCAAAGCTTCCAAGGACCTCAAAGTGTCTTAAACTTTTCCAAGGACCCCAAAATGTCTTTAAACCTTCCAAAGGCCCTAAAGCGCCTATTTTCCATCGGGCTCTTACCCGAACTACGATCGACCTGATTCTCGCCAAATGAGATACGTAGGCAACCCAAAAGTATGCGGTCATAACTTTTATTTCGACTCCAAATCCCTTTTTCAAAAATTCCAATCAATTCAAAGTTTCTATTCCAAACTCTTTCAAAACCCCCATTATTTTCAAACTCCTTCCAAAAACTTGCAGCACGTATCATCCATCCGAAAAGTGATAACTGAACCCCGATTTCAAAATTCTAAAGTGGATATTAAGTGGACAATGGTAACCGGTTATTCTAGTGAGTGAACCAAGGGTGATTAGACATGTAGGTACCGAAAGGGCGGGGTAGGGTGATGATCTTAGGATATCTTCCCTACACGTAACCAACCCCCGAACCATAGATTTTTGTTTTCAAATGACCAAAGTGGAGTTATTTTCTAAAAGGGCTTAAGTCTTTTCAAATGTTGCCAAACAACCTATTTCCTTAAAAACCCTTTCTTGAGGGAGTTTTCAAAACCTTTTCCAAAAAACCCTAAGTTTAATCTTCGGATTAACACTTAGTTTTAGGTGCCCTAACTCACCTTAATCAAGTTAGGTGGCGACTCCTATTTTTTTGAAAAGCCCTTAGTCAAACCCATTTTCAAACCTAGTCGCACTTATTCTTCTAGAAGGATGAGTTCTAGTGACATAGTTCCGTGCTTTTGGTCTCCGAGCCGAAAGGATCTTGGACACCTAAAAATCGAGGCATGACAGCTGGCGACTCCACTAGGGACACTTCGAGGGTTAGGCCATTAACATGTCTCTTCACCCTTCACTCACCCAGAATCTCCGGTTACTTTGTCTAGTTTATCCACTCTTCAAATTTTCCAAGCTTCCAACACAAATTCTATTCTCCAAAACAATTTTCAAATAAGTGTCATCGCTTGCATCCATTGCTTACTTTTATGCTCTTACATTAATCATCCATTTTACCTTGCATTGAGTTTTTCAAAAAGCTACTAACTCTTTGTATTTGTCTTTTGTAGATGGACCTTTGTTCACATTTTATTTAATGTCTTATTTATTACCATGTATGTGATGAATGGACAGGATGTGATGTGTGTTGTTGGGTCCTTTCCTCCATTTTCAAAAATTCCACACACACTTGGTGCGCTCACTTGCATTTGCATTTTGCATATATTACATGGTTACTACCCTTCTAGATAGAAAGGGGAACAGTATATTGACTGTGGGTAGATGTTGTACCAGTTTCTTAGCCTACGCTCTCTTGATAGTTTTCCCGCTCGAACCACCAACCAAAGATGGAGTTCACCCTTTCGGGGGTGGACGCTGGAGGTTTGAAAGTTTGGGAACCAAGCTTTTTAGGAAGCATTAGTAAAGCCCCAACCTCATGCTCATGTAGCACCCCATGCATAGCTGAACCTCTGCCGCATTTAGGACACACGCGTCAATTTCAAAACCAAGGAGGAAAGGGCAACCGCTTTACTTTCCCTTATATATTTTGTTCAATTCATGTTGTTATATTATTCAATCATGCCATTCTATTATGTATATGCATCATAACCGTTCATGCATCGGAGTTCATTCCAAGACAAGAGTTTCCAAAGTAACTCAAGTCGTTGCATCTTCATCAACCCCTAGAGAAAGGCCCAATGACCTTCTCGCTCAAATCAAGCCAATCCAAAACTCTTAAGGGTACCACGAGACCCTAAGGGTTCATGACATGCATCAAAGTCATCTCATAAAGAGGGCCCTAATCCCTCTTTGCTCATGGAGATAAGGCTGCCAAGAAGACTAAGGGGCAATTCAAATCAAGGTCTCCTACCAGCCTCTGGTCAAGAAGGAGAATCCGAAGACTCAAGAGTAGTTAGGATCCCATGATGTAAGCATAGAATAGGCGAAGGTCCCAAAGAAAATGTTCCCCTTCCCCTTCAAATGTACTTTCAATCAAATGCAATAAAACTATCCTTTCTACTTTCATCGAATGAATGCATGAATGAATGAATGAACAGGCTTGCACATATATAGTATTGCATGCAGGGGCAACCCCCTATCTCCAAAAGTGAGCCAACACATCATGCTTAGCACCCCTCTCAAAATAGGGGCACCCCTAGGGCATGCATTGCATAAAAATCTTCAATCTAAAGACACTAACTTCTCCTTTTTATTTTTCTTTTACATTCTCATTGTCTTCTCCCTAGCTTACAAAGGCCAAGAGAGTCAGAGGGTGAACCAAGAATAAAAAGGGGGTCTTCTAAACTTCTTATTCATTGCCATTATGCTGTCCATATAATTACTATTAGGCTCATGCATTAACATTCATCCCAAGACAAGAGTTTCAAGAAACTCAAGTCATTACATTCTCATGCATTTAATCAACCGTAGAGAGAAAGGGATAATCCAATCTCATGCTAATCAAACCTACCTAAACCCATAAGGGTTTCTCCAACCCTAAGGATTCATGGTATGCATAGAAGCATATCTCAAGAGAGGCCCAAATCTCTCTCCGTCCATGGAGGCGGGATCGCCTAAACAAACAAAAAGCAATCAGCCTATGCCGAAGAATGTATTGTATTGCATACAGGGGCAAACCCCTCATCCGAAATGGACTCAACATCATGCCTAGATTCCCTCAAAGAAGGGACCTCTATAGGACATGCATTGCATAGAATCTTCAACTCCACATACTAACTACATTTTGTTTTCTTTTTCCAGGTCCAAGAGCACAGTCAAACAGATAGAATCCCTCCGGCATCTTGCCCAATACATAATTCATGCAAAGCCATGACCTCGACACCATATTGCCATTCCACTAGACCTTAAACTCCTAAAGCCATCCATGTGCAATCAGATGCCACACATGGCAAATGGAGTGTGGAGGATGCTAGCGTGATTCCAAAAACCAGTCTAAAGGGTTTATTGTAGAAAAGGGGGATTTCTTTCAAACTCGTTTCTTAATTTTCAATTTGAATTTGAGCATGAAAATAACATCATCTAAATGAAAAGGATCCAAAGTTTTCATATTTATATCATTGTCTCATGGCACTTTATGAATGAGTCTTCTTCTTTAGGAATTTCCCTTCGAAATATTTTACCCTAACTTGGAGGATAGGATAGCTGTAAGCACCCCATTTTTGACCGCTCGGTAGTCTACACTCCGTCCAGACTTGTTTTCAAGTCATTTTGGGCATATTCCAATCGAAACCAATTCTCTAGGTCCAAATTCTGTCTTTCCATCGCTTCGCGGGCTTGTCAGGCCCAAATAGAGGCAAAATGACCAAAATGCCCTTAGGGGCACTGTCCTTTCTTATTCCAATTCCAATCCCTCTCTTGAGACAGTTTATTCCTCGAGACAGTTCGAGTAGCAAAACTACTCACAAAACCGTTAGAGTAGCGGAAATACTCACAAAACCGTTAGAGTAGCGGAAGTACTCACAAAATCGTTAGAGTGATGGAAACACTCACAATCCAGGCACGTCTCTTCGGAGACGGTAAGACCCCTTTCCAATCCCTCTCTCAAGACAGTTTATTCCTCGAGACGGTCCGAGTAGCAAAACTACTCACAAAACCATTAGAGTAGCGGAAATACTCACAAAACCGTTAGAGTAGCGGAAGTACTCACAAAACCGTTAGAGTAGCGGAAATACTCACAAAACCGTTAGAGTGGCGGAAACACTCAAAACCCAAGTCAACACCAGTGTCTGTTAGCCCACTTTGGTGAAAAAGGACCAAACTATCCTTTGGACATTTTCTAAGACTTTCCGATCAAGATGACCATTTTGCCCCTAGGCATCCGGATGCCCCGGGAACCACACCGACTCTAGGTATTAAACCGGTAATGTCCCGAGAATACTTTTTATAGTGTTCTCAACCTCCCCTTACCTTTCCGGACCATTCCGAGTCAGTTCCGGCAAACCCAGTACAAAATGACCGTTTTGCCCCTAGTGGGCCGGTCTCCTTTTCCGACCACGCCGGCTTTGGGAGTCAAACCGGCAACCTCTGGGAACATTCTAAATAATGTTTCCAGATCCCAAGTTTTTTTTCGGGACAATCCAAGTTCGCCCTAGTAGCTTCCTAAGCCGATTGACCGTTTTGCCCCTAAGGGCCTGGTCAACCTTTCCGACCCACCTTATCTTCATTTTTCAAGTCAAATATCTCCAGGACACTATTTTAAGTGTTCCTGCTCCTTTTCGGTCTTCCGGGTCATTCTCGGCTCCTTCAAATCATTCCCGGACTTTCCGGAGTTACTCCTAGTGAAGCTAAGCTAAAAATTGCATGGTAGTCACTAGTACAGGCGCCCAAATCTAGTCAAAGACACATTGCTTGCTGACCTTAAACCTTTCCTAATTGGCTAGTGCCACTAGTAGTGGCGCCAAGCCAGAAAATGGCCTAGCGCCACTCCTAGTGGCGCCAGTGTAAAGTTTGCCCTGGCGCCACTGCAACAGGCGCCAGGTTTGTCCAACTTCTATAAATACAGAGCCTCATTCAACGTGAAAGGGGTCTGCAAACTTAACCTAAAATCCTATATTTCGATATACAGAGCTCGAGCACCTCCAAAAACTCTAGTTTCCTTAGGTTCTCCAAAACCCTAGCCACCCTACACTAAACCCTAGCCACCATACACAAACCCTAGCCTCCTATACACTCATACACACCCCTATACACTCATACACTAGCCTTCAACCATCCTTTGAAGACTTGAAGAGCTGCAATCCAAAGCTTGAAGACAACTCTTGAAGACTGAAGGTGAAGATCAAGACAAAGACCGAAGACAGATGACAGCGCGGCGTGCAAAATAAAGAAGACATACGGTAGGTTTTCTCTTTAATTTTTTGCACTTCCCCCCTCTCTCTTCTCTCTCCAACCCACTTGGGTTTTCTCTATTTTAATCCCCCATCTCTTTCCCCCCTTTTCTTTGCATGCTTGAAATAAGGGGACTCCTGGTCCATTTGTAGGATTAGACTGTTGGAGAGTCACCATGTCGGGGGCTTTCTTCTAGTCTAACCAAAGACCACGTGGGTCCGGCCCCCTTGATTATGTGGTGAAGCCTTAACCTTGTATGTTCACGACCCCAAATTGCATTGTGCGTATCATAGTCTTGCATCTTCCAAAAACCGTTTTCAAAGTTGTTTTTCAAATCGTTTTCAAACTTGTTTTCAAAATTGCATCAAAATCTCTTTTTCAAAAACTAGTTTTCAAAACCACAATTCTAGGGTGATTCTAGCCTTTCCATGGCTAGGTTGCTTTAGGAAAGTGTTACATTAAAAGTGACCCTTTTGGTCTATATTTTCAAACCTTATTGTTTTCAAAACCACTTTCTTAAAGTAGTTCTAGCCTTCTTATAGCTAGAATCACTTTAGGAAAGTGAGACGTTTTCATACTTTCCAAAAAACTCTCTTCAAAAATCTCTTCCTAAAATCTCTTTTTCAACTCCTCTCCAAAATCTTTTCCTCAAAATCCACTTTCTAAAAACACTCCCTAGATTCACCTTCCTAAAAACTCTCTCCAAAAACCTTTCTAAAAAACTCTATTTCCAAAATCTTCCTTCTAGAAATTTCCTCTCTAGAATTTTCCTTCTAAATCTACGTTTCTAAAAACACACTTTCCAAAATGTAAGCACCCTATTTTTGACCGCTTGGCAGTCTACACTCCGTCCAGACTTGTTTTCAAGTCAATTTGGGCATATTCCTATCGAATCCAATTCTCTAGTTTCAAATTCCATCTTTCCATCGCTTCGTGGGCTTGTCAGGCCCAAATAGAGGCAAAATGACCAAAATGCCCTTAGGGGCATTGTCCTTTCTTATTCCAATTCCAATCCCTCTCTCAAGACAGTTTATTCCTCGAGACGGTCCGAGTAGTAAAACACTCACAAAACCGTCAGAGTGGCGGAAACACTCACAACACCGTTAGAGTGGCGGAAACACTCAAAACCCAGGCACGTCTCTTCGGGGTCGGTAAGACCCCTTTCCAATCCCTCTCTCGAGACAGTTTATTCCTCGAGACGGTTCCAATCCAGGCACGTCTCTTCGGAGACGATAAGACCCCTTTCCAATCCCTCTCTCGAGACAGTTTATTCCTCGAGACGGTCTGAGTAGCAAAACTACTCACACAACCGTCAGAGTAGCGGAAATACTCAACCGTTAGAGTAGCGGAAATACTCACAGAGTCGTTAGAGTAGCGGAAATACTCCACCGTTAGAGTAGCGAAAATACTCCCAAATCATCAATCCCGTCTGAGTAGCGGAAATACTCAACTGTTAGAGTAGCGGAAATACTCCCAAATCATCAATCCCGTCTGAGTAACGGAAATACTCAATCCCGTCTGAGTAGCGGAAATACTCAATCCCGTCCGAGTAGCGGAAATACTCACAAATCATCAACCCCGTCTGAGTAGCGGAAATACTTACAAATCATCAACCCCGTCCGAGTAGCGAAAATACTCACACCGTTTGAGTGGCGGAAACACTCAAAACCTAGGTCAACACCAGTGGCTGTTAGCCCACTTCGGTGAAAAATGACCAGACTACCCTTAGGACCTTTTCCGAGACTTTTCGGTCAAAAAAACCATTTTGCCCCTAGGCATCCGAATGCCCCGGGAACCACACCGACTCTGGGTATCAAACCGGTAACCTTCTGAGAATACTTTTTATAGTATTCTCAACCTTCCCTTCTCTTTCCGAATCATTCCGAGTCAGTTCCGGCCAACCCGGTACAAGATGACCGTTTTGCCCCTGGAGGGCCGGTCTCCTTCTTCGACCACACCGACTCTGGGTATCAAACCGGTAATGTCCCGAGAATACTTTTTATAGTGTTCTCAACCTTCCTTTACCTTTCCGGACCATTCCGAGTCAGTTCCGGCAAACCCGGTACAAAATGACCGTTTTGCCCCTATAGGGCCGGTCTCCTTCTTCAACCACACCGGCTCTGGGTATCAAACCGGTAACCTCCCGAGAATACTTTTTATAGTATTCTCAATCTTCCTTTACCTTTCCGGACCATTCCGAGTCAGTTCCGGCAAACCCGGTACAAAATGACCGTTTTGCCCCTGGTGGGCCGGTCTCCTTTTCCGACCACGCCGGCTCTGGGTATCCAACCGGCAACCTTTGGGAATATTCTAAATAATGTTTCCAGATCCCAAGTCTTCTTCCGGGACAGTTTGAGTCTGTCCCGGCAGTTTTCCGGTCCGATTGACCGTTTTGCCCCTAAAGGCCCGGTCAACCTTTCCGACACATCCAATCCTCACTTTTCAAGTCAAATACCTCCAGGACACTATTTTAAGTGTTCCTGCTCGTTTCTGGCCTTCCGGGTCACTCCCGGCTCCTTCAAATCATTCCCGGACTTTCCAGAGTCACTCCTAGTGAAGCCAGGCTAAAATTTACATGGTAGTCACTAGTACAGGCGCCCAAATCTAGTCAAAGATACGTTGCTTGCCGACCTTAATTGTTTCCTAAATGGCTGGCGCCACTAGCAGTGGCGCCAAGCCAAAAAATGGCCTAGCGCCACTCCTAGTGGCGCCAGTATAAATTTTGCCCAGGCGCCACTGTAACAGGCGCCAGGCTTGTCCAACTTCTATAAATATAGAGCCTCGATCAACGTGAAAGGGGTCTGCAAACTTAACCTAAGAATCCTATATTTCGATATACAGAGCTCAAGCACCTCCAAAACCCTAGCCTCCTTAGGTTTTCTAAACCATAGCCACTATACACAAACCCTAGCCTCCTATACACTCATACACTCCTCCATACACTCATACCCTAACCTTCAACCATCCTTGGAAGACTTGAAGAGCTGCTATCTAAAGCTTGAAGACAACCTTTGAAGACTGAAGAAGAAGATCAAGACGAAGATCGAAGATTGAAGACCGCACAGCGCGCAAATTAAAGAAGATACAAGGTAGGCTTTCTCTTTAATTTTCCGCACTTCCCCCCCTCTCTCTTCTCTCTCCAACCCACTTGGGTTTTCTCTATTTTAATCCCCCATCTCTTTCCCCCCCTTTTCTTTGCATGCTTGAAACAAGGGGACTCCCGGTCCATGTGTAGGATTAGACTATGGGAGAGTCACCGTGTCGGGGGCTTTCTTCTAGTCTAACCAAAGACCACGTGGGTCCAGCCCCCTTGATTATGTGGTGAAGCCTTAGCCTTGTATGTTCACGACCCCAAATTGCATTGTGCATATCATAGTCTTGCATCTTCCAAAATTCGTTTTCAAACTCGTTTCCAAAACCGTTTTCAAACTTGTTTTCAAAATTGCATCAAAAGCTCTTTTTCAAAAACATGTTTTCAAAATCACAATTCTAGGGTGATTCTAGCCTTTCTATGGCTAGGGTTGCTTTAGGAAAGTGTTACATTAAAAGTGACCTTTTGGTCTATATTTTCAAACCTTATTGCTTTCAAAACCGCTTTCCTAAAGTGGTTCTAGCCTTCCTATGGTTAGAATTGCTTTAGGAAAGTGAGATATTTTCATACTTTCCTAAAAGCTCTCTTTCCAAGAATTTCCTCCTAAAAATCTCTTTTTCAACATACTTTCCTAAAACTCTCTTCTCCAAAAATTGTTTTCAAAAACTCCCTTCCAAAATCTATTTTTCAAAACCCCCTTTTTCGACTCCTTTCCAAAATCTTCTCCCTAGATTCACCTTCCTAAAAACGCTCCCTAAAAATTTTTTCCAAAAACTCTCTTTTCCAAAATCTCCCTTCTAGAAATTTCTCCCTAGGATCTTCCTTCCAAAATCTACGTTTCCAAAGACATGCTTTCCAAAAACTCCTTCTCTCTAAAATCTTTTTCCAAAAGCTCCCTCTCCAAATTCACTTTCCCAAAAACTCCTCCCTAGGATTCCCTTCTAGAAAACCTTCGTTTCCAAAAACGCGTTTTTCAAAAAAAAAAAAAAAACTCTTTCCTTAGAGCCCAAACCAAACCCTAGAACCCACAATTAGGAAACCCTAGTTTTCTTTCCAAAAACATGATTTTTCAACTTTGCCCCAAACCTAGGTTTCCAAAATCTTTTGTTTTCTATATCAAAACTATACATGTTTTCAAAACTTCTTTTCTACGTCAAAACAACAATTTTCCAAATCTAGGGTTTCTAGAATTTCCCTTTCCAAATCCTAGCCAAATCCTACCTTCCCTTTAGGAAATCAAATCAAATCTCCCCGTTTAGGAAACTAGATTACGTCCTCCGTTTTCGGAAACAAAATCAAATCTTTTCTTTTAGAAACCAAATCCAATCCCTTCCCAAATCCAAACCTTTCTTAATTCAATTCCTTCCTAAACCATAAGTTTCCTAAACTTAAACTTTAAATCTTTCCTTAAATTTCAAAATCCAAATCTTTCCTAAACTTCCACTTTCCTAAACCTTAAGTTTCCAAAACTTGAACATAAAAATCTTTTTTAATCCAACCCTTTCCTAATTCTACCCTTTTCCAAAATCTTTTTCAAGTCCAAGCTTTCGAATCTTTCCTAAACTCAAACCCTTCCTAATCCCAAGATTTTCTAAAACTCTAAAACTTTCTAAATCTTAAACTTTCTAAATTTCAAATCTTTCCAAATTCAAAACTTACTAAATTTAAAACTTTCTTAAGTTGAATCTTTCTAAACCTAGAACTTTTTAAATTCTAAACTCTCTTAAACTTCAAATCTTTCCAAATTTAAGACTTTTCTAAATTCAAAACTTTCTAAATTCAAAACTTTCTAAATTCAAGACTTTCTTAAGTTGAAACTTCTTTTTTTTCAAACATTTCCTAAACTGAAAACTTTTCTTTTTCAAACCTTTCCCAAAACGAAACTTTTCTTATTTTCAAAACTTCCTTGTTTTCAAAGCTTTCCAAATTCAAAACTTCCTTTTTTCAAAACATTTCTAAATTCAAAACTTTCCGATTTTCAAAACTTTCCTAATTTCAAAACTTTTCCAAAAATGAAACTTTTCTAATTCGAAACTTTCCTAAATCGAACATTTCCTAATTCAAACATTTCCTAAATCCAACCTTTCCTAATCTTCTAAACCTTCCAAGTCAAGTCAAGCTTTTCCTAAGTCTAGGTTTCCTGAACCTTCATCTTTCTCTTTTTTAAAACAAGTCCAAATCAATCTTTTCAAATCAAAGTCCAATCTTCTTTTCAATTTCAATTTCTAATCTCTTCTTCTAATCTCAAATCAAATCTAATTTTCAATTCAATCTCTTTCTTCCAATCCAATCTCCTTCTTCAAATCAATTCTTCTCTTTTCAATCGGACTCCAGTCCAAACTACGACTGACCTGATTCCCCCAAAGGGATACGTAGGCAACCTTTATAGGTGCGGTCACAATACTTTTCAAACTTTCAATTCCACCCTCATGGGTGCGGTTTCCAAAATCTTTCCAAATTTCAAATTCCAATCAATTTTCAAATTCCAATTTCAAAATTTCTATTTTCAAACTTCTATTTTCAATTTTCAAACTTTCCAATTTCAATTCTATTTCTTCAAATCTATTTTCAAATCAAAGCAATCTCTTTTCAAATATATTTTTCAATTCTTTTCTATTGCACTTGCATATCATGCATCATATTAGTTTCTTTTCAAGCATTGTTTTCAAAGTGGATAGGATTGGCCATTAGTTAATTAAAGACTCTCATAGGTGAATCTAGGGTAGATTGACATGTAGGTACCGAAAGGGCGGGGTAGGGTGATAGCTTAGTGCGTCTTCCCTATACGTAACCAACCTCCGAACCTAGATCACTGTTTTCAAAGACCAAACGGAGTTATTTTTCAAAAAAAGGGCTAAATGTTTTCTAAAGGTTGCCAAACAACCCGTTTTCTTCAAAAACCCTCTCTTGAGGAGATATTTTCAAAAATTGTTTTTCAAAAACCCTAAGTGTAGCCTTCGGATTATACTTAGTTTTTAGGTGACCTAACTCACCTTAATCAAGTTAGGTGGCGACTCCGAATCTTTTTCAAAAACCCTTTATTCAAACCTGTTTTCAATTCAAACCTAGTCGCACTCATTCTTTTAGGAGGGTGAGTTCTAACGAGAGAGTACAACATTTTCCCGCTTGGGTGAGTATTCCTCGAGTGCGAAAAATCTGGGCGCAACACAAAAACTCCCTCTTTCCAAAAATCTTTCCAAAAACTCTCTTTCCAAATTCACTTTCCAAAAACTCCTCCCTAGGATTTCCTTTCTAAAAAACTTTCGTTTCCAAAAACGCACTTTCCAAAAACTCTTTCCTTAGAGCCCAAGTTAAGCCCTAGAACCCACCATTAGGAAACCTTAATTTTCTTTCCAAAAACATGGTTTTCAAACTTGCCCCAAACCTAGGTTTCCAAAACCTCTTGTTTTCACATCCAAACTATGCACATTTCCAAAACCACTTTTCTACATCAAAACTATAGTTTTTCAAATCTAAGGTTTCTAGAAACTCCCCTTTCCAAATCCTTACCAAATCCTACCTTCCCTTTAGGAAACCGAATCCAATCTCCCTGTTTAGGAAACTAGATCCCGTCCTCCGTTTTTGGAAACAAAATCCAACCTTTCTCTTTTAGAAACCAAATCCAATCCCTTCCTAATCCAAACCTTTCTTAATTCAATTCCTTCCTAAACCATAAGTTTCCTAAACTTAAACTTTAAATCTTTCCTTAAATTTCAAAATCCAACTATTTCTTAATTCAAATCCTTCCTAAACTTTCACTTTCCTAAATCTTAAGTTTCCAAAACTTGAACATAAAAATCTTTCCTAAATTTTAAAACTCAACTTTCAAATCTTTCCTAATTCAACCCTTTCCTAACTTTATCTCTTTCCAAATCTCAACTTTCCAAATCTAAGTTTTCAAACCTTTCCTAAACTCAAACTTTTCCTAATCTCAAGATTTTCTAAAACTCAAACTCTAGAACTTTCTAAATCCTAAACTTTCTAAATTTTAAATCCTTCCAAGTCCACAGCTTTCTAAACTTAAAACTTTCTTATTTTCAAAACTTCCTTGTTTTCAAAACTTTCCAAACTCAAAACTTTCTTAATTCAAACATTTCCTACACTGAAAACTTTCCTTTTTCAAACCTTTCCTAAAACGAGACTTTCTAAATCTAAAACTTCCTAAAATGAAACTTTCCAATTTCAAAACTTTCCTAAACATAAAACTTTCCTAATTTGGAACTTTCTTAATTTGAAACTGTCCAAAAATGAAACTTTCCTAATTCGAAACTTTCCTAATTCGGACCTTTCCTAATTCGAATATTTCCTAAAATCCAATCTTTCCAAATCTTCCAAATCTAACATTTCAATCCAATCTTTCTTAATCCTAAGTCTTTCCTAGGTCTCCTATCTTTCCTAAGTCTAGGTTTTCTCAAACATTCTCTTTTTCAAAACAAGCCCAAATCTATCTCTTCAAATTAAAGTCCAATCTTCTCAATTTCAATTTCCAATCTCCTCTTCCAATTTCAAATCAAATTCAATTTCCAATTCAATCTCCTTCTTCAAATCCACTCTTCTATTTTCAATCGGACTCTTATCCGAACTACAACTGACCTGATTCCCCCAAAGGGATACGTAGGCAACCTTCTTAGGTGCGGTCACAATACTTTCCAAACTTTCAATTCCACCCTCATGGGTGCGGTTTCCAAAATCTATTTTCAAATCTCAAATTCCAATCAATTTTTAAAATTTCAATTTCAAAATTTCAATTTTCAAATTTCTATTTCCAAATTTTTAAACTTTCCAATTTCAATTTCATCTCTTCAAATCTATTTTCAAATCATATTCTTTTCAAATTTATTTCCAAATCTATTCTCCAATTTTCTCTTATTTTGCACTTGCATATCATGCATCATGTTAGTTTCTTTTTAAACATTGTTTTTCTAAAGTGGATAGGATTGGCCAATAGTTAGTTGAAGACTCTCATAGGTGAATATAGGGTAGATTGATATGTAGGTACCGAAAGGGCGGGGTAGGGTGATAGCTTAGTGCGTCTTCCCTACACGTAACCAACCTCCGAACCTAGATCACTGTTTTCAAAGACCAAAAAGGAGTTATTTTTCTAAAAAGGGCTAAATATTTTCCAAAGGTTGCCAAACAACCTGTTTTCTTTAAAACCCTCTCTTAAGGAGATATTTTCAAAACCTTTTTTCAAAAACCCTAAGTGTAGTCTTCGAATTATGCTTAGCTTTTAGGTGACCTAACTCACCTTAATTAAGTTTGGTGGCGACTCCGAATCTTTTTCAAAAGCCCTTTATTCAAATCTTTTTTCAATTCAAACCTAGTCGCACTCATTCTTCTAGGAGGGTGAGTTCTAACGAGAGAGTACAGCATTTTTCCTGCTTGTGTGAGAATTCCTCGAGTGCGAAAAATCTGGGCGCGACAGCTGGCGACTCCACTGGGAACACTTAGAGGGTTAGGCCGTAGTCATGTCTTTTTACCCTTCACCCATGTAGAGTCTTCAATTAACTTGGTTCAATTCTATTCACGTTAAATCTTCAAAACCAAAATTTCAAAATTGTTTTAAAAAAAAACATGCATTTATTCATCTTATCTTGTATTCTGTTTGTCATCCACATACTGGCACTTGCATCTTTGTTTTGTAGGTGCGCTTTATGTTTAAATTTTATTAACTGCTTTGCATGAATGTGATGTATAGGATGAATGGGAGTTGTTGGGCCCTTTCCTCCACTTTTAAAAATCACACACACACTGCATGTGCACTTGCATTCTGCATACTTGCATACCCTGATATGTCCTTTCTAGTTAGAAAGGGGGAATGGTATATTGGTTGTGGGCAAGATGCTGTGTCAGTTTCTTCGCCTACGGCCTCTTGATGGTTCCCCCGCTCGGATCACCAACCGATCATGGCACCACCTCGGGGAGTGGGCCTAGGTTTGAAGATCTGGGGACCGAGCCTTTTTAGGATGCATTAGTCAACCCTCAACCTCATACTCATATAGACACCATGCATAGCCAAACCTCTGCCGGATTTAAGACACGAGAACCGTTTTCAAAATCACGGAGGAAAGGGCGACTTACTTTCATTCATACTTGTTTATTCCTGCTGTTATAATGCTTGTATTTATACTGTTATAATGCCTGTCTAACTGTTCATGCATGCATGTTTATTTCAATTGTACCTTTCCTCTTTATACTTTTTTGCATTCAATATTCCATGTCAAGACAATAGTTCCAAGTAACTCAAGTCACTGCATTCTCATGCATATGATCAACCCATTGAGAGTGACACCAACGTTACTCTCCCTTGCATTGAACCTACCCAAACCCTAAGGGTTCTCGCTAACCCTACGGACTTATGGCATGCACACCAATCCATTTCATAAGAGGGGCCCCAATCCCTCTATGCTCACGGAGATAGGGTTGCCAAGAAGACAAGGGGCAATCAATTAACAAGGTCTCTCAGCGACCTCCTCGACATCAAATCCAAGGAAGGCAAATCCGAAGACTCAAGGGTAGTTTAGGATCTCCCTTTGTAAAAGTAGATAGGTGGAAGTCCAAAGGAAAATGTTCCCCCTTCCCCTATTAAAATGTATTTTAACTCTTTTGTATCTCAAACCCAAAATTTAATGTATTTCTTTATTTTTATGAATGAATGCGTGGATGGTTGAAAGTTCCTACTTGACGGTAAGGTATCTGCATACAGGGGCAAATCCCCTATCTCCAAAAGTGAGTCAATGCATCATGTATAGTCTCCCCTCTAAGTAAGGGCATCCTTAGGACATGCATTACATAAAAATTTTCAAATCAAGGCACTGACTTCTTTTTGTTTTTGTCTTTTATCCTCCCCCTCCTCATCTCCAAACACCAAGAGAACCGAAGGCAGAAGCAAGACAACAAGGGGGTTTTTCTAAACCATTTATTCATTGTTATCATATTGCTCACACAATCACTTCTTTTATGCTCATGCACCCATATCCATTACAAGACAAGAGTTCCAAGAATCTCGAGTCATTTCGTTCTCATGCATCTAATCAACCGTAGAGAGAAAGGAGCAATCCGATCTCATGTTAATCGAACCTACCAAAATTCCTACAGGTTCTTAAACCCTAAGGATTCATGGTATGCATAGAACCATCTCTCGAGAGAGGCCCAAATCTCTCTCTGTCCATGGAGGTAGAATTGCCCAAATAAAGAAACATCAACCGGCCCACGCCGAAGAGGTATTGTGTTGTATAATAGGGGCAAAACCCCACCTCCTAAATGGACTTGTCATCATGCCTAGATTCCCTAAAAAAGGGGACCTCCATAGGACATGCATCGCATAGAACCTCTAACTTCACATACTGACTGCATTCTGTTTTTCTTTTTCTTTTTGTAGGTTAGAGAGCACAACTAAATTCATGGAATCCCTCTAGTACCCCACCAGGTTCAAACTCACGGAAGAATGAGCCTAGTTGTTAGAAGAGGCCAAACCTACATTAAGGAGAAAGAAGAACTAACCATCCATTTGTAAGACATTACCTCCCCGCCATGCCGCGACAATCACTGTCCATGCAGAAAAAGGCTTCATCATTTGCAAAGTTCTGTCAAACATGTGCATTACTACAAAAGAATCTTCTAACTTTTGAATGCGTGCCAAACACCGCAAGAAATTTGTCAATCTACCCTCTGTCGTTTGGTGATACACCTAAAGAATAAAATGCCAAAGAAGCTAGTAGTTTCAAAATCCTGTCGAGGGTTTCTCACCAAGAGATCCACAAGAAAAGGGAGACTTCCATAAAATTCATCTATTTTCTTTTCGTCTTTCGATTTCTCGCATATCTCCTTTAAATATACATCGCATGCCCTGTAATTATGTTTTTAAAATGAAAATAGGTAGTTCCCAGTTTATCCCCTTTGTCTCATACTTTTATGGACGATTGTCTCATTTAAGGATTCTTCCCCATTTGGTAAATAGCTCAACTTAAAGGATGGGATAGCATTGGGCAACCTATTTAAAAGGGGTTAAAACCTTTGAGAGACTGAGAGAGAGAGAGAGTGAGAGATAGGAGGAAGACAATCTCAACAAAGAGGTGCGAATTCTATTGGAGAGGTGACACTTGTGTGATATCCTAGCTAAGCGATGGGCAGCCGAGTACTCAAAATGATGAGAAGCTGTTATTCTATTTATCCTAAATAAACACTACCCCTTGCTCAGCCCACTAGAACCGTAACTGATTTTTATTCAGATGTCCCCGAACCAATAACCATCCCCCACATTGGGGTAAGCACAAAGTAGTTGATTCGGCAAAAACACACCATTTTTTAGAAACGGTGTCTAAATTTTGTATAAAGGCTTTATGGACTAAGCAATTTAATTTGAAGTGATGAAAGGCCCTCATTTCTTCTACCATACACACAAATATCCCCTTTGCTTAACCCACTAGTGCCTTGCAGAAAGCGGAAGATTCTTTGTCAACCCTGATCCAAAACCATCCCCCCATACTGGGACGGACATGTAGCAGAAGATCTGGCAGATAATATCATCGACCATCAAGCTGAAGTAACGTGAATGCTCTATAGATCAAGCAATCTTGTTCAAAATGAAGAGAGGACCTCATTTCACTTCCCATACAGTTAAAAGCAACCCTTGTCAAACCTATTGAGCCGGTTATCTTTCTTTTCCAAAACATACCCCAACCTAGGGATCACCGTCCACAATCGGTTAAATGAAAATGTTAAGGAAAGGATTTGAGAGAAAAAAGTTGTAGAAATGTTCTTCTTGCCAAAGGCAACAAGAAAAGAAAAGAAAAAAAAAGCATATCAGTAGAAAGACAGGAAAAGAGTCATGTTGTGCTATCTTTAAAAAGCATATAAAGCCAAAAGTCAGGAAAAAGGGGCAAATGTCAGACTAAGAAGGTCAAAAGTTACAAGAAAGGTCAACTCCTCTTGTAAACGAGAAAATTCGAAGGTGATCCTAGGTAACAAAGCCACTAAGTAGAAGCCATAGGTTTGAGCCTTTACCCTTTCTTGTTGAACCCCAAACCATGGCCTACATTACAACCCTACTAAAGTCCACTCTAATTGAGAAGGGTTGCTTGATCTAAATGAGCCAAATATGTTTCTGAAGCTAGAGGAGGATATCAGGGGATGAAACCCCACTGGAAGCCCAACCAAGGATGGTGCGGATCTAACCCTACTGGAAGCAACATCAAATTTGAGCCTACATATCCCGTTCATTCATAAACCCCTTAACCTAGCCTACGTTACGGTCCAAATTAAAGTCCTTTCTGATCAAGAGAATTGCTTAGTCCAAATAAGTCTGAACAATACTAAGACAAGTAGGGGGAGAAAGGAGAATTGGAAGGGAATGCAAGGGGCAATCTCATGCTCCAAGATGTGCTCAAATGGTTTCGGTTTTAACAACCCATCAAAAGAAAATCTTTGAGCCTAAATATCCTTTCGTTTCTTATAACCTCTAAACCCAGCCTACATTACGGTCCTAAAAGAAGTCTTCTCGGATTGAGGGCTTAGCTGGTTATCGCTCTGCAAAGGGCATGTGAGTTGTCGCTTGAGCCGTGGTGGCATTTTGGAAATCCGAGAGAGAAAACCAAGTGAGATCAGAAAAACCCCAAACAGTAGCCCTGTAGAAAGTAAGGATAGGATAGCAAACCAAAAGGTCAAGATCCCTGGAGAATGGAGCAATTGCTATCACACCCCGATAAGAATGGGACAAAACTAAATGGGGCAGAATCCTAGAAAGGAGCAGAATCCTGAGAGTATGGGCCCAAGGGGCAATCCTGGGGTTTTCTTTGTAAATAGTTTATATACATGTAGTACTGATGCATTCGTGACATGTATAGCCTGTAAATACATTTAGATTCCTATATAGTTTGTATCTATTCATGCATTCAACTGCACTCCTGTATGAACCTGTTCATTTGTAAGGAAGTAGGTCATGCATTTAATTCAATTCTTATATAAATCTGTGCATTTATCACAAAAAAGGGACATTGCATTCAATTCCATTCATGTATGTACATTCATCCAAAGAGTATAACATGCATTCAATTCCACTTCTGTGTGAACCTGTGCATTCATAAAAAGTAGGACACACATTCAATTCATAGAAAAAGTATGACATGCATTCACCCCTTACCGGGGCATTCTTGAACTGTTTTTGTACAAAACTCACTCTATGTCTTTCTTTCTCTCTCAAATAGGAAATAGGGAACGAGGCAAAACATAAAAAGGAGCTAAAGCCACTCCTCAAATATCTCCAGTACCGGCACACACCTCGGAAAACTTAGATTTCCATGACCAACAAGAAACAGAGAATGGGGCAATGACCCACCCTCGACCTCCCCAATCAAACGACTTCGAAAGAGGGGTAGTGAATAAGTGTCTAATCACCCAAAGCTGGAATAATGAAGCACAACCCTAACAATGAGCATCGATCCCCTGCCAGAGTCTAATAAGGCTTACGAAGGTCTGTCTCGCAACCATAGGAGCATATGAGTGTCCTTCACGAATCCTGGCGAGCAACGCATGCAATCAACAGCCGACCGAGTCATCCCCTCGCGAAAACATCAACAAGTTTAAGGGAAACCGAGCTAGGGCTATCATGAAGAAATGGACCAATCTTAAGAAGTATGTCAATCCCCTGAATGAGCTCTCCTATGCATCACAAACTCAGAATGTGAGAAGCAAGAACTTCATTGGGACATAAGGAAACTGGGGCCATGGATCAGAAGAAAAAGGCTGCAAAATGGAGCCCAAGTTGAAGAGCAATAATCGTGATGCAGCCATCAGGAAAAGTAGGTCCCATAATGTCAGTTGAACCATCCTGAAGACCTAGGAGGAAGCCATACTCATGGGGAGTAGGGGCAAGCTCACATTCCCCAAAATGGAAGAAAGACAGGCCAGGTGGGAACCACTGTCAGAAAGCAAGCTACACTAACAAGAGAGAAGCCATGCAACCAAAGGACCAGCAAAAATGTCTTGCTCATCTGAAGGATGCCCATCATACCAAACCCATAGTCAGCTCAAAATAGCATCGGCCATCCGAAAAGTCAAAAGTGGAAAACCTTGATGTCCATCTCATCCTCGAGGGTTGGCTCAACTGGAGGGAAGGGGTCGACTGGAGGCCTACACCCCTCTCCCACCCTTGCCAGAAGGTGCTCGATTGGCAGAGTGCTGACTACCCCTAGAGCGGCTGGAGTTGCCGACAAGAATCTGTTCAGGCCATCTTCCTGAAGCAGTGACTCTTCTCAGAACCCTCATCGCCTGCGCCCGCCATCCTGAAAGGTAAGTCAAGGTAAGAGGTATTAGAATTTGATATACGCAGTTCAAAAGATAAAGAAATAAAAGCAACAAAGAAATAATAATGATAATAACCAAAGGTGAAACATAAAATAAAAATGAAGGACACAACTTCCATATACATCCTATTCAGACCAACCTAAAAGTTTCTTAAACTTTTCATTCAAAGTTTCTTTTCTAAAATCAACTATCAAAGGTTCCTTAAAAATTTTTCGAAAAGTTTCTTGACTTTTTCTCTTCAAAAAGTTCTTTTTTAAAAATCAGTTTCCCAATGGTTTCTTATTATTATCCTCTTAAAGTTTTCAAAAATTCTTTCTTCTAAAATTTCCTTTCCAAAGTTAGTTTTCAAAAGGTTTTCTGATTCTGTTTTCCAAAAGTTCTTTTTCAAAATCACTTCTTAAAATCAAATTCTACTTCGAAAATCAGGGTCAAAAATTATTTTCAAAATCATGTCTAAATTTTTTTCAATCCATCTCCAAGTTTTTCTGATTTAGTTCTTCAAGAAAATCCCTTTTCCAAATCCTGGCCCCCCCAAACTTTTCTTTCAAAAGAGTCTTACACAAAATAAATCCTTAAAAATTCTCAAGGTTTCACTCAAAAATTCTTCCTTCCAAAATTTTTATCAAGTTCTGAAGTTTTCTATCCTAAATCTTTGTCAATCTCAAAAATTTTCAAATTCGAAAGAGTTCTTAAATTCTTACCTCCAAAATGTCTCCTAAAATGCTACTTTCCAAAATCTTCCTAAGTTTTCTATCCAACAAGATTTCAAAACTCAAGTCTTAGGTCAAAATGATTTCCCTCCAAATTCTGGGCAGTTTTGCCCTTTTTCCCGCCAAAACTCGTTTTCGAAGGCCTTTTTGGCCCGTTATCCGTTTTTGACCCTCGTTGTCGGAAGATTTTCAATGTCCGTCCCTCCGACTGCCTCGCGGTCAACATGGGACTCTTACTCTTATCGTTTTCTGTCTTTGACAAGCAAAGACAGAAAAAGGTGGGCAGCTGTAAGCACCCCATTTTTGACCGCTCAGCAGTTTACACTCCGTCCGGACTTGTTTTCAAGTCATTGTGGGCATATTCCTGTCAAAACCAATTCTCTAGGTCCAAATTCCGTCTTTCCATCGCTTCGCGAGCCTGTCAGGCCCAAATAGAGGCAAAATGACCAGAATGCCCTTAGGGGCATTGTCCTTTCTTATTCTAATTCCAATCCCTCTCTCGAGACAATTTATTCCTCGAGACGGTCCGAGTAGCGAAACTACTCACAAAACCGTTAGAGTAGTGGAAATACTCACAAATAGGTCGATATAGGGAATTGGCAACATACCCCTGTGTCACGACGACCGCTGTTAGAGTGGTGAAAACACTCACAACCCAGGCACGTCTCTTTGGAGATGGTAATACCCCTTTCCAATCTTACTCCCAAGACAGTTTATTCCTTGAGATGGTTCCAATCCAGGCACGTCTTTTCAAAGATGGTAAAACCCCTTTCCAATCTCTCTCTCGAGACAGTTTATTCCTCGAGACGGTCTGAGTAGCGAAACTACTCAAAAAACCGTTAGAGTAGCGGAAATACTCACAAAACCGTTAGAGTAGCGGAAATACTCACAAAACCGTTAGAGTAGCGGAAATACTCACAAATAGGTCGATATAGGGAATTGGCAACAAACCCCTGTGTCACGACGACCGCCGTTAGAGTGGCGGAAACACTCACAACCCAGGCACGTCTCTTTGGAGACGGTAAGACCCCTTTCCAATCCCACTCTCGAGACATTTTATTCCTCGAGACGGTTCCAATCCAGGCACGTCTTTTCAAAGACGGTAAGACCCCTTTCCAATCTCTCTCTCGAGACAGTTTATTCCTCGAGACGGTCCGAGTAGCGGAACTACTCACAAAACCGTTAGAGTAGCGAAAATACTCATAAAACCGTTAGAGTAGCGGAAATACTCACAAAACCGTTAGGGTAACGGAAATACTCACAAAACCGTTAGAGTAGCGGAAATACTCACAAATAGGTCGATATAGGGAATTGGCAACAAATCCCTGTGTCACGACGACCACCATTAGAGTGGTGGAAACACTTAAAACCCAGGTCAACACCAGTGTCTGTTAGCCCGCTTCGGTGAAAAATGACCAAACTACCCTTTGGACCTTTTCTGGTCAAGATGACCATTTTGCCCCTAGGCATCTGAATGCCCCAGGAACCACACCGACTCTGGGTATCAAACCGGTAACTCTCTGAGTTTGCTTTTCATAGTACTCTCAATCTTCCTTTATCTTTCCGAATCATTCCGAGTCAGTTGTGAATACTCACACAAGCAGGAAAAATGTTGTACTCTCTCGTTAGAACTCACCCTCCTAAAAGAATGAGTGTGACTAGGTTTGAATTGAAAATAGAATTGAATAAAGGGCTTTTGAAAAAGATTCGGAGTCGCCACCTAACTTGATTAAGGTGAGTTAGGTCACCTAAAAACTAAGAATAATCTGAAGACTACACTTAGGGTTTTGAAAAACGATTTTGAAAATATCTCCTCAAGAGAGGGTTTTTAAGAAAACAGGTTGTTAAGCAACCTTTTGGAAAATATTTAGCCCTTTTTAGAAAAATAACTCCTTTTTGGTCTTTGAAATCAGTGATCCTAGGTTCGGAGGTTAGTTACGTGTAGGGAAGTCGCACTAAGCTATCACCCTACCCCGCCCTTTCGGTACCTACATGTCAATCTACCCTAGATTCACCTATGAGAGTCTTTAACTAACTATAGTTCAACCCTATTCACTTTAGAAAAACAATGTTTGAAAACTAATTTAGCATGATGCATGATATGCAAGCAATAGAAAAGAATTGAAAAATAGATTTAAAAAGAAATTGCTTTGATTTGAAAATAGATTTGGAGAGATGGAATTGAATTTGAAAAGTTTGAAAATTTGGAAATAGGAATTTGAAAATAGAAATTTTGAAATTGGAATTTTGAAAATAGATTGGAATTTGAGATTTGAAAAGAATTTTGAAACCGCACCCATGAGGGTGGAATTGAAAGTTTGAAAAATGTTGTGACCGCACCTATGAAGGTTGTCTACGTATCCCTTTAGGGGAATCAGGTCAGTTGTAGTTTGGACTGGAGTCCAATTGAAAATAGATTGATTTGAAGAGAGAGATTGGATTAGAAAAAAGAGATTGAATTGAAAACTGGATTTGATTTGGGATTAGGAGAGGAGATTGAATTTGAGAAGATTGGATTTGCTTTGGAAAGATTGATTTTGGAAAGACTTGGTTTTAGGAAACCTAGACTTAGGAAAGAGAAGAGACTTAGAAAATATTTGACTTGACTTGGAAGGTTTAGGAAAATTAGGGAAGATTGGATTTAGGAAATGTTTGAATTAGGAAAGGTTCGATTTAGGAAGGTTTTAGAATTAGGAAAGTTTCAACTTAGGAAAGCTTAGAAAGTTGGAATGTTTTGAAGTAGGAAAGTTTTGAAAATTGGAAAGTTTCGTTTTAAGAAAGGTTTTGAAATAGGAAAGTTTTGAATTTAGGAGATGTTTGAATTAAGAAAGTTTCAACTTAAGAAAGTCTTAAATTAAGAAAGTTTTGAGTTTAGAAAAGTTTTAGATTTGAAAAGATTTTGAAGTTTTGGAAATTTTAGAATTTGGAAAGATTTAGGTTTAGAAAGATTTGACTTAAGAAAGTTTTGAATTTAGAAAGCTTAGAATTTTAGAAAGATTTGACATTTAGAAAGTTTTAAATTTTAAATTTTAGAAAATCTTGAAATTAGGAAAGGTTTGGGTTTGAAAACTTTGGTTTGAAAAGTTAAGATTTGAAAAGATGGTAGAATTAGGAAATGGTTGAATTAGGAAAGATTTGAAAGTTGAGTTTTAAAATTTAGGAAAGATTTTTATGTTCAAGTTTTGGAAACTTAAGGTTTAGGAAAGTGGAAGTTTAGGAAGGATTTGAATTAGGAAAGAGTTGGATTTGGAAGGGATTGGTTTTGGTCTCTAAAAGAAAAGATTTGATTTTGTTTCCAAAAACGGAGGATAGGATCTAGTTTCCTAAACGGGGATATTTGATTTGGTTTCCTAAAGGGAAGATAGGATTTGGTAAAGATTTGGAAAGGGAGATTCTAGAAACCCTAGATTTGAAAAGCTATAGTTTTGACGTAGAAAAGTGGTTTTGGAAATGTGCATAGTTTGGATGTGAAAACAAAAGGTTTTGGAAACCTAGGTTTGGGGCAAGTTTGAAAACCATGTTTTTGGAAAGAAAATTAGGGTTCCCTAATGGTGGGTTCTAGGGCTTGACTTGGGCTCTAAGGAAAGAGTTTTTGGAAAGTGCGTTTTTAGAAACTTGTTTTTTGGAAGGAAAATCCTAAAGGGGAATTTCTAGAAGGGAGATTTTGAAAAAGAGAGTTTTTGGAAAGATTTTTAGGGAGCGTTTTTAGAAAGTGAATTTTTTAGGAGAGAGAGTTTTGGAAAGGAGTTGAAAAAGGGAGTTTTGAAAAATAGATTTTGGAAGGAGTTTTTGAAAACAACTTTGGAGAGGAGAGTTTTAGGAAAGTATGTTGAAAAGAGATTTTTAGGAAGAAAGACTTTTTGAAAAGAGAGTTTTTAGAAGGTATGAAAACGTCTCACTTTTCTAAAGCGATTCTAGCCATAAGAGGGCTAGAACCACTTTAAGAAAGTGGTTTTGGAAAACAATAAGATTTGAAAATATAGACCAAAAAGGTCACTTTTAATGTAACACTTTCCTAAAGTAACCCTAGCCATGGAAAGGCTAGAATCACCCTAGAATTGTGGTTTTGAAAACAAGTTTTGAAAAAGAGATTTTGATGCAATTTTGAAAAACAAGTTTGAAAACAGTTTTGAAAACAACTTTGAAAACGAATTTTGGAAGATGCAAGATTATAATAAGCACAATGCAATTTGGGGTCGTGAACATACAAGGTTAAGGCTTCACCACATAATCAAGGGGGCCGAACCCACGTGGTCTTTGGTTAGACTAGAAGAAAGCCCCCGACACGGTGACTCTCCAATAGTCCAATCCTACACATGGACCGAGAATCCCCCTGTTTCAAGCATGCAAAGAAAGGGCGGGAAAGAGATGGGGGATTAAAATAGAGAAAACCCAAGTGGGTTGGAGAGAGAAGAGAGAGGGGGGAAGTGCAGAAAATTAAAGAGAAAGCCTACCTTGTTTCTTATTTATTTTGCGCGCCGTGCAGTCTTCGATCTTCGGTCTTCGGCCTTGATCTTCACCTTCAGTCTTCAAGGATTGTCTTCAAGCTTTGGATGGCTGCTCTTCAAGTCTTTAGAGAGTGGTTGAAGGCTAGTGTATGAGTGTATGGGGGAGTGTATGAGTGTATAGGAGGCTAGGGTTTGTGTATAGTGGCTAGGGTTTGGGGAAAACCTAGGGAGGCTAGGGTTTTGGAGGTGCTTGAGCTTTGTGTATCGAAGTATAGGATTTTTAGGTTAAGTTTGCAGACCCTTTTCACGTTGAACGAGGCTCTGTATTTATAGAAGTTGGACAAGCCTGGCGCCTGTTGCAGTGGCGCCAGGCCAAATTATACACTGGCGCCACTAGGAGTGGCGCCAGGCCATTTTTTGGCTTGGCGCTACTACTAGTGGCGCTAGCCATTTAGGAAACAATGAAGGTCGGCAAACAACGTATCTTTGACTAGATTTGGGCGCCTGTACTAGTGACTACCATGCAATCTTTAGCTTAGCTTCACTAGGAGTGACTCCGGAAAGTCCGGGAATGATTTGAAGGAGCCGGGAGTGACCCAGAAGGCCGGAAAGAAGCAAGAACACTTAAAATAGTGTCCTGGAGGTATTTGACTTGAAAAATGAAGATAAGGTGGGTCAGAAAGGTTGACCGGGCCTTTAGGGGCAAAACGGTCAATCGGACCGGAAAACTGTCGGGGCGAACTCGGATTGTCCCGGGAAAAGACTTGGGATCTGGAAACATTATTTAGAATGTTCCCAGAGGTTGCCGGTTTGATTCCCAGGGCCGGCGTGGTCGGAAATGGAGACCGGCCCACTAGGGGCAAAACAGTCATTTTGTACCGGGTTTACCGGAACTGACTCGGAATGATCCGAAAAGGTAAAGGAAGGTTGAGAACACTATAAAAAGTATTCTCGGGACATTACCGGTTTGATACCCAGAGCCGGTGTGGTCAAAGAAGGAAACCGGCCCTCTAGGGGCAAAACGGCCATTTTATACCGGGTTGGCTGGAACTGACTCGGAATGGTCTGGAAAGGTAAAGGAAAGTTGAGAATACTATAAAAAGTATTCTCAGGACATTACCGGTTTGATACTCAAAGCTGGTATGGTCGAAGAAGGAGACCGGCCCTCTAGGGGCAAAACGGTCATTTTGTACCGGGTTGGCTGGAATTGACTCGGAATGATCCGGAAAGGTAAA
Organism: Euryodendron excelsum; assembly: GCA_033060915.1. Lineage (NCBI taxonomy): Eukaryota > Viridiplantae > Streptophyta > Magnoliopsida > Ericales > Pentaphylacaceae > Euryodendron > Euryodendron excelsum. The sequence continues at coordinate 15,368,940 of CM065398.1, forward strand.
GGAAGGTCGAGAACACTATAAAAAGTATTCTCGGGACATTACCGGTTTGATACCCAGAGTTAGTGTGGTTCCCGGGGCATTCGGATGCTTAGGGGCAAAATGGTCATCTTGACCGAAAAGTCTCGGAAAAGGTCCTAAGGGTAGTCTGGTCCTTTTTCACCGAAGTGAGCTAACAAACACGGGTATTGACCTAGGTTTTGAGTGTTTCCGCCACTCTAACGGTGTGAGTATTTCCGCTACTCGAACGGGGTTGATGATTTGTGAGTATTTCCGCTACTCGGATGGGATTGAGTATTGCCGCTACTCTAACGGTTCTGTGAGTATTTCCGCTACTCTAACGGTTGAGTATTTCCGCTACTCTAACGGTTGAGTATTTCCGCTACTCTAACGGCTCTGTGAGTATTTCCGCTACTCTAACAGCTTTGTGAGTATTTCCGCTACTCTAACTGTTGAGTATTTCCGCTACTCTAACGGTTGAGTATTTCCGCTACTCTAACGCCTCTGTGAGTATTTCCGCTACTCTAACGGCTCTGTGAGTAGTTTTGCTACTCAAACCGTCTTGAGGAATAAACTGTCTCGAGAGAGGGATCGGAAAGGGGTCTTATCGTCTCTGAAGAGACGTGCCTGGATTGGAACTATCTCGAGGAATAAACTGTCGAGAGAGAGGGATTGGAAAGGGGTCTTACCGTCTCCGAAGAGATGTGCTTGGATTGTGAGTGTTTCCGCCACTCTAACGGTTTTGTGAGTAGTTTTACTACTCGGACCGTCTCGAGGAATAAACTGTCTCGAGAGAGGGATTGGAAAGGGGTCTTATCGTCTCTGAAGAGACGTGCCTGGATTGGAACCGTCTCGAGGAATAAACTGTCTCGAGAAAGGGATTGGAAAGGGGTGTTACCGTCTCCGAGGAGACGTGCTTGGATTGTGAGTGTTTCCGCCACTCTAACGGTTTTGTGAGTAGTTTTGCTACTCGGACCGTCTCAAGGAATAAACTGTCTCGAGAGAGGGATTGGAATTGGAATAAGAAAGGACAATGCTCCTAAGGGCATTTTGGTCATTTTGCCTCTATTTGGGCCTGACAGGCCCGCGAAGCGATGGAAAGACGGAATTTGGACCCAGAGAATTGGTTTCGATTGGAATATGCCCAAAATGACTAGAAAATAAGTCTGGATGGAGTGTAGACTGCCGAGCGGTCAAAAATGGGGTGCTTACATCAGTTCCGGCCAACCGGTACAAAATGACCGTTTTGCCCCTGGTGGGCCGGTTTCCTTTTTCGACCACACCAGCTCTGGGTGTTAAACCGGTAACCTCCTGAGACTACTTTTTATAGTGTTCTCAACCTCCTTTTACCTTTCTGGATCATTCTGAGTCAGTTCCGGCCAACTCGGTGCGAATGACCGTTTTGCCCCTGGTGGGCCGGTCTCCCTTTCCGACCACGCCAGCTCTGGAAAGCAAACCGGCAACCTCTAGGAACATTCTAAATAATGTTTCCAGATCCCCAACCTTCTTCCGGGATAGTCCGAGTCTGTCCCGGCAGTTTTCCGGTCCGATTGACCGTTTTGCCCCTAAAGGCCCGGTCAACCTTTCCGACACATTTTGTCCTCACTTTTTAAGTCAAATACCCCTAGGACACTATTTTAAGTGTTCCTGCTCCTTTCCGGCCTTCCGGGTCATTCCCAGCTCCTTCAGATCATTCCTGGACTTTCCGGAGTCACTCCTAGTGAAGCTAGGCTAAAAATTACATGGTAGTCACTAGTATAGGCGCCCAAATCTAGTCAAAGATACGTTGTTTGCCGACCTTAAATCTTTCCTAATTGGCTGGCGCCAAGCCAAAAAATGGCCTGGAGTGGCGCTAGTGTAGAATTTGGCCTGGCGCCACTTCAACAGGAGCCAGTTTTGTCCAACCTCTATAAATACAGAGCCTCATTCAACATAAAAAGGGTCTGCAAACTTAACCTAAAAATCCTATGTTTCGATATACAGAGCTCGAGCACCTCCAAAACCCTAGCCTCCCTAGGTTTTCCCAAACCCTAGCCACTATACACAAACCCTAGCCTCCTATACACTCATACACTCCCCCATACACTCATACACTAGCCTTCAACCATCCTTTGAAGACTTAAAGAGCTGCCATCCAAATCTTGAAGACAATTCTTGAAGATTGAAGGTGAAGATCAAGACAAAGACCGAAGACCGAAAATAGCGCGGCGCACAAAATAAAGAAGACATACGGTAGGCTTTCTCTTTAATTTTCTGTACTTCCCCCCCTCTCTCTCTCTCTCCAACCCACTTGGGTTTTCTCTATTTTAATCCCCCATCTCTTTCCCCCCCTTTCTTTGCATGCTTGAAACAAGGGGATTCCCGGTCCATGTGTAGGATTGGACTATTGGAGAGTCACCGTGTCGGGGGCTTTCTTCTAGTCTAACCAAAGGCCATGTGGGTCCGGCCCCCTTGATTATGTGGTGAAGCCTTAACCTTGTATGTTCACGACCCCAAATTGTATTGTGCATATCATAGTCTTGCATCTTCCAAAAACCGTTTTCAAAGTTGTTTTTGAAAACATTTTCAAACTTGTTTTCAAAATTGCATCAAAATATCTTTTTCAAAAACATGTTTTCAAAACCACAATTCTAGGGTGATTCTAGCCTTTCCATGGCTTGGGTTGCTTTAGGAAAGTGTTACATTAAAAGTGACCTTTTTGGTCTATATTTTCAAATCTTATTGTTTTCCAAAACCATTTTCTTAAGGTGGTTCTAGCCCCTTATGGTTAGAATAGCTTTAGGAAAGTGAGACATTTTCATACTTTCCAAAAAACTCTCTCTTCAAAAATCTCTTTCTAAAAATGTCTTTTTCAACATACTTTCCTAAAACTCTCCTCTCCAAAATTGTTTTCACAAACTCCCCTCCAAAATCTATTTTTGAAAACCCCCCTTTTTTAACTCCTTTCCAAAACTCTCTCCTTAGATTCACCTTCCTAAAAACTCTCTCCAAAAACCTTTCTAAAAAACTTTCTTTCCAAAATCTTCCTTCTAGAAATTTTCTCTCTAGGATTTTTCCTCCCAAAATCTATGTTTTCAAAAACACACTTTCCAAAGGCTCCCTCTTTCCAAAAATCTTTTTCCAAAAACTCCCTCTCCAAATTCACTTTTCAAAAACTCCTCCCTAGGATTCCCTTCTAGAATACCTTCGTTTCAAAAAACGTGCATTCCAAAAACTCTTTCCTTAGAGCCCAAGTCATGCCCTAGAACTCACCATTAGGAAACCCTAATTTTCTTTCCAAAAACATGGTTTTCAAACTTTGCCTTAAACCTAGGTTTCCAAAACCTCTTGTTTTCTACATCAAAACTATACATGTTTTCAAAACCTATTTTCTACGTCAAAACTACAATTTTCCAAAACTAGGGTTTCTAGAATTTCCCTTTCCAAATCTTTGCCAAATCCTATTTTCCCTTTAGGAAACCAAATCAAATATCCCGTTTAGGAAACTAGATCCCGCCCTCCGTTTTTTGGAAACAAAATCCAATCCTTTCCAAATCCAAAACCTTCCTAATTCAAATCCTTCCTAAACTTCCACTTTCCTAAACCTTAAGTTTCCAAAACTTGAACATAAAAATCTTTCCTAAATTTTAAAACTCAATTTTCAAATCTTTCCTAATTCAACCATTTCCTAATTCTACCCTCTTTTCAAATCTTAACTTTTCAAATCTAAGTTTTCAAACTCTTCCTAAACTCAAACCTTTCCTAATCTCAAGATTTTCTAAAACCCCAAAACTTTCTAAATCTTAATCTTTCTAACCCTAAATCTTTCCAAATTCTAAACTTTCCAAAATTTCAACATCTTTCCAAATCTAAGACTTTTCTAAACTCAAAACCTTCTTAATTTAAACATTTCCTAAATTGAAAACTTGCCTTCTTCAAACTTTTCGCAAAACGAAACTTTCTTATTTTCAAAACTTTCTTATTTTCAAAGCTTTCCAAATTCAAAAATTTCCTTTTTCAAAACATTACAAAATTCAAAACTTTCTTAACTTGAAACTTACTAAATTCTAAGCCTTTCTTAAACTAAACTTTTCTTAATTTAAAACATTTCTAAATTCAACACTTTCCTATTTCAAAACCTTTCTTGAAACAAAACTTTCCGATTTTCAAAACTTTCCTAATTTGGGAACTTTCCTAATCTTAAAACCTTTCATTTTTTGAAAACTTTCTAAACTCGAAACTTTCCAATTTCAAAACTTTCCTAAAACGAAACTTTCCTAAAATGAAAACTTTCCTAATTTCGAAACTTTCCAAAAATGACACTTTCCTAAATTGAATCTTTCCTAATTCGAACCTTTCCTAAATCCAATCTAATCTTTCTTAATCTCAAGTCTTTCCTAGGTCTCCTACCTTTCCTAAGTCTAGGTTTCCTAAACCTCCATCTTTCCAAAACCAAGTCTTTCCAAAATCAATCTTTCCAAAGCAAGTCCAATCTTCTCAAATTCAATCTCCTCTTCTAATCCCAAATCAAATCCAGTTTTCAATTCAATCTCTTTCTTCTAATCCAATTTCTCTCTTCAAATCAATCTCTTTTCAATCGGACTCTTGTCCGAACTACGACTGACCTGATTCCCCCAAAGGGATACGTAGGTAACCTTTATAGGTGCGGTCACAACACTTTTCAAACTTTCAATTCCACCCTCATGGGTGTGGTTTTCAAAATCTTTTCAAATCTCAAATTCCAATCTATTTTTAAAATTCCAATTTCAAAATTTCTATTTTCAAATTTCTATTTCCAAATTTTGAAACTTTTCAATTTCAATTTCATCTCTTCAAATCTATTTTCAAATCATATTCTTTTCAAATTTATTTCCAAATCTATTCTCCAATTTTCTCTTATTTTGCACTTGCATATCATGCATCATGTTAGTTTCTTTTTAAACATTATTTTTCTAAAGTGGATAGGATTGGCCAATAGTTAGTTGAAGACTCTCATAGGTGAATATAGGGTAGATTGATATGTAGGTACCGAAAGGGCGGGGTAGGGTGATAGCTTAGTGCGTCTTCCCTACACGTAACCAACCTCCGAACCTAGGATCACTGATTTCAAAGACCAAAAAGGAGTTATTTTTCAAAAAGGGCTAAATGTTTTCCAAAGGTTGCCAAACAACCTGTTTTCTTAAAAACCCTCTCTTGAGGAGATATTTTCAAATTGTTTTTCAAAAACCCTAAGTGCAGTCCTTCGGATTATTCTTAGTTTTTAGGTGACCTAACTCACCTTAATCAAGTTAGGTGGCGACTCCGAATCTTTTTCAAAAAGCCCTTTATTCAAACCAAAATTTCAATTCAAACCTAGTCGCACTCATTCTTTTAGGAGGGTGAGTTCTAACGAGAGAGTACAACATTTTTTCCGCTTGTGTGAGTATTCCTCGAGTGCAAAAAATCTAGGCGCGACAATAGCGTAAGCACCACTTTCAGCAAAAACAATTTCTAACTCCGAAAAGAGGGGATAGAGGATTAGAAAGTACAGAGAGGGGGGAAATACAAAGGGGCGAGAGATGAGGATCAATCACATATCTTGTTGAAGTCCAAAGAGTGACCCCCGAAGGGTGTCCTAGCAAAGCAGCAAGTAGCTAAACCCTCAAAATGAAGAGGAGCCATCATTTTATTCTCCCAAACAGAAAGCAATCCATTGGTCAAACCCACTAGAGCCGTATGTGATTTCCATTCAAAAGCCCAAACTAGGAGCCACCCCCCACACTGGGGCAAACATATGCAAGAAGTGAGCTCGCGAACTAACATTTGCCATTTTTTTAAGTGTTGCTAAATTTTTGAAATAAATAAGGCTTTATAGACTAAGCAATTTTATTTGAAATGATGAGAGGCCCTCAGTTCCTCTACCATACCGTTAAAAATATAACCCTTGCAAAGCCCACTTGAGCCAGTTGCATTCCTATCATTTAGCCAATCTAATGATCACAACCCACACTGGGTCAAGGCAAAACTATTTTATTGCGTGACAATTTCCAAAGGTGCATGCAGCAAATGATAATCCCCAAGAGAACAAGCAGTGAATGAATGGTGATCTCCAATTGAGCGCGCGATGGATGAATGGCAATTTTGAAAACCGTGCAATAAATGAATGATAATCTCCAAGAGGATACAGTATTGACGACATTTGTAAGAGCCAACATAAGAGCAAGTTCTTCAAAAAAACAAAAAAAAAAAAGAAAATTTCCTATAAAAAAAAAGAAAAGAAAAGAAAGAAGTGATGATGCTTGGCAAACACAACGATTATTTCCAAACACAATGATGACTTTCAAAGAGAAGACAGAGGCATCCAAGGCGACAACAGAAGGACAACACAAAAGCAAGTTTTTCAACAAAGTGAAAAGTCCAGAAGAACAACAAGGGTAAGAGCCATTTGCCAAAGGTGATCATGGGTCTTCAACAGCCTAGCAAATATGGTAGGTTTTGAGCCTTTATCCTCCCTTTCAAATGCCCTATCTAGCCCACATTACGGTCCAAATTAAAGTCCTCCCAAATCAAGAAAAATTGCTTAGTATAAATAAGCTTGAACTAAAAATAGCAACATCTAAAAAGAATGGTACATACAGGGGCAAAATGCACTTCTTGCAAGAGATGGTTCTGGTTCATACAACCCCACTAAATTTAAAGATTTGGGCATGTGTATCCCTTCATTTCTTACAACCCTCAAACCTAGCCTACGTTACGGTCCCAAGTAAAGTCTTCTTTGATTGAGGAAGGAAGCTATAAGTTGCTTTGCCAAAAGGTGATGTCGGTTGTCACTCGAGAGGTCCACTCAGAGAAATTTTCCTTTTTAACAAAAGACAGAAAGGGAGAACGAGTCAATGGATCGAATCTCTGAGAAGGTGCAAGTGCTATCACATCCTAACAAGAAAAGTGTTGAATTAGAAAGGGGAATTCCAAGAAGAAGAACAGAAGTTCAAAAGACTGCTTAGTTTTGAGACATAGCTCCTACAGATAAACACAAATCCTGGGGCATACATCCCTGGATAAACCTGTGCATCCATCTTCATCCATGTATATGACTTGTGCATTCATCAAAAAGTATGATATGCATTCATTTCGATTCTCATATAAACCATACATGTTCATGCATTCATCAAAAAATATGATATGCATTAAATTCCATTCTATGTTAAACATATGCATTCATTTCCATACTTGTATTAACTTGCATGACATGCATTCATTTCAATTCCTATGCAGACCATATTTGTTCATGCATTCATCAAAAAGTACGATATGCATTCGATTCCATTCTTGTATGTGCATTCATAAAAAATAAAAAAAATAAAAAAGTATGATTTTTGTGTGTGCATTCATAAAAAAGTATGATATGCATTTAATTTCATTTATGTGCACTCATAAAAAAGTATGACATGCATTCAAAATCCATCTCTATGCATTCATTAAAAAGTATGATATGCATTCAATTTCATTTACGTGCATTCATAAAAAAGTATGACATACATTCAAAACCCATCTCTGTGCATTCATCAAAAAGTATGATGTGCATTCAATTTCATTCATGTATGTGCATTCATCAAAAAGTATGATATGCATTCATGTTTGTGCATTCATCAAAAAGTATGACATGTATTCAAAATCCGTCTCTATACGTTCATCAAGAAGCATGACATGCATTCAATTCCAACTATGCATGAGCATCCATAAAAATAAAAAAAAATGACATATGTTTAAGTTTATCCTTACGCATTCATCAAAATGTATGACACGTATCAGCTTGTGCATTCATCCAAAAGTATGATGTGCATTCATTTTAACCTATGGTGGACTTATATAGTATATACCAAACGACATGTGTAACAAAATACACTGACAAATGTTCAGGTGATTACAAAAGAAAAGGTGTTCCAAAGCAGAAGCACAACATTCCGGAAGGTTTATCAGTCAGAATCTAAGCACTCTGCAAAAGAAATGGCGTACACCCCAGAAAACCTGAATTGTCATCCATAGATAACAAGAAACAGAGAATGGGGCATTGAATCACCCTCGACCTCCCCAATCAACCATGAACAGCCTAATCCAACCTTTTTCAAAACCACAAAGAATATGACAACGACCCACCCTCGACCACCCCAATTAATGTCAGCCTGACTCGACCTCTTCGAATTGTAAAAACTAGGGTAATGACCCACCCTACACCTACCATTCAATTGTAAACCAGTTGATCCACTTAAGAAAAACTAACCTATAGATGTTCAAACTTCTGAATACCTCAAACCTTTCAAAAAGAGGCCTCACCCCCTCTAAAACCAAATTCAAGAACCCAAGGAAGCACCTTACCTGGAATTCTGTCATGCCAGTCAGAGGCAAAAGTCAACAGTCAACACATCAAAGGAACATTCCTCTCCAAAAATCTCAATCCAAGAAGCAGCAAATGTCATCTTCTACAACATTAAAGACAAAAGAACTACAAGCAAATCCCTTATATAAGCAAAGATTGGGTTTCATAGTTTCCCCCGAAAAACCAGATTTGGGTTTCAGAGCATCCCCTAAAAAAGCAGATTAGGTTTTAGTGCTTCCTCCGAAAAAGCAGATTTGGGTTTTAGAACTTCCTCCGAAAAAGTAGATTTGGGTTTCAGAGCTACCCTCGAAAAAGTAGATTGGGTTTCAGAGCTTCCTCCAAAAAAGCAGATTTGGGTTTCGTAGCTTCCTCCAAAAAAAGCAGATTTAGGTTTTAGGGCTTCCCCCGAAAAAGCAGATTGAGTTTCCAAGCTTCCTCCGAAAAAGACCCAATTTACTTTTTCGAAGAAAGCTCTGAAATCAAATCAGCTTTTTCGGGGGAAGCTCTAAAATCCAATCTGCTTTTTGGGGGGAAGCTCTAAAACCCAATCTACTTTTTCGGAGGAAGCTCTAAAACCCAAATCTGCTTTTTCAGACGAAGCTCTGAAACCCAATCTACTTTTTCGAGGGAAGCTTTGAAACCCAATCTGCTTTCTTCGGGGGAAGCTCTGAAATCCAAATCTGCTTTTTTGAGGAAGCTCTGAAACCTAATATGCTTTTTCGGAGGAAGCTCTGAACCCAAATTTGCTTTTTCGGGGGAAGCTCTGAAACCCAAATCTGCTTTTTTCGGATGAAGCTCTGAAATCCAAATCTGTTTTTCCAGAGGAACCTCTGAAACCCAATCTTCTTTTTCGAGGGAAGCTCTGAAACCCAAATCCGCTTTTACGAAGGAAGCTTTGAAACCCAAATCCGCTTTTTTGGAGGAAGCTCTGAAACCCAAATCTGCTTTTTCGGAGGAAGCTTTGAAACTCAATCTGCTTTTTTGAGGGAAGCTCTGAAACCCAATCTGCTTTTTCGGAGGGAAGCTCTGAAACCCAAATTTGCTTTTCGGAGGAAGCTCTGAAACCCAATATGCTTTTTCGGAGGAAGCTCTGAAATCCAATATGCTTTTTTGAGGGAAGCTCTGAAACCCAAATTTGCTTTTTCAGAGGAAGCTCTGAAACCCAATCTGCTTTTTCAGAGAAAGCTCTGAAACCCAATCTGGCTTTTCGAAAGAAGCTTTGAAACCCAAATCTGTTTTTTCAGGGGAAGCTCTGAAACCCAATCTTTGCTGATATAAGGGATTTGCTTGTAGTTCTTTTGTCTTGAATGTTGGAGAATATGACAATGGCTGCTTCTTGGATTAAGATTTTTGGAGAGTAATGTTCTTTTGATATGTTGATTGTTGACTTTTGCCTCTGACTAGCATGACAGAATTCCGGGTAAGGTGCTTCCATGGGTTCTTGAATTTGGTTTTAGAAGGGGTGAGGCCTCCTTTTGAAAGGTTTGAGGTATTCAGAAGGTTGAACATCTATAGGTCAGTTTTCCTTGAGTGGATTAACTGGTTTGCAATTGAATGGTAGGTGTAGGTGGGTCATTGCTCCAATTTTTACAATTCGAAAAGGTCGAGTCAGGCTAACATTAATTGGGGTGGTCGAGGGTGGGTCATTGTCATATTCTCTGTGGTTTTGAAAAAGGTTGGATTAGATTGTTCATGGTTGATTGGGGAGGTCGAGGGTGATTCAGTGCCCCATTCTCTGTTTCTTGTTGTCTATGGAAGACAATTCGGGTTTTTTGGGGTGTACACCATTTCTTTTATAGAGCGCTTGGATTTTGACAGACAGATCTTCCACAATGTTGGCTTCAGCTTTGGAACACCTTTTCCTTTATAATCACCTGAACATTTGTCAGTGTATTTTTTAGCCACGTCATTTGGCATATACTGTATAAATCCACCATAGGTTAAAATGAATGCACATCATATTTTTGAAACCCAAATCTGCTTTTTTCAATGGAAGCATTGAAACCCAAATCTGCTTTTTTCGATGGAAGCATTGAAACCCAAATTTGCTTTTTTCGAAGGAAGCTCTGAAACCCAAATCTGCTTTTTCGGAGGAAGCTCTAAAACCCAATCTACTTTTTCGAAGAAAGCTATGAAACCGAATTCACTATTTCGGAGGAAGCTTTGAAACCCAATCTGCTTTTTCGGGAGAAGCTCCGAAACCCAAATCAGCTTTTTCAGGGGAAGCTCTAAAACCCAAATCTGCATTTTTCGAAGGAAGCTTTGAAACCCAAATTTGTTATTTCGGAAGAAGCTCTAAAACCCAATCTGCTTTTTTGAGGGAAGCTCTGAAATCCAAATCTGCTTTTTCAGAGGAAGCTCTGAAACCCAATCTGCTTTTTCGGAGGAAGCTTGGAAACCCAAATCTGCTTTTTTTAGAGGAAGCTTTGAAACCCAAATCTGCTTTTTCGGAGGAAGCTCTCTAAAACCCAATCTATTTTTTTGAAGAAAGCTCTAAAACCCAATCTACTTTTTCGGGCGAAGCTCTGAAACCCAATCTGTTTTTTCGGGAGAAGCATTGAAACCCAAATCTGCTTTTTTCGGAGGAAACTCTGAAACCCAATCTGCTTTCTCGAGGGAAACTCTGAAACCTTATCTGCTTTTTCGGGAGAAGCTCTGAAAGCCAAATCCGCTTTTTTCGAAGGAAGCTCTAAAACCCAAATCTGCTTTTTCGGAGGAAGCTCTAAAACCTAATCTGCTTTTTCGAAAGAAACTCTGAAACCCAATCTGCTTTTTCGGAGGAAGCTCTAAAATCCAAATATGCTTTTTCGGGGGAAGCTCTGAAACACAAATATGTTTTTCAGAGGAAGTTCTGAAACCCAAATTTACTTTTCCAGGGGAAGCTCTGAAGCTCAAATTTGCTTTTTTCGGAGGAAGCTTTGAAACCCAAATCTACTTTTTCGGAGGAAGCTTTGAAACCTAATCTGCTTTCTCGAGGGAAACTCTGAAACCCAATTTGCTTTTTCGGGGGAAGCTATGAAAGCCAAATTTGCTTTTCTCGGAGGAAGCTCTGAAACCCAAATCTAATTTTTCGGAGGAAGCTCTGAAACCCAATCTGCTTTTTTGGGAGAATCTTTGAAACCCAAATCTGCTTTTTTCGGAGGAAGCTCTGAAACCCAATCTGCTTTTTCGGGGGAAGCTTTGAAAGCCAAATCTATTTTTTTTGAAGAAAGCTCTGAAACCCAAATCTGCTTTTTCAGAGGAAGCTCTGAAACCCAATCTGCTTTTTTGGAGGAAGCTCTAAAGCCCAATCTGCTTTTTTGGGGGAATCTTTGAAACCCAAATTTGCTTTTTTCGGAAGAAGCTCTGAAACCCAATCTGCTTTTTCGGGGGAAGCTTTGAAAGCCAAATCTGCTTTTTTTGAAGAAAGCTCTGAAACCTAAATCTGCTTTTTCAGAGGAAGCTCTGAAACCCAATCTGCTTTTTTGGAGGAAGCTCTGAAGCCCAATCTGCTTTTTTGGGGGAATCTTTGAAACCCAAATTTGCTTTTTTCGGAAGAAGCTCTGAAACCCAATCTGCTTTTTCGGGGGAAGCTTTGAAAGCCAAATCTGCTTTGTTTGAAGAAAGCTCTGAAACCCAAATCTGCTTTTTCGGGAGGAACCCAATCTGCTTTTTTGAAGCCCCAATCTGCTTTTTCGAGGGAAGCTCTGAAACCCAAATCTGCTTTTTTAGGGGAAGCTCTGAAACCCAAATCTGCTTTTTCGGAGGAAGTTCTGAAGCCCAAATTTGCTTTTTTCGGAGGAAGCTCTAAAACCCAAATTTGCTTTTTTGGAGGAAGCTCTGAAACCCAATTTGCTTTCTCGAGGGAAACTATGAAACGCAATCTGCTTTTTCGGGAGAAGCTCTGAAAGCCAAATCTGCTTTTTCAAAGGAAGTTCTGAAACCCAAATTTGCTTTTTTCGGAGGAAGCTTTGAAACCCAAGTCTGCTTTTTCGGAGGAAGCTATGAAACCTAATCTGCTTTTTTGTGGGAAGCTCTGATACCCAATCTGCTATTTTCGGAGGAAGCTCTGAAACTGAAATCTCCTTTTTTGGAGGAAGCTCTGAAACCCAATTGTAAGCACCTCATTTTTGACCGCTCGGCAGTCTACACTCCGTCCAGACTTGTTTTCAAGTCATTAGGGACATATTCCAATCGAATCCAATCCTCTAGTCCAAATTCCGTCTTTCCATTGCTTCGCCGGCCTGTTAGGCCCAAATAGAGGCAAAATGACCAAAATGCCCTTAGGGGCATTATCCTTTCTTATTCCAATTCCAATCCCCCTCTCGAGATAGTTTATTCCTCGAGACGGTCCAAGTAGTAAAACTACTCACAAAACCGTCAGAGTGGCGGAAACACTCACAAAATCGTCAGGGTGGCGGAAACACTCACAAAACCGTCAGGGTGGCGGAAACACTCACAAAACCGTCAGAGTGGCGGAAACACTCAAAACCCAGGCATGTCTCTTCGGAGTCGGTAAGACCCCTTTCCAATCCCTCTCTCGAGACAGTTTATTCCTCGAGACGGTTCCAATCCAGGCACGTCTCTTCGGAGACGATAAGACCCCTTTTCAATCCCTCTCTCGAGACGGTCCGAGTAGCAAAACTACTCACACAACCGTTAGAGTAGCGGAAATACTCACAGAGCCGTCCGAGTAGCGGAAATACTCAACCGTTAGAGTAGCGGAAATACTCACAGAACCGTTAGAGTAGCGGAAATACTCAACCCCGTCCGAGTAGCGGAAATACTCACAAATCATCAACCCCGTCCGAGTAGGGGAAATACTCACAAATCATCAACCCCGTCCGAGTAGGGGAAATACTCACAAATCATCAACCCCGTCCGAGTAGCGGAAATACTCATACCGTTTGAGTGGTGGAAACACTCAAAGCCTAGGTCAACACTAGTGGCTGTTAGCCCACTTCGGAGGAAAAGGACCAAACTACCCTTAGGACCTTTTGCGAGACTTTCCGGTCAAGATGACCATTTTGCCTCTAGGCATCCGAACGCCCCGGGAACCACACCGGCTCTGGTTATCAAACCGGTAATGACCCAAGAATACTTTTTATAGTATTCTCAATCTTCCTTTACCTTTCCGGATCATTCCGAGTCAGTTCCGGCCAACCCGGTACAAAATGACCGTTTTGCCCCTAGAGGGCCGGTTTTCTTTTCCGACCATACCGGCTTTGAGTATCAAACCGGTAATGTCCCGAGAATACTTTTTATAGTATTCTAAACCTTCCTTTACCTTTCCGGACCATTCCGAGTCAATTCCGGCAAACCCGGTACAAAATGACCATTTTGCCCCTAGTGGGCCGGTCTTCCTTTTTCAACCACACCGGCTCTGGGTATCAAACTGGTAATGACCCGGGAATACTTTTTATAGTGTTCTCAACCTTCCTTTACCTTTCCGGACCATTCCGAGTCAGTTCCGGCAAACCCGGTGTAAAATGACCGTTTTGCCCCTACTGGGCCGGTCTCCTTTTCCGACCACGCCAGCTCTGGGAATCCAACTGGAAACCTCTGGGAACATTCTAAATAATGTTTCCATATTCCAAGTCTTCTTCTGGGACAGTTTGAGTCTGTCCCGGCAGTTTTCCGGTCCGGTTGACCGTTTTGCCCCTAAAAGCTCGGTCAACCTTTCCAACACATCTTATCCTCACTTTTCAAGTCAAATACCTCCAGGACACTATTTTAAGTGTTCCTGCTCCTTTCCGGCCTTCCGGGTCACTCCCGGCTCCTTCAAATCATTCCCGGACTTTCCGGAGTCACTCCTAGTGAAGTCAGGCTAAAGTTTGCATGGTAGTCACTAGTACATGCGCCCAAATCTAGTCAAAGATACATTGCTTGCCGACTTTAATTGTTTCCTAAATGGCTGGCGCCACTAGCAGTGGCGCCAAGCCAAAAAATGGCCTGGCGCCACTCCTAGTGGCGCCAATATAAATTTTGCCCTGGCGCCACTGCAACAGGCACCAGGCTTGTCCAACTTCTATAAATACAGAGCCTCGATCAACGTGAAAGGGGTCTGCAAACTTAACCTAGGAATCACACAATTTGATATACAGAGCTCAAGCACCTCCAAAACCCTAGCCTCCCTAGGTTTTCCCAAACCCTAGCCACTATACACACCTCCAAAACCCTAGCCTCCCTAGGTTTTCCCAAACCCTAGCCACTATACACAAACCCTAGCCTCCTATACACTCATACACACCCCCATACACTCATACACTATCCTTCAACCATCTTTGGAAGACTTGAAGAGCTGCCATCCAAAATTTGAAGACAACCCTTGAAGGTTGAAGAAGAAGATCAAGACGAAGACCGAAGATTGAAGACAGCGCAACGCGCAAATTAAAGAAGATACAAGGTAGGTTTTCTCTTTAAATTTCCGCACTCCCCCCTCTCTCTTCTCTCTCCAACCCACTTGGGTTTTCTCTATTTTAATCCCCTATCTCTTTCCCCCCCTTTCTTTGCATGCTTGAAACAAGGGGATTCCCGGTCCATGTGTAGGATTGGACTATAGGAGAGTCACCGTGTCGGGGGCTTTCTTCTAGTCTAACCAAAGACCACGTGGGTCCGGCCCCCTTGATTATGTGGTGAAGCCTTAACCTTGTATGTTCACGACCCCAAATTGCATTGTGCATATCATAGTCTTGCATCTTCCAAAATTCGTTTTCAAAAAGTTATTTTCAAAATTCGTTTTCAAACTTGCATCAAAAGCTCTTTTTCAAAAACATGTTTTCAAAACCACAATTCTAGGGTGATTCTAGCCTTTCCATGGCTAGGGTTACTTTAGGAAAGTGTTATATTAAAAGTGGCCTTTTGGTCTATATTTTCAAACCTTGTTTTCAAAACCACTTTCTTAAAGTGGTTCTAGCCTTCTTATGGTTAGAATTGCTTTAGGAAAGTGAGATGTTTTTACACCTTCTAAAAACTCTTTCTTCAAAAATCTCTTCCTAAAAATCTCTTTTTCAACATACTTTCCTAAAACTCCCCTCTTCAAAATTGATTTCAAAATCTCTTTTTCAAAACTCTCTTTTTCAACTCCTTTCCAAAACTTTCTTTCCTCAAAATTCACTTTCTAAAAACACTCCCTAAAAATCTTTCTAAAAACTCTCCTCCCGGAATCTTCCTTCTAGAAATTCCCCTATAGGATTTTCTTTCTAAACTCTACGTTTCCAAAAACATGCTTTCCAAAAAAACTCCTCCCTAGGATTCCCTTCTAGAAAACCTTCGTTTCCAAAAACGCGTTTTCCAAAAAAAACTCTTTCCTTAGAGCCCAAACCAAACCCTAGAACTTACAATTAGGAAAACCCTAATTTTCTTTCCAAAAACATGATTTTCAAACTTTGCCCCAAACCTAGGTTTCCAAAACCTCTAGTTTTCACATCCAAACTATACATGTTTCCAAAACCTCTTTTCTACGTCAAAACAACAATTTTCCAAATCTAGGGTTTCTAGAATCTCCCTTTCCAAATCCTTGTCAAATCAAATCTTCCCTTTAAGAAACCAAATCCAATCTCCCCGTTTAGGAAACTAGATCCTATCCTCCGTTTTTGGAAATAAATCAAACCTTTCTCTTTTAGAAATCAAATCCAATCCTTTCCTAATCCAAACCTTCCTAATTCCCTACCTTCCTAATTCCCTACCTTCCTAAACCATATGTTTCCTAAACCTAAACTTCAAATCTTTCCTTAAGTTTCAAAATCCAACTCTTTCCTAATTCGAATTCTTCCTAAACTTTCACTTTCTTAAACCTTAAGTTTCTAAAAACTTGAACATATAAATCTTTCCTAAACTTTAAAACTCAACCTTCAAATCTTTCCTAATTCAACGTTTTCCTAATTCTACCCTCTTTTCAAATCTTAACTTTTCAAATATAAGCTTTCAAACCTTTCCTAAATTCAAACCTTTCCTAATTTCAAGACTTTCTAAAATTCAAACTCTAAAACTTTCTAAATCCTAAACTTTCTAAATTTCAAATCTTTCTAAAATTCTAAGCTTCCTAAATTCAAAACTTACTAAATTTAAAACTTTCTTAAGTTGAATCTTTCTAAACCTAAAACTTTCTAAATTCTAAACTTTCTTAAACTTCAAATCTTTTCAAATCTAAGACTTTTCTAAATTCAAAACTTTCTAAATTCAAGACTTTCTTAAGTTGAAACTTCCTTTTTTTCAAACATTTCCTAAATTGAAAACTTTCCTTTTTCAAACCTTTCCCAAAACGAAACTTTTCTTATTTTCAAAACTTCCTTGTTTTCAAAGCTTTCCAAATTCAAAACTTCCCTTTTTCAAAACATTTCTAAATTCAAAACTTTCCGATTTTCAAAACTTTCTTAATTTGGGAACTTTCCTAATCTGAAAACCTTTCCTTTTTTGAAAACTTTCCTAAACCTAAAACTTTCCTAATTTCAAAAATTTCCAAAAATGAAACTTTTCTAATTCGAAACTTTCCTAAATCGAACATTTCCTAATTCAAACATTTCCTAAATCCAACCTTTCCTAATCTCCTAAACCTTCCAAGTCGAGTCAAGCTTTCACTAAGTCTAGGTTTTCTTAAACCTTCTCTTTTCCAAAATCAAGTCTTTCCAAAATCAATCTTTTCAAATCAAAGTCCAATCTTCTCAACTTCAATTTTCAATCTCCTCTTCTAATTTCAAGTCAAATTCAATTCCCAATTCAAATCTTTTTCTTCCAATCCAACCTTCTATTTTCAATCGGACTTTGGTCCGAACTACGATTGACCTGATTCCCCCAAAGGGATACGTAGGCAACCTTCATAGGTGCGGTCACAATACTTTTTAAACTTTTAATTCCATCCTCATGAGTGTGGTTTCCAAAATCTTTCCAAATTTCAAATTCTAATCAATTTTCAAATTTCAATTTCAAAATTTCTATTTTCAAATTCCTATTTCCAAGTTTTCAAAGTTTCCAATTTCAATTCCATCTTTTCAAATCTATTTTCAAATCAAATCAATTTCTTTTCAAATCAATTTCTATTTTCCAATTCTTTCATCTTGCACTTGCATATCATGCATCATGCTAAATTAGTTTTTCAAACATTGTTTTTCTAAAGTGAATAGGGTTGAACTATTAGTTAATTAAAGACTCTCATTTAGGGTAGATTGACATGTAGGTACCGAAAGGGCGGGGTAGGGTGATAGTTTAGTGCGTCTTCCCTACACGTAACCAACCTCCGAACCTAGGATCACTGATTTCAAAGACCAAAAGGAGTTATTTTTCAAAAAAGGGCTAAATGTTTTCCAAAGGTTACCAAACAACCTGTTTTCCTAAAAAACCCTCTCTTGAGGAGATATTTTCAAAATTGTTTTTCAAAACCTTAAGTGTAGTTTTCGGATTATGCTTAGTTTTTAGGTGACCTAACTCACCTTAATCAAGTTAGGTGGCGACTCCAAATGTTTTTCAAAAGCCCTTTATTCAAACCTATTTTCAATTCAAACCTAGTCGCACTCATTCTTCTAGGAGGGTGAGTTCTAACGAGAGAGTACATCATTTTTCCCGCTTGGATGAGTATTCCTCGAGTGCAAAAAATCTGGGCGCGACACCAATCTGCTTTTTCTGATGAAGCTTGGAAACTCAATCTCCTTTTTTGGAGGAAGCTCTGAACCAAAATCTACTTTTTCGGGGGATGCTCTAACACCCAAATTTGGTTTTTTCGAAGGAAGCTCTGAAACCCAAGTCTGCTTTTTCGGAGGAAGCTATGAAACCTAATCTGCTTTTTTTTAGGAAGCTTTGAAACTCAATCTGCTATTTTCGGAGGAAGCTCTGAAACTGAAATCTCCTTTTTCGGAGGAAGCTCTGAAACCCAATCTGCTTTTTCTGATGAAGCTTGGAAACTCAATCTCCTTTTTTGGAGGAAGCTCTGAACCAAAATCTACTTTTTCGGGGGAAGCTCTGACACCCAAATTTGATTTTTTTGGAGGATGCACTGAAACCCAAATCTGCTTTTTCAGAGGAAGCTCTGAAACCCAATTTGCTTTTTCGAGGGAAGCTTTGAAACCCAAATATGCTTTTTCAGAGGAAGCTTTGAAACCTAATCTGCTTTTTCCGGAGGAAGCTCTGAAACCCAAATCTACTTTTTCGGTGGAAGCTCTGCAGATTTGGGTTTCAGAGCTTCCCCCGAAAAAGCAGATTGGGTTTCAGAGCTTTCTTCGAAAAAGCAGATTTGGGTTTCAGAGCTTCCTCCGAAGAAGCAGATTTGGGTAACAAAGCTTCCTCTAAAAAAAGTAGATTTGGGTTTCCAAGCTACCTCCAAAAAAGTAGATTGGGTTTTAGAGCTTCCCTCAAAAAAGCAGATTGGGTTTTAGAGCTTTCTCCAAAAAGACTAATTTGGGTTTCAGAGCTTCCTTCGAGAAAAGCACATTTGGGTTTGAGAGTTTCCCCCGAAAAAGTTGATTTGGGTTTAGTGCTTCCTCTGAAAAAACAAATTAGGTTTCCAAGCTTCCTTTGAAAAAGCAAATTGGGTTTTAGAGTTTCCTCTGAAAAAGCAGATTTGGGTTTTAGAGCTTCCTCCGAAAAAGCAGATTGGGTTTCAAAGTTTCCCTCAAAAAAGTAGATAGGGTTTCAGAGTTTCCTCCGAAAAAGCAGATATAGGTTTCAGTGCTTCCTCCGAAAAAAGTAGATTTCGGTTTCAAATCTTCCCCCGAAAAAGTAGATTCGGTTTTAGAGCTTCCTTCGAAAAAGGAGATTGAGTTTTAGAGCTTCCTCTAAAAAGACAGATTTGGGTTTTAGAGCTTGCTCCGAAAAAAGCAGAATTGGGTTTCAAAAGTATGATGTGCATTCATTTTAACTTATGGTGGATTTATACAGTATATACCAAACGACCTAGCTAACAAAATACTCTGACAAATGTTCAGGTGATTACAAAGGAAAAGGTGTTCCAATGCTAAAGCAAACATTCCGGAAGGTCTGTCAGTCAGAATCCAAGCGCTCTACAAAAGAAATGGCGTACACCCTAGAAAACCCAAATTGTCATCTATAGACAACAAAAAACAAAGAATGGGGCACTTAATCACCCTCGACCTCCCCAATCAACCTTGAACAACCTAATCCAACCTTTTTCAAAACCATAGAGAATATGACAACGACCCACCCTCGACCACCCCAATTAATGTCAGCCTGACTCGACCTCTTCGAATTGTAAAAACTGGGGCAATGACCCACCCTACACCTACCATTCAATTGCAAACCAGTTGATCCACTCAAGGAAAACTGACCTATAGATGTTCAACCTTCTGAATACCTCAAACCTTTCAAAAGGAGGTGTCACCCCTTCTAAAACCAAATTTAAGAACCCAAGAAAGCACCTTACCCAGAATTCTGTCATGCCAGTTAGAGGCAAGAGTCAACAATCAACACATCAAAAGAACATTACTCTCCAAAAATCTCAATCCAAGAAGCAACAAATGTCATATTCTCCAACATTCAAGACAAAAGAACTACAAGCAAATCCCTTATATCAGCAAAGATTGGGTTTCAGAGCTTCCCCCGAAAAGCCAGATTTGTGTTTCAGAGCTTCCTTCGAAAAAGCAGATTTGGGTTTCAGAGCTTCCTCCGAAAAAGAAGATTTGGGTTTCAGAGCTTCCTCCGGAAAAGCAGATTTAGGTTTCAGAACTTCCTGCCAAAAAGCAGATTTAGGTTTCAGAGCTTCCCTCGAAAAAGTAGATTGGGTTTCAGAGCTTCATCTGAAAAAGCATATTTGGGTTTCAGAGCTTCCTCCAAAAAGCGGATTTGGGTTTCAGAGCTTCCTTCGAAAAAGTAGATTTAGGTTTAAGAGCTTCCTTCAAAAAGCAGATTGGGTTTCAGAGCTTCCTCTGAAAAAGCAGATTGGGTTTCAGAGCTTCCTCCAAAAAAGCAGATTTGGGTTTCAGAGCTTCCTCTGAAAAAGCAAATTTGGATTTCAGAGCTTCCTCCAAAAAAATCAGATTTAGGTTTCAGAGCTTCCTCCGAAAAAGCAGATTTGGGTTCAGAGCTTCCTCTAAAAAAGCAGATTTGGGTTCACAGCTTCCTCCGAAAAAGCAGATTGGGTTTCCAAGCTTCCTCCGAAAAAGCAGATTGGGTTTCAGAGCTTCCTCCAAAAAGCAGATTTGGGTTTTAGAGCTTCCTCCAATGAAAGCAGATTGGGTTTCAAAACTTCCCTCGGAAAAGCAAATTGTGTTTCAGAGCTTCCCTCGAAAAAGCAGATTGGGTTTCAGAGCTTCCTCCGAAAAAACAGATTTGGGTTTCAGAGCTTCCTTTGAAAAAAGCAGATTTGGGTTTCAGAGCTTCCTCCGAAAAAGCGGATTGGGTTTTAGAGCTTCCCCCGAAATAGTAGATTGGGTTTCAGAGCTTCCTTCGAAAAAGTAAATTAGGTTTCAGAGCTTCCTCCGAAAAAGGAAATTTGGGTTTGAGAGCTTCCTCCGAAAAAAGTAGATTTGGGTTTTAGAGCTTTCCCCGAAAAAGGAGATTGGGTTTCAGAGCTTCCTCTAAAAAAGACGATTTGGGTTTCAAAGCTTCCCCTAAAAAAGCAGATCAAGTTTCAGAGCTTCCCTCGAAAAAGTAGATTGGGTTTGAGAGCTTCCTCCGAAAAAAGCAGATTGGGTTTTCGAGCCTCCTCCAAAAAAGCAGATTGGGTTTCCAAGCTTCCCCCGAAAAAGCAAATTAGATTTTAGAGCTTCTCTCGAAAAAGCATATTAGGTTTCAAAGCTTTCCTTTTTGAAAGCAGATATCAACCTTAAATCTCCGTAGAGGAGTAGCATTCCGTCAGATGGAGCATCAGTTCAAGAAGAATCAGTTTTAGGATATCAACCTTAAACCTCCCCAAAGGAGCAGCGTTCCGCTAGATGGAGTATCAGTTCAAGAAGTATCAATTTCTAGACATCAACCTTGAATCTCCCCGGAAAAGCAACATTCCTCCAAAAGGAGCGATAGTTCAAGAAAAATCAATGTTAAGACTTTAGCCCTAAAACTTCCCAGAGGAGTACCATTCCACTTGACGAAATGTCGGTTCAAGATAACTTACTCTCCAAAGGTTTTCAACTCCGGTCCTTCTGATTGCCTCACAGTCAACATGGGATCATTCTTTTTTCATTTTTTTGTCTGCGACAAGCTTTGACAAAAAAAGAGGGGCAGCTGTAAGCACCCTAATTTTGCCCGCTTGGCAATCTCCGGCCCGACTAAACTCCCTTTCAAAACTCTGTAAGCACATTCAAGCCAAAATCAACCTTCAAACCCCTATCCAATTAGTCAACTGCTTCTCAGGCCCGCTGGGCCTAATAGAGGCCTAATAACCAAACCTGCCCCTTGGGCCTCCAGGCGCGTTTTGGGAAAGTTCAAAATCCCTCAAAACGGTAAGTCCACCCTTCCAAGGTGCTATTAAGCATTTATGCATACTCCACACGCCATCCAGTCCAATTTCGGTCCCATTCCGGCTAACTCCGATCAAAATGACCGTTTTGCCCCTAAACTCCCCAACACTGCGCTAACCCCACCAGACAGTAAACGACTCTCCCGAAACCATCCCTGAATGACTTGGCACTCTAAACATAACGTGCCAATCCATTCCTAACCACTTCCAACCAAACCCGATCAAAATGACCATTTTGCCCCTGACGACCCGAACGCACACCAAAACAACACTGGTCCTAGGATATTAAGCAGCGGGTCTTGTCACACACCCCTATTTAACTTAAGGAGGACCTTACGACAAAAGTTCCCTGGAGCATCTCGCAGATGCTCTGCCAAAATGGCCTTTTCTCTTGATTCCCAAGTTATAACGCACCGTTAAATGACTTGAGAAATGCGTAAACCAGGGAATTCCCAAAAGCTCTTCCACGGATCTTTCCATCGATATGACTCGATCAGATAGATCTCTTCCCATAGCTCCTCATCGTATGGCTCGAAAACTACAACTTTCGACAACCCATGAAGCGTCTCGCAGACGCTTTGCCAAGGTTGACTTTTTCGCCAATTCCTTGATTGAAACGCACCGTCAAATGACTTGAGAAATGCGTAAATTAGGAAATTTCCGAAAGTACTTTCAGAATAATTTTCATCGGTACGGTCCGATTGAAGAGATCGCTTCCCGAAAGCCTCAATCACACGGCACGAAAACAACTACTTTCGAACACCATCAGAGCGTATCACAAACGCTCTGCAAAGATGTCCTTTTATGCACGCTTCCCAAGATGATATCCCACGCTTCCAAAACACAATTCAAACTTTTTGAAAACATGAAAGTTCACAAGAAACCCTAGGAGAACACCGTGGGTGCAATCGATTCCCTCGAAACCTTCCCGATGGGCTCAATTATCGAGACAAAGTTTAAACAAACTTTTCCGGTGATGGAGCATATGCCATACGCACTTAAATTTTGATCAAATCGACCAAATTTTGATCAATTGTCAAGATTTAACCAATACACTGGGTGCCACGTGGCATTCTCCCAATGGAATAGTACCCGTGCATGTAGGACATGCACTTTTGTAAAATTTACACAGGTGCATGTACTACATGCGCCAGTGTTAAAAAATTTTGCCTATAAATACCAAACCCCCCCTTGTATATTAAAGCGCCGAAAATTGATGTGAAGCCTTACTGAAATCGCTCCAGAACCTCGAATCGCTATATATATTCCACCCTTCCAACACTTAGGCTAGATTCTACTTCACTCAAGCCTATATACTTCACCTACAAGGCCTTATACACCATTGCACACTCCATTCCAGCCCCTCAAGCCTTCTTGAAGTCATTCAAGCTCCAATCAAGACATCCATTGAAGACTACAAGTGTGTTGAAGGCAAAAGGTGGTATTCCTTTTACATTTTTGTCTTCCCCCACTCTTCTCTTCTCCCTCCTAGCCTACTTAGGCTATTCTCTATTTTTATCCCTATCTTTAACCCCCCATTCTTGCATGCTTGAGCCAAGAGGGCTCTTAGATCATGCCTAGAAGAAAGCAAGTGAGAGCCACCGTGTAGGAGGATCTCTCACTAGCCTACTTCAAGATGGTATGGCCTAGGAGCCCCTTGTTTATGTGGTGTAGCCTAAAAGCCTTGTATGTGATCATAACCCCTTGCGTATTACTATTTTGATCATGTTTTGTGTGCTTGGCTTCATTTTCATGTTCTACAATGCTTATATTGCTCTTATTTCTATGCCATTTCTAAGCTTTATATTTCTTTCGAAAATGGTTCCAAGAGTTGTCCTCTTGAAGCTTGGGATAAGACCTTAGAAATCATGCTTTAGAGAGTTCCCCACTAACCCCTAACTCTCATTTTGGCATCATTGCATTTTCACTTGCATAAGAGTTATTTTCTAACTCTTTAATTTTCAAGACTTCCATTCTCTCAAGTTTAGTGGTTGGAATTGCCCTATGGATACTCTCTTGAGTGGTTTGCCTTTTATTTGGCCATAGGAACCCTCTCTTGATAGAATGGCCTCCTACAAAAATGGTTTTCAAAACTCTTTTCAAAAAATGTTTATCAAAAACTCATTCTCTCCATCTTTGCATTAAACATGGTGCCTTAAAAGGTTGTCATCACCATGTTGATTTTTGGACCTCTTGTACTCTTGTCAAGATTATGGTTATAATGGCCACTAAGAAACCTTCTTTGGAATTGGAATGGTCTCCAAACACCAACCATATAAACCATATTCTTGGCTAGAGTCAAAATTTTCATAGAAATGATTTTCAAATGGGTTGTCCACCAAAGTCTATTGCATAATATGTTTTGTTTTTCAAAGCTCTTTCTAAATGTACATTAAACCAACTTTCAAAACCATTTTTCCAATCCAAGCCTTAGGTTAACTTGACCCTAGTTGACCAAATCCTAAGTTAACTTGACCCTAGTTGACTAACCCTAGGTTAACTTGACCCTAGTTGACCAACCCTAGGTTAACTTAACCCTAGTTGTCCAACCCTAGGTTAACTTGACCTTAGTTGACTAACCCTACGTTAACTTGACCCTAGTTGACCAACCCTAGGTTAACTTGACCCTAGTTGTCTAACCCTAGGTTAACTAGACCCTACTTGTCCAACCCTAGGTTAACTTGACCCTAGTTATCCAATCCTAGGTTAACTTGACCATAGTTCACTCACCTTAGGTTAAGTTAACTCTAGTTATTTAACCCTAAGTCACCTTAACCTTAGGTTAACCTAACCTTATTTAGTTAACCATAGGTCATCTTAACCTTAGGTTAACCTAACCTAACCCCAGTTAGTTAACCTTAGGTCACCCCTAACCCTAGGCCAACCCAACCTAGGTTAGTATATTTCAAGGTTCCAACTCTTGAACCCTTTTCTGAATGAACACTCAATTTCAAACTATTCTCATAACGCATTTTTCCAAAACCTCCTAGTACTCTTGATTTCAAAAAACCAACTCCATAAACTCTTCAAATGTTCTTACACTCCATCTTTAAGGCACTTCCAAAAATGTTTTCAAAATGTCACAAACCTAAGGTATCCTTAGCCCTCTCATAGTTAGGGATTCCAAGGAAAAGTGATAAATCAAGAACAATCTCCAAGGTTGTCCATATTAGAATTTTAAACCTTTAGCCATTTTCAAAAACCACTTTCAAAACTAATTCATTAAAACGTTCCAAAATCATACCTCTAAGGTTTTCAAAACAAGACTTCAAAAACACTTTCAAGTTCTCTTGAGTCATTCCAAAGCATTTTTCCAAAGTTGATCCAAAAACATTTTCAAAGCACTCTACCATCTAATTTCAAGTCAAAGCTTCCAAGAACCTCAAAATGTCTTAAACTTTTCCAATGACCCCAAAGTGTCTTTAAACCTTCTAAAGGCCCTAATGCGCCTATTTTCCATCGGGCTCTTGCTTGAACTATGATCGACCTGATTCTCGCCAAATGAGATACGTAGGCAGTCTAAAAAGGTGTGCTCATAACTTCTATTTCAACTCCAAATCTCTTTTTCAAAAATTCCCATCAATTCAAAGTTTCTATTCCAAACTCTTTCAAAACCCCTATTATTTTCAAACTCCTTCCAAAAACTTGCATCATGCATCATCCATCCAAAAAGTGATGACTAAACCCCAATTTCAAAACTCTAAAGTGGATATT
This sequence comes from Euryodendron excelsum, assembly GCA_033060915.1. Taxonomy (NCBI): domain Eukaryota; kingdom Viridiplantae; phylum Streptophyta; class Magnoliopsida; order Ericales; family Pentaphylacaceae; genus Euryodendron; species Euryodendron excelsum. Next base: position 15,394,370 of record CM065398.1, read on the forward strand.
AAGTGGACAATGGTAACCGGCTATTCTAGTGAGTGAACCAAGGGTGATTAGACATGTAGGTACCGAAAGGGCGGGGTAGGGTGATGATCTTAGGATATCTTTCCTACATGCAACCAACCCCGGAACTGTAGATTTCTATTTTCAAATGACCAAAATTGAGTTATTTTTTAAAAGGGCTTAAGCCTTTCCAAAGGTTGCCAAACAACCTATTTCCTTAAAAACCCTCTCTTGAGGGAGTTTTCAAAACCTTTTCCAAAAAACCCTAAGTTTAATCTTCGGATTAACACTTAGTTTTAGGTGCCCTAACTCACCTTAATCAAGTTAGGTGGTGACTCCTATTTTTTTGAAAAGCCCTTAGTCAAACCAATTTTCAAACCTAGTTACACTTATCCTTCTAGGAGGATGAGTTCTAGTGACAGAGTTCCGTGCTTTTAGTCTCCGAGCCGAAAAGATCTTGGACACTCAAAAATTGGGGCGCGACAAGAGTCACAACCTAACTTGATTAAGGTAAGTTAGGTCACCTAAAATTAAGTGCAATTCAAAGATTATACTTAGGGTTTTTAAAAAGTTTTGGAAAACTTCCTCAAGAGAGGGTTTTTTTTGAAAAATAGGTTGTTTGACAACCTTTGAAAAGATTTAAGCCCTTTTTGAAAATAACTCCGTTTTGGTCCTTGAAAATAATTATTCTAGGTTTGGAGGTTGGTTACGTATAGGGAAGATGTACTAGACTATCACCCTATCCCGCCCTTGCGGTATCTACATGTCTATTTACCCTAGGTTCACTCATGTAGAATCTTCGATTATTAAATGTCCGATATTATCCATTGTGAAAAGAATTTAGAAGAAGGTTTGATATAATGTATAGCACGCAAGTGCAAGAAAAAGATTTGATTTAAAGAGAGGATTTGAAGTTTGAAAAAGGAAATTGGAATTTTGAAAAGATTATAGAATTGGTACTTTAAAAAGGCTGCGAAATTGGAAGTTTGAAAAAGGTTAGGATCGCACCTATGAAAGTTACCTATGTATCCCTTTGTTGGGATTTAGGTCGATTGTAGTTCAGACAAGAGTCCAATTGAAAATAGTATATTTGATTTGAAAAGAATTTGATTTGGAACTTTGGAAGATTAGAATTGAACTTTGATTTGAAATCGAACTTGACTTTGACTTTGATTTGAAATTGGACTTGGAATTGATTTTGATTTGAAATTAAACTTGAAGAGTAAAACTTGGACTTGTTTGGAAAGATGGAGTTGAAATTTGAAATTTATTTGATTTGAATTGAAGTTTGAAAAACATCTTGGATTAGAAAAGAGGTTTTAGAAAAGAGCTGCTCCCTAATTTTAGGGTCAAGATTGAACTAGGGTTTAGGTATCCTAAGACTTAGATAACCTAGGGTTGAAAAGACTTGATTTGGATTTAAGAAGTTTGGTTTCAGAAAATTTGATTTAGGAAAGACTTGACTTGATTTAGAAACATTTGACTTGGAATGGATTAGAAAAGATTTGATTTGAACGTTTGACTTAGAAAATTTGGAAAGTTGTAGTTTAGGAAAGATTGGATTTAGGAAATCTTGGATTTAAGAAAGTTTCAACATAGAAAAGTTCCATTTTAGGAAAGTTTTGAATTATAAAAGTTTTCATTTTAGGAAAGTTTCTTTTTAGGAAAGTGCTAAATTAAGAAAGTTTTGAATTAGGAAAGTTTCTTTTTTTTAAGAAATAATTGATTTTAGAAATATTTGAATTTAAAAAGTTTGATTTAAGAAGAATTTGAAATTTAAAAAGTTTAGAGTTTTAGAAAGATTTGGAATTTAAGAAAGGTTTCAATTTAGAATGATTAGAATTAAAAAAGGTTTGAATGTTTGAAGTTAGGAAAGGTTTGAAATTTTGAGTTTTGGAAATACTTGAAGTTAGGAAATGTTTGAGACTAAGAAAGATTTGATAGTTTAGAATTTAGAAAGTTGAGATTTGGAAATGTATGGAATTAGGAAAGATTGGAATTAGGAAAAATTTGATTTCTATTTCCTAAAGTTAAATATTAGATTTTGTTTCTAAAAATAGATGATTTGATTTTGTTTCCAAAATTGAAGGATTTGATTTGGTTTCCTAATTGGAAAATTAGATCTGGTTTCCTAAATTAGAGATTGGATTTTGGAGTTGGAAAGGTTGAGTTTTGAAAATTTATGATTTGATGTGAAAAAGAGGTTTTAGAAACCTATGATCTTGATGTAGAAAATAGTTCTGGAAACCTAGGTTTTTGATGTAGAATAGGAAAGGATGATTTTTAGAAAGGAATTATGGTTTCCTAACCATGAACTCTAAGGCTTGACTTGGACTTCAAGGCAAGGAGTTTTTGGAAAGTAGAATCTTTGAAAACAGAGTTTTTAGAAAGGAGATTTTTTAAAAGAGTTTTTAGAAAGTAGATTTGAAAAGCAATTTAGAAAGAGATTTGAATGTGGACTTTTGCAAGTCTCTAAAAATATCTCACTTTCCTAAAACGATTCTAATCACAAGAGGACTAGAATCATTCTAGGGTTGTGATTTTGAAAACAAGATGGATTTTGAAAATATAGACCATGTTGATCACATTAAATATAACACTTTCCTAAAACAACTGTAACTATGGAATGGCTAGAATTATCTTAAGATGGTGATTTTAACCAAAACAATTTAGGGTTTTATACCCAAGATTTGGACCTTGATAGTCATAATGAATGTAACATTTTTCTAAAACAACCCTAACCATGGAATGACTAGAATCATCTTAAGATGGTGATTTTGACCAAAATGATTTAGGGTTTACACCCAAGATTTGGATCTTGATAGTCACAATGAATGTAACAGTTTTTTAAAACAACCTTAACCATGAAATGGCTAGACTCACCTTAGGATTGTGGTTTTGAAAACAAATTTGAAGAAAGAGATTTTTAATGCAAGTTTTGAAAAGGATTTTGATACAAGTTTTGAAAACAACTTTGAAAATAAGTTTTGAATGGATGTATGAATATCACATGCATAATGCAAGTAAGGTCATAAACATAAAAGGTTAGGCTTCACCACATAATCAAAGGGCTGAATCCACACGGTCTAAGGTTAAACTAGAAGAAAGTCCCTGACATGATGACTTTCAACAATCCTTCGTACACATGAATCAGGGAATCCCTTGTTTCAAGCATGTAAGAAAGGGGGGTAAAAGATGGAGATTAAAATAGAAGAAAACTCAAGTGGGTTAGGAGAGAGAAGAGAGAGGGGAGTATTACATAAACGTAAAAAGAAAACCAACCTCAAGTTCTTCTTGTTTTATTTGCTATGCTTGCTTCGCTTTACTTGGACTTTAAGAGCTTCAAACTTACAGCACTTGAGTCTTCAATGGATTGCTTTAAGGCTTGTGTATGAGTGTATGGAGTATATATAAGCTAGTGTTTGAGTGTATGGATGCTAGGGTTTGAAAAGACTTGAGGGAGCTAGGGTTTGGGGAGGATTCAAGTGATGTTTTTAGAGAGGTATCATTTCTGGACTAAGATTGCGTACCCTTTTTACGTAGGGGGAGGTCTATATTTATAGGCTACCAAAGTTGACACTGGCACCTGTTGTAGTGGTGCCAGCCTTTAGGAAATGTTTTAGGTCAACAAGAAACAAATGTTTAACTCTTAGGACATAAGGCAGAAGATTTGGGCACCTGTCCTAGTGACTACCATACAATTTTTGGCCTGGCTTCACTAAGAGTGACTCCGAAAAGTCCGAGAATGACCTGGAAGGACGGGGATGGACAGGGACCCTTAAAAGAGAGAGAAGGTTTATGCTTACAGACTCAGAGAGAGATGGTTTATGCTTTGACTGGTAGAATTGCCTCGTTGCCTTGGACCAAAGAGAATGGTGGTGCTCTAGTTGAGATTCTGACAAAGGTTCTACAGGCCATCAATGCAAATGGTACCTGCTCGTGCTAATCCTTATGGTGGTCATTTTTCTTGCGAGAGATTCTCTTGATGTTTTTTGTTCTGTTGCTCTGATGGCTCCATTTGTTTGTGGTAGGCTACCAAGTTGTAGGGATTAATCTTGAAAGTTTGGCATAGCTTTGCCATCATGTCATTGTTAATTGCATTGTCTGTTGTGATAGACTCAGGGGGGCCAAATCTGTAGAGGACCTCTGGAAATCTTTAGGGTCAAAAGATACCAAACTTTGGATACACTGCAAGTTTTTATTTTTCTCTAAAAAAGATTTTAGCTTGACAAAGAAAGCATTTCATGATCAAGAGTCATTTATTTTGGATTAGTCCACTATATACTTGATATTCTATAAAGTACTTTAATAGGCTAATATTAAGGGATTCCTCCTGTAGGCTTTACCAGGGCCTTCAGGCAGCTCAGTTGGCCCTCTTCTTGTCTGATATAGCTGGATAGACGGAACTTTGAGTAAGGTAAGCTTAGTTTGATAGTGACTCTTTTGGAATTTTGAACAGATTTGTAGTTAACAATGGTAGATTGTTGATTTATTGTCTACTGCTTTATGATTGGATTTCGAGTCAACCTTTTTGCTTAGTTTCATTGGAGGGGGATATCATCTCATCACTATGAGTATGATACCGATCATTGGATTCTTTTAGATGAAGATTACCCTGTAGTTGTGCCTCTAGTCCTTTCCCAGGTTGGAAGCTTTTACTGCTGACATGGTTAGCATCATTTTCTCAACTGTTGAGTGATTAGAATGGGTCGAATCTTTTTGGGTGGTTAACATGCACTTTGGAGGTTGGAGGGTTCTGTTATGGTTGTCGTGTCCTGATTTTTTGCACTCGAAAAAACACACAAGTGCCAAAAACACAGTACTCTCTTGTTAGAACTCATCCTCCTAGAAGGATGAGTATGACTAGGTTTGATCTTAAAATTGATTTGAACAACAGCTTTTTTATTCGCTCCCAAAAAGTGTCCTACAATTGGAGTTGGTTACCTCGCAAGAGTACGTGGGTCGCGATGAAGTATATAAACTGGTAATCCGGTATCGTTTTCTCCCAAGGAAATTGTGCAAATATAGTAACAACGCTCAACTCACACTAGACATTAACTTTATGAATTGCAAGTAGGGTTTTGTGATGTAAAAGAGATTGAAAATTTGTTGACTTTGAATGATGGTTGTTCTTAACTAATGCAAACAATTAATATCTAACGAAAGCAATTAAATCTAGTTTATGTACAATTAAGAAAAGCTTTGGATATGATTGATTCAACCCACCAATTCACAACAAGAGTTTCAATAGAGGGTTTTATAACTCAAATCAAGAATCACTCCATGGATTCTTGATTCGGAAGATTTTGACCATAAAACCTTGAATTCATATTTAGTTGAGTGTAAAGATGAAACCAATGAGTAGAACTATAGAAACAAACCTTAGAGATGTGTAACACCTATTCCAAGTAGTGAGTTGTATATAAATATTACCAAAACAGGTTATGAATCTAAGTTTTTAAATAAATCTAACACTTAGCCAAATAGAACTGTAGAAATCTAGAAATAAAGCTTTGAAGTTCATGTTCCTCCATTTATACCCTTGAAGATCCTTGGTGGATCTTCACAATCACATACAAGATATATTTAGCTACTTGAATCCATGAGATAAAGCATAAATGAGTGTAAATCTGGCATTAAGCAATGGAAAACTAGTGTTTGGTTACCAAAAAAGTGAAGGAAAGTGCCAAGAAAATGAGAGAAACTTTAACTTGAATACAAACAAGATGATGAACAACAATACAAGAGAGAAAAACAAACAATAGGACAAAACAATAATCATAACCTAGCTAAACTTTACAAAATCTCCCTAAAAATGCCTTAGAGTTGCTCCCAGATCTGGAATCCTTGAACATTCTCCCACATTCTCCTTGGTTCTCGCACACACAGCTTTTATATCTAAGATTCTGTATCGAACGATCGAATGGTCCATAATACGATCGAACGACCGATCGATTGGTAACAGACCCTCTCTAAAGTTTTGGCCATTTTGTTGCAGAAGTTATTTTCGACGTCACCGATCGAACGGTGCTCATGCGATCGATTGGCCGATCGAACGATCCATGGGGATCAAACGGCCGATCGATCAGTATTCCTGATTTTTGCCCTTTTTGCCTCATTTTAACCTCTGATTCCTGTAAAACATACACAAAATGGTTTAGTAAATTTTGAGAGTTAAAAATGCTAAATTAACAACTAAAACTTGACTAATCAACTGCTACTTTGGGCTTAGAGATTATAGTTTTCGAGTGTAACCACTTTTGGAAAGAGTTTGGAGTCGGCACCTAACATAGTTAAATATGTGTTAAGTCACCTAAAACTAAGTATAGTTCAAAAACTAAACTTAGGTTCTTAGAAATTATTTTAAAAATGTCCTCCTTAAGAAGGTTTTTTGGAAAAGAGGTTTCTTAGGAACCTTTTGGAAAAGAGGTTTCTTAACTCCAGATTGGTCTTTGAAACTAGAAACCTATGGCCTGGGGGTTGGTTACGTGTAGGTAAGATATCCTAAGATCATCACCCTACCCCACCCTTTCGGTACCTACATGTCTAATCACCCTTAATTTACTCACTTGAATAACCGGTTACTAATATCCACTTTAGAATTTTCAAAAAATGGGTTTGGTCATCACTTTTTGAATGAATGATGCATGATGTATGTTTTGAAATAGATGTTTGAAAATATGGAAGTTTTAAGAGTATTTGAGATAGAAATCTTGAATTGATAGAAACTTTTGAAAAGGGAACTTGGGTTCAAATAAAGGTTATGACGACACCATTTTATATTGCCTACATATCTCATTTGGCGAGAAACAGGTCATTTATAGTTCGGGCAAGGGCCCAATAGAAAAGAGGCACATTGGGGCCTTTGGAATGCTTTGAGGATACATTGAGGTCTTTGGAAAGGATTGAAGACACTTTGAGGTCTTTGAAAAAAGAGAACTTGAGAGTTTAGAAAAATGCCTTTGAAATAGGACTTGAGATGTTTGAAGTGTTTTTGAAATCGGGTCTGAAGATAATTTTAAATGTTTTTGAAATTAACTCAAGGGAGTTTTGAAATGTTTTTGAAATAACTCAAGGGAGTTTTGGAAGTGCCTTGAAACAACTCAAGCGAGTTTTGGAAAGGTTTTGGAATAGCTTAAGGGAGTTTTGAAAATGTTTTAAAGTCTAGTTTTAAAAACTTTGGAGGTAGAGTTTAGATTGAAAATGCTTTTGTCTTTGAAAAGCTTTTGAAATTAGTCTTTGGATGCCTTACGAAAAGCATGTTTAATATTTCATCACCTTTATGAGGTTAGTCATTAAAGAACTAAACTCCTTTAGGGTTATGAGTTTTGAAGACATGTTTAGAAAAAGGGCTAGAGACTTCACTTTTGGTTTTTAAAACTTTAGGGTTATAGATCCCTTCTTGAAAATCTCATTTATACTTGAACAATCCCAATTATGGGAGGATTAGGGTTGCTTCAAGAATGTGATGTTTGAAAATCATTTTTGAAAAGAGCTTTTGAAAACACTTAGGGTTGTGGGACCCTAATATGGACAACCTCAAAGGTTGTATTCATTGTATCACCTTCCTTTGGAATCCTTAACCATAAAAGGGTTAGGAATACCTTAGGGTTGTGAGTTTTTGGAAACATTTTAAAAATAGTTTTGCAAAATGTAAAGTGTCTAGCCATTTTAGTTGAGACAAGTTTAAGATAACTTCTTAGAAGCATTTTTTAAGGTAGAGAATGAAAGTATTTGAAAAGATTTCGGAGTTCATTTTTGAAATCTCAAGAGAGTAGGATGTTTTTAAAATTATGCCATGCAAGTGATTTGTGTAATTGAAAAGGGTTTGAAAAGGGCCTTTGAGTTAGAGCCTTGAAGCTTACTAACCATGGTTGGGTTAACCTAGGGTTAACTAACTCGGGTTAGGTTAACCTAGGGTTGGACAACTAGGGTTAGGTTGGACTAGGGTTGGATGGACCTAGGTTTAACTAACTAGAGTTAGGTTAACCTAGGGTTAAGGTGACCTAGGGTTTACTAACTTAGGTTAGGTTAACCTAGGGTTAAGGTGACCTAGGGTTAACTAACTTGAGTTAGGTTAACTTGGGGTTAAGATGACCTAAGGTTAACTAATATGGGTTAGGTTAACCTAAGGTTGGGCAACTAGGGTCAAGTTAACCTAGGGTTGGAAGGTGGCTTTGAACTATGGTTTAGGCCTAGTGATTTTGGAAAGGTGATTTTATGCATGCACTTTGAAAATGGGTTTTGAAAAATCATGGTGTAAATGTAGAGAACTTGAAAAAAAAATTCAAGGAATTAAGGAAATTTAAAGAAGATCATTTCCATAAAAATTGTCTCTAGAAAGTGTAGGGTTTATATGGTCAAGAGTAGAGAGCTATTCCACGAAAGGCTTCATGGGGACCATTATAATCTCTAACTTAAGAGAGTGAAAACTTTTAAAATCAATATATACAAGGTCATTTTGAAAACTTCTTTGATTGAAAACTAAATGGGAATGAACCTTTGAAAATCATTTTTGAAAAAGAGGTTTTGCAAAACTACTTTTAAGATGTCAAAAACCATTCTAAAGAATAAGGGTTCACATGGTTGATTTGAGGGAAATCATTCCAAAGAGGACTCCATGGGACCATTCCAACCACAATATTCAAGAGAGCAAAACTTCTAAAAATCAAGATGAAAATGGCGGTTTTGAAAAATTATGTTTATGCAAATTAAAGAGAATGAACTTTTAGGAACCCTTCTTGAAAGGGGTTGTTTTGAAAACCAATTTTGGAGTGATGAAAACCAACTCTAATGAACTAGGGTTCACATGGTTAAGATAATGAGAAAACCACTCAAGAGAGGGTTTCAATGGACTATTTCAACCACAAAGCTTAAGAGAGTAAATCCTTAAAAATCAACATAGATGATGAGGGTTTGAAAGCCATTTTAATGTAACTTGAAAAGTAATGAAATGTGAGGATGCAAAGTGTAGTCAAGGGACTTAAGGAGGGTTCTCTAGGATGTGAAAATTGTGAGTTTGACCTAGGCTTCAAGGAATCAACTCTTAGAACCATTTTTGGGAAAACACTTGAATAGGGAGTTTGAGAATGACATAGAAATAGTGATAATGAAGGTTTTTAAAAAATGATGGTGAACATGAAAATGGAGCCAAGCATGCAAAACATGAACATGGTAACCATATGCAAAATAGGGGCCATAAAATCATATAAGGCTAGAGGCCACACCAAGTTGTAAGGTGCTTCAAGGCCATACCATCTTAAAGTAGGCTTGTGAGATATCCCTCTACACGGTGGCTCTTACAAGCTTTCCTCTAGGCATGACCTAAGAGCTCACTTGTTTCAAGCATGCAAGAAAGGGGGGCTAGAAGATAGGGGTTTAAAAGAAAAGAATAGTCCAAGTGGACTAGGAGGGAGAAGAGAAGAGTGAGAATGGCAAAATGTAAAGAGAATACCACATTTGTCTTCAAACCACTTTCAACCTTCCATGGATGAATTGTCTTGAACTTGAATGGCCTTGGAGAGGCTTAAGGGGACTAGAGATGGTTCTTTTATGGCATTAAAAGCTTTGTAGATGGAGTGTATATGCTAGAGAGAGGTTGAATATAACTTAGGTGTTTGGAGGGTGAGGTGTATAGAGAATTTTGGAGTTTTGAGGCTATTTTTGCAGAGCTTCGCAATAGTTTTTTATCTTGGAATTTGGCTAGACGCATGTAGCACATGCGCCTGTACTAGGCCTCTAAATGCATGCCATGTGGCACTTCTTGTACTATGCCAACTTAGGCTGCAAGTCAAGTTTGGTCCGATCTGATCATTTTCTGGGCGCATGTAGCATACGCTCCACTACTAGAAACTTTTATGCTGATTTTGCCTCGATAATTGTGCAATTTAGAAAAGATTAGGAGAAATCATTCATGTCCACAATGTTCTCCTATTGTTTTTTAAGAACTGAAAACTTTCAAAGAGGTTCAAAAGTGTTTGGAAGAGTGAGATATCACCTCGAGAAGCATGTATGAAAACACATTTTTGCGGAGCGTCTATAATACCCTCTCTGGATGTTCAAAAGCAGCAGTCTTTGGGCCACATGATTAGGGCCTTCAGGGGGTGACCTCTCCAATCAGACCATATCGATGGAAAGTGCTATGGAAATACTTTTAGGAATTTCCTAATTTATGCATTTCTCAAGTCGTTTGATAGTGCGTTATAATCATGGAATTGGAGGGAAAGACAACCCTTGCGGAGCATTTGTGAGACACTCCAGGGGTTTCTGAAAGTGACAATTTTTGAGCCATGCAATCAGGGGCTTCAGGAAGCGATCAGGGGCTTCAGCAATCGTGCCGTATCGATGGAAGGACCTATGGACGGGCTTTTGAAAATTCCTTGATTTATGCATTTCTCAAGTCGTTTGATGATACGTTATAATCATGGAATCAGAAAAAAAAAAAAAAAAAAAAAAGACAACCCTAGCGGAGCATCTGTGAGATGCTCTAGGGAACTCTCGTTGACTTAGAAGTGTTTAGAGTCACGTGACTCACCTTGGATTGGACATGGGTGTATAATAGGGTCTGCTAGTTTGGTAACTAAAGCCGGTGTGGTTTCGGGGGCACTCAAGCGACCAATGGCAAAATTGTTATTTTGATCAAAATTGGTTGGAAAAAGTCATGATGGATTGGAGTGGTATATTAAGCATTCTGAACTATTCGGGGACAATCCTGGAAGGTGTGTTTATTGTCTGGAGGGATTTGTGCCATGTTGGCGTGCCTAGGGGCAAAATAGTTATTTTAACCAGAGTTGATCGAAACGAGACTGGAATTGGTCAGGATGGCATATTGAGCACACCTAATTGCCTAACAGCATTTTAAAAGGGTGGACTTATCGTCTTAAGGGATTTTAAACTTTCTCAAAGACGTGCTTGGAGGCCCAAGGGGTAGTTTTGGTCATTTTTCACTGAGTCGGGCTAGCAAGCGCCGATGTTGACCTAAGTATTGGTCCCCGAGACTGCCCGGTTTCGGAGAGCTAACTATGCAGTTTTGGTCCCTGAGACTGCCTTCTCTTAGAGAGCTACATGTAAGATGGTGTTGTTTCTTGAGATCGCTCAAACTCAGAAAACTACTTGGAGGGTGGTGTTAGTTATTGAGATAGCCCAATCTCAAAAAGTTGCCTGGAGGGTGGTGTTGGTCCTCGAGATTGCCTGGTCTTAGAGAACTACTGGATAACGGACATTCTACATTGGCAGGCTAGCAGGCACCAGAAGTGAATTGTTTGAAATTTGATAAGGTGTTGGTCCCTGAGATTGCTTGATCTTGGAGAGCTACTTAGATGGCGTTGGTTCTCGAGACTGCTCAGTCTTGCAAAGCTACTTGGATGGCATTGGTTCCCGAGACCCACCTGGTCTTGGAAAGCTGCCTGGAGTACCTAAGGGCAATATGGTCTTTTCAGCTTCAATTGGACCTTACAGGCCTGAGAAGTGACTAGTTAATTTGAGTTTGAAAAAGCTGGCTTGGGCTATATGTGTTGTAATGTTTGAAACTGGATTTGGTTGGGCCAGAGATTGCTGAGCGGGCAAAAATAGGGTACTAACAGCGGCAATGCATGGGATTGACAGAACTTTGCAACTGGTGAAGTCCTCTTCTGCATGGATGGTGATTGTTGCAACATGGAGTGAAGGTAGTTGCTTAGAGGTAACGTCTTACAGATGGATGGTCAATTCTTTTTACTCTTCAAAATAGGTTAAGCCTTTTCCAATAACTAGGCTCATCTTTCCATGAGTTTGAATGAGGTGGGACGCTGGAGGCATTCCATGAATTTAGTTGTGCACTTTGACCTAGAAAAAGATAAAGAAAAACATAATGCAGTTAGAATGTGGAGTTGGAGGTTTTATGCGATGTATGTCTTATGGAGGTCCCTTGTTTAAGAGAATCTAGGCATGATATTGAGTTGATCTTGGAGATGGGTGTAAGCACCCCATTTTTGCCCGCTCGGCAGTCTACACTCTGTCCAGACTAGTTTTCAAGTCATTTTGGGCATATTCCTATCGAATCCAATTCTCTAGTTTCAAATTCCATCTTTCTATCACTTCGTGGGCCTGTCAGGCCCAAATAGAGGCAAAATGACCAAAATGCCCTTAGGGGCATTGTCCTTTCTTATTCCAATTCTGATCCCTCTCTCGAGACAGTTTATTCCTCGAGACGGTCCGGGTAATGAAACACTCACCAACCCGTCAGAGTAGCGAAAACACTCACAAAACCGTCAGAGTGGCGGAAACACTCACCAAACCATCAGAGTGGCGGAAACACTCACAACACCGGTAGAGTGACGGAAACACTCAAAACCCAGGCACGTCTCTTCGGAGTCGGTAAGACCCCTTTCCAATCCCTCTCTCGAGACAGTTTATTCCTCGAGACGGTTCCAATCCAGGCACGTCTCTTCGGAGTCGGTAAGACCCCTTTCCAATCCCTCTCTCGAGACAGTTTATTCCTCGAGACGGTTCCAATCCAGGCACGTCTCTTTGGAGTCGGTAAGACCCCTTTTCAATCCCTCTCGAGAGACAGTTTATTCCTCGAGACGGTCCGAGTAGCAAAACTACTCACACCACCGTTAGAGTAGCGGAAATACTCAACCGTTAGAGTAGCAGAAGTACTCACTAGCCGTCCGAGTAGTGAAAATACTCATAGAATCGTTAGAGTAGCGGAAATACTCACAGAACCGTTAGAGTAGCGGAAGTACTCACAAGCCGTCCGAGTAGCGGAAATACTCAACCGTTAGAGTAGCGGAAATACTCACAGAACCGTTAGAGTAGCGGAAATACTCAACCCCGTCCGAGTAGCGGAAATACTCACAAATCATCAACCCCGTCCGAGTAGCGGAAATACTCACAAATCGTCAACCCCGTCCGAGTAGCGGAAATACTCAACCCCGTCCGAGTGGCGGAAACCCTCAAAACCTAGGTCAATACCCATGTCTGTTAGCTCACTTCGGTGAAAAATAACCAAATTACCCTTTGGACCTTTTCCGGTCAAGATGACCATTTTGCCCCTAGGCATCTGAACGCCCCGGGAACCACACCGGCTCTGGGTATCAAACCGGTAACCTTCTGAGAATACTTTTTATAGTACTCTCAACCTTTCCTTCTCTTTCCGGATCATTCCTAGTCAGTTCCGACCAACCCGGTGCAAAATGACCGTTTTGCCCCTGGAGGGCCGGTCTCCTTCTTCGACCACACCGGCTCTGGGTATCAAACCGGTAATGTCCCGAGAATACTTTTTATAGTGTTCTCGACCTTCCTTTACCTTTCTGGACCATTCCGAGTCAGTTCTGGCAAACCCGGTACAAAATGACCGTTTTGCCCTAGTGGGCCGGTCTCCATTTTCGACCACGCAGGCCCTGGGAATCAAACCGGCAACCTCTGGGAACATTCTAAATAATGTTTCCAGACCCCAAGTCTTCTTCCGGGACAGTTTGAGTCTGTCCCGACAGTTTTTCGGTCCGATTGACCGTTTTGCCCCTAAAGGCTCAGTCTACCTTTCCGACACGTCCAATCCTCACTTTTCAAGTCAAATACCTCCAGGACACTATTTTAAGTGTTCTAGCTTGTTTCTGGCTTTCCGGGTCACTCCCGGCTCCTTCAAATCATTCCCGGACTTTCCGGAGTCACTCCTAGTGAAGCCAGGCTAAAATTTACATGGTAGTCACTAGTACAGGCGCCCAAATCTAGTCAAAGATACGTTGCTTGCCAACCTTAATTGCTTCCTAAATGGCTGGCGCCAAGCCAAAAAATGGCCTGGCGCCACTCCTAGTGGCGCTAGTATAAATTTTGCCCTGGCGCCACTGCAACAGGCGCCAGGCTTGTCCAGCTTCTATAAATACAGAGCCTCGATCAACGTGAAAGGGGTCTGCAAAGTTAACCTAAAAATCACACAATTCGATATACAGAGCTCGAGCACCTCAAAAACCCTAGCCTCCCTAGGTTTTCCAAACCCTAGCCACCCTACACAAACCCTGGCCTCCTATACACTCACATACACCCCCGTACACTCATACCCTAACCTTCAACCATCCTTGGAAGACTTGAAGAGCTACCATCCAAAGTTTGAAGACAACCCTTGAAGACTGAAGGTGAAGACCGAAGATCGAAGACCGCACGGCGCGCAAAATAAACAAGAAACAAGGTAGGCTCCCTATTTAATTTTCTGCACTTCCCCCCTCTCTCTTCTCTCTCCAACCCACTTGGGTTTTCTCTATTTTAATCCCCCATCTCTTTCCCCCCCTTTCTTTGCATGCTTGAAACAAGGGGATTCCCGGTCCATGTGTAGGATTGGACTATGGGAGAGTCACCGTGTCGGGGGCTTTCTTCTACTCTAACCAAAGACCACGTGGGTCCGGCCCCCTTGATTATGTGGTGAAGCCTTAACCTTGTATGTTCACGACCCCAAATTGCATTGTGCATATCATAGTTTTGCATCTTCCAAATTCGTTTTCAAAAAGTTATTTTCAAAAATCGTTTTCAAACTTGTTTTCAAAATTGCATCAAAAGCTCTTTTTCAAAAACATGTTTTCAAAATCACAATCCTAGGGTGATTCTAGCCTTTCCATGGCTAGGGTTGCTTTAGGAAAGTGTTATATTAAACGTGGCCTTTTGGTCTATATTTTCAAACCTTGTTTTCAAAACCACTTTCTTAAAGTGGTTCTAGCCTTCTTATGGTTAGAATTGCTTTAGGAAAGTGAGATGTTTTTACACCTTCTAAAAACTCTTTCTTCAAAAATCTCTTCCTAAAAATCTCTTTTTCAACATACTTTCCTAAAACTCCCCTCTCCAAAATTGTTTTCAAAAACTCCCTTCCAAAATCCATTTTTCAAAATTCCCTTTTTCAACTCCTTTCCAAAAACTCCTTCTCTTTAAAATCTCTTTCTAAAAACACTCCCTAGGTTCACCTTCCTAAAAACTCTTTCCAAAAATCTCTCCTAAAAATCTTTCCAAAATCTCTCGTTTCTAAAATCTTCCTTCTAGAAATTTCCTCTCTAGGATTTCCTTCCAAAATCTATGTTTCCAAAAACACACTTTCCAAAAAACTCCTCCCTAGGATTCCCTTCTAGAAAACCTTCGTTTTCAAAAACGCGTTTTCCAAAGAAAACTCTTTCCTTAGAGCCCAAACCAAACCCTAGAACCCACAATTAGGAAACCCTAGTTTTCTTTCCAAAAACATGATTTTCAAACTTTGCCCCAAACCTAGGTTTCCAAAATCTTTTGTTTTCTATATCAAAACTATACATGTTTTCAAAACCTATTTTCTACGTCGAAACTATAATTTTCCAAACCTAGGGTTTCTAGAATCCCCCTTTCCAAATCCTTGTCAAATCCTATCTTCCCTTTAGGAAACCAAATCAATCTCCCCGTTTAGGAAACTAGATCCTATCCTCCGTTTTTGGAAACAAGATCAAACCTTTCTCTTTTAGAAACCAAATCCAATCCCTCCTAATCCCAAACCTTTCTTAATTCAATTCCTTCCTAAACCATAAGTTTCCTAAACCTATACTTAAAACCTTTCCTTAAGTTTCAAAATCCAACTCTTTCCTAATTCGAATCCTTCCTAAACTTCCACTTTCCTAAACCTTAAGTTTCCCAAAACTTGAACATAAAAATCTTTCCTAAGCTTTAAAACTCAATTTTCAAATCTTTCCTAATTCAACCCTTTCCTAATCTCAAGATTTTCTAAAACTCTAAGACTTTCTAAATCTTAAACTTTCTAAGTTTCAAATCTTTCTAAATTCTTAAACTTTCTTAAACTTCAAATCTTTCCAAATCTAAGATTTTTCTAAACTCAAAACTTTCCTAATTTAAGACTTTCTTAAGTTGAAACTTTCTTAATTCAAACATTTCCTAAATCGAAAACTTTCCTTTTTCAAAACCTTTCTAAATTCAAACTTTCCCACTTTCAAAACTTCCCTTTTTCGAAACATTCCAAAATTCAAAACTTTCTTAACTTGAAACTTTCTAAATTCTAAGTCTTTCCTAAACTGAACTTTTCCTAATTTAAAGCATTTCTAAATTCAATATTTTCCCATTTCAAAACTTTCCAAAAATGCAACTTTCCAAAAATAACACTTTCCTAATTTGAAACTTTCCTAATCCAAATCTTTCTTAAATTTCAAGTTTCCAAATCTTTTCAAATTCTCCAAATCCAACATTCCAATCCAATCTTTCTTAATCTCAAGTCCTTCCTAGGTCTCCTACCTTTCCTAAGTCTAGGTTTCCTAAACCTCCATCTTTCCAAAATCAAGTTTTTTCCAAAATCAATCTTTCCAAAGCAAGTCTAATCCTCTCAATTTCAATTTCTAATCTCCTCTTCTAATCTCAAATCAAATCTAGTTTTCAATTCAATTTCTTTTTTCCAATCCAATCTCTCTCTTCAAACCAATCTATTTTCAATCGGACTCTTGTCCGAACTACGACTGACCTGATTCCCCCAAAGGGATACGTAGGCAACCTTCATAGGTGCGGTCACAATACTTTTGCAAACTTTCAATTCCACCCTCATGGGTGTGGTCTCAATATTTTCAAGTTTCAAATTCCAATCTATTTTTAAAGTTCCAATTTCAAAATCTTTCTATTTTCAAATCCCTATTTCCAAGTTTTCAAACTTTCCAATTTCAAATTCCATCTCTTCAAATCAAATTCTTTTCAAATTTATCTCCAAATCTATTTTTCAATTCTCTCTTATTTTGCACTTGCATATCATGCATCATATTAGTTTTCAAACATTGTTTTTCTAAAAGTGCATAGGGTTGAACTATAGTTAGTCGAAGACTCTCATAGGTAAATCTAGGGTAAATTGACATGTAGGTACCGAAAGGGCGGGGTAGGGTGATAGCTTAGTGCGTCTTCCCTACACGTAACCAATCTCCGAACCTAGATCACTGATTTCAAAGACCAAAAAGGAGTTATTTTTCAAAAAAGGGCTAAATGTTTTCCAAAGGTTGCCAAACAACCTGTTTTCTTAAAAACCCTCTCTTGAGGAGATGTTTTCAAAATTGTTTTTTTCAAAAACCCTAAGTGTAGTCTTCATATTATTCTTAGTTTTTAGGTGACCTAACTCACCTTAATCAAGTTAGGTGGCGACTCCGAATCTTTTTCAAAAGCCCTTTATTCAAACCTGTTTTCAATTCAAACCTAGTCGCACTCATTCTTTTAGGAGGATGAGTTCTAACGAGAGAGTACAACATTTTTCCCATTTGGGTGAGTATTCCTCGAGTGCGAAAAATCTGGGCGCGACAGCTGGCGACTCCGCTGGGGATACATAGAGGGTTAGGCTGTTAGTCATGTCTCTTTATCCTTTACCCATGTAGAGTCTTCAATTAACTTGGTTCAATCTATTCACTTTAAATTTTCACAACTAAATTTCCAAAACTGTTTTCAAAAAAAAAAAAAAAAACAAACATGCATTTATTCATATTATCTTGTATCACGTTTTTCATTCACATACTGACACTTGCATCTTTGTTTTGTAGGTGCACCTTATGTTTAAACATTATTAACTGCTTTGCATGAATGTGATGTACAGGATGAATGGGAGTTGTTGGGCCCTTTCCTCCACTTTTTAAACATCACACACACACTGCATGTGCACTTGCATTCTGTATATTTGCATACCCTGATATGTCCTTTCTAGTTAGAAAGGGGGAACAGTATATTGGTTGTGGGCAAGATGCTGTGACAGTTTCTTCGCCTACGGCCTCTTGATGGTTCCTCCGCTCGGATCACCAACCGATCATGGCACCACCTCGGGGAGTGGGCCTAGGTTTGAAGATCCGGGGACCGAGCCTTTTTAGGACGCATTAGTCAACCCTCAACCTCATACTCATATAGACACCATGCATAGCCAAACCTCTGCCGGATTTAGGACACGAGCACCGTTTTCAAAATCACGGAGGAAAGGGCGACTGCCCTTACTTTCATTTATACCTGCTGTTATAATGCTTGTATTTATACTGTTATAATGCCTGTCTAACTGCTCATGTATGCATGTTTACTTCAATTGTACCCTCTCTCCTTATACTCTTTGCATATTCATGTTCATGCATTCAATATCCCATGTCAAGACAAGAGTTCCAAGTAACTCAAGTCACTGCATTCTCATGCATATGGTCAACCCGTTGAGAGTAACACCAACGTCACTTTCCCTTGCATTAAACCTACCCAAACCTTAAGGGTTCCCACGTAACCCTAAGGACTCATTGCATGCATTTCGATTCATTCCATAAGAGGGGCCCCAATCCCTCTATGCTCACGGAAATAGGGTTGCCAAGAAGACAAGGGGCAATCAATCAATAAGGTCTCTCAGCGACCTCCTCGACATCAAATCCAAGGAAGGCGAATCCAAAGATTCAAGAGTAGTTTAGGGTTTCCCTTTGTAAAAGTAGATAGGTGGAAGTCCAAAGGAAAATGTTCCCCCTCCCCCTATTAAAATGTATTTCAATTCTATTGTATTTCAAACCCAGAATTCAATGTACTTCTTTATTTTTATGAATGAATGTATGAATGGCTGAAGGTTCCCACCTGACGGTAAAGTATTTGCATACAGGGGCAAACCCCCTATCTCCACAAGTGAGCCAATACATCATGACTAGTTTCCCTATTTAAGAGGGATACCCTAGGACATGCATTGCATAGATTTCTCCAGGAACCAAACTCTAATTTGTAACTGTTGTCATCATTGTCATAGGTGATGAATACTAGTCCAACTTCCTCTAAAATAGTGAAGGCCATGGGTTACAAGCTTCAGGAAAACATACCCTTGGGAAGCGGGAATGCAAGCAGGGACCCCTTTGTGCAACACACTCACCACAATCTCAGAAGGGACAGTTCCTGCCTTAAAGGAGCCCGAATACCAAAATCCTTTCGTCCTAACCCCGCAATCTTATCTCCCTGGCATGGACTTAACCATAGGAGCCTTACTAGACCCTTCCCTTTATCCCCTTATCCTTAATACGTTGTTCGAACCTGAACCCATGATCGCTATGGCTCGACCTGAACCTCAAACCAACAACCAAGGAAACACAAGACCTAAACTGCCTTTAGTCTTGCCAAAGAAGCCAAATGTGCCCACCATTCTACCCGTCCTCACCAACCCTTCAGTTGTAGCAATCCCTTTGCCCGTAAACCCAAGGATAACTCTTCCCACCATAACCCAAGCACCAATACCCAGTCTTCATAACGTCCCATGGAATTACCCACCTGATAAGGGCATCGGAGAGCCCGTAACAGAACTAGGGGGAATGACTCGGTCAGGGCGCCTTTATACCTCTGTCGAAGTGGAAAGAAAAAGGAAGGGTAAGGACAAAGAAGGAGAGTGCTCCAACCAGCCAACAGATCAGGAGATGTCAGAATTCACCAAAGCTTTGGGAAAGGTCGATTACGATATCATGGAACAGCTTAGGAAATCCCCAGCTCATATTTCGATGTTGGGTTTGCTGCTCACTTCCGAGGTGCACCGGAATGCTTTAATAAAGATCCTCAAGGATGCTCATGGGCCCGAAAGTTTCACGCCAGACAATCTACATGACATGGTCAGTCTCATTATGGCCCCAAACATCATCACTTTCTCTGATGACGAGATTCCGGCTGATGGAACAGGTCATACTCGGGCTTTGCATATCGCTGTAAGAACAAGAGGAAGAATGGTGGCCAAAGTATTGATAGATAATGGGTCAGCATTGAACGTGTGCCCGTATTCTACTCTGGAAAGGCTGGGAATGGACCAAACTTATTTGAAAAATAGTGGTATGATCATCCATGCCTTTGATGGATCTCGGAGGGAAGCCATGGGAGAAATTGAAATGCCAGTTGAGATAGGACCAGTAACCTTCACGATTAAATTTCAAGTTTTACATATTCCGGCTGTCTATAACTTGCTGTTAGGAAGGCCCTGGATTCATTCGGCAGGAGCGGTTCCTTCTAGTCTTCATCAGAAAGTCAAGTTCATCGTGGGTTCCAAGTTAATCACTATTTTCGCTGAGAAAGAGCTCGCCGTGTACAAAGCTGACATCATTACATCGGACACAGAACTGCCCTCTTGTTTTCAATCATTTGAATATATCACTGTCGTGCAGAAGGAAGATCAAGTGAAGCCAAATTATTCCAAGAACTCTCAGATGGTAGTACGGTATTTTAAAGAAAATGGTTTCCATCCGGGTAAAGGCTTAGGGAGATGTTTACAAGGAAGACCAGAAATCGTAGAAATACCGTCAGTTGAACCCACCTTTGGGTTGGGATATGAACCCACGAAAAGAGAAAGAATAGAAGCAGCGCGGAAGAAAAGGACTGATAAGAAAGCTGTTATGGAGCTCTCGGACCAATTCAAGCAGTTAGACATGGGAACATGAACACCTGCATTAAGTAATAAGAAGAGAAAAGTCCAAGGAGAAGCGCCCGTCATGACAATCAACATCGGAGTAACCCAAGATGGATCCATTCGAGCAATGTTGCCAGGCGAAAAGTTGCATAATTGGGCCAGCCAAGACATCATCCGTGCTCGCAAGTTTCGGTACAAAGCCCATTAAAGCGAGACCCTGGAGCAACTGATTCGCCATAAACTCTGTCCTTTTAAATTTATTTGTTTGAACTTTTTTAAAAGCAAGTTATCAATGAATAAAATAATATCCCTTTCTTGTTTGATTTATTGTACACTATTTTCCATGCCAGGGACCCTTGCATCCGATATCCTACTCAGCTAATCCAGGGAATGCCAATCTTGATGAATGATGACTTGAACACCGAGTTTGATTACCAACAACTGGGGATTGAAGAAGATGTAAATTTTACAGGGGAGGTGCCAGAGGAAATTCGAGAACAAATAGAAAGACACGAGAATCGCAGTACTCCGAACATTGAGTAAACGGAAACCGTTAATTTGGGAAATGAGGGAGATCTGAAGGAGCTTAGAATCGGTACGGGCCTAGATCAATGGTAGCGCAAAGAGCTATTGGAACTTTTGCAGGCGTACTTGGACGTTTTCGCATGGTCCTATCAAGACATGCCCGGACTAGATGAATCCATTGTTGAACATAGACTACCTTTGGTCCCGCAGATGAAGCCCTTTAAGCAGAAGCTAAGGAGATTAAAACCCGAATGGAGCCTGAAGATTAAGGAGGAGGTGATTAAACAATTCCAGGCAGGATTTCTGCAAGTGGTAGAGTATCCTCAATGGCTGGCTAATATTGTCCCAGTACCTAAGAAAGATGGCAAGGTGCAGATGTGCATTGACTTTCGGGACCTCAATAAGGCCAGTCCAAAGGATGATTTTCCTCTTCCCCACATAGATTTGCTTGTCGACAACACGGCCGGTCATGGAATGTTTTCCTTCATGGACGGTTTTTCGAGCTATAATCAGATCAAGTTGGCTGAAGAAGATCGGGAGAAGACTGCTTTCATTACCCCCTGGGGAGTATACTGTTATAAGGTCATGCCATTCGGTCTTCGCAACGCAGGGGCAACCTACCAAAAAGCCATGGTAACTTTATTCCATGACATGATGCATCAGGAAGTAGAGATCTATGTGGATGACATGATCGTCAAATCCAAGCAACGGAAGGACCACTTGCTCAACTTGCGGAAGGTGTTTGATCGCCTCCGTAAATATCAGCTTAAGTTAAATCCGGCCAAATGCACGTTCGGAGTATCTTCAGGGAAATTGTTGGTATTTATAGTCAATGAAAAAGGGATAGAGGTTGATCCTGCCAAGGTGAAGTCCATTGTTGAAATACCTACGCCAAAAGGGGAAAAGGAGGTTCGGTCTTTCCTAGGAAAGTTGAACTTTATTAGCAGGTTCATCGCCCAAATGACCCACCTGTGCGAACCTATTTTTAAGCTCCTTAAGAAAGACGTTCCAAAGGAGTGGGATGATAATTGTCAAATGGTGTTTGAGAAAATTAAAGAATATCTTCAAAATCCCCCTATCCTAGTGGCACCAACCCTGGGGCGTCCTTTGCTGATGTACATGACGGTGTTAGATACTTCTATGGGATGTGTCTTGGGGCAACATGATGAAACGGGGAGAAAAGAGCAAGCCATTTACTACCTTAGTAAGAAATTTCTGCCATATGAAGCGAAGTATTCCGATCTCGAGAAAACCTGCTGTGCATTAGCCTGGGCAGCTCATAGGCTTCGACACTACATGCTCTATCATACCACATTCCTCATCTCTCAAATGGATCCCCTCAAGTATATATTCGAGAAACCCACCCTGTCCAGCAGAATTGCTCGATGGCACATGCTCTTGTCAGAATTCGACATTGTGTTCACTACCCGTAAAGCAGTCAAAGGGCAGGTGATAGCTGATTATCTGGCTGAGAACCCCATTGATGATTATCAATCCATGGAGCCCCAATTTCCTGATGAAAATATACTATGCGTTGATGGTACGTCTGAAGAACAAGAACCAGCCGGGTGGAGGATGTTTTTCGACGGCGCTGCTAATAAAAGGGGAGCTGGCATTGGGGCAGTAGTAGTGTCAAGGACCGGTAGTCACTATCCCATTATAGTTAAGCTACAACTTGAACTCTGTACTAATAACATCGCCGAATATGAGGCTTGCATCCTGGGGTTAAGATTGGCAGTAGAAATGAAGATTGATGAATTGGTTGTTCTTGGAGATTCAGATTTGGTCATTCAGCAGTCCAAGGACGTGTATCAAACTCGAGACGCCAAACTCTCCCCGTATCATCAGCAGGTCAAGGACTTGTGTCAGCTATTCAAAAGCGTGGATTTTCGTCACGTGCCCCGAACAGAGAACAGCTTCCCCGATGCCTTGGCTACATTGGCTGCAGCGATCAAGGTCGACAGAGGCACTGAAATACCCCCTCTACAGATCTTCACCAGGGATGTCCCCTCTTATTGTCTGCATACAACCGTTGAACCTCACGAGAAACCATGGTTTTATGGCATCCAGAGATATATTCAAGCCAGGACGTTCCCCGATGCGGCAACACAACGCGATAGGAAGACCATTTGTCGTTTGGCGGGACACTATTTCATGGCTGGAAATGAGCTTTTCAGGAGATCATGGTTCGGACCTCTAAGATGTGTCAATGCCGCCAAAGCCAAAGTTATCATGGAGGAAGTGCACGAGGGAGTTTGTGGCCCCCACATGAATGGCCACACGCTTGCAAAGAAGATTCTCCGGACAGGGTATTACTGGTCAACAATGGAGTCAGATTGCATTAGATACGTTCTTCGGTGTCACAAATGTCAGATACACGGGGATAAGATCAAAGCACCACCGTCTGAGCTTCATTCTATGTCTGCCCCATGGCCCTTTTCTATGTGGGGGATAGATATGATTGGTCCTATCACTCCTAAAGCTTCCAACGGCCATCGCTTCATCCTGGTCGCTATTGATTATTTCACTAAATGGGTGGAAGCCGTCTCTTACATCCATGTCACCAAGAAGGTTGTAGAAAGGTTCATAAAAAATCACATCATCTGCCGGTATGGGATTCCCGAATCACTTATTACTGATAATGGTTCCAATCTGAATAACGAATTAATATCAAGGCTATGCCAAACATTTCGCATTACTCATCGGAATTCAGTCACTTACCGGCCCCAGATGAATGGGGAAGCAGCCAACAAGAATATTAAGAGAATACTCCGAAAAATGATTGACAATTACAAAGATTGGCATGAGAAGCTTCCATTTGCATTGATGGCTTACCGAACTACTATGAGGGTCTCCACTGGAAGCACCCCTTTCGAGCTAGTTTACGGCATCGAGGCAGTCATCCCTATTGAGATTGAGATTCCTTCTTTACGGATCTTGACAGAAACCAAGTTAGACGAAGCAGAATGGATTAAAGACCGATATGCTCAACTCTGTTTGTTGGATGAGAAGCGGTTGGCTGCAGTTTATCACACTCAATGTTACAGAAGGCGAATGGCCAGAGCATTTGATAAGAAGGTACGACCTCGATCATTCTAGCCGGGAGATTTGGTGCTCAAGAAGGTGTTCCCCCATCAGGAGACAGCACAGGGAAAGTTTGCTCCAAACTACGAAGGGCCATTCATGGTAAAGAAAGTCTTGTCCGGAGGAGCTCTCGTTTTGAAGGAAATGGATGGCCAAGAATTTCCTAGCCCATTGAATTCAGATGCTGTCAAACACTACTACGTGTGATTCCGAAAGCTAAACCTCTGGTTTCTGTGAGGAAGCAATAAAACTTACTCTTCTCATTTTCCATTAATCAATAAGGTAGTGTTTTAAGGTTAAAGCTCTATGGACTAAACAATCTAATTCCAAGATGACGATGGGCCCTTATTTCATTTTCTATCCAATCAAAATGCATATATAACCTTTGTTAAACCTTTAGAGCCGGTTATTGTCTTTCAGAAACATTCCCCTAATAAAGTGATCATATTAAGCAGAGGCACTGAAAATAGCAAAAAAAAAAGGAGCCCTTGAAGTACTACTTTAAGTCCGCACAAATATTGGTATTAACGTTAAAAAAAAAAAAAAAAAGGGGGCCGTGCAATGAGATACCCAAGTAAAGATGGGAGTACGCAGGAAAAGTGCCATTGACCAAAAAAAAAAAAAAACTATCAAAAGTGGTCACTAGTAAAGTGGTAGGCTTGAGCCTTTTTCTTTCAAAAGTAAATACCAACACCATAACCCCTAGAAAGTCCTCTTAGATTGGAGTCAAATTGATTAGTCCAAATGAGCTTACTAAATATGCCATGGGATGGAAAATGATGCAAGTAGCGTTTAGGAGCTTCTCAACAGAAACCCGAGACCAAGCTGAGGAAAGAGAGAGAAAGAAGAGAGAAAAGTTAAGCGCTTCCCGAGGATGTGGTGAAAATCCGAAAGGGCGCCGTAGGTAAAAAGGTAGGGATGTGGCAAGATACAAAACTGTCGACCTTGGCGAAAACCTACAAAGGCGCCTTGGTGCAAAAATGACAGAGCTGGGACTGGTGAAAACCCTCAGGGGCACTAGTAGCAAAAATAGCAAAAAAAAAAAAAAAAAAAAGGGGGGGGGTGGGAGCAAGAGATTTAGATATAAGAAATAGCTCAAGCTACTACATTCCCCAGAAGTTAAGGTATGAAAGCAACAGTGTAAAAGTCGAAAAGCGTCTTGAAAGGCATTCTCCGGTTTAGCCCAGTTAGGGTTAAAGGAAGCAGAAGTCCCTTTTGCGGAACAGTCAGTGAGTCAATGAATCAAACGAAATGGAGTTATTTTTCATTAAACTGCAATTCTCAGTTAATTTTTTTCCAAATTTGTTACTATACTAATCATGCAGGGAAATTATACCAAAAGCACGGGAAGTCATGAATTCATAAGATAAAAGCGGCATAACACTAAGCAAAGTATGTTTTTCTACAAATGCAGAAATCAGCAAATCTAAAAACGAGGGGCAAAAATATATCGCTCCCCGTCGTCATCAGAGGAGGAATCAGCTAAGCAGGGATCCACTGGCTCGCCAGTCACAGGAGGAGCACTCGAAGAAGTACTAGCAACAGAAGACCCAGGCCGGCCTCGCTCATAGTCAGCACTGCCTAGAACGCCTCGTGGCCGTCTGCGGGCCCTCACAGCACCCGAAGGAGGGTCATCATGTGTCGATCTGGCTGCTGCTAATTGCCTCTCTAGTAAAGCTACCTCAGCGTCTCTCATCCTCAATCGGTCACGCAATATCCGTATCAGACGACGGTTCTCCCATCTGTGGCGATGCCCCTGAACAATCATAGCAGTCAAGAAGTCGGTATACCCTACGGGAGGTAAAGGAGTCTCAAGAAGAAGATCCCCAAGTCTACTAGGACCCATCACGTAGCGTCGAAGCCAATAATGATAGGCCTCGGTCGCAGGAGGCATGTCGGAGAAGGGACCATCATCATCAACATGAGGAAGCAAAGATCTCCATATATCCATAACTTTCTCCACCAATGCTCTAGGAATCGACGCCTCAAAGATAAGAGTAAAATCGGCTGCAGAAGCTAGAAAAGGGATATCCTGACTCCTACCAAGCTGTCGTAGAACCAGAATCCCGAAGAAAGGGGCAATGCCCCGCAAGCTAGCTAGGGGTACGAAGGCTCTCCCGGAAGGCCGAACTCTCAAGCAATACCTACCAACCAGCCCTGAATACCACCTGACTGTGCCCGACCTCATGCCCTGAAGATAGTCCGCCCAGGATGCAGCGGTCTGCCCTGACACCTTGAGATCTCGCCAGAGAATGTATATGATCGAGCTCAAGATACCACGTGTGCTGAAATAAGGGTGTAACAAACAAATGACTAATCACCCAGAGCTGGAAGAGAGTAGTACACCCGCGGAAACGAGCGTCAAGGGACTACTGGAATCTCGTAAGACTCACGAAGGCCTCCCCTACAATCATAGGAGCATAGGAATGCCCCGTACGGATCAAGGCCAGTGGTGCACAGAGTCGACAGTCCACTAAATCATCATCTCGGGGGAACACCAAGAAGTTCAGCAGAAGCAAGGCTAAGGCAACCATACGAGAAATAACCCAATCCTGGGAGGTGTGCCACTCGCCTGAATGAACTCGCATACTCGTAGGAAACTCAAAACGGGAAAAGAGGAACTCTGCTGGAACATAGGGAAACTGGGGCAAAAAAAGAAGATGAAAGAACTGCGCGTCTGAATCCGAGCTGGGACGAAACCGTTGTAATACAACCATCTGGAAAAAGGGGTCCCACAATGTCAGCAGAAACATCTCGGAAGCCAAGAAGGAACCCATACTCGTGAGGAGTAGGGGTAAGCTCACACTCTCCAAAGCGAAAAAGAGACAAGTCCGGCTGCCAGAAAGGGATCACTGCCTCCATGAGTCCGGGAATAAACCGCACTGATAAAAGCGAAGCCACCCGACCGAAGGACCGACGAAAGATATCCTGCTCATCTGGAGGGTAACTACTGTGCCAGGCTCTCAGCCGACCCAAAACTCCATCTGCCATCCTGAAAAGGTAAGCCAAGGTAAGTAAAATAAAAAAACACAAAACAAATAAAGGATTTTGAATAACAAATCAAAAACAAAATTTTCACACATCTTGATTTTCCAACTCCAAATCACGTCTCAAGGGTTCTCTGCCTTTTCCCTTCAAAAAGATTCTGTTTCTAAAATTTTAACCAACTCTTTTCATAATTTCTAAAAATTTCGGCAGAGTCCCGTTTAAAAGTGGCCCCTACAACGCCCATGACATCAACACAAAACACGAAATATGCACCTTCCTACGTCACAATCACATAACAATGGCACCCGTGCACAATTTCCAATTTTTCAAAATTTTCAAAACTCATGTTTTATTTTTCAAATAAATCAATGGTTTTCAAAAAGCTCCCAAAAATTTTTCAAAATCACCTCAAATGTTTTCAAAATATTCCTACATTTTTCCAAATTTCAAACTTCAACAATTTCATCAATTTCTTGAATTTTCTAATTTTTTCTAATTTTCTAAATATTTTTCTATTTTTCAAAAAATAAAAAATTCACCGAGTTTTTAAAAAATCACGAAACGTCATACGGTTGTCCAACACATTTTTCTAAGTCACATTGCACAAAAACATGGCCAAAAAACCCATTACCCATGCCTGTAGGAACAAATTTCCCATTCCTGCAGAAAACCCCCTTCATACACTTACATATAATCGCTCAAATTCAATCAAAGAACCATCAAATTGCAAAAACAACATCACCAAAGTGTTCAAAGCATATCAAAACATCAATTTCCACTATTCACATGATTCAAACGAAGTTCTACACATCAAAATCAACAAAACTTGAAAACTCACCTTTTGGAAGTTCTCCGGCGAAATCTTCACTTCCGGCGACTTTTCCGGCGACGTGAACTCCTTCCGGCAATCACCCGTGGTCCCCAAGGAATGCTTCTTCAAAGTTCAAGTCGGTTTCCACTTGAAAACTCTCGGATTCTCCAAAAACTCTTCAAATCCCGTGGGTGTTCGAACCAAAAATTTTCTGGTTTTTAGCCTTAGGCCTGGCGCCACTAGCAGAGGCGCCAGTTTATTTTTACCAAAGGCACCACTGCTAGTGGCGCCAGGTATAAATTCTGGGCAATTTTGCCCTTTTTCCCGCCAAAACTCGTTTTCAAAGGCCTTTTTGGCCCGTTATTCGTTTTCGACCCCCGTTGTCGAAAGGTTTTCAATGTCCGTCCCTCCGACTGCCTCGCGATCAACATGGGACTCTTACTCTTATCGTTTTCTGTCTTTGACAAGCAAAGACAGAAAAAGAGGGGCAGCTGTAAGCACCGCATTTTTGACCGCTCGGCAGTCTACACTCCGTCCAGACTAGTTTTCAAGTCATTTTGGGCATATTCCTATCGAATCCAATTCTCTAATTTCAAATTCCATCTTTCCATCGCTTCGTGGGCCTGTCAGGCCCAAATAGAGGCAAAATGACCAAAATGCCCTTAGGGGCTTGTCCTTTCTTATTCCAATTTCGATCCCTCTCTCGAGACAGTTTATTCCTCGAGACGGTCCGGGGAGTGAAACACTCACCAACCCGTCAGGGTGGCGGAAACACTCACAAAACCGTCAGAGTGGCGGAAACACTCACCAAACCGTCAGAGTGGCGGAAACACTCACCAAACCGTCAAAGTGGCGGAAACACTCACAACACCGTTAGAGTGACGGAAACACTCAAAACCCAAGCACGTCTCTTCGGAGTCGGTAAGACCCCTTTCCAATCCCTCTCTCGAGACAGTTTATTCCTCGAGACGGTTCCAATCCAGGCACGTCTCTTCGGAGTCGGTAAAACCCCTTTCCAATCCCTCTCTCGAGACAGTTTATTCCTCGAGACGGTTCCAATCTAGACACGTCTCTTCGGAGTTGGTAAGACCCCTTTTCAATCCCTCTCTCGAGACAGTTTATTTCTCGAGACGGTCCGAGTAGCAAAACTACTCACACCACCGTTAGAGTAGCGGAAATACTCAACCGTTAGAGTAGCGGAAGTACTCACAAGCCGTTCGAGTAGCGGAAATACTCATAGAACCATTAGAGTAGCGGAAATACTCACAGAACCGTTAGAGTAGCGGAAGTACTCACAAGCCGTCCGAGTAGCGGAAATACTCAACCGTTAGAGTAGCAGAAATACTCCCAAATCATCAATCCCGTCTGAGTGGCGGAAATACTCAACCCCGTCCGAGTAGCGGAAATACTCACAAATCATCAACCCCGTCTGAGTAGCGGAAATACTCACAAATCGTCAACCCCGTCCGAGTAGCGGAAATACTCAACCCCGTCCGAGTGGCGGAAACACTCAAAACCTAGGTCAATACCCATGTCTGTTAGCTCACTTCGGTGAAAAATGACCAAATTACCCTTTGGACCTTTTCCGGTCAAGATGACCATTTTGCCCCTAGGCATCCGAACGCCCGGGAACCACACCGGCTCTGGGTATCAAACCGGTAACCTTTTGAGAATACTTTTTATAGTACTCTCAACCTTTCCTTCTCTTTCCGGATCATTCCTAGTCAGTTCCGGCCAACCCAGTGCAAAATGACCGTTTTGCCCCTAGAGGGCCGGTCTCTTTCTTCGACCACACCGGCTCTGGGTATCAAACCGGTAATGTCCCGAGAATACTTTTTATAGTGTTCTAGACCTTCCTTTACCTTTCTGGACCATTCCGAGTCAGTTCCGGCAAACCCGGTACAAAATGACCGTTTTGCCCCTGGTGGGCCGGTCTCCATTTCCGACCACGCAGGCCTTGGGAATCAAACCGGCAACCTTTGGGAACATTCTAAATAATGTTTCCAGACCCCAAGTCTTCTTCCGGGATAGTTTGAGTCTGTCCCGACAGTTTTTCGGTCCGATTGACCGTTTTGCCCCTAAAGGCTCGGTCTACCTTTCCGACACATCCAATCCTCACTTTTCAAGTCAAATACCTCCAGGACACTATTTTAACTGTTCCAGCTCGTTTCCGGCTTTCCGGGTCACTCCCGGCTCCTTCAAATCATTCCCGGACTTTCCGAAGTCACTCCTAGTGAAGCCAGGCTAAAATTTACATGGTAGTCACTAGTACAGGCGCCCAAATCTAGTCAAAGATACGTTGCTTGCCGACCTTAATTGCTTCCTAAATGGCTGGCACCACTAGCAGTGGCGCCAAGCCAAAAAATGGCTTGGCGCCACTCCTAGTGGCGCCAGTATAAATTTTGCCCTAGCGCCACTGCAACAGGCGCCAGGCTTGTCCAGCTTTTATAAATACAGAGCCTCGATCAATGTGAAAGGGGTCTGCAAACTTAACCTAAAAATCACACAATTCGATATACAGAGCTCAAGCACCTCAAAAACCCTAGCCTCCCTAGGTTTTCCAAACCCTAGCCACCCACACAAACCCTGGCCTCCTATACACTCACATACACCCCCGTACACTCATACCCTAACCTTCAACCATCCTTGGAAGACTTGAAGAGCTACCATCCAAAGTTTGAAGACAACCCTTGAAGACTGAAGGTGAAGACCGAAGATCGAAGACCGCACGGCGCGCAAAATAAACAAGAAACAAGGTAGGCTCCCTATTTAATTTTCTGCACTTCCCCCCTCTCTCTTCTCTCTCCAACCCACTTGGGTTTTCTCTATTTTAATCCCCCATCTCTTTCCCCCCCCTTTCTTTGCATGCTTGAAACAAGGGGATTCTCGGTCCATGTGTAGGATTGGACTATAGGAGAGTTACCGTGTCGGGGGCTTTCTTCTAGTCTAACCAAAGACCACGTGGGTCCGGCCCCCTTGATTATGTGGTGAAGCCTTAACCTTGTATGTTCACAACCCCAAATTGCATTGTGCATATCATAGTCTTGCATCTTCCAAATTCGTTTTCAAAAAGTTGTTTTCAAAAATCATTTTCAAACTTGTTTTCAAAATTGCATCAAAAGCTCTTTTTCAAAAACATGTTTTCAAAATCACAATCCTAGGGTGATTCTAGCCTTTCCATGGCTAGGGTTGCTTTAGGAAAGTGTTATATTAAACGTGGCCTTTTGGTCTATATTTTCAAACCTTGTTTTCAAAACCACTTTCTTAAAGTGGTTCTAGCCTTCTTATGGTTAGAATTGCTTTAGGAAAGTGAGATGTTTTTACACCTTCTAAAAACTCTTTCTTCAAAAATCTCTTCCTAAAAATCTCTTTTTCAACATACTTTCCTAAAACTCCCCTCTCCAAAATTGTTTTCAAAAACTCCCTTCCAAAATCCATTTTTCAAAATTCCCTTTTTCAACTCCTTTCCAAAAACTCCTTCTCTTTAAAATCTCTTTCTAAAAACACTCCCTAGGTTCACCTTTCCCTCTTTCCAAAAAAAAACTCTTTCCAAAATCTCTCGTTTCTAAAATCTTCCTTCTAGAAATTTCCTCTCTAGGATTTCCTTCCAAAATCTATGTTTCCAAAAACACACTTTCCAAAAAACTCCTCCCTAGGATTCCCTTCTAGAAAACCTTCGTTTCCAAAAACGCGTTTTCCAAAGAAAACTCTTTCCTTAGAGCCCAAACCAAACCCTAGAACCCACAATTAGGAAACCCTAATTTTCTTTCCAAAAACATGATTTTCAAACTTTGCCCCAAACCTAGGTTTCCAAAATCTTTTGTTTTCTATATCAAAACTATACATGTTTTCAAAACCTATTTTCTACGTCGAAACTATAATTTTCCAAACCTAGGGTTTCTAGAATCCCCCTTTCCAAATCCTTGTCAAATCCTATCTTCCCTTTAGGAAACCAAATCAAATCTCCTCGTTTAGGAAACTAGATCCTATCCTCCGTTTTTGGAAACAAAATCAAACCTTTCTCTTTTAGAAACCAAATCCAATCCCTCCTAATCCCAAACCTTTCTTAATTCAATTCCTTCCTAAACCATAAGTTTCCTAAACCTATACTTAAAACCTTTCCTTAAGTTTCAAAATCCAACTCTTTCCTAATTCGAATCCTTCCTAAACTTCCACTTTCCTAAACCTTAAGTTCCCAAAACTTGAACATAAAAATCTTTCCTAAGCTTTAAAACTCAATTTTCAAATCTTTCCTAATTCAACCCTTTCCTAATCTCAAGATTTTCTAAAACTCTAAGACTTTCTAAATCTTAAACTTTCTAAGTTTCAAATCTTTCTAAATTCTTAAACTTTCTTAAACTTCAAATCTTTCCAAATCTAAGATTTTTCTAAACTCAAAACTTTCCTAATTTAAGACTTTCTTAAGTTGAAACTTTCTTAATTCAAACATTTCCTAAATCGAAAACTTTCCTTTTTCAAAACCTTTCTAAATTCAAACTTTCCCACTTTCAAAACTTCCCTTTTTCGAAACATTCCAAAATTCAAAACTTTCTTAACTTGAAACTTTCTAAATTCTAAGTCTTTCCTAAACTGAACTTTTCCTAATTTAAAGCATTTCTAAATTCAATATTTTCCCATTTCAAAACTTTCCAAAAATGCAACTTTCCAAAAATAACACTTTCCTAATTTGAAACTTTCCTAATCCAAATCTTTCTTAAATTCCAAGTTTCCAAATCTTTTCAAATCCTCCAAATCCAACATTCCAATCCAATCTTTCTTAATCTCAAGTCTTTCCTAGGTCTCCTACCTTTCCTAAGTCTAGGTTTCCTAAACCTCCATCTTTCCAAAATCAAGTTTTTTCCAAAATCAATCTTTCCAAAGCAAGTCCAATCCTCTCAATTTCAATTTCTAATCTCCTCTTCTAATCTCAAATCAAATCTAGTTTTCAATTCAATTTCTTTCTTCCAATCCAATCTCTCTCTTCAAACGAATCTATTTTCAATCGGACTCTTGTCCGAACTATGACTGACCTGATTCCCCCAAAGGGATACGTAGGCAACCTTCATAGGTGCGGTCACAATACTTTTTCAAACTTTCAATTCCACCCTCATGGGTGTGGTCTCCATATTTTCAAGTTTCAAATTCCAATCTATTTTTAAAGTTCCAATGTCAAAATCTTTCTATTTTCAAATCCCTATTTCCAAGTTTTCAAACTTTCCAATTTCAAATTCCATCTCTTCAAATCAAATTCTTTTCAAATTTATCTCCAAATCTATTTTTCAATTCTCTCTTATTTTGCACTTGCATATCATGCATCATATTAGTTTTCAAACATTGTTTTTCTAAAAGTGCATAGGGTTGAACTATAGTTAGTCGAAGATTCTCATAGGTAAATCTAGGGTAGATTGACATGTAGGTACCGAAAGGGCGGGGTAGGGTGATAGCTTAGTGCGTCTTCCCTACACGTAACCAACCTCCGAACCTAGATCACTGATTTCAAAGATCAAAAAGGAGTTATTTTTCAAAAAAGGGCTAAATGTTTTCCAAAGGTTGCCAAACAACTTGTTTTCTTAAAAACCCTCTCTTGAGGAGATGTTTTCAAAATTATTTTTTTCAAAAACCCTAAGTGTAGTCTTCGGATTATTCTTAGTTTTTAGGTGACCTAACTCACCTTAATCAAGTTAGGTGGCGACTCCGAATCTTTTTCAAAAGCCCTTTATTCAAACCTGTTTTCAATTCAAACCTAGTCGCACTCATTCTTTTAGGAGGGTGAGTTGTAACGAGAGAGTACAACATTTTTCCCGCTTGGGTGAGTATTCCTCGAGTGCGAAAAATCTGGGCGCGACAATGGGGTTTTGCCCCTGTATGTAATACAATACCTCTTTAGCATGGGTTGATTAATGCTTCTTTATTTAGACAATCACACCTCTATGGACAGAGAGAGATTTGAGCCTCTCTTGAAATATGATTCCATGCATGCCATGAGCCCTTAGGGTTATGGGAACCCTTAGGAGTTTAGGTAGGTTTGATTAGCATGAGACTGGATAGTCCCTCTCTATGATTGATTAAATGCATGAAAATGCAATGACTCGAGTTTCCTGAAACTCCTATCTTAGAATGGATATCGATGCATGCACAGAATAGTCACAGATATGTATAATAGCACTAAAGAAGTAATTTTTAGAAGACCCCCTTTTGCCATTATTTTAGCCTTTCGCATTTTTGGCCTTGGGAGATGGGGGAGAGGAAAGAAGACATGAAACAAAAGAGAAGTTAGTGTCTTGATTTGAAATTTTTTATGCAATGCATACCCTAGGGGTGCCTTTTCTTGAGAAGGAGGCTAAACATGGTGGATATGGCTCACTTTTGGAGATAGGAGGCCTATCCCTGTATGCAAAGACCTTATCGTTGGTTGAGAACATACACCCATTCATTCATTCATTCATTGGCTAAAAATAGGAAAGAAAATTGAACTTTGAGTTTAAATACAAGAGAATCGAAGTATATTTTAATAGGGGAAGGATGAACATTTCCTTGGGACTTTCTCCTATCTACTTTTATATTTGAAATTCTAAACTACTCTTGAGTCTGCGGATTCAAGAGTACCATGATCTCGGGAAGCTGCTAAAGGGACTTAGCGCTTGAGAAGTCTACTTTCTCGGAAGGCGTGCCGAAACGAACATTTCTGCATTAGCGGGCTAGCAGGCGCCAAAATGTGGACCGTTCTACGATCTAGGGGACTTGGGGTCTCATCCTGGTGGACAGGTTTAAAGGGACTTACCGTTCCAAAGAAATTTTCTCCGAAAAACGTGCTAGATTGGATAGACTTATCGTCTCGAGGAATCAGCTTTCTCGAGAGAGGGATTGGAATTGGAATTGGAAAGGAGACTTACTATCTTCGGAAAGACGTGCCTATTAGAATTGGAAAGGGGACTTACCGTCTTCGGAAAGATGTGCCTGTTAGAATTGGACCGAACAATTCCCCCGAGGGCATTTTGGTCATTTTGCCTCTATTTGGGCCCGACGGGCCCGCGTAGCGATGAATAGCCAGGATTAGACTTAGAAAGTTGATTTGACTCAACATATGTCCACATTGACTTGAATACAAGTCTGGACAGACCGTAGACTACCGAGCGGTCAATGATGGGGTGCTTACAGAAACTATGCATAGTTGAACTTCTGCTAGATATAAGACACACACGTCAATTTCAAAACCATGAAGGAAAAGGCAACGGTTTTACTTTCCTTTATCCTTGTCTAAATTCCTACTGTTATAATGCTTTTATAAATGATCATGCATGCATATTTGCTTTAGAATTGCATTCTCTCTGGCTACTCTTAGCATACATGCTCATGCATTTATTACTCCATGTCAAGACAAGAGTTTTAAAGTTACTCAAGCCACTGCATTGTCATGCATATGATCAACCCATAGAGAGTGACACCAAGATCACTCTCCCTTACATAAAACCTATCAAAACCCTAAGGGTTACCATGTAACCTTAAGGACTCATGGTATACATTTTAAGTCATTCCATAAAGAGGGGCCTCAATCTCTCTATGCTCACGGAGATAGGGTTGCCAAGAAGACAAGGGGCAATCAAATAGCAAGGTCTCTTAATGACCTCCTTGACATCAAACTCAAAGAAGGCGAATCTGAATACTCAAGAGTAGTTTAGGATCTCAAATGTAAAAGTAGAATAGGTGGAAGTCCCAAGGAAAGTGTCCCCTCTCCCCCTATTAAAATGTACTTTGATTCTCTTGTATTTTAAACTCTAAGTTCAATGTACTCCTCTACTTTTTATAAATGAATGAACGATTGAATGTGTGTTCCCACTCAACAGTAATCTTTCTACACACAGAGGTAAACCCCCTATCTCCAAAGAAAGAGCCAACTCATCATGCTTAGTCCACCTCGCAAAGTAGGGGCACCCTTAAGACATGCATTGCATAAAAACTTTCAATCAAGGCACTAACTTATCTTTTGTTTCTTATCTTCTATCCTCTCCCCTCATCTACAAGCACCAAGAAAACCAAAGGTAGAAGCAAGACAAGAAGGGGGTCTCATAAACCATTCATTTACTATTATCATATTACTCACATGTTCACTTTCATTATGCTCATGCATCCATATCTATTCCAAGACAAGAGTTTTGAGAAACTTAATTCATTACATTCTCATGCATTTAATCAATTGTAGAGAAAAAGGAGTAATTGTCTCGCTCAGATTTTTCGCACTCGAGGAATACACACACAAGCAGAAAAAATATTGTACTCTCTCGTTAGAACTCATCCTCCTAGAAAGACGAGTGCGACTAGGTTTGAATTGAAAATTAATTTGAATAAAGGAATTTTGAAAAACATTTGGAGTCGCCACCTAACTTCATTAAGGTAAGTTAGGTCACCTAACAGCTAAGCACAATTCGAAGACTACACTTAGGGTTTTTGAAAACGATTTTGAAAATACTTCCTCAAGAGAGGGTTTTTAAGAAAATAGGTTATTTGGCAACCTTTAGAAAATATTTAAGCCCTTTTTTGAAAATAACTCCATTTGGTCTTTAAAAACAGTGATCTAAGTTTGGAGGTTGGTTACGTGTAGGGAAGATGCACTAAGCCATTACCCTATCCTACCCTTGCGGTACCTACATGTCTACTCACCCTAGATTCACCCATTAGAGTCTTCGATTAATAAATGTCCAATACTATCCACTTCTAGAAAAGAATTTTTAAAATAATGGTGCGTGATATGCAAGTACAAGAAAAAGATTTGATTTGGAAATAGATTTGAAAGACTTGATTCAATTTTAGAAAAGAGATTTGAAAAGATAGGTTTGATTTTAAAATAAAAATTTTAGAAATAGAAATTTGAAAATAGTTTTGAAATAGATTATGGAATTGGAAACTTAAAGAAGATTTATGGAATTGGAGATTTGAAAAAAGTTATGACTGCACTCATGAGGGTTGGCTACGTATCTCTTTTGAGGAATCAGGTCAGCTGTAGTTAGGATAAGAGTCTGATAGAAAATAGAAAGTTTTGATAGGAAAAAGAAATTAAGTTGGAATTTGGATTGGAAAATTAGAAAATTAAACTTTGATTGGAAGATTTGAAAAGATTGGTTTTGGAAAGCTTGGTTTTAGAAAACCTAGACTTAGGAAGCTGGAACTTAGGAAGGATTTGAGATTAGGAAAGATTTGACTATACTTGGAAGGGGTTTAGAAAAGATTTGACTCGAATGTTGGATTTGAAAGATTAAGGAAGAATTGGATTTAGGAAAGGTTCGAATTAGGAAAGTGTCATTTTAGGAAAATTCCGTTTTAGGAAAGTTTTGAATTAGGAAAGTTTCATTTTTAAGAAAAAGTTGATTTTTGGAAAGATTTGAATTAGGAAAAGTTTGATTTAAGAAAGATTTAGAATTTAAAAAGGTTTAACTTAAGAAAGTTTTGAATTTAGAAAGTTTTGAATTTGGAAAGATTTAAAATTTAAGTTTTAGAAATACTTGAAATTAAGAAAGGTTTGAGTTGAAGAAAGATTGAAAAATTTAGACTTTAGAAAGTTAAGTTTGGAAAGGTATAGAATTTAGGAAAGGTTGGAATTAGATTAGGAAAGGTTTGAAAGTTTAAGTTTTGGAAACTCAAGGTTTAGGAAAGGTATGAGATTAGGAAGGATTTGGATTAAGAAAGATTTAGATTCCGATTTTCTAAAGTTGATGATTGGATTTTGTTTCTAAAAAGAGATTATTTAATTTTGTTTAAAAAAACGGAGAATTGAATCTAGTTTCCTAAGTAGGAAGATTGGATTTGTCGTGAAATTTGGAAAGATGAAGTTTTGAAAATCCTAGATTTGGAAGGCTATAGTTTGATATAGAAACATAGGTTTTGGAAATTTATGGTTTGATGTAAAAAAGGAGGTTTCGAAAACCTAGGTTTTAGGGTAAGATTGAAAATCATGTTTTAGAAAAGAAAATTAGGGTTTCCTAATCGTTGGCTCTAGGGCTTAACTTGGGCTCTAAGAAAAGAGATTTTGGAAAGTGAATTTTTAGAAAGGACGATTTTTGGAAGGAGATCTAGAAAAGAGGAGTTTTTAGAAAGTATGTTTGAAAAGAGAGTTTTTAGAAAGGGATTTTTAGAAAGAGTTTTTAGGAAAGAGATTTTTGGAGTGTTTCTAGAAAGTGAATTTTGGAAAGAGTTTTTTGGAAGGAAACTTAGGGAGTGTAAAAAGGAGTTTGAAAAAGAGTTTTGAAAAATAGATTTTTTAAAGGGAGTTTCTAGGAAGCAATTTTGGAAAGGAGATTGGAGAGAGTTTTAGAAAGTATGTTGGAAAACATATTTTGAAGAAGATTTCAAAAAGAGGTTTTGGAAAATAAGCTTGAATAGCAATTTGGAAAGGGATAGACTTTCGCAAGCCTCTAAAAATATCTTACTTTCCTAAAACGATTCTAACCGTAAGAAGGTTAGAACCATTCTAGGATTATAGTTTTGAAAAGAACAAGGATTTGAAAATATGGACCATATTGGTCACGTTAAATGTAACACTTTCCTAAAGCAACCCTAACCATGAAAAGGCTAGAATCACCT
The DNA here is from genome assembly GCA_033060915.1 of Euryodendron excelsum. Lineage (NCBI taxonomy): Eukaryota > Viridiplantae > Streptophyta > Magnoliopsida > Ericales > Pentaphylacaceae > Euryodendron > Euryodendron excelsum. The sequence continues at coordinate 15,432,697 of CM065398.1, forward strand.
TAAGATTGTGATTTTGAAAAAAAAGGTTTTGAAGAAGAAGATTTTAACACAAGTTTTGAAAACGATTTTGATATAAGTTTTGAAAACAAGTTTGAAAACGGATTTTGGAGAGATGCATGATCATGATATGCACAATGCAAGTTGGGGTCGTAAACATATAAGGTTAAAGGCTTCACCACATAATCAAGGGGGTCGAACCCACGTGGTCTCCTGTTAGACTAAGAGAAAGCCCTCGACACGGTGACTTTCAATAGCCTAGTCTTATACATGGACCGGGAAGTCCCTTGTTTCAAGCATGCAAGAGGGGGGGGGGTAGAAGATGGGGATTAAAATAGAAGAAAACCCAAGTGAGTTAGGAGAGAGAAGAGAGAGGGGAGAATTGCATAAACGTAAAAAGGAAGCCTATTTTGTGTCTTCTTTTATTTGCTTTGTTTTGCTTGATTGCTTTACTTCGATCTTTGCTTGGTTTGACGTCAGTCTTCGAGAGCTTCAAAGTTGCAGTACTTCAAGTCATCAATGGAGGCTTTGGAGGCTAGTATATGAGTGTATGAGAGTGTATGTGAGTGAATAAGGGCTAGGGTTTGGTTTATAAAGGCTAGGGTTTGGAAAACCTAAAAAGAACTAGGGTTTGGAGAGGCCACGAGCTCTGTGTATCGAGGAGGAGAGTTTTTAGACTGAGTTTGCAGACCCTTTTCACGTTGGAGGAGGCTTTGTATTTACAGACAGAGGATTGACTTGGCACCTGTTGTAGTGGCGCCAGGTAAAATTTTCTTCTAGTGGCGCCAGGCCAAATTTTGGCTTGGCGCCACTGCTACTAGCACCAACCACTTAGGAAAGTTTTAAGGTCGGCAAGCAACGTATCTTTCAAAGATTTGGGCGCCTGTACTAGTGACTACCATGTAATGTTTAGCTTGACTTCACTAGGAGTGACTCCATAAGGTCCGGGAATAGTTTAAAGGGCTGGGAATAACCTAAAGAGCCAAAAAGAGACAGGAACCCTTAAAATAGTGTCTCGGGGATAGTAGACTTGAAAACTGAGGTCAAGATTTGTTGGAAGGGTTAACCAGGCCATTAGGGGCAAAATGGTCAATCGGGCCGGAAAGCTACCGGGATGGACTTGGAATGTCCCGGAAGAAAACTGGAGGCTTGGAAACATTAACTAGAATGTTCCAGGAGGTTACCGGTTTGATACCCAAAGCCGGTGTGGTTAGAAGAGGCGATCGGCCCACTAGGGGCAAAATAGTCAGTTTGCACCAGACTTGCCGGAACTGACTCGGAATGATCTAAAAAGATAATGAAAGGTCATAAATACTATAAAAAAACATTTTCAGGAGATTACCGGTTTGATACCCAGAGTTGGTGTGGTTCCCGGGGCACTCGGATGTCTAGGGGAAAATGGTCATCTTGACTAGAATGTCTCGAAATTGGCTCGAAACTAACTGGAAGGCATCTAATCATGTTGGATTATCTTTAGGACAATCTTGGAAGGGTGGACTTACCATTTTGAGAACTTAGGTACTTTCTCGAGAAATGTGCTGAAAATGGCCTTATGAGCAGTTTGATTATTTTTTACCGAAGTGGGCTAGCAGGCACTGGTGTTGACTTGGGTTTTGAGTGTTTCCATCACTTTTACAACGGTCCCGTGACATAGGGGTTTATTGGAAATTCGCTATATCAACCTGTTTACGAGTGTTTTCGCCACTCTAACGGTTGCGATGTTTACGAGTATTTCCATTACTCTAACGGGTCGCTATCATTCCAGAAACTGCTTGATCTTAGGAAGATGCTAGGTGGACTTAGCACCTGAGCAATTAACTTTCTCGGAAGGGGTGCCGAACGGAAATTTCTTCATTGGCAGGCTAGCAGACGCCAAAGGTGGACCGTTCTACCATCTCGGGGACTTGGAGTCTCGTCCTGGTCGACGGGTTTGAAGGGACTTACTGTTCCGAAGATTACTCTCAGAAAACATGCTAGACAGGATGGACTTACCACCTTGAGGAATTAACTTTCTCAAAAGGTGTGCTGAATTTAATTGGAATTGGAATTGGACTTGAAATTGGATTCGAGATTAAAACGGGGACTTACTGTCTTCGAAAAGACATGGCCACTGGAATTGGACCAAACAATGCCCCAAGGGCACTTTGGTCATTTTGCCTCTATTGGGCCCAATGGGCCCGCAAAGCAATTAATTGACGGGATTAGACTTGAAAGTTTATTTAAATTGGAATATGTCCATATTGACTTGAATACAAGTCTAGACGGACTGAAGACTGCCGAGCGGACAAAAATGGGGTACTTACAGTAATCCTATCTCATGTTAATCGAACCTACCAAAACTCCTAAGGGTTAACCCTAAGGATTCATGGCATGCATAGAACCATGCCTCAAGAGGGGCCTAAAATCCCTCTCTGTCCATGGAGGTGGAATTGCCCAAGCAGAGAATCATCAACTAGCATTTGCCAAAGAGGTATTGTATTGCATAATAGGGGCAAAACCTCGCCTCCAAATGGACTCATCATCATAGCTAGATTCTCTTAAGAAGGGACCTCCATAGGACATACATTGCATAAAACCTTCAACTCCACATGCTAACTACATTTTATTTTTTTTATTCTTTTTTTTCCAGGTCAAAGAGTGTTACTAAACTCATAGAACTCCTCCAACATCTCACCCAATTCAAACTCATGTAAGGATGAGCCCAGTTGTTGGAGGAGGCCTAACCTACATTAAAGAGTAAGAAGAACTGGCCATCTATCTACAAGACGTTACTTCCACACCATGTCACCACAATCACCATCCATGCGGAAGAAGACTTAACGATTTGCAAAGTTTTGTCAGTCCCATGCATTGCCACAACAAAACCTTCTAACTTCCAAGCTTTCAAACACATGTCAACTGCCTAAAAAGATTCAGCTCATTCCAGTTATTCAATAGTTTAGAACATGGTCACTAACCACCTCAGAAGTAGAGGCTTCCAACATGGGGAAAGGACTAGGGGCACAGCTATAGGGTAATCTTCATCTATAACAATTCAATTGTTAGCATCATACTTGTAGGATGGGATATTATCTCCGTCCAAAGGAGACTAAGCAAAAGGGTCAATCCAAAATCTAACTATTAAGCAACAAACAACAATCAACATTCTACCGTCCATGCAAATCAGTTCAAATACCAGAGAAGTCACTATCAAGCTTGTTCCACAAAAAGATGCCTCAGCCCTAGCACTGATCCCTCAACATCAGCTTACCTTCCTCAAGTAGCATTAGATAGAAGTTGGTAAATTAGACCGCCTTTCATATTCTTAGACCCTGAAGGCCTTGTTAAGGCCTATAAGAGGAACCCCTTGATTTCAACTTATCAAAGTATCATGTAAATATCAAATACATAACGGGCTAATATGAAATAAATGACTCTTGATCATGAAATGCTTTATTTGTCATGCTAAAATCTTTTTTATAAAAATAAAACTTGTAGGGTATCCAACATTTGGCATCGTTTGACCCTAAAGACTTCTAGTCCTAATGCAAGCATCATCAACAATAACACAATAGCAAAACATCACCAAGCCTTTCAAGATCAATCCCTATAACTCGGTAGCGTACCATCCACAAACACATAGAGCCATCAGAGTGTCAGAACAAAAAAATGTTAAGAGAATCCCTTGCAAGAAAAACAACCACCACAGGGATTGGCACGAGTAGCTACCCTTTATGTTGATGGCATATAAAACGTCTATCGGAATTTTAACTAGGGCACCACCGCTCTCCTTGGTCTAAAGTAACGAGGCAGTCCTACTAGTCAAAGTAAAAATCCTCTCTCCAAGTCCTCATGGGAATTCAACTCATTGAAGCAGACAGGATCAAAAGCCAGTGTGAACAACTTTGTCTCCAAGAAGAAAAGAGAATGCCAGCCATCAACCATGCCCAATGATACTAAAAATGCATCGATCCTTCCACACAAGCCCCACCAGTTCAAAGAAGGTGATTTTGTTCTTAAAAAAACAATTCCAAGTCAGCAAAAAGTCAAAGGCAAGTTTGCCTACAACTATAAAGACCTGTTCTTGATTCACAAAGTCATGTCAGGAAGAGCATTGATCCTAGCAAAAGTGGAAGAAGAAATCTTTGCAACACTCATCAATTCAGATCTCATGTCTTGTGAATCAAGGGTCGAAAAATACGTATCTTATCACCTTAAAACTTTCTTAAGAGATTGGTGCCACTAGCAGTAAGGCCAAGCCAAAAATTGGCCTAGTGCCACTAGGAGGATTTTTGGCCATGGTGCCACTGCAACAAGCGCCATACTATTGTTGCATCCATAAACACAGACCCTCCCCCTGTATGAAAAGGGTCCACCAACTCAGTCTAAAAACACTATCTCTCAAAATCCAGAGCTCGAAGTCTCTCCAAACCCTAACTCTCTTTAGCCTCTTCAAGCCTTAGCCTCTATACACTTAAATCCTAACATCCATACTCCCTATACACTCAAACTCAAGTCTCCAAAGCTTCCATTGAAGACCTAAGGTACTGTAACTTCAAGGCTCTCCAAGTTCAAGTAAAGCAAGAAGAAGACAAGGTAGGCTTTCAATTTACTTTTGTGTAATTCCCCCCTCTCTCTTCTTCCTCCTACCCCACTTGGGTTTTCTTCTGTTTTAATCCCCCATCTTCTACCTCCCTTTCTTGCATGTCTAGGAATAATTGTTAAAGGTCACAGTGTCGGAGGCTTTCTTCAAATTCAACCCTTAAGGGTATGGGTTTGGCTCCCTTGATTATATGGCAAAGCCTAGCCTTGTATGTTCACGACCCTATTGCATTGTGGATATCATATTCATATATTCATTCAAAATAGTTTTCAAAGTTATTTTTTCTGAAACTTGCATCAAAATTGTTTTCCAAACTTGCATCAAAATTCTCTTTCAAAACTTGATCAAAACTCTCTTTCAAAACTTGCATTCAAAATCTTGTTTTCAAAATCACAATCTTAAAGTGATTCTTGCCATTCTATGGTTCGGGTTGTTTTAGGAAAGTGTTATATTCATTGTGACAATTATGGTCCACATTTTGGGTGTAAATCCTAAATTGTTTTTCATCAAAACCACAATCTTAAGATGATTCTAGCCATTCCATAGTTAGGGTTGTTTTAGGAAAGTGTGATATTCAATGTGAACATTATGGTCTATATTCCAAATCCATGTTATTTTCAAAATCACATTCCTAGAATGGTTTTATTCTTTTCATGGTTAGAATTGTTTTAGGAAAGTGAGATATTCAAACCCCTTTCCAAAATTGCTTTTCAAGTTTCTTTCCAAAAACTCTCTTCAAACTTCTTTCCTAAAAACTCTCTTCAAAAGATCTGCTTTCCAAAAACTCTTTTTCTTAGAGTCCAAGTCAAGCCCTAGGTTCCATTGTTAGAAAACCCTAGTTCTCTTTCCTAAAAAACATAACTTCTTATTTTACATCAAATCATAGATTTCCAAAACCTCTATTTTCTACATCAAATCGTAGATTTTCAAAACCTCTTTTTTCACCAAAATCATAGATGTTCAAATCCAAGATTTTCAAAACTCAACCTTTCCAATTTCATGTCAAACCCAATCTTCCAATTTAGGAAACTAGATCAAATCCTTTAATTTTAGAAACCAAATCAAATCATCTATTTTGAAAATAAAATCTAATCTTCTACTTTAGGAAATATGAATCAAATCTTTCTTAATTCAAATCTTTCCTAAATTCCAATATTCCTTAATTTCAAACTTTTTCAAATCTCAACTTTCAAAATCTTTCCAAAGTCCAAATCTTGGTAAAACCAAATCTTTCCTAAAATCAACACTTTCCTAATTTGATACCTTCCTAATTTGATACATTCCTAAAATGAAAACTTTCCTAAAATAAAACTTTCTTAATTTGGCACTTTTCTAAAATGGAACTTTCCTATTTTGAAACTTTCCTAATTCAAAGATTTCCAAATCCAATCTTTCCTAAAAATTAAACTTTCTAAACTCTTTCAAGTCAAATATTCAAGTCAAATCTTTTCCAACCATTCCAAGTCAAGTGTTTCTAAATCAAATCAAATCTTTTCCTAATCTTCCTTAAATCCAACTTTCCTAATTCAAACCTTTTGTAAATCAAAACTTTCTTTAACCAAATCTCGCAAGTCTAAATCAAATCCTTCCAATCCAATTGCATACTTCAACCTTGGGTCATCTAAGCCCTAGAATGTCAAACCTTAGTTCAACCCTAATCCCAAATTAGGAAGCTTCAATTCTTTTCAACTCCTTTCTTCAATTCTTTTCTAAAACTAAGATGGTTTTCAAACTACAATTCAAGCCAAAGATATTTTCAAATCTCAATATTTCCAAATCAAGTCCAAGTTCTTCTTCCAAGTTTAATCTTTTCAAATCAAAATCAATTTCAACATCATCAAGTCAAAGTCAATTCTAAGTTCAATTTCTAATTTTCCATTCAAAGTTCAAATCAAACTCTTTTTCAAATCAAACATTTTTCAAGTTCCTCAAAAACCTCAAAGTGTTTATTTTTAATCAAACTCTAGTCCGAACTACGACTGACCTGATTTCCAACAAAGGGATACGTAGGCAACCCTCGTGGGTGTGGTCACAACACTTTTCAAATTTCCAATTCTACTATCTATTTCAAATTTCAAATTTCTATAATCTTTTTCAAGATTCAAATCTTTCCTTCAAATTTATTTTCAAAATCAAATTCTTTTCTTGCACTTGCATGTCATACATCATATCAAATTTTTTTCTAAAATTCTGTCAAAGTGGATATAGTTTGACATTGGACAATCAGAGATTTTAAGTGAGTGAACCTAGGGTAGATAGACATGTAGATACCGCAGGGGTGAGATAGGATGATGATTTTAGGATATCTTCCCTATACATAACCAACCTTTAAACTTGGAACCACTGTTTTCAAAGACCAAAACGGAGTTATTTTTCAAATGGAGTTAAAACTTTCCAAAGGTTTTTCGTCCTTTGATAAACATGCCAAGGCCAAGAGGCGTGTTCGGTCCAGTGACATAGGGGTTTTATTGGTAATTCCCAATGTCGACCTATTTTTGAGTGTTTTTACCACTCTGACAATTGCGATGTTTATGAGTGTTTCCGTCACTCTAATGGTGTGCATTCATTTTGGAGACTGCCTGATCTCGGGAAGCTATTGGATGGTCTTATTGTTTGAGGGATCAACTTTCTTGAAAGACATGCTGGATAATAGACAATCTACATTGGCGGGCTAGCAGGCTCCGGAAGTGAACCGTTCTACCATCTCGAGGACTTGGGTTCTGTCTCGATTGACAGGTTTGAAGAGACTTATCGTTCTGAGGAGTTTTCTCAAAAAACGTGCTAAACTAGATGGACTTACTGTCTGAGGGATTAACTTTCTTGAGAGACGTGCTGGATTGAGTTTAATTGGTCTGGACTGGGATTAGAACTAAAATTGAGGTTAAAATAGGGACTTACCATTTTTAGGAAGACGTGCCAATTGAAATTAGACCGAGCAATGCCGTAAGGGCATTTTGGTTATCTTGCCTCTATTGGGCCCGACAAGCCCACAAAATGATTGATTGATTGGATTGAGTCTGGAAAGTTGCTTTAGACTTGAATGTGCCTATGTCGGTTTGAATGTGCCTATGTCGGTTTGAATGTGAGTCCGGTCAGGCCGGAGATTGCTGAGTAGGCAAAAATGGGGTGCTTACATATTTTTTGTGGTTTGATTATGAACATTTATAGGTTACCGTTGTGCCAACAATACCAAACTAATATTTTAGAAATAGAAAACACACCCATTTTAGTATTTTTTTGTTTTAAATTTTCAAATTTTGTAAACAACTAAAAAAAACTTAAACAATTTTTTGTTTTTTTTAAAAAAATAGAAAAAAAGAAGGTTATAGGCCATAGCTTTTTTAGTGTGGGTGTTCATGTGTGGTGCGATATTGTCCACATGGCCGTTTGTTTTTTTATTTGTTTATGGAAGTAAAAAGGTTAACTCTCCCCACCTATTGAATCCTTTTGTCATGTACTCCCCGTTCACCAAATCCTTTTTCCCATGGGTTTATGTACAATCTCTTTGGGTATTTTTTGTAAAGAAGCTAATACTTTTTTCATCTTTGATTTGTGTGAGTGGAGGCCAATGGTCCACGGCTTTTTCACATGGAGAGTAGTATATATACATACATAAATATAGATATATAGTACATAGATGATGTGTGATGTACTAATGTACTAATGGTAGATGTGAAACATGAATTTTAACCTTGTCATGTTTTTATTCTACTTAGATGAATAGGGGTAGTAATGGAACTTCACTTCTTATTAGCTGTTGTAACAAGGAGAAGGCTGATCCGTATCTTCATTCGTATCTCGTCTCAATTGACTTTAGTGCTACAGATACAGAAGGGGTTTTCTTTTGAATGCTCTGCGATTATTGGCTCTATGATCTCGTTTTCTCTTTGTTTTCAATGAACTAGGTTTCTTTATTTCCTTTGGATTTCTTGGAAGTAGATGTTTCTGAGATTTTGCTTCTAATTGCTTTGCTAAGCTGTTCTACATTCTTCAGTGTTTCTGTCTTGATTTGGTTTTGCTGGTTATCTAGGTAAGTGCTTTAGATCAACATTTTTTGTTTGTATTGGTATTTCTTTCGATTGTGAGCATTTATATTTTGTCTTTTGCATCAATATATAGGTCTGTATTGTGTTTTCGTAATTGTTTTGCTTCTCATTTCTTTGCCAGGCTATGTTTTGTGTTTTTTAGTGTTTCTGTCTTGGTTTGGTTCCACTACTTATCTAGCTCAGCGCTTTCGTTCTATGTGTTTTTGTTGGTATATCTTTTTATTATAAGCATTTATATTTTGTCTTCCTTTTTTTTGACACTATTATAATTTGCCTTCCACATCAATATAGAGATCTGTTTGTGATTGTGAAAGGATTGGTTTGGTGATTCAGTACAAAAAATATGGTGTACATGTTAACTATTATTTATTTTTTTTTTTTGTATACGTTTTGCAGGCTCCAATTCTTACTTGGTTCGTAATTGGTGTAAACTTAGCATTTTGGTAAGATCTAAATTAGAGTTGTTTTTTTCCTATATATTTAATAGTGTGGATATCCTGATTTTATAAATTATGTATGATTGAGTTTTGCACGTTGTATATTTTTTACATTGTTGTTCTATTTTTCTATTTTTATTTAGATTATTGGTTGCATTTTTTTATTTATTACGTTTTTGTTATTATTAATGTTGCTATTTTTGTTTGAAATATTGTTCTAACTAATTGACTGAATGTACTTTGAAAAGTACCAAAAATATCTATTATTTGTTTATTAGAATGTCTTCTGTTGTTGTCACTTGAAATCTTTGTTTCTAAAGACATGAAAAGAAAAAGATTTGAAAGAAAAAGAAGTGAGAAAAAAAATGCTGAAGTATGGAAAGGAGAAGAAAAAAAGCTAGAAAAGGATCATACAGATGTTTCTGTACAAGGAATAGTATATAACCAAATAGGTATAGTTTTAATTCATATCGAGTTTGTTTTGTGTTTGATGTAGAAGAGAAAAATGGTGTTGTTTTCACTTCTATGTTTGTGAATTGTGTGTTTCTATATAGATATGAACAAGTTAGAAAAAAATGGAGCTCTGAAAAAATGGCATGCTGAGATACCAGATGAAAGTATTCAAGAAGTGTGAATAAGGCGTCCAATTGCATGTTTAGAAAAGCAAGGAAATAAGCTTATAGGTATTTGTCATTGTATTGATTAGTATATGTGAGGGAGATTTTATATGATGAAGAAGATAAATAAAAACTTTTGATTATATATATGTAGATGCTGTTGAAAGTAAAAGACTAAAGCGGAATAAAGAGAAAAGGAGGAAATCCTCAAAAAAACATAGAGAAGCATATGCAAACAAGAAGATGAGTCAAGATTTAGGCATGTTGTTATATTATGATGATGTTGCACCATTTTTCCTATTTATATTTATAGTTCCTACTTTGTTAGAAGAATTTACTTTTTTCTTATCTTAATATTATTGCAGAATGAGAAATTTTAGTTACTAATAAAAATTATGATTAAAAGAGGAGCTAATGGTTTCAGTCCATAAAAAGATATGCTAAATAAAAACTGTTTGATATATATATGCAGAGAAAGACAATAAAATGAAGGATGGACAGGAGAAGTTGTGTAATGCTAGCAATGAAAATCAAGGAATTGTAATTGGGAATACGCTTATTGTTGAAAGACAAGGTAGAGTCCGTATTTAATATTTAGATTGTTAAAGTTAGAAATGTTGTACTTTTTTCATGATCTATTAGTAAGTTATAATAAAATCTATTTTGTTAATTGTTTGTTTTTATATACTTTTGTAATAGGGAATATTTTGTTCAAGCTAGGAGTGAATTTAATGGATCAAGGCAAAATGCAAATGAGCTATTATAGTACTTCTCAATTAGGTGGGCAAGAAATTGTTATACTATTTTATTCTTGTGTTTAATTTTAAACTGTTTAGTGTTAAAGAAAGAGCTGATGTGCAGTGTTTATTATAGGTTCGACATCAACGAATTCTTTTGCTGAAAATTTGGCTCAACCATTTCCATGGCTTCTTTTAGGTTGGAAATTTTAGATTATTGTTCTGTGCTTTTTTTTTTTTTTTTTTTTTTTTTGCTATTTTTTCATTACTCTGTTAGTAAATTATGTGTTCAATGTTGACAATATGGTTAGTGATTTTGTAATTCCTTTTAATATATAGGTTTAGAAAGTTTCCCAAAAGCAACCAACAATTGTAAATTGACAATTTCTTTTACAGAAGTTGATGCTGCATGCACTCAACAAAGTGATAAATTGTGTATTATTGAAAGAAAATTTTTTGTTGGATTAGACAATTACAAATAGGATGGATTGATTATTAGGATTTTTTTGCTTGATAACATAATAATTATTATCCTATATATGTTGTAGAGATTACGAATACAAACAGAAAAGGGGGAGGATCTTGGCGAGGTATTCAAGTTTATTTGATTGTATAAATGAAATAAAACTCTGTGCGTTCATGTTAGAAATTATAAATATTATTTACTTTTAATATAGGAATCAAATAAGGCAGCGCAACTAGGTTAAATGATGTTGTGCGTGAAGCTAATGTCTTAACTGTGGCAGAGCCATGTAAACACTGTCATGCAAAAAAATTCTATCTTGAACCCGGTGGTGTTTGTTGTTCTAATGGAGAGGTGGTCTTGAAGTTGAGTATTGTTCCTGATAATATTTACAATTTACATACTAGCCTTTCAAAAGATTCTGATGAGACCTGAAAATATATTCGCACTTACAATAATACGTTTGCATTTACCTCTTTTTGGAGTTAAATATGATAAGAATTTATATAAAAGAAAGAACGGAATATACACATTCAGAGTTTAAGATCAGGTTTATTAGTACATCAATGAATTATTACCAACTAATGATCAGCCTTCGTATTTACAGCTCTATTTTTTTGATACTGAATATGAGGTTAGCAATTGAATGAATCAATTGAATAAACTGATGCTCTAAAAGTAGATACTAGTTTAGATCAAAGAGTTAGCAATGTTCCTTTAGCGTCACATGTTGCTGAAATATGGATAGAAACTGATTCAATTGTAGAACAAAAAGAATGTGATATTATTGTTTATGTTCATTTCGACTATGGTCATACAGTTTAGTACTATTTTGGATGTTATGACCCATTACAATATCCTTTTCTGTTTCCTTATGGGGATAGTGGTTGGCACTAAGGAATACAAAGAGCAAATAAGATGAATAAAAGATTTTGTGAGGGAGAATTGTTAGTTAGTGTTTGGAAAATGTATTCCGCCAGTGCTTGTATGTTTACTATGTTAATTTTCAGAATTTTAGTTTTATAAGGATCGAGAAAAATTAGATCTATAGTTTCTTGTCGGGAGTACTACTGTTAAAGCTACAGCTCAATCCTAATCATAAATCTGTATTGTTGGACTTGGATCACCTTCTTCGGCAATTTATTGTTGATTTGTACATTAAAATAGAAACTTCTAGGTTTGATTACTTTCGAAATAAGCAGGTTGAGATTAGAGTTGAACTTTACCAAGACATTATGGATAGTGTAGCTGTAGGTGAGAGTTGTGCTTCTAAAGTTGGTCGGCAGGTAATATTGCTAGCATCATTCATTGGTGCTCCAAGAGATATGCAGCGACTATATATTGATGCCATGGCATTAGTACAAAAGGTTTGAAAAACCTAATTTATTTATAACAATGACATGTAGCCCTGCATGACTAGAAATTAAATCAGAATTAGGACCTGGTGAAGAGGCTAGACCTAATATCACTTGTGTTTCGAACAAAATGGAGCTATTAAAGATTGAGCTATTTAAGAAAGAAAATGTCGGACCTACGAATGCTTTTGTTTATGTAATTGAGTTTCAAAAAAGAGGTTTACCATATGCTGACTTTTTAATAATTTTGAAACCAAATTTAAAACTAATTTCACCAGATTCATATGATAAGATTGTGTGCACTGAGCTTCCCAATAAACAAGAAAATCCATATTTGTATGCATTGGTTGTTAAACACATGAGGCATGGACCTTGTAGAAAATTGAATCCTACTAATGTGTGCATGAAAAAGAATGGATTATGTAAAAACTACTATCCTAAGAACTTTTGTGCTATGATAAGTAATGGAAGCGATTCTTATCCCATGTATAGACGACGTTATGATGGATAACAAGTAAAAGTGTGTGGCATGTGTTTTGATAATCGGTGGGTTATACCATACAATCCTTATTTACTTGCCATTATCATATTAATGTTAAAGTATGCTCCACAATTAAGACTGTCAAATATTTATACAAGTATATATACAAGGAACGTGATAAAATTAGTTTTCATGTAGTTTCTGAACAAGGATCAGATAATGTGGATGAAATTGATCGATTTCAGTCTGCTCGATGGATGTCACCTCCTAAAGTAATATGGTGAATTTATGAATTTGGGTTGAATGAAATGCATCCTGGAGTTATAAATCTGCAATTACATTTAGAAGACAATCAAATTGTGAGCTTTAGAAAAATTGATAGTCTTAGATTGTGTCATTAGTAATGATATTGCATAAAAAAAAACAATGCCTATTGAATGTTTTAGACTGAATAAGATGAATAAAAATCAGAATAAATTTTTGTACGAGGAATTTCATGAAAATTTTGTTAGGGATTGACGAAAAAAGATATAGACTCATAGGAAAAGAAAAGATGTGATTGGTAGAGTTGTAACAGCTGGAGGTGAGCATTATTATTTGCGTTTAGTATTAAACCATGTAAGAGGAGCATTATCATTCAATGAGCTAATAGTAGTTAATGGTGTTTAAGTTTCTTCTTTTCTGGAATATGATTTATTACATGGATTACTAGAATCAGATAATAGTTTAGAACAATGTTTACATGAAGCATATTTGTATCAAATGCCTTATATATTGAGACTTTCATTTGCTACTGTTTTGGTTTATTGTAATCCTAGCAATCTAAATCTCTTTTGTGGAAAAAAATTTGAAGATGTAATGTCTAAAGATTTTACAAGAACACATGGCATGACAAAACATCTTATTAGAATAAAAGTATTGCAAAGTATAAATTCTACTCTTGAGTCAATGGGTAGAAATATTAATACTTAAGTTATTATAGATGATGATATTAGTCTTGATGAACAAGAGAGTGCATCAAAAGAGATAAATCATGAATTAAGTATATTTGTTTCTCAAGAAAACATTTTAGCTCCATCAATGTTAAATATAGCCCAAAAGTATGCATATAATTTGATAACAAATAGAATTTTTTAAGGAAAACATAGAGCATTTTTTATTGATGGACCATGTGGAACAGGAAAAACTTTTTTGTATCGAGCATTACTTGCTACTATAAGTACTAAATGTTTTGTTGCTCATGCTACAGCAACTTCAGGAGTAGTTGCATCTATATTACCTAGAGGTAGAACTTCACATTCATGATTTAAGATACCAATAAATATTGATGATAACACAATTTGCAATATTAGTAAGTAAAGCACACTTGCAAATCTTATATAATATAAGATGAAGCTTCAATGGAAAAGAGACAAGGTATTGAAGCTTTTAATGAAATGATCCAAGATATAAATGATTGTAATTTGCCGTTTGGAGGAAAAGTAGTCGCGTTTGGATGAGACTTTAGACAAGTTCTACCAGTTGTTCCAAAGGCAACAAAAAAGGAATCAATTGATGCAAGTTTGGTTAAATCAAAATTATGGGAAATATTAAAAAAGATTAGACAGATGGAAAATATGAGAATTAGATTTGATACTTCATTTAGTAATTTCTTCTTACGTATTGGGAATGAAACTGAAAAGACTATAGTTGACGATAAAATTAAATTACCGTCGCATATGATCATTCCTTATCTAGATAATGTTAATTCTTTAAATCTTCTTATGGACTTTGTCTATTCAAATTTAGATACTAAATAGCTCCCAAAGATGATGTAAACTTGAGCTTCCTTGTAAAAGAACGAGTGTTGCGATTGAAGTATAATTCCAGGAGTGCTGGAGTCGATTTCCTAGAGGACCAAGCCAAATATAGGCTACAAATACTAGACTAGCCTGAATTGAATTGCAAATATGTAAATTGAATCTAAATAAAAGAGAAAAGAAAAGAGAGCAAAAATCTTTTGGGGGTTTGAGTTTGATAAACCTATAACTACTTAATGTATGAAAACTAACAATTGATCTAACATAATTGAAATTAGAGATAGTTAAGCTCTACATTAACACTTCAAGTAAGCAATTGGAATTCAATAGAAATTCAAGAATATTGAAATGTAATTAAAAGAGAAATTGGATACAATTGATTCAATCTACTAATTCACCAGATGTAATTCAATGACGATTTAATAACTCAAATCGAAGATCTCTCCATGGATCTTTGATTCGGGAGATTTCAACTATAAAACCTTAATTCTCTTCCAATTGAAGTTTAGATTTACAATTCAATGATAAATCCTTAGAAGCAAACCAAAGATTTATCAAACCTTGATTACAGATCTAAGAGTTCTTAAGAAATCAACCCCAATTGAGATGAAAAAGATAAATTGAAAGATAGATCTATGAAATTCTTATACCCCCATTGAGACCCATGTAGATCTTTGGTAGATCTTCACAATTGCATCCAAATGAGAAGGCTAGCTACTTGAATCCATTAGAGAAAGCATGTAGAAGCTAAGAAGCATGGACACGCCTCCCAGCCCCACGTCCTGGTGTCAGACATAGACACACGTTGGATATGCGTTGGACGCATGTTGAACACGCGCCCTCCTGTGTCCTATTTTTTTTTTCATTTTTTTGTTTGCCAGACATACTTCGGACACTCTCTGGACACGCATGTCCATTTGTGGACAATTTAAAGACACGACTAACCCTCTTGTTTACTTCCTAAAAGTTGGATCTGATGCACAGAGAGAGAGAGAGAGAGAGAGAGAGAGAGAGTGACTCACTCCCACCACGCTCACTGCGATGGAGGTGCTTGTAATTTAAGTGGGGGTACTCCCACTATCGTGTTCTCCCATGGGACTTGTGCCAATCTAGCAATAGAAACGAGTAGAGTTTAAAAACTTATGCAAATTGCAATTGCAAACCAAGAGTGGAATCAATTGCTATGTTAGCTAAAATTTGACCGAAAATCTTTTGGTGTTTGAGGATTTGGTTTACTAACTAGGCAAATAATTAAAATAAAGTTGAAAACTACAACTTGATTCTAGCCAAAGCTAGTTGATCAATATGAAAATTCTACTACAACAACCACAATTATGACTAAATTAACTCTTGATTTAAGCGAAATTTCAAATGAGCACAAGTAAGGATTTAACTTGATTAAAAAGGGGGTTTGGGTTCAAATGTTCCAATCTACCAATTCTAGCACGGAATTTGAAAGGGGGAGTTTGGGTTAACTAAAATCAAGAACCGTCCAAAGGCCCTTGATTTGGAAAGTTTAGCTTTGAAAATTTATGGATCTCTAATTATTTTAGAATTAAGTTTTATCACCATTAATGAGTTCCTTAGAAATAAATCACATGTTACTAACTATGATTATAGATCTAAGATTTCTACAACAACTAATTCCAATATAATTAGAGAAAATGATGCAAAAGAGATATCCAACAAGATTAAAGACTCCCCTTTCATTTTCTATGCCTTCCTTGATAGATCTTTACATTTGTTTTCAAACCATGAGCTTAGCTTGAAGATTCTATGGTTGAAAGCTTTCTAAAGTGTAGAAACAACATCTTGACTCCAAATCAAAAGTATATAAATATATTGAACTATAGAAAATGTGAGAGATTACACTTAAACAAACTAAAAATCTATCTAAACACTTCCCAAAGCCCTAAATACAACAATGTAAAGTAAATCTAAGCAAAGTACATGTGTTTCCCTTATTATTTCCCTCTTCCCGCGGCATAAACCCTAAAATAAAACATAACATCACTTTTCCTTCAACTGCTGGGTTATAGGGCAAATCTGCGCTCATCGTCCGAAGTGTATCCTAAGACCGTTTGAATGGCGTCCGGACGCACCGTCCGGATGGTGGCATAACCGTTCGGATGGTCTGCAGACGAGGAATCTCGGCTCTGTATTTCTTCGAACGGAAAAAGACGACTCTGTAATAGCTTAAAACGGGAAAAATGGACTCTGAAACGGCTTTGAACAGGAAATATCGACTCTAGAACTCCGATCTCTGTTGTAGCGTCCGAACGGCAATTCGCTCGTCCGAATGGTGGAGGCGTCCGAACGGTCATTTATCCGTCCGAACATACCATCCGAATGGTCCGTCCGGACGGACTTCTTCTCTTTAGGCCCCTTTTTCACCATTTTCTCACCAAAAATCTACAATACACATGAAAAACTACTTTAAATCAGTTTATTGCTAAAAACCTATTCTAATACCCATATAGAGGCTAACAAACACTTAATTAGGGAACAAAGATTACACTTTTAGAGTGGAATCAACACCCCCCAACTTAGCTTTTGCTAGTCCCTAGCAAAAAATGTATTATAGAAAGGAGATAATTAAAGACGATAAAAGAAACAAAATATGCACAACCCACTCAAGATATCGATGGACGCATCTCAAACCTCAAGCACATGTAGGAGTTTATGCAAAAATTCATACACTAGAGAAGTTTGTGTGCATGTGCTTGATAAACTAATGCTAAGCAACATATAAGGAACTCAATTATGCACTTCCGAACCGTAAAGTTTTGATTCAATCCTCACCGGGCATACACTCGGAAAGAAAGACCCACATGGTTCACACAATGATATGTTCAATAATGGAGTAAATGTACAAGGCAAAACAAGTGAACATATCCAAAACAAAGAACCGGACAACATGTATGTGTATTGCTTTTGGCATAACTTCATAAAAGAATGTTCATAGACGCGCAATGATTTAAAGAGTTGACAAGATAAAACTTTTACTCTAATGAAAACTATAATGAAGCATCTTTGGATAGATTAAGTGATTTGGAAGGCAAAGAGGTAAAGTAGGAATGACGAAAGGTAAGTACAAAACACATTACGTGTCAATGAGATGATGAAAAGGTATCATGTCCAACTCCTCCCTTGTTATGTAGCCAAAGATTCAAACAATAAACATTTTTACAACTCCTTCTCTTTGACTTCGTTGCCACTTTGCATGATGCTCATAACTTCTTCTTCTCTCTCTTTTTTTTTTTTTTTTTATCATATACCCTCTTCTTTTCTTTTTCTCTTACTCTTCTTCTTCTTCTCTTTTTCTATTTGATATTTTTTTTTCATATAACTTTGTTTCCCCAACATAGTATAGAATATGGTTATGAAGTACAAAAAATTTCAATGATATCTTTCGAGAAAGAAGTTGGTGATAAATGAAATGATAAATGGGTTATATGGTGAAACAAAAAGGATAATGGCTATCAAGAAGGAAATGAGCTTAGAATTACATAAAGATGCCAAATTATAATATTTCACATAGCAAAAGTGTTAATGTCAAGATCAAAACTCATCTTATGAACCAAATGCAAGCATAAAGAAGTTATTCAAGAGAAATGAGGGTGAAAAATCAATCCTTGAGTAAATGTAGACTCTCAAAAAGACGGTAAACGCTCTAAAGCTCACAAGGTGATAATCTCCACTAAGTATGGACGAAAATGCAAAGTAGAGTAACAAAAATATGTTGCAAAGCATAACTTATGTGAAAAGTGTATAACTTTCTACCAATGCATGAATCAAGCACTTTACATGGAGTCAAAAGTAAGACAACGAGTCCATCTCAACCTAAGTTGGGTCTTAATGTCAAAAACAGTGTTATAGTGCATAAAAAATGAGGAGTCAACACATCTATCGCAAAAGCTAGCAAAGCATACATAAAAAGAGATGTAATTAGATGCGTGAGAGAAATGAAGATTGATACCGATACCATACAAGACCAAAATTCCCATCAAAATGGTACAGGCGAATAACATAAACCAAAATCTGAGAACACCTGTAGCTAACTAATCCAAAAACACAAGATAGATAACAAGGAGATACAAAAATATATGATGTACAGTAAAGAAAGTTCAAACATAATCCACTACATCAAAACAATATACACTATGTCAAAACAATATACAAAACATGATGCAATGATATGCTACGTGTGTACAAAAGGCATCACAATCCTAAACTATCAATCATCTCCATCATCATTTGGAGGCGGTGCAACAGTAGACCTAAGGGCCCGGACCTCAACGAATAACTCCTCTATGATCCTGGTCTGGCCTCGGGTCTGACCTTGGAGTGCTGTAATCTGCTCAAACTAGGCTCGAATCTGGCCCTGGAGTGCGGTACTTTGCTCAGACTGGGCTCGGATCTGGCCCTCAAGTGTAGCAAAATGAGCTACGTGGGTAGCCTCCAGCCTAGGAATGTCGGCAGACTGCTGTGCTGATCCCGCAGCTAACATATCTAAGGTCTACAGCATCTGCAGTGCCGGATCGGGCATCGGCGGTGGTTGAAAGTGTTGCTGCTGATACTGATGAATATCTGGGTCGTATTGGGCCGGGTCAGCAAGGTCCGGGTCAGCAAGGCCCGGCTACTCCTGCTGCTGGAACTGATCCTGCTCCTGCGGCTATGGCTGTGGCTATGGCTGGAACTGCTCCTGCTGCTGTTGAAGTCTGCGAGATCTCAATCCCGGCTGGATGGTGGATCTACCGATGGCCTCCCTCGACTGCGGGAGACGAGGCAATTCAACAGCAGGGGCCCCAAATGCAGTCTCGATCACCTGTGTCAAAAGAACCACGAAGGGGATGGATCCCTAAGCACGCGGGTGCAAGCATTCCTCCGCGAGGGCCCTAAACTGAAATAATAGGAGATCTATGGTCCTACCTATCCCAATAGCCCACAAAAGACTCTCCTTACCCCTCTTAACCTCAGAATGCCTAGCAATGGGGTAGACGGACTGATAATAAAAAATGTATAAAGGGGGGTAAATCGGGAGCAATGAGCTAACTGCCAGCTGCCGACACATACCCCAATCAGTGCCTGAGAGGCAAATCTCGTCAGAAATGACCCTGAAGTCATTCGGGGCTCCCCTAGATGGGAAACCATACTGAGGATCTGCCACCCTAGGTAGTCTATACAATTCCGCAAAAGTGCCTAGGGTGATCCTAATGTCATGCCCCCTAACCCAGGACGTAATCTACTCGTGTCCTGGAGTAAAACAATAGGTCGTCACGTTCGCCATAAACTCGGCGAGCAAGGTAAATATGGCCTCCCCCTAGAAGGTAGTGAGAGGGATCCAATCCCGGGCCTCAAAGACCTGGGCCCACAAAAATTTGGGGTCCCTAAACTGATTTAGGTCCATCTGGCGCTTAAGTACCACACCCCTTTTAATCCAAGTTTGGGAGAATGCCTCAAAAGCATCCTCCGACACAAAGCGAGTGGCGTTATAGGCTGGGCTGGGCCAGCCTCAGTTGGGCCAGCCAGAAGGGCACCTGGGGCCCCTCTACCTGCCATAAATATCTAAACACCCTATAAAGTCTCCTAGGTAAAGAATAAAATACGTGAGGAAAGGTACAGGAATACCTAGGGAAGCGTGAAACAAAGGGTAAAGGAGCCAAGGGCGTGTGCTCGGGCTCCGGCAGGGCTCCGCTGTCGTCCAAAAGCTCTCAAAACACTCAAAAACTCCCCGTATAGCGTCTATATTGAGTCTAAACTCAATACGGACGCTCCCTATTTATAGAGGTCGCCATGCGTTCGAGGCACGTACGGAGTACGTCCGAACGCACCGTTCGAACAGAGAATAAGCGTCCGAACAGTTAGAAGGGCGTTCGAACGGTCAAAAAGGCATCCCAACGATACGATCGACGCGCGTCTGGACACCGTCCGAACGGTAAAGTAAGCATTCGGACGCACCATCCGAACGGACAAATGTGTTCAGACGTACCGTCCGAACGGTAAATTCTCAAAAATTTGAGTATACACAGGAAAACCCAGAAAACTCAAAACACTATACAAAAACTAACTTAAACATCAAAAACTGCAAATGAACAAAAGAAAACAAACCAAACTATACAAATTTACACAAAAACGAGCTCAAAACAAGCTAGCCCCACCCCCCACTTAAGAGGTTGCATTGTCCTCAAAGCAACAACAACATGAAAGGGACTGGGACAACAACCACAGGAGGGCAGGAGCTCATAGGGGACAATCATCAAGTCAAGATGGGTGGATCAATGAGATCCACACAATCTACCTCACCTCGGAAGGGCTCGAAGTAGGGCTTTAACCTTTGCCCATTGACCTTGAAAGGTGTGCCGTCTTAAGATTTTGCACCTCAATAGCACCATAGGGAAAGATTTCCCTAATTTGGTAAGGGTCGGACCATTTACTCCTCAACTTTCCCGAAAAGAGATATAACCGGGAATTGTAGAGAAGAACTTTTTGACCAACATGAAAAGATTTGCGATGAATGTGTTGGTCATGACGGACTTTCATTTTAGCCTTTGAAATTTTTGCATTCTTATACGCATCATTGCATATTTCATCTAGCTCATTCAATTGTAGCTTCCGGTGGTTGCCGGTTTCACCCAACCCCTCATTATATTGCCGAATAGCCTAATATGCCTTATGTTCAACCTCAACCGGGAGGTGACATGCTTTTCCATACACAAGACGGTATGGGGAGGCACCTAGAATGGTTTTGTAAGCTGTTCGATAGGCCCATAATGCATCAATTAAGCGCAAAGACCAATCCTTTCGAGACGGATTAACTGTCTTTTCCAAGATTGTCTTGATTTCACGGTTAGCTAATTTGACTTGACCTTGTGTTTGGGGATGGTATGGCGAACCGACCTTGTGAATAATGCCGTACTTTCTCATGAGTATCCCTAATGGCTTATTACAGAAATGGGAGCCACCATCACTTATGATGGCCCAAGGCATACCGAACCAGGAAAAAATATATTCTTTGAAAAATTTGACCACAACTTGGTGGTCATTGGTTCGTGCCGGTATTGCCTCTACCCATTTGGAAACATAATCAATGGCCACTAAGATGTAAAGATACCCAAAAGAACTAGGAAATGGACCCATGAAGTCTATGTCCCAACAATCAAAAACCTCCAAAACAATGATAGGGTTAAGGGGCATCATGTGTTTCCTAGAAAGGCTCCCTAGCCTTTGACATTTATCACACGCCACACAAAATGAATGCACATCTTTAAACATAGTTGGCCAATAGAGTCCACTTTGCAAAATTTTGGCCACGGTTTTCTTCGACGAGAAATGGCCCCTACATGCATGAGAATGACAAAATTTCATTACACTTTCAAATTCCTCATTCGGCATACATCGCCGTACAACTTGATCCGAGCAATATTTGAATAAATAAGGCTCGTCCCAAAAAAATTGTCTCACTAGCCTAAAGAATCGTCTCTTGTCCAATGCGGACCAATGAGAAGGAATGGCTTTTGTGGCCAAATAGTTGGCCACATCGGCGCACCATGGAGTTAAGGCTTGATTCAAGGCGTTGCAAGACATGAGTTGCTCATCGGGGAAGGTCTCACAAATAGGAGAGTCATCTTTGGTAAGGTGTTCAAAAGGGAGGTGGGACAAATGATCCACGACAACGTTCTCCACCCCCTTTTTATCCCTAATTTCAAGATCAAACTCTTGAATAAGGAGAATTCACCTAATTAATCGAGGCTTTGCGTCTCGTTTGGACAAGAGGTATTTAAGTGCAGCGTGGTCGGTGAAAACAATCACATGAGACCCCACTAAATAAGAGCGAAACTTGTCCAAAGCAAACACAATAGCCAACAGTTCTTTCTCAGTGGTGGTATAATTTATTTGGGTCTCATTCAAAGTTTTGCTCGCATAATGGAGCACATAAGATTTCTTCTCATTTCGTTGGCCCAACACGGCCCCCACAGCAAAGTCGCTAGCATCACACATTAATTCAAAGGGTAGGCTCCAATCCGGAGGCCGAATTATGGGAGCCGTAGTCAAATGATTTTTCAATTTATCAAAAGCTAGATGACAAGACAGAGTCCACTCAAATGGAGTGTCTTTTGCCAAGAGGGCACATAAGGGTCTAGAAATGGAACTAAATGATTGAATGAAGCGCGGGTAAAAACTGGCATGCCCAAGGAAAGATCTCACATCTCTCACGTTCCTAGGGGCGGGTAGCTTTTGAATAAGCTCGACCTTGGTGGGATCTACCTCAATGCCCCTCCCGGAGATAATGTGGCCTAGAACTATACCATGTGTCACCATAAAGTGACACTTCTCCTAATTCAACACAAGATTGCTCTCCTCACAATGGTTTAGTACCGACTCTAAGTTTTGAAGACATTGAGCAAAGTTGTCCCCATATACGGAAAAATCATTCACAAAGACCTCTAAAATTTGCTCCACCATATTACTAAAAATACTTATCATGCATCTCTGAAAAGTGGCAGGAGCATTGCATAACACAAAGGGCATTCGCTTGTAAGCAAATGTGCCAAAGGGGCATGTAAATGTGGTTTTATCTTGGTCTTCCATGGTGATTTCCAATTGATTATATCCGGAATAACCATCAAGGAAACAATAGTAAGCCTGCCCCGCTACCCGCTCCAAGACTTGGTCAAGGAAGGGAAGGGGAAAATGATCCTTGGTAGTTACGGCATTCAAGCGACGGTAGTCAATACACATACGCCACCTGGTTTGGATATGGGTAGGTATCAATTCATTATTCTCATTTTCAACTACCGTCACCCTAGACTTTTTGGGAACAACTTGGGTGGGACTCACCCATTTAGAGTCGGCAATTGGGTATATAATACCTGTATTAAGAAGTTTTTGCACCTCACCCCTCACAACTTTTTTCATAGTTGGGTTCAATCGGCGTTGCATTTGGCGCACCGGCTTAGCCCCTTCCTTAAAATATATGTGATGTGTGCATACAAGAGGGCTAATGCTGTGCAAATCGGCGATTGTCCAACCTATGGCTTTCCGATGCTTTTTTGAGCACCTCCAACAAGCTCCTTTCTTGAGCCTCTGTGAGTGATGAAGATATCACTACGGGATAAGATTCACCTTTACCCAAAAATACATATTTAAGGGTAGAAGACAAAGGCTTCCTATTGGGCGTAGGAGCCTCTAGTTCGGATGGTTGGGGCTTGGTAGGGTTAGGGGTCAAAGGTTCAAAAGTGGGGGTCCATTGACCCACCGCCATGATAGGACACACCTCTAGACCACTACCCTCATTAAAAACATCCCCCTCTTCCTCATCTCCCAAGCAATCTAGACCCTCACTAAATGTCAACATTCTCTCCAAAGGGTCTTCTACCATTTGCCTCTCGAAGTGTTCTTGCACAATCGAGTCAATAAGATTCACCTCCCGGACGTCCTCTAAATCCCCCAGTTGTTTTCCCGCGTTAAACATGTTAAGTTCAATGGACATGTTCCCAAAGGGCAACTTCGAAAGACCCCCCGCACATGGATGATGACGTCACATGTGGCTAAGAAGGGTCGCCCCAAAATGATGGGAATGTGATTCCGGGCATGGGGATCTACAACCGGGTGGGTATCTAAGACCACAAAATCGGCCGGGTAATAAAACTTATCAACTTTCACTAAAACATCCTCAACTATTCCCCTAGGGGCTTTGATCGATTGGTCCGCCAACTGGAGTGTGATCCTCGTAGGTTTCAATTCACCTAGCCCCAATTTCTCGTACACCGAGTACGATAATAGATTCACACTCGACCCCAAGTCTAGAAGGCACCCCTCTATCCTATGGCCTCCTATGACACAAGTCACGGTAGGACAACCGGGATCTTTATATTTTGGTGGGGTTTTGACTTGTACTACAGAATGGACATCCTTAGCAGGAAAGGTGTTCTCTCTCACATTTAATCTTTTCTTAAGAGTATATAAATCTTTAAGGAATTTAGCATAAGAGGGGACTTGTTTAATGGCTTCAAGGAGAGGTAGATTTATTTTGACTTGCTTGAAAGTCTCATAAATCTCCAAACTTAATTGATTCTTGGGTTTAACTAACCGGTGAGGAAATAGAGCGTGAGCCAAGATCTCACGTTCATCTCTCAAAACTTCCTCACCATTGGGCATGGACCCACTCGGCTTTTTCTTCTTACAATTCCTTTTCTCTTTCTTTTCTCTCTCATTTTTTTCTTTCTCACTCCCCTCCTCCTTCTCACTTGGCACTCTCTCAACCTTTTTTTTCTTTTCTAGGCTCTTCCTCATTAATGCCCTACCCCTCATCTACCTCAGACACTTTTACCCCACCCTTAGGGTCCCTAGGAAGGATGGTCTTGTCAATAGCTTTACCACTCCTCAAAGTGGTAATGGCCAAAACATTCTCGTGGCTAGTTGATGGTTGGGACAAGGTTTCGGTGGAATGCACTTGCTTAGAAGGATTGGGTTGAGGTTGTGCAGGAAACTTACCCTTCTCAGTAAGGGTCAAAGCTTGAGTAAGAAGAGTCAATTGACTCTTGATGTCATCTAAAGTTTTGTCAACCCGTGAATTTACCCCGTCTTAGGTTTGGATGAATTGTTGGAGAGTATCCTCCAACGGCTTTCGATGTGGAGAGTGGTATGAGTTGGGTTAAGCTTGAGGTGGCAGTTGGAATGGTTTCGGTTGGGTTGGAAATGATGTGACCGGTGGAGGTTGGTAATGTTATGGGTGTGATGGTGGAGGAGGTGCTTGATAAGATTGAGGGTTGTTATACCCTCCTTGATAAGCTTGGGGATTTGAAGTCCCCTCGTTGCGCCATCCAAAGTTAGGATGATCCCTCCATCCCGAGTTGTAAGTATTGGAGTAGGGGCTTCCCCCACCTCGATTGTATTGCCCAATAGCATTGGCTTGGCTATGCAAAGCTTCCTTAATCCCCGGGATAACCGAGCATGACGCAGTGTCATGCTCTTTGGTCTCACAAACCGCACAACACATTCCGTTAGGCTTTTCACAACCCACCGCACTTACTTTCTTAAACTCTAGAGCCTCTAATTTTCTCGCCATGGTGGCAAGCCTAGCATTCATATCATCAACTTCTTTCAATTGATATTTCGCTCCTTGCGTGTTTGGTCTACCTTCGGGATTTTGGGTCCCAGTGGTTGCCGAATCCTGAGCCAAATTAGCTAGGTAATCAAAGTATGAATAAGGTTCGTGAGGTTGCTTATCCATAAATGTTCCTGCGCACATAGTCTCAACGAATTGCTTGAGTTGGGGCATTAAAGAAGAGTAAAAGATATTGATAATGTGCCATTCGGTAAAGCCATGGTGTGGGCAAGAAACTAAAAGCTCTTTAAACCGCTCCCAACACTGAAAAAATGATTCTCCCAACATTGGAGAAAATTGTGAGATTTGGCGTCTAAGCGCCTCCGTTCTATTTTCCGAAATTTTTTTTTTTTCAAAAACTCTCCTTGAAGAGTTTGCCAAGAGTGGATAGAAAGTGGTCTCAAAGAATTGAACCACGTCTTGGCGGTATCCTTTAAACAAAATGGAAAGAGTTTAAGAAAAAAGATTTCCCGTGGACACGAGTTGTCCATCACCAAGGAGCATGCATCCTCAAATTCCTTGATGAAGGTGTAAGGCCTTTCCGAATCAACTCCGTGGAATTTAGGAAGCATTTGCATCATGCCAGGCTTTATGTTCAAGGTGGCATAGTGGGGTGGAATAAAAAGGCAAGAACTCGGTGCTTGCCGCGGTGGGTTCAAGAAATCTCTCATTCGGAATTGAGGAGGCCCCATGTCCCCATGGTTGCTCGCATTTTCCATGTTCTCACCCCCTAAACCATGGGCCGGATGTAAAGGAGGTTGTTGTGGCAATCCACCCATCGGTGGGTTTGGCAAAATATTTGGATTGGGTGGAGCAACATTAGGTAGCCTACTTTCGTTGTTTATATCATCCATAGGAGTTGCACCTAGGTCGACTACTAATGAAATTTCAAGGTGTGTTAGCCGGTGATGGTGGGTCAACTCGTAAAAGGCTCCTATTGTCAATTCATGCCCAATGGGACATGCAAATGAAATGCACGAATAGTATGCCTCAATCCTAGTCAACACATCATACACAAACAATATATATATGCCGGACAATAGCTTTTTCTCTTTACTGGACAACAGCTTTTCAACTCCAATCTCCCACTCCACGTGCTAAATTACCACTGATTAGCAAATAAAGCGCACACTAACCTAACTCCTCAAATGCTCCTAATAATATGCAATGCTACTAGTTAATCAAACAAAAGAAACTATTGGAAAGAAAGAAATAAAAATCCTAACATGGTATCCACATTGAGTTTGAAGAAATTACCTGGGCCCGAAGCCGTAGATGCTTCCCTCGTAGGTGGGTGATCAATTCCCACATTGTTTTTACAATTTGCAATTTTTTTTCCATTTTCGCACTTTGCTCGTTCCTTCAAGTCCCCAGCAACGGCGCCAAAACTTGACTCGCTCCCGCCACGCTCACCGCGATGGAGGTGCTTGTAGTTTAAGTGGAGGTGCTCTCACTATCGTGTTCTCCCATGGGACTTGTGTCAATCTGGCAATAGAAACGAGTAGAGTTTAAAAACTTATGCAAATTGCAATCGCAAACCAAGAGTGGAATCGATTGCTATGTTAGCTAAAATTTGACCGAAAATCTTTTGGTGTTTGAGGATTTGGTTTACTAACAACTAGGCAAATAATTAAAATGAAGTTGAAAACTACAACTTGATTCTAGCCAAAGCTAGTTGATCAATATGAAAATTCTACTACAACAACCACAATTATGACTAAATTAACTTTTGATTTAACCGAAATTCTAAATGAGCACAAGTAAGGATTTAACTTGATTAAAAAGGGGGTTTGGGTTCAAATGTTCCAATCTACCAATTCTAGCATGGAATTTGAAAGGGAGAGTTTGAGTTAACTAAAATCAAGAACCGTCCAAAGGCCCTTGATTCGGAAAGTTTAGCTTTGAAAATTTATGGATCTCTAATTATTTTGGAATTAAGTTTTATCACCATTAATGGGTTCCTTAGAAATAAATCACATATTACCAACTATGATTATAGATCTAAGATTTCTACAACAACTAATTCCAATATAATTAGAGAAAATGATGCAAAAGAGATATTCAACAAGATTAAAGACTTCCCTTTTATTTTCTATGCCTTCCTTGGTAGATCTTTACATTTGTTCCCAAACAATGAGCTTAGCTTGAAGAATCCATGGTTGAAAGCTTTCCAAAGTGTAGAAATAACATCTTGACTCCAAATCAAAAGTGTATAAATATATTGAACTATAGAAAATGTGAGAGATTACACTTAAACAAACTAAAAATCTATCTAAACACTTCCCAAAGCCCTAAATACAACAATGTAAAGTAAATCTAAGCAAAGTACATGTGTTTCCCTTATTCTCCCCCTCTTCCCGCGGTAGAAACCTTAAAATAAAACATAACTTCACTTTTCCTTCGACTGCTGGGTTGTAAGGCAAATCTGCGCTCACCGTCCAAAGTGCGTCCTAAGACCGTCTGAAGGGCGTCCGGACGCACCGTCCGGACGGTGGCATAACCGTTCGGACGGTCTTCAAACGAGGAATCTCAGCTCTACATTTCTTCGAACGAAAAAAGATGACTCTGTGATAGCTTAGAACGAGAAAAATGGACTCTGGAACAACTTTGAACGGGAAATATCGACTCTGGAACTCCGATCTCCGTTGCAGCGTCCGAAGGGCAATTCACCCGTCCGAATGGTAGAGGCCTCCGAATGGTCATTTATCCGTCCGAACATACCGTCCGAACGGTGTGAACTGTTCGAACGGTCCGTCCGGACGGACTTCTTCTCTTTAGGCCCTTTTTCACCATTTTATCACCAAAAACCTACAATACACATGAAGTACCACTTTAAATCAGTTTATTGCTAAAAACCTATTCTAATACCCATATAGAGGCTAACAAACACTTAATTAGGGGACAAAGATTACACTTTTAGAGTGGAATCAGAGAGATAGAGAAAGAGAGAAAGAGAAAAAGAAGAAGAAGAAGAAGAAGAAGAAGAAGAAGCAACAGCAACACAATAGGGCGAAGTAGATGTACTGCAACATAGAAGAAGAAGAAGAAGAAGCACCAAAGACGAGGAAGAAAGAGGAAAGAAAACGTACCAGATCTATAGTTGTCTTGACTCTTGAATGCTGCTAAGCTGTGCATCACTTGTTTTTGTTTTCTTCCTTTGTTCTATGGAAAAGCGTGCTATAGTCTAGTTTTTTGTTCCAGGGAAACTCCACTTTCATTTTTTTCCTCTCCTTTTACGTTGAAGACTGTACTGTGCTAATAGAAGACCTGTGCTCCTCTTTTTGAAGTGTGCTCTTAATGTACTCTTGAATATGCTCTTCTATTGCACTTGGGATTGGTGTTACTTTTTTACTCCGCGGTTTAATGGGTTGTGCCTTTGCAACTGGACATAATTAAATGTATAACAAAGAGGACATAACAAACAAAAAGATGAACAAAATATTTTATATATATATATATATATATTTTTGTCGTGTTCCTACTGTGTTGTGTCCTGTATTTTTTAAAAATTGGCATGTCAGTGTGTCGTGTCCACAGACATGACACTTGTGTCTGTGTTCGTGCTTATTAGTGTAGAAGTAAAGAGAAAGCATGAAGAATTCAAATGGTTATAAGCCATTCAAATGCTACTTCAGACAGTATATCTGAGTAGCTCTTGAAAAGTTATATGAAATCGATACATTATGAGCCTTTGTAGCCTTTTTGGTTTGGGAGAAATAGCCCTCTAAAATTTCAGCTCTGCATACTTCAGCATGTTGTATTAAAGCTTTAGCAACTTGTATCTTGGCAATATTCTCTTGAAAAACTCATTCTTCCTTTATTCGAAATGCGCCCTAAACCCTCCAAATTAAACTCAAAACCTATGCAAATCAAAATAAACTTAACTAATACTAAAATCTAATTAAAAAAGCATATAAACTCTTAAACTAAGGCTAACAAAGGACAAAATAAGATATTATAATTGTACTTTTGGAGCGCAATCAGATACATTTGCAGAGAACTTAGATTTAATGATAAATAGAGCAATAATAACTTGAAAAAATGATTATGTAGATGAAATAAACAATCTACTGATTGATAGATTTCCAAGACAAGCAAGATATTAAAAAAGTTTTGATACAACATTGGACTCTAGTGAACAAGGTCAATATGGAGATTTTTTGAATAGTTTGATTCCAAATAGTCTTCCTCATTTGTTAGTCTTAAAACCTAATTGTCTTATTATGTTATTAAGGAATACTGATCCTACAAAAGGTTTGAGCGATGGAACACATTTAATTTGTAAAATTTTTTAAGAAAATATGATAAATGCATAAATTACTGTTGGTCACCATCAAGGAAAGAGGATTTTCCTACCTCAAATTCCATTGTAGCCTTCTGAAACTTAGAAGTATCCTTTCAAATTTGAGAGAAAACAATTTCCAATTAGGCTTTGCTATGTTATGACTATTAATGAAGCTTAAGGACAAATTCTTGAATATGATGGAATATATTTACTAGAGCCTGTTTTTTCACATGGATAGCATTATGTTGCTTTATTTAGAGCTAAAGATGTAAATTCTATGAAAGTTCTGATTACACCTTGGTGTGCCTTGGTTTTCGCTCGAGCCCTTCTTGGCTCGAGAAAAGCACAGTGCTCTCTCTTTTAGAACTTACTATCCTAGAAGGACAAGTGCAACGGGGGGTTTGAACTTCAAAACTTGATTTGATTAAAGGCTTTTTAGAAAAGTTTTGGAGTTGCCAGCTAATATAGTTAAAGGTAAAGTCACCTAAAACTAAGTGTAATCCAAGGATTAAACTTAGGTTTTTTTGGAAATGGCTTGAAAATGTCCTCTTATGAGATGTTTTGGAAAATAGGGTTGTTCGGCAACTTTTGAAAATGTGACTCCAATTTTGATCTTTGAAATATAAATCTATAGTCCGGGGGTTAGTTACGTGTAGGGAAGATATTTTAAGATTATCACCTTACCCCACCCTTGCGGTACCTATATATTTAATCACCCTAAGTTCACTCACTTGGATCTCCAGTTCCTAAATATCCACTAAAAAGATTTTGAAACAGGATTTTGTCATCACTTTTGAGATGAATGATGCATACAATTTGAAAAAGAGTTTGAAAGAGACTTGGGCTTGGATTTTGTAAAAGGACATTTGAATTGAAAACTGGATTATGACCGCACCTATGAAGGTTGCCTACATATCTCGTTTGACGAGAATCAGGTCAGTTCTAGTTTAGACTCAGGATTCGATTGAAAATAGGCACATAGGGGCCTTTGAAAAGTTTTTGAAATTTGTACTCAAGAGAGTTTGGAAACTCGATTAGAGGTTCTTGAAAGTGGGATTTGGATTTGAGGAAGCTCTTGTGAACTTGTCTTGAAAAGACTTTTGAAAATAGTTGTGTATGTACATTACGAATGGTATGATGAATATTTCATCGCTTTTGAGAGGTTAGCTATGTGAGAACTAAATTTCTTAAAGGCCATGAGTTTTGAAAAACATTTTTAGAAAAGGGGCGAGACTTTCCTTAGGGTTTTGAACTTTAGGGTTATAGAACCCTTGTTTGTATGTCTCACTTGCTCTTAGACAACCCTAACTATAGAAGGTTTAGGATTGCTTCAAGAGCGTGATGTTTGAAAATTATTTTTGAAAAATGTTTAGAGTTTGGAACCCTAATATGAACCTTATAGGTTCACTTAATTTATCACTTTTCTTAAGCAACCCTAACCATGAAGAGAGTTAGGATCACCTTAGGGTTATGAGTTTTGGAAAAAGTTTTGAAAACAGTTTTTGAAAATAGTAAGTGCCTTGGCCATTATGTATTGAGACAAGTTTGTGAGAGCTTTTGAAAACCTCTTTGAGTAGCGTAGAGGAGTATTTTGAAAAGACTTTTGGATTAGGGTTTTTAAACATGCGAAGGAGTGAGGTTTTTGAAAACATATTTTGAAAAATTGTTTGAGTTCAAAGGATGGTTTAAAAAGAGGTTTAGAGTTGGAGTCTTGAAGGCACCTAACCTTGATTGGGTAAACTAGGGTTAAGGTAACCTAGGATGGGCAAGCTAAAGTTAGGTTAACCTAGGGCTGGATGAACTAGGGTTAGGTTAACCTAGGATAGTCCAACTAGGATTAGGTTAACCTAGGGTTGGACCAATTAGCGTTTAGGTCACTTAGGCTAGGAGGACCTAAGGTTTAGGTTGACCTAGGGTTTTGGAAATTGAAATAGGGTTAGGGTTTGATCCCAATGGTTGGAAGATGGTTTAGGAAGGAGGATACGTGCATGCACTTGAAATGGAAACTTTGAAAATCTATGGTTTTATGTGAAAAAGAAAAGATATGATTTTATGCTAAAAATGGAAAGATTTGATTTGAAGTTAAATAAAGAAGGAAATATTTTATTTTATTTTCAAAATGGAAAGATTTGATTTTGTTTCAAAAAAAGGATGATTTGATTTTGTTTTAAAAAATGGAAAGATTTGATTTCGTTTCCGAAAATGGAAGGATTTAATTTTGTCTTCAAAATGGAAAATTTTGATTTTGTTTTCAAAAATGGAAGGATTTAATTTTTTTTTCAAAATAGAAAGATTTGATTTTGTTTAAAAAATGAAAAGATTTGATTTGATTTGATTTGAAATTGAAAATGGTAAAATTGGATTTGAAAATCTTATGAATTTATATGAAAGATTTTGTGATTTTCATGTAAGAAAACTTGTGATTTGGTGTAATACCTTTTTAAAAATAACTCAAGAGAGTTATGCAATTTTTGAAAACATAATGCTACAAGGATTATGAAAACTATTTTGATGCAATGAATGCAAGAAAGCAAAAATGAAAGTTAGGGGGTAAAGCTAGGGTTTCCTATTATATGGACATTGAGAGTCTCATTGAATATGCCACTTCTCTTAAGAAAACCCTAACTATGAAAAGGTTAAGATCACCCTTAGGTTATGAGTTTGAAAACAAGTTAGGATTTTCAATTATAATATAGACCTTGGTGGTCACTTTGAATATGTCATTTTCTTAGGGAAACTCTAACCACAATGAGGTTAGAATTATCCTAGAATTGTGAGTTCGTAAGCAAAGCAATTGTAACCAATGCATGAACATGACAGTTATAACAATGCAAAGGGTCGTAAACATATAATGTTTAAAGTTACACCACAGAATCAAGAGGGCTTGAGACCACACCATCGCAAGGTAAGGCTTTCTCTATGCATGGACCCAAGGTTCTCTTGTTCTAAGCATGCAAAAAGAGGAGGTAGAAGATGGGGATTAAAATAAAAAATAGTCCAAGTGGACTAGGCGGGAGAAGAGAAGGAGTTGGAGATTACAATATATAAATAGGGACCTTGAGACGGTTTGATACAAGATGGACTGGGATGGCATTTGAAAATTGGGGATAATCATATGAGTGCTCTGAGGGTTTACCGGTTTGATACCTAGAGCTGATATGGTTGAAAAGAATGACCGACCGACCGACCCACTAGGGGCACAATGGTTATTTGAATCAGGAAATATCAGAATTGGTCTGGAGCTGACTGGAATGGTATTCGAGGGTCAGGAACACTATTAGGAGTGTCTTAGAGAATTACCAGTTTAATATCTAGAGCCGGCGTGGTTGAAAGGGAGGATGGGCCTACCAGGGGCAAAATGGTCATTTTGATTGGGATTCCCTGAGATCGGCCTAAAGATGGCTAAAATAGAATTTGAACATGCCGAACTATTTGGGGACAACCTTGAAAGGGGTAGACTTATTGTTATAAGGACTTAGGTACTTTCTCAAAAAGCATGTCGAGTGGGGCCCATTAGGGGCGATATGGTCAATGAGCTTTGATTGGGCTCAACGGGCCCGGGGCACAATTGATTGACTAGACTGGAGTTTGAAAAACCGATTTGGATTTGAATGTGAGTCTGGTTGGGCCAGAGATTGCCGAGTTGGCAAAAATGGGTTGCTTATACACATCTTGATGATGAATATACTAGAAATGTTGTCTATCAAGAATTGTTAGCATTGGTTGGAATAAATTGATAATTATACTTGCACTTGAGAACAATTTTCATGCTGGTAACTTCTTATTCTGTTTCTGATTATGATTGCAATTATTATTATTCTTGATTTATATATAGATTCATGTATCAATATATTATGGTAATCCATATGTGTTTATTTGATATGTACAGAGTATGCGTAAAATTCAGCCTTCGCTTAAAAATTTATCTCATTTTATCCATTACTTTGTAGAATACACCAAGAAAAATGGTGAGGCATTTAAAGCAGATTAGCAAAATCACTCC
Organism: Euryodendron excelsum; assembly: GCA_033060915.1. Taxonomy (NCBI): domain Eukaryota; kingdom Viridiplantae; phylum Streptophyta; class Magnoliopsida; order Ericales; family Pentaphylacaceae; genus Euryodendron; species Euryodendron excelsum. Next base: position 15,466,609 of record CM065398.1, read on the forward strand.
TTAATCAAGGCACTAGACTATAAAAGTGCAAGTCATAGAAAAGGGTTACCCACAAAATCCATTTTCAAGAAGCCAAAAAAAATTTCAAAAGATCTTTTTGGTAGATTCTCAAGTAATTCTTTAAAGAAAATGTCTTCTTTGTTTTATTTATTTTTTAATTATATAATCCAACATTAATTTGAAGTATTACTTTTCCTTTATGAAAATAATTTCATTGTTTTCAACTATTTGTGTTACTATATGCAGGGCACGCACGTGCAGGCCAATATGTTTGGTAATAACATAAAACTGTTTGAGAACTCATATCTAGTATTGAAAAAGTATTATATATCAAATGCCATAGTGAGACCAATTCCTAAACTCATAAAGTTGAGATGAATCAGTTCTAGTGGGTTATTAACAGTAGGACCCTTGTTGAAGAAGTATTGGATGATCATGACACAACTCTAACTGCAAAATTTAGTTTTGTGCCATTTTCTGTTCTTCCAAAGTACATTGATTCAATGTCTCAAGTTGGTAAGAGATATGGAGATTAAATAAATGTGTGCATAATTTTTTCTAAACATCTAATAAATAAAATTCAATTGTAGATGTAATTGGAGTTGTTGTGAACCAACTGTTGCCAAGGGAATTGCAGACAAGAAATGGAGCCTTTACAGTACAAGAACTTGTGATTGTTAATCAAGAGTTATATACATACCTTTTTCATTTTATTCATTATACTTTTTGTAATTACATTACAGTGACAAAAATGATTGCCATGATATTATAGGCAGAAACCAATACTATTGATAATGCGGGACCATTTTGTCAACAATGAGAATAAACACTATAGAATTAATTGAGAAATTAAAGAATTTGATGGTTTGCCATGCATGCAATGCTGCTGTCTCTGGAATATCAGGATTCAGAATAAATAAACTAGATGATTTAGTTAATACGAACAAGCCTAGAAAAGTCCACAATGTAGTATTTTATTACTCCTACTTTTTAAGATTGCAATGAATGAAAACAAACTACAACTGATCAAACATGAGCATGCGGTATTAACTTCAAGTAGCAATTTAGCAATACCTAATCCTCAAGATATAAAGCTTCTTAGTACTATTTAGAATGAAACAATTAATTTAAAAAAAACCTTTCATAATTATATTATAAATTCCTTGTTGCATAATTCATCTCTAAATTATAAAAATCATAATCTTTGCACAACAGGAAATGTACTGGGTTGAAGCTACAACAAGTGTCACTAATCTTGAACAAAACTTCCTGGTACATGGCTTGCAACAAATGTGACAACGGTATTGCTGCTGAATATGAAAGAGTATTCAACTGTATGCACTGTCAGCGGCTAGGTGTAGTTGCATAGCCAAGGTATATATTACTGCCTCAATAGTTTTAATGTTACAAGTATACAGAGTGAATATAGTTTACTTATTTCCTATGCAGTTCTTAAAATATAGATGTCGTTTTAATAGCTATTGTGAGTAATATTACTATTTATCCTTTATAATTTTAATAACTATGCTGTCATCTTGATGCAAATGTTCATATAAAAAAGCTATTATGAAAATCAGAAAAGGTACACAATTATCCATTACGTTAAATCTTTTTAATCTAAATATGACAAAATGCCTTAGTTTTAATTTTTCATCACAGGCATTGTGCGAACTACAAAATATATCTATTATCGGTCAACATTATGCGTACAATACAAAGATAATTTTAAACTTAACTATCACACATGTGTACAAATCAACCAGTCAAATGATTTTTTTATTATTATAGATGTCAATTTGACATTGAACTTGTGACATCTCTGGAGTAATTGAAGCAACGGAAAAAACGCTAAAAAGTTGTTTTCACTTAGTGCTACAAATCTAATGGAGAAAACGAATGAGGTATTCTTTCTTTTTTTAGAATTCCTTATTATGAAAAATCATAATTAATTGAAGTAATTTATGATGCCATTCTACTGTTCAACCGTGAATAGGATGGTATCATTGATGTCGAAGGTTTTAAACAGTTGTCAGCTTCAAATAAGCATCTAATGCAATTGAAATCCCATCAATTTGAAGTGTGAGAAGAGGTTCGTCAAAAATCAATGTCATTTCAGTTGAGGACCAGTTGTTAAAAGCTCTGGACCTGTGTCCGATTAATACTCTTAACCATGCAGGCACTTTTGACAATCTATGATGTATATGTATTCTTGCATGCCATAACTTTTGCAGGTTTTGTCTGTAATGAAACAAATGCATAATATTTGTACTATCATACTAACTATTATGAGGGACAATATGTTTAATTTTTGTTCATTTCATTGCAATGTATATAGTTTAATGTACAAACACACTGTAAGCACCCCATTTTTGACCGCTCGGCAGTCTACGGTCTGTCCAGACTTGTATTCAAGTCAATGTGAACATATGTTGAGTCAAATCAACTTTCTAAGTCTAATCCTACCTATTCATCGCTTCGCGGGCCCGCCGAGCCCAGATAGAGGCAAAATGACCAAAATGCCCCTGGGGGCATTATTCGGTCCAATTCCAAATCAGGCGCGTCTTTCCAAAGACGGTAAGTCCCCTTTCCAATAGGCACGTCTTTCCGAAGATGGTAAGTCCCCTTTCTAATTCCAATTCCAATCCCTCTCTCGAGACGGTAAATCTATCCAATCTGGCACGTTTTTTGAAGAAAGCTTCTTCGGAATGGTAAGTCCCTTTAAACCTGTCAACCGGGACGAGACCCCAAGTCTCTTAGATGGTAGAACGGTCCACCTTTGGCACCTGCTAGTCCGCCAATGCAGAAATGTCTGTTTAGGCACGCTTTCTGAGAAAGTTGATTCTCAGGCGCTAAGTCACTTTAGCAGCTTCCCGAGATCAGGCAGTCTCAGGGATGATCGCGAACCGTCAGAGTAGCGGAAATACTTGTAAACAGGTCGATATAGGAATTTGGCAAAAAACTCCTGTATCACGGGACCACCGTCAAAGTGGCGGAAACACTCAAAACCTAGGTCAACACCAGTGCCTGCTAGCCCACTTCGGTGAAAAATGACCAAACTGCCCCTAGGGCCATTTCTGGCATGTTTCTCGAGAACATAACTAAGTCCTTAGAATGGTAATTCCACTCTTCCAAGATTGTCTTAAAGGCAATCTGGCATGATTAGATGCCTTCTAGTCAGTTTCGGGCTCATTCCGAGACTTTTCGGTCAAGATGACCATTTTGCCTATAGGCATCCGAATGCCCTAGGGACCACACCCGCTCTAGGTATCAAACCGATAACCTTTCGAGAATACTTCTTATAGTGTTCTCAACCTTCCTTTATCTTTCCGGATCATTCCGAGTCAGTTCTGGTAAACCCGATGCAAAATTACCGTTTTGTCCCTAGTGGGCCGATCACCTTTTCTGATCACACCGGCTCTGGGTATCAAACCGGTAGCCTTTGAGAACATTCTAAATAATGTTTCTAAATCTCGAGTCTTCTTCCTGGACATTCTGAGTCCGCCCCGGCAGCTTTCCGATCTAGTTGACTGTTTGACCCCTAATGGCCCGGTCAACCCTTCTAACAAATCTTGTCATCCTTTTTCAAGTCCATTACCTCCGAGACTCTATTCTAAGGATTCCTGCTCTTTTTCGGCCTTCCGGGCCCTTCCCGGTCCCTTAAATCATTCCCTGACTTTCCGGAGTCACTTCTAGTGAAGCTAGGCTAAAAATTGCATGGTAGTCTCTAGTACAGGCGCCCAAATCTTCTCAAGATAAGTTGCTTGCTGACCTTAATACTTTCCTAATTGGCTGGCGCCACTAGTAGTGGTGCCAGGCCAAATATTGGCTTGGCACCACTACTAGTGGCGTTGGAAGCATTTTTGGCCTAGCGCCACTACAACAGGCGCCAGGTCTATCCCATCTCTATAAATACAGAGCCTCCTCCAGCGTGAAAGGGGTCGGCAAACTCAGTTTGAAAACCCTACTTTTCGATACACAAAGCTCGTAGCCTCCCTAAACCCTAGCTTCTCTAGGTTTTCCAAACCCTAGCCACCATATACAAACCCTAGCCTCCTATACACTCATATCCCCTCCTATACACTTATACACTAGCCTCAACCCTCCATTGAAGACTTGAAGTGCTGCAACTTGAAGCTCCTGAAGATCCAAGACAAAGCTCTCGAAGATCAAGACGAAGACTGAAGAAAAGCAAGGCGCGCAAAGCAAAGTGAAATAAACAAGATAAGGTAGGTTTTCTCTTTAAATTTATGCATCTTCCCCCTCTCTTCTCCCTTTGAACCCACTTGGGTTTTCTTCTTGCATGCTTGAAATAAGGGAATTCCAGGACCATATGTAGGATTAGGTTATTGGAGAGTCATCGTGTCGGCGGCTTTCTTTTAGTCTAACCTGAGACCACGTGGGTTCAGCCCCCTTGATTATGTGGTGAAGCCTTAACCTTGTATGTTCACGCCCTCAATTTGCATTGTGCATATCATGATCTTGCATTCTTCTAAAAATCGTCTTCAAACGCGTTTTCAAAACTTACATTAAACTCGTTTTCAAAATTGCATCAAAATCTTCTTTTTCAAAACTTGTTTTCAAAATCACAATCCTAGGGTGATTCTAGCCTTTTCATGGCTAGGGTTGCTTTAGGAAAGTGTTACATTTAAAGTAACCAATATGGTCCATATTTTCATATACTTGTTGTTTTCAAAACCTCTTTCTTAAAGTGATTCTAGTCTTCTTATTGTTAGAATCGCTTTAGGAATGTGAGATATTTTTATACTTTTCAAAAGCTTTCGTTTCAAAAGTCTCTCTTTTTAAAACCCTCCTTTTCAATATGCTTTCCTAAAACTCTTCTTTCCAAAATTGTTTTCTAAAAACTCTCTCCAAAAATCTAATTTCCAAAACTTCTCTTTTTAAACTCCTTTCCAAAACACTCTCCTCAAAATTCACTTTCCTAAAAACTCTTTCCAACAATCTCATTCCAAAACCCTTTTTCTAGAACCCTTTAGGAAACCAAATCCAATCTCCCGTTTAGAAAACTAGATCCAATCTTTCGTTTTTAGAAACAAAATCAAAATACTTCTTCTTAGGAACAAAATCCAAATCTTTCCTAATTCAACTCCTTCCTAATTCTACTTTTCTAAATCTCAAGCTTCCAAAACTTGAACATAAAAATTTTTCCTAAATTTTAAAACTCAACTTCCACATCTTTCCTAATTCAACCATTTCCTAATTCTATCCCTTTCCAAATCTAAGTTTTCAAATCCTTCTAAAACTCAAAATCTTTCCTAAATTCTAAACTTTTCTAAACTTCAAATCTTTCTAAATCTAAAACTTTCCAAACTTAAAACTTTATTATTTTCAAAACTTCCTTATTTCAAAACTCTCCAATTTCAAAACTTTCTTAAATTGAAACTTTCCTATTTCAAATCTTTCCTAAACCAAAACTTTCCTAAAATGAAACCTTCCTAAAATGACACTTTCCTAAAGTGGAACTTTCCTAATTCAAACCCTTCCTAAATCCAACATTCCCTAATCTTCGAGTCAAATTTTTTCTTAAAACCTTTCCAAGTCAAATCTTTCCCAAGTCTCTTTTCTTTCCTAAATCTAGGTTTCCTAAACCTCTATCTGTCCAAAACAAGTCTAAATTTTTCTTCCAAGTTCTATCTTTCCAAATCAAAGTCCAATCTTTTCAGTTCCAAAATTCTAAATTCCAATTTTCAATCTTCTATTCTAAGTTCAAATCAAATCCTTTTTCTAATCAAAATCTCTTTCTTCCAATCCAACCTTCTATTTTCAATCGGACTCTTGTTCGAACTATGACTTACCTGATTTCTCCAAAAAGATACGTAGGCAACCCTCATGGGCGCGGTCACAATCTTTTTCAAATATCAAATTCCACAATATTTTTCAAGTTTCTATTTCTACAACTTCTTTCAAATCTCCAATTCTACAATCTTCTTCAAGTTTCTAATTTCATGATCTATTTCAAACTTCCAATTCTAAATTTCTGTTTTCAAATCTCTATTTCTAATTTCTAAATATTTCTTTCCAATTTCAAATTTATTTCTTCAAATCTCTTTTCTAAAATCAAATCAATTTTTTTTCAAATCTCTTTCGAAGTCTATGTTCCAACTTTCTTTTTCTTGCATTTATATATCATGCATCATTCTTTTCAAAATTGTTTTCTAAAGTGGATAAGATTGAACATTGGTTAGTTGAAGACTCTCATAGGTGAATTTAGGGTAAATAGATATGTAGGTACCGCAAGGGCGGGGTAAGGTGATGACTTAGTACATCTTTCCTATATGTAACCAACCTCCGAACCTAGGATCACTGTTTTCAAAGACCAAAATGGAGTTTATTTTCAAAAAGGGCTTAACTATTTTCCAAAGGTTGTCAAACAACCTATTTTCTTAAAAACCCTCTCTTGAGGACGTTTTCCAAAACCTTTTTCAAAAAACCCTAAGTGTGATCCTCGGATTGTGCTTAGTTTTTAGGTGACCTAACTCACCTTAATCAAGTTAGGTGGTAACTCTAAACTTTTTCCAAAAGCCCTTTATTCAAAATTTTTTTCAATTTAAACCTAGTCGCACTCATTTTAGGAGGATGAGTTCTAACGAGAGAATACAGTATTTTTCCTGCTTGTGTGTGTATTCCTCGAGTGCAAAAAATCTAAGCGCGACACACACAAATCAATTATTAGTTTCAGAATGTGGTTTTTTTTAAAACACTTTTTGTTTATAAAGTGAGAAACTTCCCTAGTCCCTCTAAAATACATGTATAATAATGCCTATGTATGTGTTTTGTATTTGTCTTAGTGTTTCCTTATTAAATTCTAATTATATACATATTTTTCACATTAAAAGCATATCATACTTCATTTGAATAGCAAAGTAATGATGTTAATTATTATTTGATACAATAATGTAAAGGCTGAATTTGTACATACTCTTTTGGAAGGCAACTCAGAGGTCAACTAGCCATTTATCTACTTCATGACGCTATTAGCGCTACTAGGAAAATTAGTATTTGAGACGGCAGCTAACCGTCGCAAAAGGTGTGGTTGCCGTCGCAAATACTCATTCGTGACGGCCAAGCGACCGCATAGCAAGGGTCGGGAATGGTGGGGTGGGAAATAGTTTTAGCGACGGCCAAGCGACGGCATTGAACACTTTTAGCGACGGTGATCACCCGTTGCAAATAGGAGTCGCTTGTTGAAAAATAGTTGCGACAGGGGTTTACTGACGCAAATACGTTTTTTGCGACGGTTATTATCGGTCGCTAATACATTTGCGACACCATTAGCGACGGCTTTGCGCGATGGCAATTACTATTATTAGCGACGGTTGAATGCCGTCGCTAATAGTTTTTTTGAGGAAAAAACCATTTCCCATTATTAATTACAAATAATGTTTGTAATTTTTTGTTACACCTGATAAAATACATATTTAACATAATCCAAATAAACAAAATTTTGACATTCATTTAAATTCAAATTACTTACAAAATACTTAACAAAATAAATAAACCGTTAAACATTTATCCAAAACAAATAATATCTCCCAATAACATCCAAACGGCTTAAATAAATTACATATAGTCTGTCATAAAATAATGTCTCTAATCCAACATCCATACAACAAAAGAGTTTTTAGTCTGTCACAAAATAAGGCCATATAAGAGCATCATCGACCTATTCTTTTAGAATAACTTGAAAAAAAAATAAAAAAATTTTAGATTTAATAATAAATTACACAATAAAGATAATTACTAGATATGCATGTATTTATATGGGGTTATTGAAATAAAAATGCGATTTACATCACGAGAATGCTAGGGTACATGTCGGCCAATAGATTCTCCAATAGTTTTAATATGTTGCCGAGATCTTTCTAAGAGAGAGTTAGGTTTCCGGCCATTTTGAATAAAAACTTTGTAGAAATTTGGACCCAATGGTTCTCCACCAACTTCTGCCAAAGGATTCGTACTAATAAGAAGCCCTTCGGCTAATTCGAATTTTGAAACACCCAAACAAAGCAAAAAAACCTTAACTCCTTCCTACAACAATGAGTACAATGTCTTAAAAATATAAAATAAAAGTCTTCTATATAACACAAATATAAACACGATAATCTATAAAAAAAAAAACACGTTTCTCTAAAAAAAAAAAAGTAAGGAAAAAATATCACAACTCTTAAATCGGGAGTTCGGCAACCGTGGCGTTTTGTCCCTCACGTCACTCGGGCCTAGAACTTGCTACGTGTCAAGTTTGACGAACTTCCGAGGCCGTTTGGGGGTTTTAGTACCGAAACGGTTTCAAAAACACGTTTTTTTTAAAGAAAAAGTAAAGAAAAAATATCACAACTCTTAAACCAGGAGTCCGACAACTGTGCCTTTTCTTCCCACACGTCACTCGTGCCTAGAGATTGCTACGTATCAAGTTTGACCGACTTCCGAGGCCGTTTGGAGGTTTTAGTACCGAAACGGCCTGAAAAACACTTTTTTCTTAAAAAAAATTAAGGAAAAACTATCACAACTCTTAAATCGGAAGTCCGGAAACCGTGCCGTTTTTTCCCACACGTTACTTGTGCCTACAACTTGCTACGTGTCAAGTTTAACAGACTTCCGAGACCATTTGGGTGTTTTAGTACCATAAGGGCTTGAAAAACAGTTTTTTCAAAAAACAAAAGTGAGGAAAAAATATCACATCTCTAAAACCGGGAGTCTGGCAACCGTGCCATTTTTTTCCACATGTCACTCGTGTCTAGAATTTACTACGTGTCAATTTTGATGGACTTTTGATGCTATTTGGGGGTTTTAGTACCGACACGGCTTGAAAAACACGTTTTTCTTAAAAAATAATTAAGGAAAAAATATCACAACTCTTAAACCGGGAGTCCGGCAACCGTTCCGTTTTTTTCCACACGTCACTTATGCCTATAACTTGCTACATGTTAAGTTTGACGGACTTCCGAGACCGTTTGGGAGTTTTAGTACTATAAGGGCTTAAAAAACAATTTTTTCGTACAAAAAAAAAAAGTAAGGAAAAAATATCACATCTCTAAAACCGGGAGTCCGGCAACCATGCTGTTTTTTTCCACATGTCACTCGTGCCTAGAACTTACTACGTGTTAAGATTGACGGACTTTCAAAGCCGCTTGGGGGTTTTAGTACCGAAATGGCCTGAAAAACACGTTTTTCTTAAAAAAAAAATTAAAGGAAAAACTATCACAACTCTTAAACTGGGAGTCCGGCAACCGTGCCGTTTTTTCCCACACGTCACTTGTGCCTACAACTTGCTACGTGTCATGTTTAACGGACTTCCGAGACCGTTTGGGAGTTTTAGTACCGTAAGGGCTTGAAAAACAGTTTTTTCTTAAAAAAAAAGTAAAGAAATAATATCACAACTCTTAAACCGGGAGTCTGGCAACCGTGCCGTTTTTTTTCCACAAGTCACTTGTGCCTAGAACTTGCTACCTGTCAAATGGCTCGAAAAATATGTTTTTCTCAATCCAAAAAAAAAAAAAAAGGGTAATGAAAAAGAGAGATAAAACTGTATAACACATCAAGGTACCATGAGGATACCTGCTCTGGAGGTGGAGGTGCTGAATCCGAACGTTGCAATGAGGCCGAACGAGATGGTATAGCATCATCACCTACTGACTCATGTCGTATCTGGTGCCCGCTAGATGCATTCGGAACCGAAACGTTACAGTAAACTATATTACATCAACTTCGTGAAGTATATAATGCAATATTGAAAACAATATATATATACATAAGTCAATTTAAGGAGTTAATCAATTTAAAGAATTAATCACTTGTTGCAAAGCTTCATCAATTCTTCGTTCTAACAGAAGAATATCTAGGGCTTCTGAAACATTGTCTGCCTGAGCCTCTAATATGGTTCGAGGAGATGGTTCATCACCTATAGGTTCTCCAATAATAGATTTCACTATTTCCTTTGACAGAACTTTTAGATAAATGCCATCTATAAACTCTTTTACAAGTATCTGTTGTGTTGAGACATGGTGTTTCAGCTGCATCAGTTCATTTTCCATGCCTTCCACTACTTTAAATATTCTGCAGATGTAATAGAATGTCACTATTTGCTAATGAGGTCATCAAAAGGACTGTATGGAGAAAAAAATAGGGTGAATACTGAATAGTCTGAATGTATAGTGGCATACATCACTATTTGCTGATCAGGTTTATTAGAAGAATTACAGATAAAAAGGTGCAAAAACAAAAGAAAATAGGTGAAATAGGCTGGCCAAGTTATGAATAGTTTACATCTATAGTGGCATACATCACTATTCTACATACAGTATGGAAACAATAGATGATAAATTCCTGTACAATAAAGAATACACAGCTTAGCTTCCCATTGCCCTCTCGCAACTATTGCAAGTATACAAACTTGTAAAGCACTGGCCTAGGATCCAATAGCACAAATTATAAAGGCCTCGTAAATGGCCAAGCCATGTAGCATCCAGGCCTCATTTTAGAAGGGATTTTTTTTTTCTTTTTTTCAAAGCATGTGAGGCATGGATAAATTCTCACTTCCATGGGAAGACTAAGAGACTACTGATTTAACATATACCTATGAAATATTCTATAATAACCACAATGACCACTCATATTAAACGAGAGGGGAAAAAAAAGACATTTATAATTTGTTTTATGTACTAGGTGACAAGTAAAAAGAAAAATTGACTTGGCATAAAGCCAAAAAAGTGTTCTACATTATCAAACAAAACCTTTCAACAAAGTGAACAAATAAGGTGAGGGACCAGAGTCACATTATCCCTTTCCCCCTTATATTTTGTACCATAATGAGTAAGTTACCTAATAAAGGCTGAATAATTGGAAAATATGTTCTTGTGAAAGTCTTCATCTGACACCCTTTTTAGCTCAAGGAGTTCTGAACAGAGATGCTTAATACCCTATATGAGCAAAACAAGGAAACATTAAACAAACATTGCTCTGCCAAGAAATGAAAAGAGTCCAACCACTACAAATATTTGATTAATTGACACTTACAGTGTATATTGACAAACAAAAGCTTACAGTGTCATACAAAGGAATGTAGATGATATCCGTAACCTTCATTAAAAAGAGAAAAACAAAAAAGGCAGATAAATTTAAAGTAATTTCAGTTTTACCTTGTCATTTTTCTATGAGACAAAACCTATTGACTTGTAGTGAATGTTTAGTTGAGAAAGCAATCTGTGGCCGCATAGGTGCCGCCATGTGCACTTTCACTTTATTATTTAGCAGTCTATCAGCAGAGACACAGCCCTAGAATCTTTGCAATGCATGGCAAATCGCACCGTGACTAAAGCACATAGTCAATGATTTTACTAGACATTTTCAAGTATAACTTATAATAGACATCATAATCAAGTATGTAGACATCAAACATTGTACTCCGGCAATGAGAACTCTATGGCTGAATTAAGATGCAAAATTATCAAAATTTAGTACTTCATCTGCATTTATATGATTGATTGTTATATAAGCCACATTATTCGCATCAAGTATGTTCAAACATAAGTATTTTAGATATTTCATCTCTCTCTCTCTCTCTCTCTCTCTCTCTCTCTCTAAAATACTCCTCCATTATCAAGGCATAGTTTAACCTAATTCCCAAAATGTCAAAGTGGCCTTCAACGCATACAGGAAGGGGAGAATGGTAAATATACTGTAAATCTCATTCAAGAAACCTCTGACTGTAAAGAGAGAGTAAAAAGAAAGTCGAAGTTAATAAGGTGCAAGAACTCATACCTTCCCGGTCATGGACTCGAGCTCGGGCTCGTTGTCGTCGTCGTTGGACAATGACGAATCCTCCGAACCGGTGTGGCCGTCCGTTGCGTTTTTGTCCTCCATCTATTGGTGATCTCGGAACCGAAATCTCGATGTGGAAGAAGAAGACTCCTCCATGGAAATCTTGATGAGGTATTACTCCCTGTTGAAACATTGCGAGGCGAATTTGATACCAAAGGCACGCCTAACCGTAGGGTTTGGAGCATTCTGTGTCGTTTTCGTCTGTTCTTCTCTCTGAACTTCGGTTTCTTCGTATAGACAAATCAGATGGAGTCTCTAATTTTGGTTTATTGTTTGTTGCTTTACTTTTCTGTTTCTTGCATTTTCTGAGAAAATAGCTCCGCGGCTTCCACATCGGCGTTTTGCTCTCCCAAATCTGAAGAGGAGAATCCGGATTTCGATCGACCTAAGGATTAGGTTCCTGCTGGAAATTTGAGGGAAAGAGAAAAGAGGGGCTGCGGCTATGGCTGAGGTTTACAGAGAGGGATCGATCGATCGATCGATCGAAATAGAGGAGAAGCCCCAGGGGGGGGGGGGGGGGGGGGGGGAATTTACGAAACGACGCCGTTTTATTCCTAAAACGATGCTGTTTTGACCAAAATATTTGCCACAACAGAGGCAGTCTCAAATAATCCGTGGCAAACGGGGGGGTCGCGTCTAACCACATAAAACGACGTCGTTTTACTTTGTTTTACCGACATGTATGAGCTGTCGCAAATAGAGCGGTCACAAATAGCATTTTTTTGCCTCAGGTCTTTTACCTTCGCAAATACGAAGCCATTTGCGACGGGAATAGTGGCCGTGACAAATAATCGGTTGCAAATAACACTTTTTCTTGTAGTGTAGGGAACCGATTCTCCAACCATGATAGGTACAACATTTTGCATATTGTTCAATATGTATATGACTCATAGCCAGGTACAATATTAAATTATTTCAACATGCTATTGGACAACTGCTACTGGCTTAATTATACATCTATAACAATGAATATTTTTATGGGTCCTTTTTATTTATCTCTACCTATATATAAACTTCCGTGGAGGTGAAACACAACAGTTTGCTCCATCATCCAGCTTTTGCAATAGTAGATTATTCCTTTTGACATGTAAATATGATATGCTACTACAACTATGACCATGGTCACACCAAAGTTGTTCACGGACAACAAAATCAAAACTACACTATGGAGCTAAATATTTGCTCTATTAGTAAGATACTCGGTAACATTGCACTAAAACAAATTTTGCTGAAAAAGAAAATGCGCACCCATGAGCTGACACCTATGGCACAGGTATGATACTTATACCTTTATTTAGCTTCTCATTGATACTTATACTACTAAGTTTTTAAATAGAATTTTAGTATCAAAATTTGGACTATATGTTAGTATTTACCAAACTTAGATTTCACAATCAATCATGTGTTAACCATATTACATTTTGTCTACTCTTATAATTAGACACAATGTCGATGCTGTAATTTAGCAACTATAAACTTATTCCAACTCAATACAGAATTGTTCATTATAACACTTGATCTACAATGAATACTAGTTTTTTTTTCATAGCCGCAAACTCATCACTTACTAGGTAAAACTGTTGACTAATTAACACACTTTGCTATGTAACATCACTATTTTTTATTATGTCCTTTGCAGTATTTAAACCATTATTATTTACATCTACGAAGTGATGTATTATTTAAAACCAATATAATGCATCAAGCCTATGTATTGAACCTATGTTACCTGGACTTTTCTAAATATGTAAACTATTCGTGTCGAACACTTGACACCCGATACTCGGCACTAAACACTAATTGGACATGCATCTAACAAGGATGTATAATTAATTGAGTTTACTATAAAACTAAGCATAGGACTTCCATTTTATGTTTGAAATACTATATTTTAGCTTGTAAATGTCATTTTATCTTAAAAAAACAAAAGAAGCATTTGAAAAATATAAAATCTAGCCATGTTTCAGTGTCTTTAGATATGAGAATTAGATGAATTCGACACTTGAATATGTACCCGCACCTGACACTCATACTAAAGTCCAGGTAACATAGTATTGAAATTACATGCAAAACGCCAATCCTTTTGGGAAAAAGAAAAAAAAAAACTATCATTAGAAATAAACGTCACTAAACATTTAAATTTTCTAACTAATCTTTGAATTTTTTTTACTTCATATATGAAGAGTAATATCTATGACCGATAAGACCAATTGAATATATGTAATAATTAACCAAAATGTGCTGAAACATTAAAAAATATTCTGTTGGTCAGCTTCGTCACAGCTATGAACTTCTAATATAAAAACTTGATTATCCTTGTCTATAATAAGTCACTGAAACGCCATAATTATTGCCTGCATATTATTTTATCTCTTTCCCCTACATTTTTTTGTGCTTTTGCTACTCCCAAGCCTGCTACAATTACCATGCCCATATGATTTTATTATCGATGAATTTCAAATCCAAAATTGTTAGTTGGAAGATCTAATACCAATGAATTTTGATTTCTAGCTCATTCCGAATTTATAGTAATCTTGCTCAATGGAATTATAAATTTATTCATGGAAAGAATTACAAACCATATAGCACTGATTATCGGATAAAACACTACTGATTTATATTATGCTTCTCAATTTATATCAAAATAAACCAAGCTTTTATTTTGCCATTTATATAGAGCAGAATGTGTTAAATAAACTCATATAGAATCTTAACAGTGAAAACATAATTATATGCTCTTTGGAGCATCTAAAGCATCATAATTTGTAAGTTTACAACTTGACAAATTGTGATGTTTACATGCTCCAAAAAGCATAACTCAATAAATCCTAAACTACTGTAACATAAACATTCAAACTAGATACCGACCTCTACACGTAGATGTGGTGTTGCATTATGCATCTATTTCACTGCAAAAACAAATCTAACCAAATTAACACCAAGTCAATTTTTAAACTATCTATGAAAACAAAGAATCAATCCTAATGACCAACAATTTTCTATCTTAATTACTTTGCACTCAATTTCGACCTTGCAGAAGCCTATTTAGGATAGTATGTTTGCTTATTTACTCATGTTAATTTAGTACTTACATATTCCACTAATTGTTTCATTACCAAAAAAAAAAAAAAAAGCAGTGATAGTTTTCATCTTCATCCCTAATGAAGATTAATAACCGAGCGAATTTGGAAATGAGTGGATTCGAGAATTTAATCAGTACAGATGTACACTAATCAACGATAAAAAATTCCTTAGCCAACACATGGCCAAGGAGTATGTTACATCTACTGCCAATGCTACCATTGGAACAAATGAGGAAAAGAAAACAACTGTTAAAACTACAATGGTTAAAGCTAATACTGCACCTGCTCTTGTAATTAAATTAACATTTGAAGAACCAGCTAGGTGATGAAGCATACAAAGCCATCACAGTGACCTTAACAGCCCAAGTGGAAGGTACATAAACTCGAAGCTGTTGAACTACTGTGAACAAAAGCAACCAATATTGCAGAAGGTAGTTGCCATCATAATGGAAATGTATAAAAGCACAAATGGTATTCTTTGATAGTCCAATGTGCTTTGCCATTTCTTTGAGATGCTTGTGTGTTTCTAGCCCTCAGCATCGTTAATTTGATTAGTGGATACCTTACTTATATCTATCTTATTACCACTGCATTGATTTGAGAACTGATATGAATATAACTGTGCTTGTTCAGGAAACAAAACATAAGGAGGATGAAAAATCGAAACATATGAAGAACAAACTTCATCACGAAGTATACAGAACAATCACAGTGGCAGACTAAGCATACGACACATATTCTCACAACTATGGAACAATTGCAACGGAAAACAACCAACATTGCAAGAGGAGGTTGCCATCATAATGAGAATGCCTAAAAACACAGACAATATCATCTAATGGTTCAAATATATGTTGTGCTTCTTTACTATATCTCTATTTACAACCTTGTAATTTACACTTTCTTTAGTTTTGTAGTTAAATACTACTGAATTTTAGAACTCATATTCATTGTATTCATTTTGATTTTTAAAGGAAACGCATATATATGTCACAGAGTCACGCTTTATCTGCAATGCATTAGTTGCATTTGCAAACTTCAACAGTAAAAACTTCAACTACATTGTGTCAACGTACATTACATTTTTCTATACCATCTGGAAATATTAAAACTACCCATGCAAGCTCCACTAGTTGTCATTACATGTAACCATCTACCTCTGAGTTACTTTTAGCAAGTATTAATTTTATATTCCCTTGGAAGTCTTTTAGTAATTTACTTATTTTTCAATTAAAAGAGTGTTTGTAGTAATTCACCTCATGCTACTACTCGTATTTTCACTGAGAAACTACATTGTGTATCATCCATCCTTGAATTAGCCTTGAATTGCTCTGCAGAATCACCTGACGAGAGGATCAACATGGAAGACTTCAATTATCACTCAAGAAGAGCAAACTTCAATTCCTTTCAAATCTGGGATGATTTGAAAATTGAAAGTAACTATTGTTCATATTATCTTAATCTTAGTGATCTTCAAATGGTATTGTTGTCTCAGACTGTGTCGTCAGAGACAACTGTGTAGCTATTGCCAATATCTCGAGTACTCAAGGATGAAACATGTTGGTCTTTATATTATTTTCTGATTAGGACTATTAGTTGATTCAATGAATGATAAATTTGGTTCTACGTGCTGATAGGGTGATTTTATTAAGTGCGCAAAACTTCTAGAGGGAAATGATTGTAGGTTCTCTGTTCATTATACCATAACAAAGCCACAACAAACTTAGCTGCATGAAGTAATCAAGGTGAATTACTTTGGTATGGTGTAAGCACATACAACTGTGAGTTTCGCAAGGAAGAACTATACAAATAAGGCGTGGTGCAACTGTTGAGGCATTTAGGAGAGAATTTGGAGCTATGCAAAAGTTGGGTTAAATCGGCTGTTGATCTATCTATGATTGTTGATGGGGCAGCTACTGCAGCTTAATTTTCGTAGGCGGAGAGGTTTTGGTGGAATGCATGAGGGATCTAGTTTGGTTTCTGTGCTTTGTAACGAACTTGTGACAGAGTCTGGCAATGTTGTGTACGTAATGAAACTTAAATAACACCTTAAATTTACACCTTAAATTTACATCAACAATACATAAATATTACAACAATACAATACAATGTGCAGTACACATCAGAGACGCCCAGCATCTCAATTACAATACACATGGTAGAGAAGATTATAGAGAGATTCAATGGTACTCTCGAAAAGCAAGGGATTGGCAACGATGAAGACGAAGTCATGGGTTGGCAGGAAGGAACTGTGATGGTCTGTTGATGATTTGTCAATGCCCTGGGTGATTGATAGTTCATAGTTGTTGTGTGCGAAGCTTTAGCAGCACAAACTGATCGTGCGATGGATTGCATGTTGCAGCGATCATGGAAAAGAAGAAAGAGGAGAGAGAGTGGCTTCAGAAAGTTTTTGGAGGGGAGGAAGTCGCTGCTTGCTTGCTTGCTTTGGTTACTGATTGGTTTAGTGGTACCCAAGGTGTCGTTGCTCGCATGTAAAATAAGAAAACCAAGGCAGGCGCGTTGAAAAGCAATACACTTCCTGATGAGAAAACACAAGACAGGTGGGTTGAATAAGAAAGAGAGAATAAGTGAGGAGAGACAATGAGCGATGGGTGATATTGATGGTAGAAGTTGATTTGTGGAGAGGATCCAAATCTGACAATAGATTATTGGACCGAAGCCTGTAGTTCTCATACCATATTACGATAAAGAGAATAAGAGAGAAAATTGTGCAATCTTACATGGAGAGAGGCCTAACTTGAGGCCTAACTTGTGCCTCCATTTGGTTTCTGTTTTCTATTTTTTTAAAAATAAAAAACATAATAAAAAACACTAAATTGGTGTTTTCTATTTTTTTAAAAATAAAAAATATAAAAAAAACACTAAAATAGGTGTGATTTCTGATTTTAAAACATTGGTCTGGTACTGTTAGCAGAATGATAACCTATTAATGCCATCATCAGACCATAAAAAAAAAAAAACACACATATAGCACACAATAAAAAACAAAAACTGACAGCATTTTCAAATGAACACATAATAAACAATAAACTATAGAAAATTGTTACGGCTTAGCCCCTGCCCACGGGCCTTGGAAATATGAGCTTGCGGGCTTGGGCCATATGGACTAAATTCGAGCCTAAATATGAGCATAAATTCAAGCCTAAATATGAGCCGAAATTCAGGGCTTTTTGTTAAATTCAAAATTAATTAGGAAAAGTTAAAATATCCATAAGACGAAGTTTGAAAATTCATCATATCAATTAGAAGTGCACATTTGAATTTAGATAAGGAAAAAAAACTTTATTCATAAAAATTAATATATAATTACATCAATTATGGCATTACCTTGAAAATTTTCTTCTTCACCACCTCATGTTGTCACCACGCAGCTACTAAGATTACAAATTATTAGATAAATATAACAAAAAAAATGGAGAGCCCTTAATCTTGATATTTGAGAGTTCAGAGAATATTGAGAGATGCAAAAAGAGTTTGTAAATTTTGGTGGAAAGAAATGAATGATTTGAAGGTTATTTATAGGTTTTTGGATGAAGGTTATTTTCAGAATTAAATGAAAATTTTAGGGGTAAAAGGGTTAGTTTAATAACTCTAACGTTAAAAGTTAAAACAACCCGAATTGGCAGCGTTCAGATTGTAATGGAATATTTTTTTTTTTTGGTTGATATTTTCGGGTTTGAGAGGCTGCCCACGGGCTCAAAATTAAAGCGCAGGCCCAACCCATACCTATTAGGATCAGGTCAAACGTGGGGCTTCGGTCCCGAGCCGGAAAATGACCCTTACTTCCAGTCTTTTTTAAATTATAAATTTGATATAACTGTTGAGATAGTTTGCTTTGTTTTTTTTTTTTTTTTTCCAATGTCAAATAATAAATCAAATTTTTTTTTTTTTTTTTTTTGAGCAGCAAACAAAAGCACAATTTGTTGAGATAAGGAAAAATAAGCACTTTCCAAGAAGGGCTCGACAAGTTAATGAGACTTTACAAAGCACCTGCCAGACAAATCCGACCCATTCAAACGCCCCAGTGGTTGAAAGGAACTCAACCATCAGAGTACCGAAGAAAACAATTACAAGAGAGAAGCATCCAAATTTTTTGCACCTTCAATTAAGTAGAAAAAATAATCACTATTGAACCACGTTCCACCTGACTTTGCTTGGATAGAAAGCATCACCTGCAACTTAAATGATTCAACAATTTCTTTCCAGCTGCTTGACCTTTCGTTGAATATTGCATCATTTCTAGCTAGCCAAATGTTCCAGATGACAGCCAAGAAGAGAGCCTCCCAGATATGATTTCCGAGCTTCCTATTCTTGCAATCAAACCACCAATTGAAATGCTGAGCAAAAGAATGAGAGCTAACCTATTCTATACCCCACCAGTTAGGGATGCTATTACAAACAAGCCAGGAAGTCCTACATTTGAGAAGAAGATGCTTCTAGTCTTCCAACTCCTCCTTACAGAATTCACACAAACACTTTCATCAAGTTGTAAGATTTTCCTTTTATCAAGTTAGTGAAAATCAATGATGAAGAGTCCTTGTTAAGTTGTCATCATATTTTTACCTACATGAATATAAATATATATATATATATATATGTATATGACTTTAATTCAACTGTCATTACATTTTGGAAATACTGTCCTTTTGCCATGATGAAACATTTCATGCATCACAAAGAAGTCAAAATGGTTTGACATAAGCCAACTAGCATTACAGATTGCGGACACTGTTGAGAAATTAGTGGAGCACCAAAGATATGAATAAAACTATATATCACAAAACACTAGTACAAAAAGCTAAAATAGACACCCAAAGGAGACTTTACTCACTTCAAAGACTTTCTCAAAATACGTCACTAACAAAAATAGCTTGAAAGCTATATATATTTTTTAATGTTTTAAAGGTATTAGCTCTACTCAGGTTTCAGGTACACAATATTCTCTATCACAATGTACTCAGGTTTCAGGGAATTGCTTGAAGTACTCATGATTCGTGGGTTAAGACTTAAATAAAGCCTCCTTCCACCCATCAATTTCTCTCAAAACTCTTCAGCAATCCAGTTTAGAAAATGGAGGGGGATTTCATAGAAGCTCTTCTTGAGGGACGGGTTAAATGATAAATGGAAAGATATGATAATGCTATGTATCGCCATTGTGTCCTGCAACATTAATTATTTTTAGAGAGGAACATCTACCTTACTTCAAGCCAAATATGGGTTTCAGAGAGTCCCCTTATATCTTTGTCATAATCAAATAATATAGTATTATTAATCAATAACGAAACCTTTTAATTCTTTGTTTGCTCCAGCCAATCACCCTCCTCAGCCTTTAGTTGCGTTTTAAGAAGCATGGATAAGGATTATTCTAAAATGGTGTTTTATCCATGTCGGATACATTCAGACATTTACATTAGTCAGACACTTTCCGACACATATTGGACATGCTTCCATATGTATCCTATTCTTTTTTATTTTTTTTTACAACTACATATGCTTCAGACACTTACTACACATACATGTCCATAACTTAAATACCCATGAATCACATTATATATTTGAAGAAAATAATTTGGGATCCAATGATAAAATAAATTTTAAATTTATTTTTCATCCTATTTTATTTTAGATGATGTTTAAATTATGGATTGAATGATATTTTTCATGTTGAATTAGTGTTATTTTTTTTAATATTTTTGATTGTTTGTAAATGTTACATTCATGTGCATAGCAAATAAAAATATATACATAAAAGATATTATTTTGCTATAATGCTGTTGTATCTGTATTCTCATTTAAAAAAAAAAAAAATGCGTGATTCGCATCCGTTACCGTAGCTGCATCTATGTCTATGCTTCTTTGGGTGCATCCCTCTGTTTCGTTGTCTTCTCTCAATGACCATGGCAGGGAAGAACTTTTTGTTTTGTTTTACCTGTTCAGCTATTCTAGTCTTGCTCTTAAAGCACACTATTTCTCTTGTGGTTCCCAAAGGGCATTAAATATGACCATGATTTCTGCAATTTGTTTTTGCATAGCTTGATCAACGGTAGAGCTCTAGAATTGTTACGTCTCCTCTTTGAGCTCTTTAATCTGCTCGGTAGCATTTTTTTAAAAATTTATCTTCTAATCCATTGTTGATGATCCATCATTGCAAAAGGCTGCAAATCTGAATTTCTTTATACTCTTCTCCATTATAGAGGGTTCAAATTCCTCCAAGATAGGACCTATGCAGGGCCGGCTCGAGGAAAACCAATCAAAGGTATTGCTTTAGGTGCTCAATTTTTGAAGATTCTAAATTTTTTAATACCTGTAGATTATAGTTCAAGTCCGGTATAGTTTTGACGTATTTTTTTAAAAAAATTCCCAGTCTAAATAAGAAAAGAAGTCCACAAGAAGAGAATAAATAAGACCTAAATTTAATTGAGAAAAATGGTCCAATCCAAATGAGAAAAAGACCATAGGAAAAGTGAAAAAAAAAAATCCTGATTAATTCCACTAGTTAACTTGAAAAAAAAAAATGTAAATATACAATGGATATACACATAAAAATGTGAAACGCCTCCAATTTTGTTTTTTAAAAACCTTATTTAAATTTGTCACAATAGACTTGATATTACTTTGAGCCAGCCCTGGGCGTATGATCTAGAATGATTGATGGAAGAACTGTGACATTTGCATTTGAAAATTTTCATTGTCCGTTCAATATTAGCTACTGCATGATTTAGTCTTTCCTTCATATTTCCTATCCCCTTTGAATTATTTTGACAATGTGAACGTCCTCCCTTTCATGCCCCGGATCTATAAATCGGAAGTCATTGGAAAAACCCTATAAATAAGTTGATCTTATACTTATCTGTCGTACAACCCCATCTGTTTTTTTTTTCTCTCTCTCCTGATCAACTACATAGTTGAAGTCGCCCAAGCAATGACATGATCTTATCCTTTATACCAAATTTCACTTTAGGACTTTCATTTTTATCTGTAATAATTAAGTCCTTACACTTCTAATTTATTAAAATTTTAACTTTTTGTTAACTTTAATTTGGAAAATGAAAAGAAAATTATCATGTGACAAATACATGGTCTCTTTTCAAGGGCAAATATGTAAAATTCAGTCTTTTTACATCCAAAGATTCAAGCATATCACACATGAGTCAATTGAGATTTATATATATATATATATATATATTATACTTTACAGAGTTGAGCACATTAATGATTTTGAATTGATTTTAAAGGGGTGTGTGATAGATTATTAGGTGAACGAGTTAATTTTACATCTTTGCCCTTGATTTTGATTATGTGCTTATCACATACGAATTTTTTTACTCATTTCCAAATGCAAGTTAGCAAAAAGGTGACATTGAAACATATTAGAAGTGGTATGCCCATAAAGGTAGCAAAAAGGTGACATTGAAACATATTAGAAGTGGTATGTGCATTGGGTTGGCATCTCACATCGAGACATTAGGGTGTGTGTGAGTATTTAACGGTTTTGATATGCCCATAAATATTGGATTTTTTTGTAGGTTATATCTGAATTGCTGTAAAAAAAAATATATTAAAAGTGAAATGACTTAATTGTTACAGTAAAAAATAAAGATCTTAGAGTAAGATTCGATATAAAGGGTAATTAACGCTTTTCGTTTTTTGCATTTCAATATGCTATTCTCTCCTCCACATAATGCAGTGCAAATAGATACTCGTCTATGGTCTATCACCAAACTTATAGTGAATAAGCATATTTTAGATGGCTTTTGTTTCTTTCTTGGTGTTGGGTAAAAGTCATAGTGGGAGTTGTAATGGAAGTCAGTCAAGCCGCACTAGCTAGTCCAAAAACCGAAGATAAAGGTGCTGTGTCTTCGTCTCACGATGTCCGGCTGATGCTGTTTCTCACTGGAATGCTTCCTCATTAGCTAAAATTTTTCAATCTTCATATGAGAGTAACCACTAGCTAGCTAGTCCAACATATGAACCCACTTACTTTCTCCATCATTCACTTCCTGACGAAGATCATGCCTAAGAATTTTGCTGGCGAGCCAAAACTTATGCCATTTACTAAATTATATCTCTATTTATAGGGTAAATTACATTTTACCCTTGTACTTTACATCGAATCTCACTTCAGAACTTGTAATTTCAATTGTAAGAATTAAGTTCTAGTACTTTTAATTCGTTGCAATATCATTGTTAACTTGAAATAGCAATCCGAGAGAGAAAAAGGGGGGGGGGTGTGAATTGGATTTCTCAAAAATTAAAGCAATAAGACAATAATAACAAGTTCAAAACCAATGGAATAGTGCACGCAAGTTATAAGAATGTTGTGAATGAAAAATAGAGCACAAGAATGAAGAGACACAGAATAACAATCGAGGTTCAACCACAATGCGTAGCATACGTCCTCTCTTTCTCGATCCTCTCGAAGGTATTCTCTACTATGTAAAAACCTTTTACACAGTTCGCTAGTTCTTCAAGCGCCCAACCAACTTCTTTACAAGAATTCTCAATTTCTCAAACCCTAGTGATTTTGTCCAAGATCATTCAAATTTACAAGTATTTTTCCCAACCTACACTCAAACTCACATGGCTTACAACTTTTACAAACATAATAAAGAGGTTAGACACAAAGGTAACACTCTCTCAAGTGTGAATAAGCAATTTAAAACTCAAATAAAAACCCCAGGTAAAATAAAAATAGAGTATGAAATGTAATAAATGAATGTTGAATTTCAACAATTAATCTCTTGGTCTTCATACTTATAAATGTGTTTGGGATCTTATATTTGTAGTCCTTCTTCAATTCCAGCCTTTGGAGGTGGTTGTAATAGCATTAAATATGAAATTGGCCTGTCAGAATGTTTGAATATCTAATCGTTGGTTACCAGGTGTAAACATATAAAGATTTGGTATCGACACTACTTTGTTCTTCTCAGCACTATTTTCCTTAATGTCTTGAGGTGTTGACACTACGAATACTTGGTGTCGACACTTGTTGCTTCCACAAGTGACTTTACACTTCAGCTGGTGTTAGCACCTAGAACTCGAGACGACACTTTCTTAGGCTATATTCTAGACTTTACTCACTGTCCAAAGGTGTTGACACCTGAAAACCTTGGTGTCGACACCACATACTTCCGTAGTTTCCCCGAGTAAATCCTTTTGTTGTCAGTTAGATGGTTCAGGATGGTAGAGCTATGACCTTGGGAAGTGAGCTTAAAAATAAGCTTTTGAAAGCGTCCATGAGACGCTCGGTTGATTTCCTAAAATGGTCTTCTTTGATCTATGTGATCATGGCCTTCGGAAAGTGATCATTCAAGCAATTCCGTAATTTACACATTTTGCTAACCATTTTTCGGTGCATTATAATCAAGGAATCAGGATTCGACACGAGAAACAGGAATAAACTATTATTCGTTTCCCAGGTGTCAAAAAGTATCCTTCTTTGAGCTATTCGATCTCAACCTTCAGGGAATGTTATTAGTGATCGAACTATATCGATGGAAAGCTTATTGCTCAGGCTTATGAGAATTCCCTAATTCCCATATTTTGTTAACTATTTGACAGTGGGTTTTAGCTTGGGAAGTGAAAGAAAAGTCATATTTGGAGAAGTGTCTGTGACACGCTTTTCAAAGTTTATATTGATTAAAGTGTGTTTTGAGTTAAGGGACTTACCTGGAAATGCTAGGGACTCTCTGAATCCCAAGGCAGGCTAGTTTAGCTCTCGATGCCAGTGTGGTCTTGAAAACGCGCTCGGGCACACAGGGCTAAAACGGTCATTTTGACTGGAGCTTGCTGGACTAAGACCGGGATGGACTTTATTAGGAAACTAGGATATGTTGTATTGTCTAGAGATAGTTTTAGAAGATGGCCTTATCGTCCTGGACTTTCTCGAAAGACGTGCTAGGTGGCTAGGTGCAAAATAATCATTCTAATTGGGGTTTTTCAGAATGGGGCCAGAGTTGGTTTAAATGACATATTGACCATGCCGGACTATCAAGGCATAGTATCAAGGGTGATCTTATCGTCTTAAGGATTTCGTACTTTTTTTAAAGACGTGTCAAGCTGCCTAGGGGCATAATGAATGTCGCGCCCCGTAACCCAACTTATGTGGATTTAGGGTACATGACCGGCCAGTAGCAAGGCTACCCGAGGCCGCATTAGATAAACTGATTGATCACCTGTGTGAAATTATTTAAAATTTGGGAAAATAAAATCTTTTATAACTTGAAATATAATCTGCGTCATACATGGTAGAGCTGTGCCTAATCCAAAACATAACGTACATAAGGACCAAATCAAGTTCCACCAAATTTATAGCATTATATCATTACAAAACATTGGGTCCAGCCCCCAAACATTATACAAAACATAGGCTCGTGGGCCGTAGCTCAAAATCCACGTATGGCCTCGCTCTAGGGCCTCCCGGATTAGCTACCTGAAAATTGTTTGAGAAAATATAAGTTAATGCTTAGTGAATAACAATAATGCATGAGCATGAAAATACTATGGAGTAGCAGTTATGTCTAATGTATAAAATAATCGATAAAACATTTATGCATATAAAGCATGAACTTGAAACGTGTAAGCATAGGCTTGAAATCGTAGATAGCATAAACATCATATTGAAGCATTCTATCGTTTTAGAACATGTTATCATATAAGAGAGATACGACATATCTTTGCTCGTGATAAAGCTTAACATAACTAGTCATAAACATTTGAATATATCATCGTTCTTGTTCTAAAACATAAATGTGCTACAACCTGACATCAGAGCTAGGCTCCACATCAGTAACCTTAAAGGTCACAAATAGGGCACTTTAGGCCATGAGACGTCTCCCGAACATGGCGATAGTTTATTTCACATCCCCTATTGTAGGATCATCGTTGCTAGTTTAAGGTCTTGCCACGAAAGATCTCGAGTTGGCACCATATATTGGAAAAGTCTTGCATCTTTTTCATGCAAGCATTTTAGTCCATGGGTTTCAATTCATAACATAAATATAACTTGCATGCCTTTAAAAGTATGACATTTATAATTGACTATAATGTTGATGCATTGAAAACATATGTAAAACATTGTATGATATGATTTAAACTTAAAACAGTTGGTAAGTAGTAGAATTTACTCATGGCATATCGTTACTCACATCTCTCCGATAGAATAGGTGTTAAACAAAGTGTTCCTACACAAAATGCACATAGAAGTGTAAAAATATCAATACGCGACTCCAAGGCAAGGCAATAACACATAAGTCCCTGAACCCCGACTCATCAACACCTCACTCACACAATGGGAGAATGAGGCTAACCTCTAAGACAAAGCCCCAACATGAAATGAGAACATAAGGTTGAGGTTTCGAACATGAAAGCCGGGACGTCAACTTCTTCATTGTGTCCCAACCACCTCTCAAGGATGAGTTCACACTCTAGGTCAGTTCCATTTGAAAATGGGCTTAAACGCCTTTAATTTGATAGGTCATGGGCCAAAAACACATTTCGGGTGAAGAAGTTGTGTCTCACGGAAGGTGGACTAAAATTATGGAAAATAAGATTGTTGGCATAGATTTTGGGTCAAGTTTAAACTTCTATATCTCTCAATCTATAAAGAATTAGAGTACAAACTTTATATGGGTACAAAGGTCTATGAGTTTACTTTCCAATGTTTCAAACGGTGCATCAATCCAAGTTTTTTTTAGATAAAGTTATGTCATTTTACTAAACAGTATCAGAGTTGAAAAAGCAAAACCGGGATGTGTCGACACATGAAGCGAGGTGTCGACACATCAACTGAAGAAGTGAATTTGGGAGTCCTCTGGACTGATGTGTCGACATGTGAGGCAAAGGTGTTGACACATTACTTGGGGAAAATGAAAATTCACCCGAAAAATCTCCAAATCTCACCCAAACTCCATCGAAACTCTCACAAATTTTTTTAATGCTTCTAGGGTCCGAAGATTGACCCAAGAAGGCCACAATAACTCAAAATAAAACACTTTAAACAAGTAAATCGAAGGGATCTAGAGTTTTAAGAACTCAAGCTTTAACTTACATAGATTGAGAATTTCAATCTCAAACTCTCAAATCTTTCAATAGGGCTTACAATACTCTAGATTTAGTCAATTTGGACCTCAAAAGAGTTACTCACAACAATCCAACAACACAACTCACCAAGATAGATACATACACATATACAATTATTGAAGAAAATGGAACTTTACCTTTCTTCAAGCTTCTTCCTCCTCTTTCTCTTTGCCTTTTCTCCCTCTCTTCTCTCTCAACCGGTTGGAATATGTGATTTGTGTGCATATAAGTATATATAAGATGATACACATAAAAATAATCCTATGTGTCTCGCCCTACAGGCTTAAGTTACAACATAAGCTCTCATTGGTCATTTTTGACCCAAAGAAGAAATAATTAACGTTAAATATTACATACACTAGAAATTCTCACTAATATAAATAAATAGAGGTTCGAGATATCACATCCTTTCCCTATTAAATAAGTTTGGTCCCTAAACTTGATACAAGCTATCATTCAAACAAAAAGGGATAACGCTCCTAGATCTCATCTTCACTTTCCCAAGTAGATTCCTCCCAAGTGTGGTTTTGCCATAAAACTCTTACCAACAGAATGACCTTGTTCCCAAGAACTTGGTCAACGATCAAGAATCTTAATCGGTCTAATGTATAAAACACGTAAAATGAGACTAAGCACATAAGTCCCTTAACCCCGACTCATGAAAACCTTACTCACACAATGGGAGAGTGAGACTAAACTCTAGGACAAAGCCCCAACGTAAAACAAGAACATAAGGTTGAGATTTGGAACATGAAAGCGGGGACGTTAACTCCTTCATTGTGTGCCAACCACCTCTCAAGGACGAGTTTACACTCTAGGTTAGTTCCATTTGAAAATAGGCATAAAGGTCTTTAATTTGATAGGTTATGGGCCAAAAACACATTTCCGATGAAGAAGTTGTGCCTCACAGAAGGTGGACTAAAATTCTGGAAAACAATGTTGTTGGCATAGATTTTGAGTCAAGTTTAAACTTTCATATCTCTCAATCTATAAATAATTAGAGTACAAACTTCATATGGGTACAAAGATCTACGAGTCTACTTTCCAATGTTTCAAACGGTGCATCAATCCGAGTTTTTTTAGGAAAGTTATGCCCATTTTACTAAACAGTATTAGAGTTGAAATAGCGAAACCGGGATGTGTCAACACATGAAGCAAGATGTTGACACATGAGCTGAAAAAGTGAATCTGGGAGTCCTCTAGACTCATATGTCGACACATAAGGCAAAGGTGTTGACACATTACTTGGGAAAAATGAAAATCCACTCGAAAAATCTCTAAATCTCACCCAAACTCCATCAAAATTCTCACAAACTCTTTCAATGCTTCTAAGGTCCAAAGATTGACCCAAGAAGGCCACAATAATTCAAAATAAAACATTTTAAACAAGTAAATTGAAGGGATCTAGGGTTTTACCCCAAGCCCTAACTTGCATAGATTGGGAATTTCAATCTCAAACTCTCAAATCTTTCAATGAGGCTTACAATACTCTAGATTTAATCAATTTGAAACTCAAAAGAGCCACTCACAACAATCCAACAACACAACCCACCAAGATAGATACATACACATATACAATTGTAGAAAAAAATGGAACCTTACCTTTCTTTAAGCATTTTCCTCATCTTTCTCTTCTCCTCTTCTCCCTCTCTTCTCTCTCGACCGGTTGGAATGTGTGAGTTGTGTGCATATAAGTGTATATAAGATGATACACATGGAAATAATCCTATGTGTCTCACCCTATAGACTTAAGTTATAACATAAGCTCTCATTAGTCATTTTTGACCAAAAAGAAGAAATAATTAACATTAAACATTGCATACACTAGAAATTCTCATTAATATAAATAAATAGAGGTTCGAGATATCACAATGAATGACCTGATTTCTCCTCGACAAGCACCCCATTTTGAAACATGGATCCAAACCAAAGGTTTAAACCTTTATAGGAGGTGGACAAGAGCACTTAGATAAGAGCCTAAACTATCTATGCTTCTCCTGAACGAAAGACTAAACTATTCATGATTCGTTCTCAATATGAGCCAGAAATTGTCCATCAGCACTCCTTGACATGAGCCGCAAACGGACTAGTATCACTCTCAGTATGTGCTAAACGGCCGTCAAATTATTCCTCCCAACCAATGGAGTCAGCCCAAGCTTAAAGCCTACTAGATGTAAGGTCTCAGTCCCTCCAAACCACCTCCCCACCAGCCTAGCATCCAACTAGCAAGCTTAAGCATCTTTAGGACCGGCACTGCCAAAAGTATCCTTATAAGTCTTGCCAAGAAGCCTCCTAACCAACAGCTCCACTATAAGCATCCTCTTCGGCAACCTAACATGGGAATCATCGACCTTATCTCTGTTAGGGGCAGCTTCAGTACAAGCAGCTTCATTAGGGGTAATATTTCCAGTAATGTCATCTGGGGCATTTTCTCCGACAGTCCTAGCATAGGCCCCCTCCTTAGCAGCACTAATCCTCCCCTTGGCCAGCTTAGCCCTCAGTTGCCCCTCCTTATTTGGGTCTATCCGAGGCTCCTTCCCCTAGCGTCGCCTTCTCAATGAACCAACATCTCCCACGTTAGCCATCCTAAAGATAAGACAAAATAAAAAGAAAATAGTAAGGGTTAATCAACAGGAAAGGTATGTATATATAGAACAAGAAACACAAAAAACAAAAAAACAAAGAGAAAAAAAGAAAAAAAAAAGGAGAAAGAAAAAGAAAAAGGGAGGTCCAAGTTCAAAGTGTTTTTCCAAAAAACAATTCCTTCAAACATTTCAAATTCCAAGTTAAAAACAAGTTTTCTAAAGAAAACATTCAAGTTCAAGTGTTTTTCCTTGGTTCCCCTTTTAGAATGTTTTAAAAAGTCCCATTTCAAAGTGTTTTCAAGTTTCTCAAGCTTTTTCCTTCAAAAGTTTTATTTGCTAAAAATATTACTTTCAAAAGATTCTCGGGTTTCCTGAGCTTTTTCCTTCAAAAGCTTCGTTTTCTATAAAAGTTTTATAGTCAAAATTATTCTCGGGTTTCCCGAGCTTTTTCTTTTAAAAGCTCAATTTTCAAAAGGAAGGAAAAAGTTTTAAAGAGTTTCGAACTTTCACCTTAAAAAGTTTCACTTTCAAAATGTTTCCAGGTTTCCCAATCTTTTTCCTTTAAAAGCTTTGTTTGCTAAAAATATCACTTTCAAAATATTCTTGGGTTTCCTAAGCATTTTCCTTCAAAAGCTCCGTTTTCTATAAAAAGTTTTATCTTCAAATGGTTCTTGGGTTTTCCAAACTTTTTCCTTCAAAAGCTCTATTTTCAAAAGAAAAGAAAAAGTTTCAAAGGTTTTCAAACTTTCACCTAAAAAAGTTTCACTTTCAAAATGTTTCTGGATTTCTTGAGCTTTTTCCTTTAAAAACTCAATTTTTCAAGAAAAATTTCTGCCTTCAAAACATTCTCGGGTTTCCTGAGCTTTTTCCTTCGAAAGCTCCTTTTTCAAACTAAGTCCTCACAACCGTCGGAGTGACAGAAACACTTGTAAGCCTAAATCAACATCGGCACCTACTAGCCCAACACGGTGAAAAATGACCAACCCGGCATGTCTTTTGAGAAAGTACAAATTTCTCAAGACGGTAAGTCCACCCTCTCTAACTATCAATCTGACACATTCAAGTTGTCAACCAAACTGACTCTGGACCCATTTTGGTGATACCCGGTTAAAATGATCATTCTGCCCCTAAACACATCTGGGATGCTTACCAAGAAATACATGTCCTTCGAAGCAATAAGACCACACCCAATTACCTCTGAGTAGCTAGGCATACACTTGGGTTTGAATAAAATCCATTCCAACCTCATTCCGGAAAGATTCGCTCAAAATTATCATTTTGCCCCTGTTGGCCTAGGCTCCCTTTCTAACCACACCGGCTTTGGGAATCAAACTAGCATCCACCAAGATACTGCACAGAGGATCCCTATCCATTTCCAATTAAGTCCCTTGACTTGAAACCCCCTTCTAGTCAAATAAAACCATCATAGAGACTGTCACAGACGCTCCCTCAAAGTTAACTTTTTCTTCACTTCTCTTATTAAAATGCACCATCAAACAATTTGAGAAATGAGCAAATTAGAAAATTTCCCAAAGCCTTTCCAGAGCACTTTCCATCAAAATGGTTCGATCAAGAAGATCGCTTCCCGAGAGCAACGATCGTGTGGTCCGAAAATTGCTACTTTGGAAAACAAACGAAGCGTCTCACAGGCGCTTTCGGAAGCTTAATTTTAGGCTTGCTTCTCGAGATGGTATCTCAGTTTTCTGAAACATCCAAGGCTCCCAAGAGCACCAAGTTCAAGAGAAACTATAGGGGAACACCCTGGACATGATTGATTTTTCCAGATCCTTCCCGGATGGCATGAACACGGAGGTAAAGTTAGCATAAAAGTGTTTGGCTGCTGAGTGTGTGTTACATGCACACAAAAAATGACCAGATCATCCAAAACTTGCCGTGTGGCCCAAGCTGGGATAATAAAGCTATGCCACGTGCGCATATCCTACATGCGCATGGCTACATATTTAGTTATGTGCATGTATTTGATGCGTATGCTGGAGTCTTTTTTGCCTATAAATATCAGGTCACCCCCAGCACAATTTAGAGGCAAAAATAGCAGCAAACTTTGCCAAAATAGCTCTAGAGCCTCCGAAATTCATAAAATCCTAAGTCTTTCAAAGATTCAAGCCTCTCCAAGCTTCTTTAAGCCTTTTCAAGCTCAAGCCCCCTTCAACCATGGTGAATTGAAGAAGTCTAAAAGCCAAAGGTAAACTCCTAGTTAAGCTTATGCTATTCCCACTCCTCTCTTCAGCCTCCTAGCCCACTTGGGCTATGCTTTTCTTTTAAAACCCATTTCAACCCCCTCTTCTTGTGTGCTTGAAACAAGTGGGCTTTTAGGCAATGCTTAGAGGAAAACTTGTGAGAACCACTAATTGGGTGACCTCTCATAAGCCTACTTGAGCATAGTATGACCCTTAAAGCTCCTTGCCATGTGGTGTGGCCTAACCTTGCATATTCATGCCCTTTGCATCTATGTTGTTATAATGCTCATGTTATGCTTGCCATGGCTTCATTTTTGTGTTTCAAGCCTTTTTCAAGTCACCATTGATTTCACTTTCAAAGGCTTTCAAAAGTTCATGCCAAAATGGTTCCCAAAATGTGCATCTAAATTGGAGTTTCTTGAAGTTTAAGCCAAGCAAAGGGGTTTTCAAGAGCTCTCTTAAGCTTGTCTTGACAAAAATGGTAGAACATTTAACCTTTTCAAAAATTATTTTTGCCACGACCCACTTCACTCTCTCTAGGTCGCGACAAGGGGGTTATAGATAACAATGTTTCATAAGCATAGATCTTAATGCAATCTGAGAAGTTATGTTATTATTACATCATGAAAGAAAACTAGTGAAACTTCTGCATTCAAGTCTCATTACAATCACAGCTTAAAGAAACTAATTAACTCATATATTCCAAAGAGACAGGATAGCAGTGGGATTAGTCCATATTCATTTCCTTGGAAATCCAGTTGATGCCTCAAATCTTGAAAAATGTCCCATAAAATAAGAGTGAGCTATGAAGCCCAATAGGAATTCCATGATTTTCGCAATGCACAAGTATAAATGCAATGCAGTAAAAAGAATGGTATCACATGTATATGTCCCTTATAGTTTCTTTATATCAATACCAAGATCCTGCAGGTATGTCCTACCAGGGCCAATTCATGCCAATAGGTTCACCCATGATGCTCCTCCTTCATCAAGATAATGAATCCCATCTATGATCATCTAACTCGTATCAAGCCCAATGAATGCTGACTCATAGCAACCACGTTTACTAGCTGGTCAGGTTTTTCCATGATACAAATCCTGGGTCTTTTAACATTCCGGTTGTTTCTCCCTTATTCCTCCCCAGTGATGCAAGCAATCTTGTAATGCAACTTTAAAATTATTATAGCAAGTGTAAGCACCCCATTTTTGTCTGCTCGACAGTCTCCAGTCCGTCCAAACTTGAGTTCAAGTCAATGTGGACATATTCTAATATTCCAGTCCTAATCTAGTCAATTCATCGTTTCACGGGCCCGCTAGGCCCAAATAGAGGCAAAATGACCAAAATGCTATTGCGGCATTATTCGGTCCAATTCCAGTAGGCGCATCTTCCCGAATACGGTAAGTCCCCTTTTCCAGTCCAATTCCAGTTCGATTCCAATTCCAATCCCTCTCTCGAGAAAGTTAATTCCTTGGGACAGTATCCTGTCTGGCACCTTTTCCGAAGAAAGTTTCTTCGGAGTGGTAAGTCCCTTCAAACCCGTCGGCCAGGATAAGACCTCAAGTCCCCGATATGTAGAACGGTCCACCTTTGGCGCCTACTAGCCCGCCAACGCAGAAATATCCATTTCAAAAAACTCGAGAAAGTTGATTCCTCGAGGCAGTGAGTCCATCTAGCAATTTCTCCAGATCAGGCAGTCTCGAGAATGATTACGAACTGTCAGAGTAGCGAAAATACTCGCAAACATCGCAACCGTCAGAGTAGCGGAAATACTCGTAAACAGGTTGATATAGAAAATTGCCAACAAACTCTTGTATCACGGGACCGCCGTTAGAGTGGCAGAAATACTCAAAACCCAGGTCAACACCAGTGCCTGCTAGCCCCTAAGGCCATTTTTCGGCACGTTTCTTGAGAAAGTACCTAAGTCCTCAGTACGGTAAGTCCACCCTTCCAAGATCGTCCCAGAGACGATCCGGCATGATTAGGTGCCTTCAAGTCAGTTTCGGGCCAATTCCGAGACTTTCCGGTTAAGATGACCATTTTGCCCTTAGGCATCCGAATGCCTCGGGAACCACACCGGCTTTGGGTATCAAACTGGTAGCCTCCCAGGAATGCTCCTTATAGTATTCCTGACCTTTCATTATCTTTCTGGATTATTCTGAGTCAGTTCTGGCGAACTCGGTGCAAAATGACCGTTTTGCCCCTGACGGGCCGGTCGCCTTTTCTAACCACACCGGCTTTGGGTATCAAACCGATAACCTTTGGGAATATTCTAAATAATATTTCCAAATCTCAAGTCTTCTTCCGGGACATTCCAAGTCCATCCCGGCAGCTTTCTGGCCTGATTGACCGTTTTGCCAAGTCTATTACCTCCGGAACATTATTCTAAGGTTTCCTATCCCTTTCTGGCCTTCTGGGTCATTCCCGGTCCCTTCAAATCATTCCCAGACTTTTGGAAGTCACTTCTAGTGAAGCCAAGCTAAAAATTGCATGGTAGTTACTAGTACAGGCGCTCAAATCTTCTGAAAATACGTTGCTTGCTGACCTTAAAACTTTTCTAAGTGGCTGGTGGTGCCAGAAGGTTTTTTGGCCTGCCGTCACTACAACAGGCGCAAGGTCATTCTTCTCTCTATAAATACAGAGCCTCCTCCAACGTGAAAGGAATCTGCAAACTTAGTCTGAAAACCCTACTATTCGATATACAGAGCTTGTAGCCTCCCTAAACCCTAGTTCACTTTAGGTTTTCCAAACCCTAGCCACCATACACCAAACTCTAGCCTCACATATACTCCCATACTCTCATATACACCTATACATTAGCCTCAAAACCCTCCATTGAAGACTTGAAGCACTGCAAACTGAAGCTCTCGAAGATCAATACAAGCTCTTGAAGATCAAGACGAAGACTATAGCGAAGACCGAAGTAAAGCAAGGAAAACAAAATGCACAAAGCAAAGAAAAATAAAAAAACATAAAGTAGGCTTTCTTTTTACATTTACGCACTCCCCCCTTTCTCTTCTCTGTCCGAGCCCACTTGGGTTTTCTTCTATTTTAATCCCCCATCTTCTTCCCCCCTCTTCTTTGCATGTTTGAAACAAGGGACTTCCCGGTCCATGTGTAGGATTAGACTATTGGATGGTCACCATGTTGGGGGCTTTATTTTAGTCTAACTGGAGACCACGTGGGTTCGGCCCCTTGATTATGTGGTTAAGCCCTTAACCTTGTATGTTCACGACCTCAACTTGCATTGTGCATATCATGATCTTGCATTCCACCAAAAATTATTTTAAACTTGTTTTTTTTCAAAACTTGCATTAAAATTATTTTCAAACCTGCATCAAAATCTTCTTTTTCAAAGCTTGTTTTCAAAATCACAATCCTAAGGTGATTCTAGCCTTTCCATGGCTAGAGTTGCTTTAGGAAAGTGTTATATTTAAAGTGACCAATATAATCCATATTTTCAAATCTTTGTTGTTTTCAAAACCACTATCTTAGAGTGGTTCTAATATTCTCATGGTTAGAATTGCTTTAGACAAGTGAGATATTTTTATAGAATTTCCAAAAACTCGCTTTTTAAATCTCTCTCCAAAATCTCTTTTCCAAAATATTTTCTAAAAACTCTGTCCAATCTCCTTTCCAAAAATCTCTTTCTAAAAACTCCCTTCAAAATCTATTTTCCAAAATTGCTTTTTTAAACTCCGTTCTAAAAAGCTCTTTTCAAAAACTCACTTTCTAGAAACTCCCTAAATTTCCTTCCGAAAAACTCCTTCCTAAAAACCCTTTTTTAAAATCCTTTTCTAAAAACTCCTTTTTAGGATCTCCTTCCAAAAACTTTCATTTCCAAAAACTCACTTTCCAAAAATCTTCTTTCTTAGAGCTCAAGTCAAGCCCTAGAGCCAACAATTAGGAAACCCTAATTTTCCTTCCAAAAACATGATTTTCAATCTTGTCTTAAAACCTAAGTTTTCAAAACCTCATTTTTCTACATCAAAGTTATTAGTTTCCGAAACCTATTTTCTACATCAAATCACAAACTTCTAAATCTAGGGTTTCCAAAACTTCACTTTCCAAATCCATGTCAAATCTAATCTTCCCCTTAGGAAACCAAATCTAATCTTCCCTTTAGAAAACCAAATCCAATCTTTCCTTTAGGAAACTAGATCCAATCCTCTGTTTTTGGAACCAAAATCAACTCATCTCTTTTGGAAGTAAAAATCAAACATTTCTTAAATTCAACCCTTTCTTAATTCTAAACTTTTCAAAAACTTAAATCTTTCCTAATCCGGACCTTTTCCTAATTTCAACCCTTCCTAATCTCAATACTTTCCTAAACCTTAAGTTTCCAAAACTTAAAACATTTAAATCTTTCCTTAAACTTAAACTTCCAAATCTTTCCTAATCCCAACCTTTCCTAATTCAATCTCTTTCCAAATTTCAACTTCCCAAATCTAAATCTTCAAATCTTTCTTAAATTCAAACCTTTCCTAATTTTAAGAATTTCTAAAACTCAAATTTCAAATCTTTTCTAAAATTCAAATATTTCTAAATTTCAAATCTTTCCAAATCCAAAACAATCTTAAATCCAAAACTTTCTAAATTCAAAACTCTCTTAAGTTAAAACTTTCTAAATTCAAAACTTTACTATTTTAAAACTTTCTCAATTCATAATCTTTTCTAAGTTTAAGACTTTCCAAAAATGAAACTTTCCTATTTTGAAACCTTTCCTAAATTTCTAAACTTTCCTAAAACAGAACTTTCCTGATTCGAATCCAATCTTTCCAAATACTCAAAGTCCAACATTCGAGTCAAATCTTGTCTTACACCTCAAGTCTTTCTTAAGTCTCATCTTTCGTAAGTCTAGTTTTCCAAAATCAAGCTTTTCCAATCTTTCTTCCCTAAATCTTCCAATCCAAATTCCAACTCCAACTCTTTTCCAAAACAAATCTTCTAGTCTCTATCGGACTCTTGTCCGAACTACGACTAACCTGATTCCTCAAAAATGATACATAGGTAACCCCTATGGGTGCGGTCATAACTTTTTTTAAATCTCAAATTCTATAACCTTTTTCCAATTTCTAATTCCATAATTCTCTTCAAATCTCTTTTCTCAAATCTATTTTCAAAATCAAATCAAATCTATCTTTTCAAATCTCTTTTTAAATTTCAAATCTATCTTTTCAAATCTCTTTTCTAAAATCAAATCGAGTCTTTTCAAATCTATTTCCAAATCTATTTTTAAACTCTCTTATTCTTGCACTTGCGTATCATGCATTATTCTTTTAAAAATTCTTTTCTCAAGTGGATAGGATTGAGCATTTGTTAGTTGAAGACTCTCATAGGTGAATCTAGGGTGAATAGACATGTAGGTACCACAAGGGCGGGGTAGGGTGATGGCTTAGTGCGTCTTCCCTATATGTAACCAACCTCCGGACTTAGATCACTGTTTTCAAACATCAAAATGGAGTTATTTACAAAAAATGGCTTAATATTTTCTAAAGGTTGCTAAATAACCTATTTTCCTAAAAACCCACTCTTGAGGAAGTATTTTTAAAATTGTTTTCAAAAACCCTAAGTGTAGTCTTCGGATTGTGCTTAGTTTTTTCAGGTGACCTAACTCACCTTAATCAAGTTAGGTGGCAA
Organism: Euryodendron excelsum; assembly: GCA_033060915.1. NCBI lineage: Eukaryota > Viridiplantae > Streptophyta > Magnoliopsida > Ericales > Pentaphylacaceae > Euryodendron > Euryodendron excelsum. The sequence goes on from CM065398.1 coordinate 15,504,050, forward strand.
CTCCAAATCTTTTCTAAAAACCCTTTATTCAAATTAATTTTCCATTTAATCCTAGTCCCACTCATTCTTCTAGGAGGATGAGTTCTAACGAGAGAGTACAGTAGTTTTCCAGCTTGTGTGTGTATTCCTCGAGTGCAAAAAATATGAGCGCGACAGCTGGAGACACTGCTAGGGACACTTAAAGGGTTAGGCCATAGTCATGTCTCTTTACTCTTCGCCCATGTAAAGTCTTCGATTAACTTGTCTACTTCTATCCATTTTCAATTTTCAAAATCAAAATTTTAAAGTTATTTAAAAAAAAAAAAACAAGCATTCATATTATCTTGTATTAAGTTTACCATCTACATACTAACTCTTGCATATTTATTTTGTAGGTACACTTTTTGTTTTAATTTTATTAACTGCCATGCATGAACATGATGAATAGGATGAATGGGAGTTGTTGGGCTCTTTCCTCCGCTTTCAAAAATCACACACACATTGCACGTGCACTTGCATTTTGCATACTTGCATTTTTACCCTGATATGACCCTTCTAGTTAGAAAGGGGGAACGGTATATTGGTTGTGGGCAAGATGTTGTGTCAGTTTCTTCGCCTACGGCCTCTTGATGGTTCCTCCGCTCGGATCACCAACCGATTATGGCACCACCTCGGGGAGTGGGTCTAAGTTTGAAGATCCAGGGATCGAGCCTTTTTAGGACGCATTAGTCAACCCTCAACCTCATACTCATATAGACACTCTGCATAGCCGAACGTCTGCCGAATTTAAGACACGCGCACTATTTCCAAAACCATGGAGGAAAGGGCGACTACTTTCATTTTCCTTTGTACTTGTTTATTCCTGTTGTTATAATGATTGTATTCTTACTATTATGATGCTTGCCTAACTGCTCATACATGCATACGTACTTCAACTGTATTCTCTCTCCTTATACTCTATGCTACCATTTTTATGTATTTCATATTCCAGGTCAAGACGAGAGTTCCAAGTAACTCAAGTCACTGCATTCGCATGCATATGATCAACCCATAGAGAGTGACACCTAGTTCACTCTCCCATGTATTAAACCTTCCCAAACCCTGAGGGTTCCCATGTAACCCTAAGGACCCATGACATGCACATCAATTCATTCCATAAGAGGGGCCCCAATCCCTCTATGCTCACGGAGATAGGGTTGCTAATCGGTCAACAAGGTCTCTCAGCCACCCCCTCGACATCGAACCCAAAAAGGCGAATCCGAAGACTCAAGAGTAGTTTAGGATTCCATATGTAAAATAGATAGGTGTAACCCCAAAGGAAAATGTTTCCCCTCCCCCTATTAAATTGTATTTCAATTCTTTTGTATATTAAACCCGAAGTTAAATGTATTTCTTTATTTTCCTTGAGCAAATGGATGGATGAGTACGTGAATGGATGAAGTTCCCCATCTGACAGTAAGGTATCTGTATACAGGGGCAAATCCCCTATCTCTGAGAAGTGAGCCAATTCGCCATGTTTAGCTTCCTTCCTAAAAGAGGGACACCCAAGGACATGCATTGCATAAAGCTCTCTAAAAACCAGAAACTGACTTGCGATTTGTGTTTTTGTCCTTCTTTCTCTTTTCCTTTTTATTTACAAGAAATCACCCTGCACTAAGTCAACATTGCTCCCAAAAAGGGGCAACATCTACCTAGGGATCCCATTATCACCCGGTAAAGAGCATCACTAATGGCTGCTAACCCTGAAGAATCATCTCAAGTTTCTCGAGAAGAGGTCAACGAAATAAGGACCAAGATGGATGAGATGTTCAAACTCATTCAAACTATGGCTATGAAGGATACTGCTGGAGTCCCATCATCATCTATGACTTCATCCAAGGACCCTGAACCCGCTAATCCAAGGATCGTGCTTCAGTCTGACAATGTTGGGAGGAATAAGGAAGATGCCAAAGGGAACAGTGTTGAAGAGGAGGAGACTATATTACTTTCACCTATCGTAAAGAAGGCCCCCCTAGACCTTATCAGTTTGAAGATCCAAGGGCTAGAAGATTCGCTACGAAGTCTCCATCGCCACGACACTTACGGGTTCACTTCCTACGATGAGCTCTGTTTCTTTCCTGACCACCCGAGACCTACTAGGTTCAAAATGCCTGACTTCCAGAAGTACGACGGCACTAGAAACCCCATTACTCATCTTCGTCTCTATGCTGGAGCGCTAAGTGGTCACGACAACGATCCAAAACTCCTCATGCAGCTATTCCAACATAGCCTCACGGGGTCTGCTCTACAATGGTTCACCCGTCTGGACCTAAGGAAGATCACAACTTGGATCGAGCTGGTCAATGCGTTTAAAGCCCAATACCATCACAACATCAACCTCACTTTCGATCGATGGTCCCTGATGACAATGAGTAAAGGTAGGAAACCTTTAAAGGATATACCCTAAGATAGAGGGAGGCCGCTGCACAAGTCAATCCCCTGCTTGAAGAAAAGGAGTACATACAACTATTTGTGCACACTTTTCAAGGTATATACTATAAGAAGCTCTACACAAGTGTAGGGAAAAGCTTCTCCGAGCTCACCATGCAAGGGGAGATGATAGAAAATAGCCTCAAGACAGGGAGGATTATGGACCCCTACGCCAAGACTGGAGAGTATACCGCCAACATAGCCAAGAAGGTGGCTACTACAAGGGGCACAATCAAGAAGGAAAGTGAGGTGTCTGCCATCCTGCCTGGCCAATCCCCTTAATATACTATCCTGCCTGGCCAATTACCCCAATACCGACCGCCATCACAATCACCCCCTGTCCTGCCCTTACCCACTTTAACCATGCCTACTCCAACCCCTAGCTATGGCCCTGCTAGGGCATGATCTAGTTTTAATAGGCTTGCCTGACGCACCCGTGGTTTTGATACCTTAGCTTGCACCCAAACCGAGGCTTACCACAACCTTCTGAAGAACAATATTTTAAAGCCCATACCTGCTCGTCCATTGCCAAGCCCTCTACCCCCAACCTTCAATACCACCCTTACTTGTGAATATCATTCGGGTGGCCAAGGGCATGACACTGAAAGCTGTTTCTCTCTCAAGCACAAAATTCAGAACTTGATAGACAACAAAACTATTGATCTGCAACTGGTGAAGCCCACTCCTACTCCCAATGTGACCACCAATCGTCTGTCGAACCACACCGTCAACATGATACTAGTAGAAATGAAAGGCAAGGGAGAGTTCGATGAGCTCGGGGTCGAAGGTTATGAGGACAATTGGGAGACCGATGAAGAAGATAACTGCGAGGAGGATCTCCCGTTGTGCCCAATTTATTTGGATAATCCTAATGAGGTGCCTGATGCTTCTGACTGGCCAATTGAGGAGCCAATGTTTCCGGAGGTAGAGCATATCAAAAACATAGCTGCTGATGGATGGGTGTTGAGTTTTTACACCCGAAGTATGCCGTGGCAGAGCGTCATTTACTAGAGAATCCTTGGCCTGTAATCGAATGCGGCTACGAAGGCTTGGTCTGGGAGCAAAAGGAGCCAAAGACACCAACAGAGCCATTCGAGTTGGAAGGAGGCGAGTTAGCCATTCTGTTTCCGGAAGAGCCCACCACCAAGGACATCAAAGGGATCAATAAAATTGCCAACTACACCATCACTGCCAACATGCTCGGAGCTCTAGAAAAAGCCTTTGCCTGTCTTGCCTTGGCCACAGACCCAGATCGCGAATGGAGGATCAAGGATGTGGGCATTGTCCCAAGGCCCTACTGAAATGGATTCTCTTCAAAAGCGTACAAAAGAGGGGTGTTTTCACCCACTTTCTTTCTATCCCTTTTATTTCACATCTTTAAATTAATGTTTACATTTCCATATTGCTTAAAAACTCTATGCTTTTCATAAAAATGATAATAATAATCAAATGATAGTCTCTTTATTTGTTGTTGTTATCTTAATTTCTCTTGGGAATGGTAGCTACTTTCTACGCAAGGGGCATGGTTTACCTTAGGGTTCAGTTTGACTTGAAGGGATGATAACATGAGTTAACCACTCCCCCAACGATCAGCTTTCTGAAGAAAGAGAGTGTAAGGATGAGTGAGGATACTACCCAAAGGCAACACTTGCAAGACATCGAAGCTAAGCGATGTGCAGCTAGTTTATCAAAATGAAAAGGAGCCATCTTTCACTTCCCCACATATAAAAAATAAAAATTGCTTATATTCCCTTTGCTTAACCCTTAGTGCCTAGCAGAAAGTAGAAATTTTCTTTGTCAACCCTGATCCAAGACCTTCCTCCCACATTGGGGGCAGACAATAATCAAGAACTCTAAGAATGGTAACCATCATCTATCATGTTAGGGCAGTACAGGAGGCTTTATGGATCAAGCAATCCAGGTCAAAGTGAAGAGAGGCCCTCATTTTCCTTTCTCATATAGTCAAAAGCAACCCCTTGCCGAACCCGTTGAGCCATCTATCTTATTTCTAGAAAACCCCAACATAGGGATCACCGTCCACATTGGGTTAGATTGAACTGCTAAAGAGAGGGTCTAAGAAAGAAAGGGTAATAGAACTATTTGTTATGAAAAAACAAAAGAAAAAAAAAAAGAAAAAGAAAAAGTAGAAGGAAAGAGTTGTCAAGGGGCAGGAGGCCGAGAAAAAAAAAATCATATCTAAGAAAGGGCCTGAAGAAAACCATGATTATGATGTAGAAAGGCCAAAAGAGAAGGGAATCACGTGTATCTCAAAAAGCATAAAGCAGGATCGAAAGAGAAGAGTCATTTTTGCCCCTGAGAAATGTATAGTAAGAACAAGGAGGGAATCTAAAGGTGATCCTAGGTTACAAAGAAGCCTAGTAGAAATAATAGGTTTGAGCCTTTACCCTTTTCTTACAAGAACCCGAAACCTTGGCCTACATTACAACCTTACTAAAGTCCCCTCTGATTGAAAATGGATTGCTTGATTGAGTGAGCTAGACACGTTGTCAAAGTTGAGAAGAGATGTTAACTTTACTGGAAGGAAAATAGTCAAGGATGGTATGGATCTAAACCCTACTGAAAACAACATCAAATTTGAGCCTGCACATCCCGTTGTTTCTAAAACCCCATAACCTAGCCCACATTATGGTCCTAAACAAAGTCTCCTCGGATTGACAGGACTGGCTGCTTATCGCTCTGCTAAAAGTCAAGTAGGTTGTTGCTAAAACCCCGAGAGTCGAGAGTTTCAGCCCAATAACCCCATACATCAACCTTGAAACAAAGAATCGGAGGCGATTGAAAGGTTGAGAAAGTTACGAAGTGCTATCATCCAGTCAAGGCAAGATTGAGCCAGAGGAGACGCCAAACTCCCGAAAAGGAAGGAGTTACCATTCCAAGGATACTGAGTTTGACAGCACCCCTTGTCATTTCATCAGCTAGCATATCCATTTCAAAAATATATATATATAGGCATGAGTAAATAAAACAAAACAAAAAAAAAAAAAAAGGAAAAAAAAAAAAAAATACCAATGTGGTTTAATATCAATTCATCAAACTAAATATGCATCATCATCATCATCCATCACACGCATTTGATCATATACTTAGCTACAATAAACATTCATCTTTATACAAGATTTATAAAATAAAAATGTCTAACATCAATACATCTCAGGAATAGGGGCAAAGGAAGATCAGAGTCTCCACAAGGGGCATCTGTCAAAGGTCAAAGTCAATGTCGTCTGGATCGAAATCCCCAAAACCTAGATTTGGAGGAGGTGGATAGCTACTCGAAATGCCAGTGTCCTGCGAAGAAGACGCAAACCAGAATCAGCAAGATAAAGGAATAGCTAGTCAACAACAGAGTGAACAGAAGAAGTAGAGAAAGAACAACATACCCCGCCACCGCCCATCTGGGATAGCCGAGCCGTCAAGGAAGCTACTTTCGCTTGGTACTAATCCCGCTCCATCTGGTACTGATCCCTCTGGTCTCTCACAGCAGCAAACTCAGCCTAGGGTACGTATCCTCTAGCTCGGCACCACAAGTCAACCACCTCCTGGCCAACAACATACCCGTCGACTACTACCTCAAACCGAGTGAAGGCACCGATAGAATGAGCCCCAAAATGCGTAGCATAATCTGTATCTGGAGGAAGTAAGAACCCGGCACCTGGCTGGCGCTCCTGATAGGGAATAGGGACTCCCTTCACCAAAGCTCCGAACATGTACTCCGACGAATCTCCTGCAGACCTGAACTCCTCATGAAACTGGCACTAATGTCGCTCCCCAAGATAGGACTCCCAAGAATCGTCGCTGAGAAAGGAGGCCCTCAATAGGGACAACAGGACCAAGTACCGAACTGTCTCATAATAAATTGATCTAATAAAGGGCCGCCAGGTACGTCCCTCGCCTCAATAAGCTCCAAGTTAGCCCGGAGCGTCACAAAATCAATAATCTCTGATTTTTGGGCTACCCGATCACGAGCCCACCTCAAAGCACGAGGATAAAGACCCTCCTCAATAACCGCAGGACGACGAACAGGCAGGTACTCGTAGCTCCACCAGACAAGAAAGGGCCAGAAACTAGTTATGCTGCCCCAATGGGAAGAAGTCCGGACTCGCATTGATCGAAGGAAGCAGCCAAAGGAGAAACACCCCTAATCCAGCTCAGATAAAGCCCCAAGATCAGTTACTATGCTCACTAACCGAAAAGGCACAAGCGACTTGTTGTTGTTGCAGAAGCAGCTAAAGATGATATACAGAACAAGTCGCCGCCTCATGATGTCGCGTTGAGCAGGGGATGGCTCAGCAGCAAAGGTACGGTCATCCCGACTGAGCCAGAAAACTAGGAAAGCAGAACGCTCAGGAAGGGGCAAGTCCAGCAGAATGCATGCCTCGTCTCTGCTAATTGACTGCAAAGTGATCCGTCGATCAACGAAGGAAAGCCCCGTGATGATTGCCCAATCCAAGGGGGTGGGACCCAACTCAAAGCCAACAAAATGGAAAGTCCCCGTCTCTCTAAACCACCGCTCAATCAGTGCCAGCACGAGATGTCTGTTCAGGCGGTTAGCCTGTAATCTCATGAAAGCTCCAAACCCGATCTCAGCCAAGAAAGCATGATATGAGGGGGCAGCCCGCTGCATGATCACAAAGACCTGATGAATAGCCCCTCTAAAAGCTGTGTGTACCCGCGAAGGGGGAAAATGTTGTATAGAATATACATTGGGGTGATAAGCAAGATCCCTGAGCGATGGGATGTCCGGTATCTCCAAGTCGCCTAAATCGGCATCTGTTTGTCTATGTCTGGAGGAGGCTCTCCCGTAGCCAGTCACCTAGTCGCCCAGACCTGGTACCTCCTCCTCTGTGCCGATCTCCTTATCAAAGGCCTGCTCAACCGAAGGAAAGGGGTCGACAAGTGGCCTAGTCCCCCGACCACTTTGACTAGACGATGCTTGTCCAGTAGATCGTCGGCTACCTCTAGATCGACTAGAACCACTGGCAGAATTTGTCCGGGCCACTTTCCCGGAGCGACGTCTCTTCTCGGAACCATCATCACCCGCATCCGCCATCCTAAGAAGGTAAGCCAAGGTAAGAGGTGTTAATATACGGTATATGCAGATAAAAATAATGATAAAACAAATAAATAATTGCAACAAACAAAAAATAATAAAATAACAAAAAAAAAATTTCAAATTCCAAGTCAAAATGAATTTCCTACACATTTTGATTTTAAATCCCACTCTAAGTCAAAATAAATTTCCTACACATTTTGATTTTAAATCCCACTCTAAGTCAAAATGAATTTCCTACACATTTTGATTTTTAATCCCATTTCTAATTCAAAATGAATTTCCTACACATTTTGATTTTAAAATTTCCCGTTCCGAGTCAAAATGAATTTTCTATACATTTTGTCCAAAATTTCAATGTTTTTCCAATCCCAATCCATTCCTATTTTTCCTATTCTAATTGAGATTTTTCTAAAACCTTCTTCCTCCAAGAAGGTTTTCTTCAAACTCAATCCTTAAGTTTTCAACCTTCCAAAATTCTCATCAAAATCCGTTTTCAAGTCTTCCAAAATCCGTCCTTTTTCAAATCTCCATTTTAAAAAAGTCTTCATAAAATTTTCTTCCAATAGTTTTCAAGGCCCTCGAGTTTTTCAAGGTCTTCTCCACCAAAAAGATCTGATCCTCAATGGTTTTATGTCTTTTTCCTTCAAAAAGATTTTATTCCAAAATTTTTCCAATCTTTTTTCTAAATTTCTAAAATTTCAGCAAAGTCTCATTTAAAATTACCCCTACAACACCCACAACATCAACACAAAGCACAAACCGCACACTTCACAACGTTATGATCACATAACATCAACACCTGCGCACTTCACATGTTTTATTTTTCAATAAATCGATGGTTCTAAAAAATGTCTTAAAACTTCTCAAAATCATTTCAAATGTTTTCTAAAAGGTTCCCAAATTTTTCTAAACTTTAAATTCTAAAAATTTCATCAATTTCCTAAATTTTCTTAATTTTCTAAGTATTTTTCTATTTTTCAAAAAATAAAAAATTCACCGAGTTTTCAAAAAATCACGAAACTTCACACGGTTGTTATACACATTTTTCTAAGGCACATAGTATAAAAATCTAACCGAAAAACCCAATGCCCAAGCTTGTAGGAACAAACCCCCAATTTCTACAGAAAACCTCCTTCACATAATCACGTAAAGTCACTCAAATTCAATCAAAGAAGCACCAAAATGCAAAAATAACTTCATCACAGTGTTCAAAACATATCAAAACATTAATTTTCAGTATTCATACAACTCAAACAGAATTCTACACATCGAAATCAACAGAAAATTGAAAACTCACCTTTTGGAGTTCTCCGATGAAATCTTCTCTTCCGGCGACGGCGTCTACTTTCGGCAACCCCCGTGGTCCCTAAGAGATGCTCCTTCAATGTCCAAGTCGGTTTCCTCGCAATGCCTATCGATTTTGCGAAAATCTTTCAAAATCCCGCAAGTGTTCGAACCATAAATGTTTCTGGTTTTGTTCCCAAGCCTGGCGCCACTACTAGTGGCGCCAAGCCATTTCTTCCAAAGGCGCCACTGCTAGTGGTGCCAATTCCAAATTCCAAGCAGTTTTGCCCTTTTCCCGCCAAAACACGATTTCGAAGGCCTTTTGGGCCTAATATCTGTTTCCACGCTCCCGTCTTCTAAACTTGTCAAAGTCCGCCCCTCCGACCGCCTCATGGTCAACATGGGACCCTTACTCTATCGTTTTCTGTCTTTGTCAAGCAAAGACAGAAAAAGAGTGACAGTTGTAAGCACCCCATTTTTGCCCGCTCGGCAGTCTCTAGTTCGTCCAGACTTGAGTTTAAGTCAATGTGGACATATTCTAATATTCCAGTCCTAATCTAGTTAATCCATCACTTCACGGGCCCGCCAGGCCCAAATAGAGGCAAAATGACCAAAATGCCCTTGCGGCATTGTTCGGTCAAATTCCAGCAGGTGCGTCGTCCCGAAGATGGTAAGTCCCCTTTTCCAGTCCAATTCCAGTCCGATTCCAATTCCAATCCCTCTCTTGAGAAAGTTGATTCCTCAAGAAGGTATCCTGTCTGGCACGTTTTCTGAAGAATGTTTCTTTGGAGTGGTAAGTCCCTTCAAACCCGTCGACGGGGACAAGACCCCAAGTCCTTGAGATGGTAGAACGGTCCACCTTTGGTGCCTGCTAGCCCGCCAATGCAGAAATATTCGTTTCAGCAAACTCAAGAAAGTTGATTCCTTGAGGCAATGAGACCATCTAGTAGCTTTCCGAGATCAAGCAGTCTTAGGAATGATCGCGAACTATCAGAGTAGTAGAAATACTTGCAAATATCGCAACCGTCAAAGTAGCAGAAATACTCATAAACAGGTCGATATAGGGAATTGCCAATAAACTCCTGTATCACGAGGCCACCGTCAAAGTGGCGAAAATACTTAAAACCCAGGTCAACACGAGTGCCTGCTAGCCCACTCTGGTGAAAAATGACTAAATTACCCCTAGGGCCATTTTCTAGCATGTTTCTTGAGAAAGTACCTAAGTCCTCAGAACGGTAAGTTCACCATTCCAAGATCATCCCAGAGATGATCCCGCATGATTAGGTGCCTTCCAGTCAATTTCGGGCCAATTCCGAGACTTTTCGGTTAAGATGACCATTTTGCCCTTTAGCATCCAAATGCCCCGGGAACCACGCTGGCTCTGGGTATCAAACCAGTAGCGTCTCAGGAATGCTCCTTATAGTATTCCCGACCTTTCATTATCTTTCCAAATCATTCTGAGTTAGTTTCGACGAACTCGGTGCAAAATGACCGTTTTGCCCCTGACAGACCAGTCTCCTTTTCTAACCACACCGGCTCTGGGTATCAAACCGGTAACCTTTGGGAATGTTCTAAATAATGTTTTCAAATCTCGAGTCTTCTTTCGGGACATTCCAAGTCCATCCCGGTAGCTTTTCGTCCCGATTGACCGTCTTACCCTTAATGGCCCGGTCAACCCTTCCAACAAACCCTGATATCATTTTCCAAGTTTATTACCTCCGGAACATTATTCTAAGGTTTCCTGTCCCTTTCCAGCCTTCCGGGTCATTCCCGGTCCCTTCGAATCATTCCTGGACTTTCCAGAGTCACTCCTAGTGAAGCCAGGCTAAAAATTGCATGGTAGTTACTAGTACAGGCGCCCAAATCTTCTGAAGATACATTGCTTGTTGACCTTAAAACTTTCCTAAGTGGCTGGTGGTGCCAAGCCAAAATTTGGCCTGGCGCCACTCCTAGTGGCGCCAGAGGTTTTTTTGGCCTAGCGCCACTACAACAGGCGCCAGGTCATTCTTCTCTCTATAAATACAGAACCTCCTTCAGCGTGAAAGGAATCTGCAAACTCAGTCTGAAAACCCTACTATTCGATATACAGAGCTCATAGCCTCCCTAAACCCTAGTTCACTTTAGGTTTTCCAAACCCTAGCCACTATACACCAAACCCTAGCCTCTCATATACTTCCATACACTCATATACACCTATACACTAGCCTCAAAACCCTCCATTGAAGACTTTAAGTACTGCAAACTAAAGCTCTCGAAGATTAAGACGAAGACTGAAGCGAAGACCGAAGCAAAGCAAGGAAAACAAAGCGCGTAAAGCAAAGCAAAATAAAAAAGACACAAGGTAGGCTTTTTTTTTACGTTTACGCACTGCCCCCTCTCTTTTCTCCCTTCGAACCCACTTGGGTTTTCTTCTATTTTAATCCCCCATCTTCTTCCCCCCCTTTATTTGCATGTTTGAAACAATGGACTTCTCGGTCCATGTGTAGGATTAGGCTATTGGATGGTCACCGTGTTGGGGGCTTTCTTTTAGTCTGACTGGAGACCACATGGGTACGGCCCCCTTGATTATGTGATGAAACCCTTAACCTTGTATGTTCACGACCCCAACTTGCATTGTGCATGTCGTGATCTTGCATTCCTCCAAAATTTGTTTTAAACTTGTTTTTTTTTCAAAACTTACATTAAAATTGGTTTCAAACTTGCATCAAAATCTTTTTTTTTCAAAGCTTGTTTTCGAAATTACAATCCTAAGGTGATTCTATCCGTTCCATGGCTAAGGTTGCTTTAGGAAAGTATTATATTTAAAGTGACCAATATGGTCCATATTTTTAAATCTTTGTTGTTTTCAAAACTACTATCTTAGAGTGGTTCTAATCTTCTCATGGTTAGAATCACTTTAGGCAAGTGAGATATTTTTTATGGACTTTTCAAAAACTCTCTTTTTAAATCCCTCTTCAAAATCTCTTTTTACATCTACTTTCTAAAATATCTTTTCCAACATACTTTCTAAAAACTCTCTCTAATCTCCTTTCCAAAAATCTCTTTCTAAAAACTCCCTTCAAAATCTATTTTCCAAAATTACTTTTTTAAACTCCTTTCCAAAAAGCTCTTTTCAAAAACTCACTTTCTAGAAACTCCCTAAATTTCCTTCCGAAAAACTCCTTCCTAAAAACCCTTTTTTAAAATCCCTTTCTAAAAACTCCTTTTTAGGATCTCCTTCCAAAAACTTTCGTTTTCAAAAACTCACTTTCCAAAAATCTTCTTCCTTAGAGCCCAAGTCAAGCCTTAGAGCTAACAATTAGGAAACCATAATTTTCCTTCAAAAAACATGATTTTCAATCTTGCCTTAAAACCTAGGTTTTCAAAACCTCCTTTTTCTACATCAAAGTTATTAGTTTCCAAAACCTATTTTCTACGTCAAATCATAGACTTCTAAATCTAGGGTTTTCAAAACTTTACTTTCTAAATCCATGTCAAATCTAATCTTCCCTTTAAGAAGTCAAATCTAATCTTCCCTTTAGGAAACCAAATCTAATCTTTCCTTTAGGAAACTAGATTCATTCCTCTGTTTCTAGAACCAAAATCAACTCATCTTTTTTGGAAATAAACATCAAACATTTATTAAATTCAACCCTTTCTTAATTCTAAACTTTCCAAAAACTTAAATCTTTCCTAATCCGGACCTTTTCCTAATTTCAACCCTTCCTAATCTCAATACTTTCCTAAAGCTTAAGTTTCCAAAACTTAAAACATTTAAATCTTTCCTTAAACTTAAACTTCCAAATCTTTCCTAATCCCAACCTTTCCTAATTCCATCTCTTTCCAAATTTTAACTTCCCAAATCTAAATCTTCAAATCTTTCTTAAATTCAAACCTTTCCTAATTTTAAGAATTTCTAAAACTCAAATTTCAAATCTTTTCTAAAATTCAAATTTTTCTAAATTTCAAATCTTTCCAAATCCAAAACAATCTTAAATCCAAAACTTTCTAAATTCAAAACTCTCTTAAGTTAAAACTTTCTAAATTCAAAACTTTACTATTTCAAAACTTTCTCAATTCATAATCTTTCCTAAGTTTAAAACTTTTCAAAAATGAAACTTTCCTATTTTGAAACCTTTCCTAAATTGAAACTTTCCTAAGTTGAAGCTTTCCTAAATTTCTAAACTTTCCTAAAACAGAACTTTCCTAATTCGAATCCAATCTTTCCAAATATTCCAAGTCTAACATTTGAGTCAAATTTTGTCTTAAACCTCAAGTCTTTCCTAAGACTTATCTTTCCTAAGTCTAGTTTTCCAAAATCAATCTTTTCCAATCTTTCTTTCCTAAATCTTTCAATCCAAATTCCAACTCCAACTCTTTTCCAAAACAAATCTTCTATTCTCTATCGGACTCTTGTCCAAACTACGACTAACCTAATTCTTCAAAAATAATACGTAGGCAACCCTCATGAGTGCAATCATAACTTTTTTTAAATCTCAAATTCCACAACCTTTTTCCAATTTCCAATTCCATAATTCTCTTCAAATCTCTTTTCTCAAATCTATTTTCAAAATCAAATCAAATCTATATTTTCTAATCTCTTTTTAAATTTCAAATCTATTTTTTCAAATCTCTTTTCTAAAATCAAATCGAGTCTTTTCAAATCTATTTCAAAATCTATTTTTAAACTCTCTTATTCTTGCACTTGCATATCATGCATCATTCTTTTAAAAATTCTTTTCTTACGTGGATAGGATTGGATATTTGTTAGTTGAAGACTCTCATAGGTAAATCTAGGGTCAATAGACATGTAGGTACCACAAGGGTGGGGTAGGGTGATGACTTAGTGCAGCTTCCCTACATGTAACCAACCTCCAGACTTAGATCACTGTTTTCAAAGATCAAAATGGAGTTATTTTCAAAAAATGGCTTAATATTTTCTAAAGGTTGCTAAATAACCTATTTTCCTAAAAACCCTCTCTTGAGGATGTATTTTCAAAATTGGTTTCAAAAACCCTAAGTGTAGTTTTCGGATTGTGCTTAGTTTTTTTAGGTGACCTAACTCACCTTAATCAAGTTAGGTGGCGACTCCAAATCTTTTCTAAAAGCCCTTTATTCAAATTAATTTTCCATTCAAACCTAGTCGCACTCATTCTTCTAGGAGGATGAGTTCTAACGAGAGCGTACAGTGTTTTTCTTGCTTGTGTGTGTATTCCTCGAGTACAAAAAATCTGGGCGCGACAGTAAGGAATGTAATTAATAGAACATTTAATAGAACAAAAATGAGCATGTAGCTTAAAGAATGCATAATTTCCTACTCTGATGATATTTCCGGATCAAGTTGTCCTTGATTCACGTATTATTTCCTGGACAAAGAGTCAGTAGTTAGCCTACTGCTTGGTTATCAATATTTACCACAATTGCCCTTTTTCTCAATGTCCAAGAGTTGCAAATCTTACAATCAATTTAGCAAAGTTAAATAATGAAAATAATCGTAATATAGTGGTTAGCTTGGCGGTGTTAGTCTTTGGAATTCTTCTCATTTCTCGTCAAGGACGAAATTACCTACTGTTGAAACCCAAGAGGATTACTTGAAATTTATACCGGGAGGTTCAGTGACCCCTACTCTCCTATTTATGGGTTCCTCATATTTTTAGAGGTGTCTCGGTAAAATTTTAGATTATTCCCTTTATTATTGTATGTTCTATGATTTTTCATATTAAAACACTATTTTTCATTCACAAAAAATCATAGGAATATCAAAAATTTTCAAAAAAATTAACCGCAGGGGGGGGGGGGGGGGGGGCGAGCTGTTTGGACGTTAGGAAGGCACCATAAAAATTTTAGAAAGGCGCCATCGATCCGTGGTTCTCCTAGCCATGTATGTATATCCCAGAGATAGATAAGGACCTGGGCTACACACTCATGGCCAGAGCTCAACCAACGGTGGCCTGAGGTGGTTGTTTTTGGCCTGTAATTGAGTTTTTGACCTCCTTCCTGTGGTTTTCTAGAGAAATGTTATTCATGACTTTTGTTCCTGATGTCGAGATGAAGAGGACCCAACAGACCGTGTCAGCAATGGTTGCTGGTGGCAAGAGTTTTGTGGTTTCTTGTTTTTCTGATGAAGCTCACCTTCTAGGGCCATTCCGGCTCATGCAAAGAGATATGAGGCCTCTCTAGGACTCCTTGGAGGTCTAGGAGGAGTCTCACATCTCTATGACAAGCCTCAGGCCTTAGTTCGAACGGTTTGCCTAACCTAGCTGTGAAACCTCTATTCTTCTCTCTCTGGGTTCTTTGGCACCACGCCGGGCATGGGGTTAGGATTCTAGTGGGTTTGGGAAGGTGATACGATAGGGAAGAAGTTCTTTACCTGCTTGACTAGTCTCCCCTCTCTCTCTCTCTCTCTCTCTATCCCTGTCTTCCTCTTCCCTAACTTCTCCCTCTCTCTATAACTCTCTATTGTTTCTCTTGAAATCTCCTTCTCTGCTTCAAATATCAGTGAGCAACCCTGAGGGAGTGGGGTTTTAGATATATATATATATATAGAGTGCATAAAATGATGGGTTGGTCAGTTGCCTGGGGAGCACTCCTTCCCAGCATAGTTTCTCTCTCTCTCTCTTTCTCCATCTCTCTCTCTCTCTCTATATCTCTCTCTCTCTCTCTATATCTCCATCTCTCTCTCTCTCTCTCTCTCCCTCTCTCTCTCTCTCTCTCTCTCTCTCTCTCTCTCTCTCTCTCTCTCTCTCTCTCTCTCTCTATAACCCACCACTAGGTGGCTTATGTGGGCATTATATATCTAGCATGTGCGTTGCACCATGGTGTTGTGCTTTTTTTTGGGGGGGGGGGGGGGGGAGGAATTCTTTCCCTCGGGTTCTCTATCTCTTTCTATATCTCTCTCTATATATATAACCAGCCACTAGTTGGCTTTGCTTGGGTCATATGGTGTCTAACGATTAGGGTGCAAAGTTTGTTATAGTGGGTGTGTGTTATTTATTTATGTATTAATATTACACCAAAGATCATATATGATATAATAACGGCACTAACAATTTATTAAGGCCATGACTTGGCCTTGCATACAGCGAAGTGATGCATTCTATATGTATACATGTATACATTATATTACAAGGTATATACCCGGTTATTAAACCAAGTGGTTCTTTAATCCACAAGCAAAAATTGGGCCATGCACTCCAATTTTGTGTTTTTTGTAAAAATACATGTAACTTAATTTAATGGCCTAGAAAAATAAGATTTTGCATGTGATGTTCAATTGTTTAAATATACCATATCCAGGGCCTTCACTAACATATGAAATCCTAAATTGGTGGTGGAAAAGTCAGCTTACAGTCTTGATGTTCCCCGACACTACTATGTGCGAGTAAGGTGTCGTACCGGAGTTTCACTATTTAACTACGGGTTAGAAATTTTCCAGCCTAATTTTCAAGTGATGGACGTTCCAATCCTATTAGGGATATAATGCAATCAATTAGAAATCACGGGTATTACAATTTCCAAAATGCTTTCTAAAAACTCGCAACCCTAAGGGTGGTACTAACCCTCTAATGGTTGGGGCCTTTAAAGGAAAGTGAAACATTAAATGTAACCTTCATGGTTCATACTAGGGTTTCAAGCCCTAAGTGTTTTCAAAAACTTCTTTCAAAAACGATTTTCAAAAATCACACTCTTAAAATAATCTTAATCATTCAATGATTATGGTTTCCTAAAGAAAGTGAGATATCAAGTAAGGTTCCATAAGCCTAAAGTTTTCAAAACCCTAAAGGAAGTGTCTACCCCTTTTTTAAAATTATTTTTCAAAAAATCATAACCCTAAAGGAGTCTAGTTGATTAATAACTAGTCTCTTAAGGGTGATGAAATATTTCAAAATACCTTTCATAAGGTATACAAAAATGGTTTTCAAAAGCTTTTTCCAAAGACAAGTTCACAAGAACTTTTATCTCACCCCCATCAAAATTCTAATTTCAAAAACCTATCAAGTTGTCCAAAAAAACATTCCAAAGCTTTCTTAAGTTGATTTCAAAAATGTCCAAACTCCCTTGAGTTGTTTTCAAAACACTTTCTAAAACTCTCTTGAGTTGTTTTAAAAACATCCTAAAAATCTCAAGTTGTACTTCAAAAAGACTTTCCAAACCCCCTTGAGTTATTTCAAAACATTCCCAAACTCTCTCAAGTTGTTTTCTAAATCACTTCAAAACTCCTTTGAGTTGTTTTAAAAAGTTTTTCAAATTCCCTTGAGTTGCTTAAAAAACTTTCCAAGTTGTTTTTCAAGAACATTTCAAAACTTTCCAAAGTCCATGCCCAAGTAAAAACTCTTTTGAGTTTAAGTTTCAAAACTTTCCCAGATTCCCATGAGTTCATTTTCAATTGTGCTATTGCACGAACTACGAATGACCTAATTCTCGCCAAATAAGATATGTAGAGAACCTTCATAGGTACTGTCATAACCCTTATTTCAAGTCAAATGTTTATTTTTGAAACATTTTTTTAATTAAAAAAACACTCTTCAAAATCAAGTTTTAAAAAATTCTAACTCTTTTAAAAATCTCCCACGCATCATGTATCATTCAACCAAAAAGTGATAACCAAACCCCATTTTTAAAATTTCAATAAATGGATATAAAGTGGATAATTAGTAACCGGTGATTCAAGTAAGTGAAATAAGGGTGATTAGAGACGTAGGTACCAAAAGGACGGGGTAGGGTAATGATCTTATGATATCTTCTCTACATGTAATTAATCCCTGAACCATAGAATTCTATTTCAAAGACCAAAAGTGGAGTCACATTTCAAAAAGGGATTTAAAACTTTCGAAAGGTTGCTAAAAATCCTCTTTTCCAAAAACTTTCTTAAGAAGAAATTTTCAAAACATTTTTGAAAAACCTACGTTTAGTATCCGAATTACATTTAGATTTTAGGTGACCTAGCACATCTTTAATTATGTTAGGTGGCTACTCCAAACTTTATTAAAAAAGCCCTTAATCAAATCAAGTTTTCAATATCAAACTCTCATCCCACTTGTCTATTTAGAAGTAAAGGTTCTAACAGAGAAAGTACCACGTTTTTTCTCGAGCCCGAGAGGGCTTGATTAAAAAATCGGGGAGTGACAGTTGGTGACTCCATTGGACAAGTGCCAATTAGCATAGTTTGGTCCCCATTTTTAAAGGGCTTTAAACTATGCTAATCCAAATGAGATACTTAGAATAAAGACTTTGAAAACCTCTCTTGAATAGGGTTGTTTTGGAAAACCACTTTAGCAAAGTGAAAATCACTCAAATGAGCAAGGTTCTTATGGTTGATTTTGTGGAGACCACTTAAGAGAGAACCTCGTTGGGACCATTCCAACCTCAAAACTCAAGACAGTAAAACATTGAAAACTTATTCTAATGGTAGTTATTTTAAGAACTTTGAAAATCATGAAAACCTTTTTTAGAGAGGGTAGTTTTGAAAATCATTTTTTTATAAACTTAAGAGAGTAAAAGCTTAGAAGCCCCTTTTGAGGGCGGTTTTGAAAACCATTTTTGTACAAAATTCAAAAGAGCTACATGAATGCAAGGAAGAGATTAGGGTTTTGGAAAACATCCTAAGGGTTGGAAATATAGGGTTCTTGGCTTAAATTTCAAGAAACTCCAATTTGGAGGCACTTTTTGAAAACCATTTTGGCATGAACTTTAAAGAGCTTTGAAGACAAAACCAATGGTGGCTTGAAAAAGGTTTGAAACATACAAATGAAGCCATAGCAACCATAACGTGAGCATTATAACATTTAGATGCCAAAGGTCATGAATATGCAAGGGTTAGGCCATACCACATTGCAATGGGCTCTAGGGGCCATACTATGCTCAAGTAGGCTTGTGACAAGTCCTTCAACTGGTGGTTCTCACAAGCTTTCCTCTAAGCATGACCTATGAGCCCATTTGTTTCAAGCACACAAGAAGAAGGGGTTGAAGATAGGGATTAAAATAGAAGAAAAGCTCAAACGAGCTTGGAGGGAGAAGAGATGGAGTGGAAAGAGCATAAATCTAAATAGGAGTTTACCTTGGTCTTCAATCCACCATGGCTTGGTTGATCAATGCATGGCTTGGTCTTTAAGGCTTATTGAACTCTTGATTAATTAGTTTTGGAGACTTGTATTGAATTTCGGAGGTTTTATATTGATTTTGGCAGAGTTTCCTCACTGTTTTCGCCTTTGAATTGTGCTGGGGGTGGCCTGACATTTATAGGCAAAAAAGGCTCCAGATTATATGCGCATGGCTAAAGATAATCCATGCGCATGTTGGATATGGCATAGCTAGACTATCCCGGCTTGGGCAACAAGGCAAGTTTTGGATGATTTGATCATCTTTTATACACATGTAACACACGCTCAGCGATCAAAAACTTTTATGGTGACTTTGCCTTAGAATTCGTGCCATTCGAGAAGGATCCAAGGAAATTAGCCGCATTCACTGTGTTGCCCTATAGATTTTCTTGAACTTGGTGCTGTTGGGGTGCCTTGGATGTTTTCACAAGACTGAGAAACCTTTTCAGGAAGCAAGGGTAAAAGTAAGCTTCTGAAAGTGCCTGTGAAACACTCCCTAGGTTTCCCAAAGTAGTAGTTTTCGAACCACGTGATTGTTGTTCTCAGGAAGCGATCTCTCGATCAAATCATTCCAATGGAAAGTGGTCTAGAAACACTCTGGAGAATTTCTTGATGTACGTATTTTAATTCCACTATAAAAGTTTAATCGTAGACTTTTAATTTATACTGTGTTAGTCTTAGAATAATGTATATTGCTTTATTTTAGTTAGTTTTGGTTATAATTGTATTTGGTTCAACTTTATAGGTTTTGGAAGCTCAAGGGATGAAATGAAAGCAACAATAATCAAGTTGAAGCTTGAGTGGTTAAGCTGGAGATTAAAGGCGATACTATCTTGGTAGATGGGCCATAACTTTCTCACTCCGACGTCCGATTGAGTTGGATTTCGGGTCATTTGGAAGAGGACTTCAAGACCCACAACTTCGCCTCTTATGTGCATCAGTTGAAAAGGCTATTAAAGGTGTCAAAACCAAGTGAAAGTGAAGAGGAGAAGACCCTCTGACCATCCAAATGGCTAGGCAACCGTCCTAACGGTTAGAGGATGTGAAGCTGGTGGATTATGATAGTGTCTGACTATCCCAGCGGCATCATAGCCGTCCCAACATTTAGAGGGTGCAAAGTTTGAAAAATGTTCTATCGTCCTAATGGCATCAAAGCCATCCTAACAATTAACAGCTTGTGGATTTGTGACATTAGCTTGTTGTCCGGACTGTGAGTTATACCGTCCCAATGGCTTAAAGTTGATAAATAAGACATTAGCCTACCATCCAAATTGCCTGGAGATTGATCAAGGAGAATTTACCTTACTGTCCAGATGGTGATTCAGACCATTCTGATGACCTGGGCTTATAGAAGTCGAATTTTGTTAAGACTCTTAGTCCTGTTTAAATAGGATTACAACTCTCCTTAAAAGGGGATCGTTTTTCTTCATTGTTAGAGAGCTCTTTAGGTTTTTTTTTTTTTTTTTTTTAGAGAAATATATAGTTTTACATATTGCTTCAATATCTTGTAATCAAACACAATATTTTTCAATCAAAATCAAGATTTGTTCATGTCTTTGCATAGCTAATCATCTCTTGGCATGAGAATGTGAAGATTGACGGGTTTTGTGTGATTGTTCAAGGTAATCCATGAATTACAACGTTTTTCTCTTTTATTCTCGAATCTTCATGTGTTCTTGAGATTTCTCTTCCAAAATCAAGTCTTTTTTATCATATTTTTGAGTCGGTATACACAAGTTAAGTCTCAGGATATAGATTGCTTAAATCCCTGATCAGAACGCTTTCAAAACCAATCATTTTACGAATTCTCAAGTATTCATCAAGTTTCCAACCAGACTTTATTGCCAAATCATTTGATTCATCAACACTCTCATAGTTGATGAATTGAGTAAAAAATATCGTGATCAATTACACATAAACCTGACAATTGAAACATTCCTCGCCAAGATTTTTTCTCTTTTTTTTTACATTTAAAATCAGTTTGAATCTATTCTCAAATAACAATCAAGCCAATTTCTACTTTTCTTATTCTTTTGGTGAGATTTCCTAAACTCTTGAGTTTCAGGGCGAATTCTATAAGCTTTTTCAATAATTCTCTGTGGTTCAACCCCAATCTTACCTGGTATCTACTAACTTGCACATCCTACACTCGGGATACAATCTTGAGCACTTTTTGAAGCTTGTCAAGTATTTTTGGCGCCGTTGTTAAGGACCTGAAGCAAAAGGCATTAGAGTTTGGATACGAAAAGAGCGTTCAAGACAAGCAGAATTCTCATTCATTATCTACACCGAAGTCACCAAAAGCTCACATTTGGTAACTTCGTTCCACCCTTAGCTAGGTTTTTCTCTGTGAGCATCTTAGAAATTAATTTTCCTTGTTATTTTTTTATTTTTCCTTCTTTTTAGGATTATTTGTTTCTTTTCTTTTATATTGCATTTAGTTGGATAGGTGATAGAGGCGATTAGGATTTTGGTTTTACTTGCTAATCGGTGGTTTGTTTTGGAGGAGATTGGAGGTTCGGCATGACTTGATTGATTGTGTATGGAATGATAAGGCTTATAGCCTACCTTATTTGTTGCATTCTGCATTTGCATGTCAGTTTGGTCAAGAGATCCTAGTGGTAGATTGCAATGGGTAGACATTCACACAATCTCCATCGATAAACCGTGCGTTGTTATCTGACTTTGATGAGATGGCAATCTCAACATAGTCAATCCACCAACCAATGCCCAAGCTCGGGCTAACAAACAACCACCTCCACCCAGGTTGCTTAAGGATTATCTAAATCCTGCAAGGCAGAACCCACCCTCTTGCATCATTTTGCCACCACAGTTAGCCCCTCTGAACTTTAAACTAAGGATGGCTCAAATGATCCCGAAGTTTCATGGGATGGACTCTAAAAATCCTTACCAACATATAAAAGATTTTGAAGAGATGTGCATCATATTCTTAGATAACACCTACACAGAAGAGACTCTTTGTCTCTAACTCTTCCCTTTGTCCTTGCAAGATAAGGCAAAAACTTGGCTTAATAGTTTGAAATCGAGGTCTATACCTTTATGGGCCATCCTATAGGCTGAGTTTCTCAAGAAATTTTTCCCAAAGCACAAAACTAAGGCGATTTGTCGCCAAGTCTCTCAATTCCATCCCCACCAACATGAAACATTCTACTAGTGTTGGGAGAGATATAAAGAAATCTTAAATTCATGCCCACATCATGGTTAGGAGCTTGCCAATGCACAAGATTGCCTAAGGAAGCTTTTGATTTCTTAGACAGTTTGGTGTTCGTTTTGGAGATTGCCTGATCTTGGGCAGCTACAGGATGCCAAGGGCCATAATAGACATTTTACATTGGCGGGTTAGCAAGCGGAAGAAGTGAACTGCTTAAGGTTTGGCATTGGTTTCAGAGACTACTCGATCTCGAAAAGCTGCCTTATGTGGAATTAGTTTCAAAGACTGCCTGGTCTTGAAAAGCTGCTATTTGTAGCGTTGGTTTCAGAGAACATCTGGTTTCGGAAAGCTGCCTAGAGTGGCCCAAGGTATTTTGGTCGTTTTTGCTTTGATGGGGCCCTTAGGTCCCAGAAGCGACCATTTTGACTTGATTAGAGTTTTGAAAAGCCGGTTTGGGCTTCATAGTGTTGTGACGTCTTACAGGATGATTGGTTTGGACTTGAGATTGTCGAATGGACAAAAATAGGGTGCTTACAGCTGTCCTTTTTTTTTCTTTGCTTGTCGATGGCAGAAAATGATAGAGTAAGGGTCCCATTTTGATCGTGAAGCGATCAGAGGGATTGGAATGTCTGGAATTTTATATTTTGGACGTAGAAAAATTATTTTTTGACACAAAACTTTAGAGAAAAACCTTTAAATACCTAGAAATTTGAAAAGAAACTTGTGAGGAAAAAGTTTGAAAACCAGGAAATCTTGAAATAAAACTTTTAAGGAAAAAATTTGAAAACCTAGAATTTTGAAATGAAACTTTTGAGGAAAAAGTTTGAAAAACTTATGATATTGAAACAAAACTTTTGAGGAAAAAGTTTTAAAACCCAGAAATTTGAAAACAGACCTTTTTAGATGAAAGCTTGAAAGTCCAAAAATTTTAAAAATAGGTTGTTTGAGGCAAAAGCTTGAAAATCTGAATTTTTGAAAGTAGGCTTTTTGAGGCAAAAGTTTGGAAACCCATAAATTTTGAAAACAAGCTTTTTGAGGCAAAATCTTGAAAACCCACAAATTTTACAAGTAGGCTTTTTGAGACAAAAGCTTGAAAATCCCAAATTTTTAAATATAGAATTTTTGAGGCAAAAACTTGAAAATTTAGAATTTTTAAAAATATGATTTTTGATGCAACAGCTTGAAAACCCAAAATTTTTGTCTGGAGAATGGAGCTTTTGAAGAGAAATATCAGGAAACCTTAGGTTGTTTTTGAAATGAAACTTTTTGAGGAAAAAGTTTGGAAAACCATTGAAAATGTTCTTGGAACAAAATTTTTCAAAGGAAAAAAGTTTGGAAAACTTTTGAAAATATTCTTGGAATAAACATTTTTGAAGGAAAAAGTTTGGAAAACCTAGAGAATGTATTTGGAACATAACTTTTTGAAAGAAAAAAGTTTAGAAAACCTGAAGAATGTTTTTCGAACAAAACGTTTTGAAGGAAAAAAGTAAAAAATCTTTGAAAATGTTTTTGGAACAAAACTTTTTGAAGGAAAAAGTTTGAAAAATAAAGAAAATGTTCTTGGAACGAAACTTTTTGAAGGAAAAAGTTTGTAAAACCTAGGGTTTTTGAAATGTTTTGGAAAAAGGATTTTTCAAAAGAACATGTTTGAAAATCTTTTTAAAGCCAAACCTTTGAGTAAAAGTTTAAGAAACTCTAAAAACATTTTGGAAATGAAACTTTCTTAAGTGGGAAAAAGTTGGAGGAATTTCAACAGTCTTTTGAAAATGGAGCTTTTGAAGAAAAAAACTCAGGAAACCCAAAAATGTTTTTAAAGTGAAACTTTTTAAAGTGAAAATTCAAACTTTTGAAACTTTTTCTTTCTTTTGAAAATGGAGCTTTTGAACAAAAAAAGCTTGGAAAACCCGAGAATCGTTTGAAGATAAAACTTTTTATAGAAAATGGAGCTTTTGACAGAAAAAGCTCAGGAAACCTGAAAGCACTTTGAAATGGGACTTTTCGAAACATTCTAAAATGGGAACCAAGGAAAAACACTTGGACTTGAATGTTTTTTGAGAACAAAGTTTTTTAGAAAACTTGTCTTTAACTTGGAATTTGAAATGTTTTAGGGAAAAAGTTTTAGGAAAGACACTTTGAACTTGGACCTTTCTTTTCTTTTTCTTTTTCTTTCTCTCTTTTTTTTTCTTATCTTGTTTTTCATCTTTCCTTTTCTTGCTATTTTTTTTTAATCTTTTTCTCTCTTTTTTTTCATTTTATTTTTCCTTTTTTTGTTTTTTGTTTTTTTTTCTCGTTCTCTATATATATACCTTACCTGTTGACAGACCCTTACCATTTTCCCTTTCATTTCTCTTATCTTTAGGATGGATGATGCAGGAGACAATAGTTAGCAAAGGAGGTGACGTTGCGGGAAGGAGCCTCAAAAAGACCCAAATGAGGTGGCACAACTGAGGGCTAAGCTAACAGCGATGAGAGCTTCTCTGGCCGAAGGGAGGATTAGTGTTGCTGAGGAGGGGCCCATGCTAGGATTGTTAGAGAAGATG
The DNA here is from genome assembly GCA_033060915.1 of Euryodendron excelsum. NCBI lineage: Eukaryota > Viridiplantae > Streptophyta > Magnoliopsida > Ericales > Pentaphylacaceae > Euryodendron > Euryodendron excelsum. The sequence continues at coordinate 15,528,644 of CM065398.1, forward strand.
CCCCATATGAGGCTACTAGAAATGTTGCCCCTGATGAAGCTACTGGTGCTAAAATTGCCCTTATTGGAGATGAGGTTGATGATGCCCATGTTAGGGTTGTTGAAGAGGAGGCTTATAGTGGAGTTATTGGTAAGGAGTCTTCTTGGCGAGACTCTAAATGATAATTTTGGCGGTGCCAGTGCTAGAGATGCTTGAGCTTGATAGTTGGTTGCCTGGCTAGTGGATAGGAGGTTTAAAGAGACGGGGACCTTACATCTGCTAAGCCTTGAGCTTGGGCTGACTCCGTTGGTTAGGAGGAGTAATCTGAAAGCCGTTCAGCAGATACTAGGAATGCATACTGGTCCATTTGTGACTTATGTTGCAGAGCTTTGATGGACAGTTTCTGGTTCATGTCGAGGAGGAAGCATCGATAGATTAGTCTATTGTCTAGGAGAAGCATAGATAGTTTAGGCCCTTATCTAGAAGTTGGCTAACTCGTTGGCTAAGTTGCCGTCAGTTACCCTAGATTAATTTGCAAAAAATCTAGTAGTGTGCTGAAGATCGGATAACTGAGATGCTGTGACCCATGAGCTGCATATTGCATAGAGGGCATGTCTTATGGTGTCAGAAAATTACTGTGATGATGTCTGACTGATATGGTTTTCTGAATGGACTTCTTGCGAGCCAAGCTGGAGGTTTTGGGCTTCTGATCTGCTCTAGTTAGTTGTGATTTGGATAGCTAGATATTGGATATTGTCGGGCTGCGACATCAGAATGTTGTGTTCTAGGACACCTTAGGATCTTGTGAAAGCTTAGGGAGATACCCCTTGAATTTATACCTATCTTAGTATTTTGTTAGCAATATGAAGATGTAACAGACTAATCTTAATAATAAATGACATATGATATTCATACTTATTGATTTGTCATGCTGAGTTTAGAAATTTGTTACCTATGTAGGTTTTCCACAAGTTGGAATGTCTTGACCCATTGTTGAGGTGTGAGAGGATTTGTCGCTTTACTAAGACTATCTTGTTGCTGTTGCTCAGATTGCTGATCAAGAGAGTTGACTCTTTTTTTCCTCTTATTTAACCATTTTTTCCACCCGCGTCCTTACGGGTTTTCATAGATTCCAGTTCTACCACTTTTGCACATCAACAACCATTTTTTAGTTTTCACTGCGTCGATAGTTTTGTATCTTTCCATGACCTTACTCTTTTACCCATAATACCCCGAAGGGTTTTCACTATGTCCTCAGGCCATGCTTTTTCTTGTGATTTCTCTCAATAATGCCAATGTAGACGACTCCTCATTGAATGAGAGCAGATATGGTGAATGTTCAGGTTTGAAAGAATGATTGATGATAAAGGTTGTTGCTCAATGACATAGTTGCTACTTTGTTTGAAGACTGTTGATATTGCTTTTGATAGAGGAGTATTAAGGCTGAAGCTAAGTTAGGATAGAAAATGTCTTCTCAGAACCCTTTCTATTGGATAAAGCTTTTTCCAGTGTAATCGTCTTCGTTTGAAAAGCAATGATAGTAATGACCGATCTGAAAGGTCTTTATTTTAGACTATAATTTGGGCTAGGTTATGGGGCATGTGAAAAGAAGGGATAAAGGCTCAAAACATTTTGCTTTTACTTAGCTTTTTTAAGACTTGTGATCACATTTGCTAGCTCAACTTTCCTTTTATTTCTTTCTCGTTGCTAGCTCAAGCCCCCCCCCCCCCCCCCTTTTGTTTTTTATAAGCTTTCACTCTCCTCTTTTATTCCCTTTTGTCTTTGGATTTAAACATGTCTTGACTCTCTCCCTCTCTCTCTCTCTCTCCCTTTTTTTATCATGGTTTCTGGGTTCTTTATTCTGGGATCCCCGAGCTCTTGTACTCTTCTTCTTTTTTTTTTTTTTTGGGGGTCTCTTTTCTCTTCTTTTGTCTTTTTTCTCTTTCTCTCTTTCTGTATCCCTTAACCTATTCTACTTTCTTCATTCCACTTTAACCCATTGTTGGCGATGATCACCAGGTCGGGTTTTCAAGCTTTCACCTCAAAAAGCTTGTTTTAAAAAATTCTAGGTTTTCAAGCTTTTCCTCATAAATTTCTTTTCAAAATTTTAGGTTTTCAATTTCTTCCTCAAAATGTCTCATTTCAAAATTCTAAGTTTTCAATCTTTTTTCCTCAAAAGTTTTGTTAAAAAAATAAAAAAACAAGTTCCATTCTAGTCCTTCCGATCGCCTCGTGACCATCATAGGACCCTTACTATCTATCATTTTCTACCTTCAACAAGCACAAATAGAGAAAGAGGGGCAGTGATCACTCCACAATAGTGCTGGAGAGTTCTACAATAGGATGATGGTGATGTAGTATAGTATTCGGTGTAGTTCGAGGTCGATCCATGGGAGAAGAAAAGCTTGATCGGCATGTAACAATGTTTTGTAAACTTAAAGATAAACTCACTCAAAAGATGTTGAGTTTGTATGGAAATCTCTAAAAAATGAATAAAAAAAATCAATAGCTTGGGTAGAGATGGTTGAGAATTATTCTAGGCAATTAAAATAGATTTAGACTAAAAAGATTCGTTTCGAATAAAGAGACAGCTTGGCAACAATTGTTCCAATTAATTAGTTTCGGGAATTTTTTTCTCAATTCAACACTAACACCAGTGCTATTGAATTGCAGGATTTCAATTATGAAAGCAATTTAAGATTCTATTTACCTCTCTTAGATTGTAGAAAAAAATAGGTTCTTGGGTTTATATCTTGGATTCCATCCATACACATCCCACTTCAAAGCCTGTCTATGTATATGTCTAGAATTTGATCATAAATTCTTGATTTCAAAAGAATCCAAGAAAAAGGAAATAAATCTTGAGTTTGAGAAAAGTAAATCTTGAAAGTATGTCAATACCTTGAAGAATCCTCCCTTGGCCAATCAATCTTAACAGGCCATGCCAAGAAGGAATTTAGTTACTTAAAGTCATAAGAAAACACATAAAGATTGAATAGAAATTGCAAAGCATTGAAGAAGAACTAACTTTTATTACTAAAAACTTAATGATTATAGAAACTAGGGTTCTTGGAGGTAGAAATCCCACTCTAATTACTTAAAAACATAAATCTATGCTACACTAACTATCCTGTACAATTTAGGACTCTTTTGGGTTGAAAAGACAACAATCCTAGTCGAACAAGGAGTCAGGTGCATGGCGCTTTGTCTGGATGGGCTGAAGAGGCGTCCAGACCGTTTTAATGAAAACAAGCATCCGGACGTCCTGAATAAGCCGTCCAGATGGGCAATAATTCCCAAGGCCTTTTCCTCCTTTGTCCTCACCAACTCTGTTTAGGTATTTTTTTAGTCCGTCTTAGTCCAAAAACCTACAAAAGCAACCAAAATAATATTAATACTAATAAAGCATTAAATAATCAAATAAATAACTTAATTAGGGCTAACCAAACACAACTTAGGGTCATATGATTACACTTTTATACTGCAATCACAGCCCCCAACTTTCCTTTTTCTAGTCCCTAGAAAACTACTATATATTACATCCATTTTCGTGGGACGACATAAATGCATTTAGCACATGTATCAAGCGTTTAAACCCCTAAGTTACCTCTAGGGGATGAGTACTGTCTCATGAGGGTTTATAGTAATGTTACCCATAAATATTCTTGCTATGGTCTGTAATAAAAAATAATTAGACAGAGATAATGCAAAGCAATGACCATCATAAGTTACATAAATTTCCTCAAAACCAGTATTTATACACGATAGTGAACATTCATATCCGACTATTTCATCAATCATCTCCTTATAATAATCACAACTACTAGTCCAACTCTATATCATCTGAGTAATTGTTGCTAAGCTTTGATTCCAAATTCTCACCTGAACATCACTCTTGAACAAAATTTAACACATAGGGTTCCCACCAAAGTTGTACATATCAGGAGTAATCGTAATGATCAAGCTGCATAACTTTATAATGAAAAACGCATATTACAAGATGTGAGTGAATTGACATAGCTCCATAAAAAAATATTCAATACAAAAATCTCTAGGCTATTGATACACAACTCAACAATTTACACTGCAAGAATTATATAATTTTCGGGTCCACAAGAATTGGAAATTGGCCATGGGTAAAGGGTTGGTAAAAGAAGACAAAAGGGTTACTTTACTGATTGATCAGTGAACACAATATCTCGTTGAGAAATCTATGTAGATAACCTTTTTCACATTCCACAACTATTTTTTCTTCTTTTGTTCCTTCACAACATCAACTTTTTAATTTTTCCAATTTTTCACAAGGGTCAACTCTCCAGTTTTTCATTGCTCAAACAAGCCAAATCAAACCATATAACCACTTCCAAATTTCTTTTCCTTTATGAATTGCACAATTCAAGGAACATTTTACTGTTACATAAACAAATACTCACAGATTCATCATCTTTTTTGTTTTTTCCTATTTTTCATTCACTTCTCAACATGTAAATTTTAAGTGCTCAAAATTAAAAGCATAATAGTTCACTTTTAAAAAGAAAAAATAAACATCGAGGCTAAAGTGTGCCTTTCAAAGGATAAGCTATAAAGAATAACTTTGTGGCTCAAAGATTAAAAATGGCCTAGATTCATCCCCAAATTGTATACAAACTCATGTTGCTAAAAGAGTTCGAAAGTACAAATAACCTGTATGATTTCAGCAAATGAATTAAAGTAAAAAATAATAGAGCTATTAAAAGAACGAAATTTAAAAAATATGCTTTGAATAAATTTAAACCACTGTAAAAAAGATAAGGCTCTAATCTCACAAGGTATAAATTTCCACTTTTATGCAACTACAATCACCAAATTCTATAAAGTCAGAAACTATCGTCATGACAATATAGAAAATGTTTAATTTACTCAACAATGTGTTCAAAGTTGTATAAAAACTCTGATAGAAAGGAATCAGTAACAAGTAAAATCATGTCAAGCACACATTATCTCCGTCCTATTCTGGTAATTCCAAAGTCAACACATTCGCTATTATACCAACCCAAAGAAAGAATAAATAAGAATGCGGTGAACAGACCATTCCTCTTGCACCTGTCAAGCCTACCAACAATAAATAATCAACCCATCCATTATAAGAGAGTCTAGAAACCTCCTAGCTCCATCCAGAGATATAATAAAAGAGTTTTAGATTGCTACAGTGTAGCACACAATCTAAACTATGTCTGCATCCAACAAAAATAAAAGTAAAAAACTGAGTTTTAGACAGCTACGGTGTAGCACTCAATCTAAACTCCTAACCCAACAGCAAAACAGATAAAGATAGAGTTTTAGACTAATACAAAATGAACATGAATGCAAATGATCTAAACTCTCCAGAACTAGAATCATTTAGTCATCGGTGGTGGGATTCTAAACACTGCAGAATATCTCCCTCTGAATCTCCTCAATAGCATGACCCTGTTGTCTCTGCTCCTTGTCAATCTAGTCAAATCACCCTCAAATCTTTGTCTGCATGGATCCACATGTAGTAGTATGGGCCTCTAGTAGTTGTGTGTGGTACTACTGTCTCAGGCCCTGTAGTTGTAACATCTCAATCACCCTGTCCAAGGAACTCTAGCCAGTTTGTGCTTCACCCGTAGCAGGTGCCTCTAATCTCCCTCCTCAGCAACTCCAATCCCCTCAGCTCCCTCCACAGAAGTGCCCACTCCCTTCTAACGCTTATGACTCTTATAGTGTGCCTTGGACTTATGGATACTAGTTAAGTTAATGGCATTAATAGAGGAGGATGGACAACATACGCAAGGATAAGCTGGGTCAGCATGCAAATGAAAGGGATACTATCCTCTTTGGTTAGATGGGTACAGTCCTGATATAACTGCAAAAATATGTACCTTCGAAGGTTTGTGACCTTCTTAGTCCTAATGGCCCTCATTAACTATGCCCGCTGCAAACTAACTTGGAATAACAAGCCTGTGGCAATAAGCCATAACCAGAAAATAGGACAAGAGGCAGGTGTCTCAGTTTGAGCTTACTCTTCTCACACTGGTTTTTTTGGTTAATCCAAGCACATCAGCAAGGATCTCTCTAGCAACCTGGTCAACGTAAGGGTCCCAAGACTGTAATGCCTAAACTGGGCATTAGGCTCCCACCTAATCCTATTGTAGTTACAAAGAGTGTCTGGGGTGACAATAATACTCTTCCCCCACACCCAAGTCTCCAACCTCTCTTATCCATCAACATCCTCAGCTAACGTAATGTTATCCATCAACTCTGCACAAAGAGTCAGGATATACTTTTCGCGGTAGGTGGCCAGTGGATTCCATTCCCCAGTTTCAAACTCCACCTCCCAACCAAAACCACATCCAAAGAACCACAACTTAATATCTCTCAACTGTAGCAGACTTTCCAGCCCAGAATTTCCTAAAATTATGATGGGCTTGACTACTGACAATGATGGTAGGGTCAAAGTCAAACTTATATTCAGGGTCTATAAGTTCTTCAACAACCTTACTCTTACTAGCCTTTTTACTCCCCTTTGGTGCCAGTACAACAACCACAAAGAAAGTCTCCATAAAACACTGTCAATCTAAGGGTTAATCTCCATAAATGATTTTGATAATAACAAAACTCAGGTATTATGGACTAATATTTTTAACTTGAGTATGCAACCTTCTAATCATGAATTCGAAAAACTATGGAAGATCTTGTCAGCAACTCATAAGAGTGCCGACATCATGAACTGTGAAGTATTATGGAAGCTTTTGTTAGCACCACATAAGATTGCTGATGCCATGAAAGGCACATGAGAAGTGTGTGCGTGAAAGATCAAATCAAAGCTATCAGTGCTAGCACACTCATCAAAGACACCTAAAGAAGAGATAAGGCTTAAATATGCATATGATTAAAAATATTCATGGTCAACTTATTCACAATAAAAACCCTCTATCCTCATATTCATATCAATCCACTAAAGCATCATGTAGCTCTAACATGCTGTCTTCAAAGTAATTATGAAGGAAGTTCAAAAGAAAAGTCTATTGAGATTATCGACAGTGCAGAAGATTGGTGACACCTAATGATCTGACAAAGTGAAAGACTTCACTAGCACAAGAAGATTGCTGACTTCTGATGGATTGGTTGACAAAGAATTACCAAAGGCAAAATGTGTTTAAGAGGTTCAAAAAGCCACCAAGAAGGCCAGTAGGGCTCAAACATATTCTCACCATCAAAGATCGATATACAAAATGAATAAAAATGATTTGTGGAGAGCAACAGCAAAAAAAGCAAGAAGCCGGATTGCCGACACTAACAAAGGTTGCTAACAATCTTGTTAAAGAGCAACAACAAAAGAAGGAGGAGGTCAGATTATAGACAAACTCGAGTGTTGATGGAAAAGGCTATAACGATCAGAATTTTAATTTGTCTATCATAGTCGCCCACGCATTTAATGCACCTCCAACGGCTATAACAACTATTTCCTATGAGAGACTCTATATAAATGAGTTCAAACTCATTTTTGGGTAAGAGACTAGGATCTTAAAGTGCAAAAATCCAAAAGCCCCAAACATTTCTCACTGCTCTACAACTGTTACTATCCAAGAGAATACACTGAGCTGTAATCTTCATTTATTCACTTTTGAGAGTGATACTCATTGCATTGTAAACTCATTACTTTTGAAAAAGGTTGGTGTAACCTTATTGAGTGTAGCTTGATTGTACACTTGTAGATCAAGAGCTTGGGTTGAAGCTTCTCTGTGGTAGAAGGTTTGGTGTAAATCCTTGATTGTAATAGTTAGCTGGGTACTTGAAGAAACTAGTAACCATGTAAGGAGAAGATTATATAATGGAATACATTCGAGAGGATCGAGGAAGAGAGGATATGGGCAAGGATTGGGCCGAACTTTTGCAAAATTCTTGTGTTTTGTTTTACTATTGTGTGTGTGTGTGTGTGTGCGTGCTATCTATGCTTGCTAGCAATCCTTATCTGCATCTGCATTATTTATTGTGTTTCATCTTTAGTTGAATCTCGTTTATATTATGGTTAGTTTAACTTGATTATTTGTATTTCCATATATTTTTAAAAGAACCCAATTCCCCCCCCCCCCCTCTTAGGTTATTTTTGAGTTAACAATTGGTATCAGAGCCTAGTGCTCATATATATAGGCTTTACATTCTTGAGTAAGATACATGGCCAACATTGCTGGAACTTTTCTTGTAGAAGGTCAGCCCACTAACAAACCTCCCATGTTTAATGGTACAAACCATAATTATTAGAAAAATAGAATGAAGATTTATGTTCAATCTATGGATTATGAACTATGGAGAATCATTATAAATGGACTTAGAATCCCTACTAAAACCATTGAAAATATTGATGTGGCCAAACCTGAAGATGAATGGGATGCTAATGATTTCAAGATTATGCAAGCCAATGCTAAGGCTATGAATTTGTTGTATTATGCATTAAATCCTATTGAGTTCAATAGAATTTCTACATATGATATTGTAAAAGAAATTTGGGACATTTTAGAAGTAACTCATGAAGGTACAAATTAGGTAAAAGAATCTAAAATCAACCTTCTTGTGCATAGCTATGAGATGTTTAAAATGAAATCTGAGAAATCTACTACTAAAATGTTTACTAGATTTACTGATATCATAAATGGATTAAATCTCATGGGAAGGTTTATTCTAATAGTGAACAGGTAAGGAAGATACTCAGATCTTTGCCCAAGAATTGGAAAGCAAAAGTGACTGCAATATAGGAGGCCAAGAACCTGAATACCTTGCCTCTAGAGGAGTTGTTGGGGTCACTCATGACTTATGAGTTGACACAGAACAAAATATACAAGATGGTGATGAGAAAAAGGAACGAACAATTGCTTTCAATTCTACCACTAATGAGGTGGATAGTGATGAAGAAAAAGATGAGGACATAGCCCTTATTACTAAGAAATTTAAGAGATTCATGAGAAAGAAATGGAAGAAAGGCAAAAATCCTAAAGCTAAAGGAGAATCAAGCAAAGGAGACTCCACTATCATTTATTTTGAGTGCAAGAAACCTGGACATATCAAGGCTGAATGTCCTCAACTCAAAAAGAGAAGAAAAATGAGCAAAGAAGCTGCAACAATGGTAGCAGAGCTTGAATCTAACACTAAAGAGATAGCTAACCTTTGCTTGACGGCCTAAGAAGAAGAAGAAAATGAGGTATCTACTTTTAACTTCACTTTTGATGAACTCAAGATGCATTTCATGATTTGATGAATTAACTAAAAAATTAGGAGCCAAAAACTGTTTTTTAAAGAAAATAATTTCCACCTTGACCAAAGAAAATGAAACTCTAGTTTTTTAAAATAATTCCTTAAAAGAGAAAATCAAAGACTTGAACGACACTCTTGAAAATTTTCTAAAAAGAAGAGAAAACTTTGATTCAATTCTAGGAAACCAGAGATGTACTTTTGATAAAGGTGGAATTGGTTATGATCCTTTTGTAAAGAAAAAATCATACAAAAACCTTTTTGCTTGACCAAATGTCTCTAAAATCAGATGTTTTCATTGCCAAAAGAATGGTCATTATGCTAATCACTGCTGATTAAGAAGAGCTCCTAGGAATGATGTTAAGAAAAAGTGGATACCAAAGAAGATTGCTAACACTAACTCTCTAGGACCCAACATGAAATGAGTACCAAAAATCAAACCTTGAATTCTACTCTGTCCTGGTTTGTTTAAAATCCAAGACAAAGAAAGAAGGTTGATATCTTGACAGTGGCTATTCAAGGCACGTGACAGGGGATGAAAATCATTTTTCCTCTCTTTCACCCGAGGATGGAGGATTGATAACCTTTGGTGACAATAGTAAGGGTACAATCATTGTAAGTGACAGTATTAGTAAGAATTCCTCTACCATAATCGAAAATGTTCTTCTAGTTAAAGATCTTAAACACAACTTACTTAGTATCAGTCAGTTATGTGATAAAGATTTTAAAGCAGTCTTTGAATCTTCAAAATGCTCTATGGCCAATATTCTTGATGGTTGTATTGCTCTAATCAGAATTAGACAAAGTAATATATATGTCTTTGACTTGAATGACCTATCTTCCAGTAAATTAAAATGTCTATCTGCTGTGAATGAGATTGATGCTTGTATATGGCAAAGGAGGCTAGGACACACCAACATGAGCACAATTTCTAAAGCTGCAAAACATGATATGGTTATTGGTTTGCCTAAGATTAAGTTTGAGAAAGATAAAATGTGTGAAGCATGCCAAAAGGGTAAACAAACCAGAGAATCTTTCAAATCAAAAACTAAGATTTCAACCTCAAGACCCCTTCAATTGCTATATATAGACTTGTTTGACCAACCAGAACACTTAGTCTTGGAGGAAAATAGTATGCTCATATGATTGTGGATGATTATTCTAAATTTACTTACAAAGATGAAACTATTTCTATGTTTGCCAAATTTTGCAAAAGAGTTCAAATAAAAAAGGCTTTACCATCTCTGCTATTAGAATAGATCATGGAGGAGAATTTGATTGCTCCTTATTCGACATTTTTTGTGATGAAAATGGTTTTAAACACAACTTTTCTACCCTAAGAACTCCTCAACAAAAAGGTGTTGTTGAAAGGAAAACTAAGAATTTGGAAGAAATGGCTAGAACCATGCTTTGTGAAAATGTTTTACCAAAATATTTTTGGGCTAAGGCAGTGAATACTGCATGCTATGTTCTAAATAGAATTCATGTTAGAAGGCATTTGAAAAAGACTCCCTATGAGCTTTGGAAGGGGAGAAAACCAAATATTTCATACTTTTATGTTTTTTGCTGCAAATGTTTTGTTCTAAATAGCAAAGATAATTTTAAAAAATTTGATGCTAAATCTAATGTGTAAGCACCCCATTTTTGACCGCTCGGCAGTCTACACTCCGTCCAGACTTGTTTTCAAGTCATTGTGGGCATATTCCAATCGAAACCAATTCTCTAGGTCCAAATTCCGTCTTTCCATCACTTCGCGGGCCTGTCAGGCCCAAATAGAGGTGAAATGACCAAAATGCCCTTAGGGGCATTGTCCTTTCCTTTCCAATTTCAATCCCTTTCTCGAGACAATTTATTCCTCGAGACGGTTCCAATCCAGGCACGTCTCTTCGGAGATGGTAAGACCCCTTTCCAATCCTACTCTCGAGACAGTTTATTCCTCGAGACGGTTCCAATCCAGGCACGTCTCTTCGGAGACGGTAAGACCCATTTCCAATCCCACTCTCAAGACAGTTTATTCCTGGAGACGGTTCCATTCCAGGCATGTCTCTTCGGAGACGGTAAGTCCCCTTTCCAATCCCCTTTCGAGACGGTTCCAATCCAGGCACGTCTCTTCGGAGACGGTAAGACCCCTTTCCAATCCCACTCTCGAGACAGTTTATTCCTCAAGACGGTTCCATTCCAGGCACGTCTCTTCGGAGATAATAAGTCCCTTTTCCAATCCCACTCTCGAGACAGTTTATTCCTCAAGACGGTTCCATTCCAGGCACGTCTCTTCGGAGACGATAAGTCCATTTTCCAATCCCACTCTCGAGACAGTTTATTCCTCGAGACGGTTCCAATCCAGGCACGTCTCTTCAGAGATGGTAAGTCCCATTTCCAATCCCTCTTTCGAGATAGTTTATTCCTCAAAACGGTCCAAGTAGCGAAACTACTCACAAAACCGTTAGAGTAGCGGAAATACTCACAAATAGGTCGATATAGGGAATTGGCAACAAACCCCTGTGTCACGACGACCGCCATTAGAGTGGCGGAAACACTCAAAACCCAAGTCAACACCAGTGTTTGTTAACCCACTTTGGTGAAAAATGACCAAACTGTCCCTTGGACCTTTTCCGAGACTTTCCGGTCTAGATGACCATTTTGCCCCTAAGCATCCGAATGCCCCGGGAACCACACCGGCTCTAGGTATTAAACCGGTAATGTCCCGAGAATACTTTTTATAGTATTCTCAACCTTCCTTTACCTTTCCAGATCATTCCGAGTCAGTTCCGGGCAACCCGGTACAAAATGACCGTTTTGCCCCTAGAGGTCAGGTCTCCTTCTTCGACCACACCGGCTCTGGGTATCAAACCGGTAACCTCCTGAGACTACTTTTTATAGTGTTCTCAACTTTCTGGATCATTCCGAGTCAGTTCTGGCAAACCCAGTACAAAATGACCGTTTTGCCCCTGGTGGGCCGGTCTCCTTTTCCGATCACGCCGGCTCTGGGAATCAAACCAGTAGCCTCTGGGAACATTCTAAATAATGTTTCCAGATCCCAAGTCTTCTTCCGAGACAATTCGAGTTCGCCCCGGCAGCTTCCTAGTCCGATTGATCGTTTTGCCCCTAAAGGCCCAGTCAACCTTTCCGACACATTTTGTCCTCACTTTTCAAGTCAAATACCTCCAAGACACTATTTTAAGTGTTCCTGCTCCTTTCCGGCCTTCTGGGTAATTCCCAGCTCCTCTAAATCATTCCTGGACTTTTCGAAGTCACTCCTAGTGAAGCCAGGCCAAAGATTGCATGGTAGTCACTAGTACAGACGCCCAAATCTAGTCAAAGATACGTTACTTGCCAACCTTAATAGTTTCCTAATTGGCTGGCACCACTAGGAGTGGCGCCAAGCCAATATTTGGCCTAGCGCCACTCCTAGTGGGGCCAGAAGGAATTTTGGCTTGGCGCCATTGCAACAGGCGCCAGTGTATTCCTCCCTCTATAAATACAGAGCCTCATTCAACGTGAAAAGGGTCTGCAAACTTAACCTAAAAATCATATAATTCGATATACAGAGCTCGAGCACTCCCCAAACCCTAGCCTCCTTAGGTTATCCAAACCCTAGCCACCATATACAAACCTTAGTCTCCTATACACTTATACACTCCCCCATACACTCATACACTAGCCTTCAACCATCCTTTGAAGACTTGAAGAGCTACCATCTAAAACTTGAAGACAATCCTTGAAGGTTGAAGAAGAAGATCAAGATGAAGATCGAAGATTGAAGACAAGCAAGGTGCGCAAAATAAAGAAGACATACGGTAGGCTTTCTATTTAAATTTTCGCACTTCCCCCTTCTCTCTTATCTCTCCTAACCCACTTGGGTTTTCTCTATTTTAATCCCCCATCTCTTTCCCCCCCTTTCTTTGCATGCTTGAAACAAGAGGATTCCCGGTCCATGTGTAGGATTGGACTATTGGAGAGTCACCGTGTCGGGGGCTTTCTTCTAGTCTAACCAGAGACCACGTGGGTCCGGCCCCCTTGATTATGTGGTATAGCCTTAGCCTTGTATGTTCACGACCCCAAATTGCATTGTGCATATCATGGTCTTGCATCTTCCAAAATTCGTTTTCAAACTCGTTTTCAAACTTGTTTCAAAATTGCATCAAAATCTCTTTTTCAAAAACTTGTTTTCAAAACCACAATTCTAGGGTGATTCTAGTCTATCCATGGCTAGGATTGCTTTAGAAAAGTGTTACATTAAAAGTGACCTTTTGGTCTATATTTTCAAATCTTATTGTTTTCCAAAACCACTTTCTTAAAGTGGTTCTAGCCCTCTTATGGCTAGAATCGCTTTAGGAAAGTGAGACGTTTTCATACTTTCCAAAAAAACTCTCTCTTTAAAAATCTCTTCCTAAAAATCTCTTTTTCAACATACTTTCCTAAAACTCTCCTCTTCAAAATTGTTTTCAAAAACTCCTTTCCAAAATCTATTTTTCAAAACTCTCTTTTTCAACTCCTTTACAAAATCCTCTCCCCAAAATCCACTTTCTAAAAACGTTCCCCAAAAATCTTTTCAAAAACTCTCTTTCCAAAATCTCCCTTCTAGAAATTCCCCTCTAGGATTTCTTTCCAAAATCTATGTTTCCAAAAACACACTTTCCAAAAACTCCTCTCTAAGATTCCCTTCTAAAAATCTTTGTTTCCAAAAACTCTCTCTCTCCAAAATCTTTGTTTCCAAAAACGCACTTTCCAAAAACTCTTTTCTTAGAGCCCAAGTCAAGCCTTAGAATTCACAATTAGGAAACCCTAGTTTTCTTTCCAAAAACATGGTTTTCAAACTTTGCCCCAAACCTAGGTTTCCAAAACCTCTTGTTTTTACATCCAAACTATACATGTTTCCAAAACCTGTTTTATACGTCAAAATTCTACACTTCCAAACTAGGGTTCTAAAATCTCCCTTTCTAAATCCTTGTCAAATCAAATCTTCCCTTTAAGAAATCAAATCCAATCTCCCCGTTTAGGAAACTAGATCCTATCCTCCGTTTTTGAAAACAAAATCAAACTTTATCTTTTCAAAACAAAATCCAATCATTTCCTAATCCAACTTTTTCTTAATTCAAATCCTTCCTAAACCTTAAGTTTCCAAAACTTGAACATAAAAATCTTTCCTAGATTTTAAAACTCAACTTTCAAATCTTTCCTAATTCAACCCTTTCCTAATTCTACCCTCCTTTCAAATCTTAACTTTTCAAACCTAAGTTTTCAAACTCTTCCTAAACTCAAACCTTTCCTAATCTCAAGATTTTCTAAAATTCTAAAAATTTCTAAATCCTAAACTTCCTAAATTTCAAATCTTTCCAAATTCAAAACTTTCTAAATTTGAAACTTTCTCAAGTTAAATCTTTCTAAACCTAAATCTCTCCAAAGTTCTAAACTTTCCAAAACTTCAACATCTTTCCAAATCTAAGACTTTTCTAAACTCAAAACTTTCTTAATTCAAACATTTCATAAACTGAAAACTTTTCTTTTTCAAACCTTTCCCAAAACGAAACTTTCTAATTTCAAAACTTCCTTGTTTTCTAAACTTTTCCACTTTCAAAACTTCCCTTTTTCAAAACATTCCAAAATTCAAAACTTTCTTAACTTGAAACTTTCTAAATTCTTAAGTCTTTCTTAAACTAAACTTTTCCTAATTCAAAACATTTCTAAATTCAAAACTTTCCAATTTTCAAAACTTTGCAATTTTTAAACTTTCTTAAATTCCAAACTTTCCTAATTTCAAAACTTTCCAAAAATGAAACTTTCCTAATTCGGAACTTTCCTAATTTGAAACTTTCCTAATTTGAACATTTTCTAAATCCAATATTTCCTAATTTCCTAAACCTTCCAAGTCAAGTCAAATCTTTCCTAAGTCTCTTCTCTTTCCTAAGTCTAGGTTTTCTCAAACCGTCTCTTTTTCAAAACAAGTCCAAATCTATCTCTTCAAATCAAAGTCCAATCTTCTCAATTTCAATTTCAAACCTCCTCTTCTAATCTCAAATCGAATCTAGTTTTCTATTCAATCTCTTTCTTCCAATCCAATCTCTCTCTTCAAATCAATTTCTTTTCAATCGGACTCCAGTCCGAACTACGACTGACCTGATTCCCCCAAAGGGATACGTAGGCAACCTTCATAGGTGCGGTCACAATACTTTTCAAACTTTCAATTCCACCCTCATGGGTGCGGTTTCCAAAATCTTTTCAAATCTCGAATTCCAATCTACTTTCAAACTTTCTATTTTCAAATTTTCAAACTTTCCAATTTCAATTCCATCTCTTCAAATCTATTTTCAAATCAAATTAATTTCAAATCAATCTCTTTCTAAATCTATTTTTCAATTCTCTTCTTTTGCACTTGCATACCATGCATCATATTAGTTTCTTTTCAAACATTGTTTTTCTAAAAATGGATAGGATTGAAATATAGTTAGTTAAAGACTCTCATAGGTGAATCTAGGGTAGATTGATATGTAGGTACCGAAAGGGCGGGGTAGGGTGATAGCTTAGTGCGTCTTCCCTACACGTAACCAACCTCCGAACCTGGGATCACTGTTTTCGAAAGACCAAAACGGAGTTATTTTTCAAAACGGGCTAAATGTTTTCCAAAAGTTGCCAAACCACCTGTTTTCTTAAAAACCCTCTCTTGAGGAGATATTTTCAAATCATTTTTCAAAAACCCTAAGTGTAGTCTTCGGATTATTCTTAGTTTTTAGGTGACCTAACTCACCTTAATCAAGTTAGGTGGCGACTTCGAATCTTTTTCAAAGACCCTTTATTCAAATCAAAATGTTCAATTTAAACCTAGTCGCACTCATTCTTCTAGGAGGGTGAGTTCTAACGAGAGAGTACAGCATTTTTTCCACTTGTGTGGGTATTCCTCGAGTGCGAAAAATCTGGGCGCAACATAATGAAGGTATTTTTCTTGGTTATTCTTTGTATAGTAAAGCTTTCAGAGTTTTCAACAAAAGAACCTTAGTAGTTTAAGAGTCTATCTATGTTAAATTTGATGAATTTAACACTTTTACAAGAAAAAGTTGAAAATGATAAATACAGACGAAACAGAACAAAGTGGTAGCAATATCAATAAAGTGCCAGTACCTGAAGAAGCATTGCCAAGAAAAGACAGAAGCAGAATATGAAGAAAATGAGCCAACTCTAACTATATCTCAGTAGCATATTGATGTAAATGAGGGGCTACTAAAAGAATGGAAAGTTGTACAGAATTATCCTCAAGATCAAATTCTTGGAGATCCATCAAAAGGAGTGAGAACCAAAGCTTCACTCAGAAACCTATATGCTCAATTTGCATTCTTATCACAAATGGAGTCAAAGACTTTTCAAGAAGCTGAAGGAGATGAATATTGGATTAATACAATGCAAGAAGAACTGAATCAGTAAAGTATGGAACCTTATGCCCAGACCTGAAAGACATCCAGTTATAGGCACCAAATGGGTATTCAGAAACAAGATGGATGAATTAGGCACTATAATTAGAAATAAAGCAAGGTTAATTGCTTAAGGCTACAGTCTAGAGAAAGGTATAGACTATGATGAAACTTTTGCACCTGTTGCTAGGTTAGAAGCAATTAGAATATTACTTGCATTTGCATGTCAGGTTAGAAGCAATTAGAATGTTACTTGCATTTGCATGTTTTAAAATTTTTAATATCAAATAGACGTTAAAAGTGTTTTTCTAAATGGTATTATAAATGGAGAAGTTTATGTTTAATAACGTCCAGGTTTTGAAAATATTAAGTATCATGATCATGTCTTCAAATTGTCTAAAACATTGTATAGTTTAAAATAGGCACTTAGAGCTTGGTAAGAAAGACTAAGCAATTTTTTGTTGAAAAATAGTTTTTCAAGGGAGGAAAAGTTGACACCACTCTTTTTATCAAAACAAAAATTTTGATATGCTTATTGTACAAATATATGTAGATGACATTATCTTTGGATCTACTAATGAAAATCTATACAAGGATTTTGCTAAGAGTATGCAGGAGAAATTTGAGATGAGTATGATGGGAGAACTAACATTCTTTCTTGGACTTCAAATCAAGCAATCCAAAAATGGAATATTCATAAATTAGTCCAAGTTTGTCAAGGATCTGCTCAAAAGATTCGAGTTTAAAAATCTAAAGCACATTGGAACACCTATGACTATCTTAGCCAAAATGGATGCAAATGAGACATGTAAGTCTGTTGACACCAAGCTATATAGGAGCATGGTAGGATCTTTGTTATATTTAACTGCAAGCAGACCTGATATCATGTTCAGTATGTGTATGTGTGCAAGATTTCAAGCTAATTCCAAAGAATCACACTTAACTTTTGTGAAGAGAATTTTCAGATATCTAAAACAAACTTACAATCTTAGTATATGGTACCCCAATGGTAAATCTTTTGAACTTGTTGGATATTCTGATACTAATTATGTTGGAAGTAGAACTGATAAAAAAAGTACTGGTAGTTCACGCCAATTTCTTTGAAACATGCTTGTGTCTTGATTTAGTAAGAAACAAAATTCTATTGCCCTCTCAACTACATAGGCTGAGTACATAGCTACTGAAAGCTATTGTGCTCAGGTGTTGTGGATTAAACACCAACTTGAAGACTATGGACTTACCTATGAACATATTTCTATAAGATGTGACAACACTAGTGCAATAAATCTGAACAAAAACCATATTCAACACTCCAGAACCAAACACATTGAAATTAGGCACTATTTCATTAGGGACCATACATAAAAGGGTGATATTAATCTGGAGTTTATCAGCACTGATCATCAGTTGGCTGAAATTTTCACCAAACCCCTAAGTGAAGATAAATTTTGCATGATTTGAAGGGAACTTGGTATGTGTAATTCTATTTGATGATGTTGTTTGTTATGATCTCTCTTTTTTAAAATATATTTCTCTTACAATAGTAAGTATCATTCTATTTTAAGTGTGTACAATCATTGAAAGTGTTAACAATGTAAACTAAACTTGTTCCCGTGTATACATGGGTGTCGTCAATATTAACAAGTGCCAGCAATCTCGATTATTTATTTGAATCTTTATATGATCGCTACACGTTGGTAGCACCTGTTAAAAGTGTCAGCACCAATGTATACTTATGTCTGTCTTACCTTTGCCTATAAAAAAATAAAGCCCTAGATTGTTGACCCAATACGACATTTCACTCTCTCCAAAATTCAAAAATAACCGTTCCCTCAATTTTTCAGATCCATAAAAACCACCTCCATGTTAGTCCAATAGGCAACCCAAGACGGGGGGTGAATTGGGTTTCTTTCGAAGATTAATACAAGTTAAGATTAATTAAAATTAATTTAAACAATATAGCAGTGATTAATCTTTGTGCAAAACAATGTAATCAATAGAAGCAAAGAAAACAGAGCAATAGAAGAGAGACACAGATTTACCGAGGTTCAACTATAAACCGTGGTCTACGTCCTCACCCCAAGACCTCCTTGAAGTCTTCTTCCACTATGTAATCACCTATTACAAGATGGGTCACTGATTGACAAAGTGCTCAACTCACTTTACAAAGAACTCCTCACCGAGCTCTTCAATCCCCAAGTGGTTTTGTCCAAGCTCCACTCAAAC